>OX031007.1:127209616-127834616 GCA_943735925.1 Pollenia amentaria | reverse complement strand
TTTTTATTAATAGTTTGTAATTAAGAAATTAAAAACATTTAAAACATAGACATGCAAGCATTTCATAATTAATAAGCAACAACTTTTAGTATTTAGTATGCATATGGGATTAAATGGGAATAAATGGGGGTTTTTTAGGAAATTTTTGTAAAGTAGTTTTTTATTTTATATTTAAAAAGAACATTTTTTTTTTGTTGATTTTGATTTTAAACGAAAGCGGTTAGAGTTAACTTTAACATTGAAAAATAATAAAAAAAAAATTGTGGTTTTTGCACAATGATTCGTACAACGTACGTCAGGTTTTCTTTATAAAGAAAATAATTTTTATCAGTGCACCGCACCTATCAGGTGTTTTATCCTAAAAAATATGTGGATTTTCGAGAGCTCTTTAGGTTTCTTCAAAATCTGTAAGCACACAAATTATGGAGAAAAAAAAACTGGGTTTATTAAATCGTCAGCTTATTATTGGTTTGACGCTTTTGCCAAAAAGTCATAGTGCAGAAAAACGACAATGAAGGTTTACATGAAGTTTTCTGAAAATATAACCGATAGACCTTTTTTATTTTCACCACTGCTTCTGGCATTTGTTTTGAAGAAAACTGTAAATTTTTGTGAACGTACTTAGAAGTTTATAGTATTTTATTGAAAGTGAAAATTATTGTCTTTAGGCGCATTAGCCACTTTTCTAAATTTATCTTTAAAAAGGAGATTTTTGTGCTACATAATTATACTTAATGCATACCTATAAAACTTGAGTTTTATTTCGCTTTTGCTTCTACTACTTTTTTTCTTACGGCAATGAAGCAAAGCAAGAATAAAACTTATTATTATTTATATTTCGCCAAACAGTGGCGTGTAGAGCAAAACAATACTAAGTAATGCTTAATATCTTAGAAACAATAAAATAGAATCGTGAAAGTAAGGTTTTGGATTCAGAAAGGGGGTATTCAGAATATATACCAATAATGACCTTAAGAAATATGCCTTAATAAAACAAATAACAGTTTAACTACCATTCCCTCCAAAACTGTCAGTATCGAGTTTAAATTATTTACAGAAAGGCCACTTCTTCATATTTCCTATGATGTGTAAACAATTTTTCGATACATTTTTTGTGAAGATTAAGCTCTAACGATTTCAAGAGAAACGTCTATAGAGTTAAATTTTTGAAGCATATAGCTGAAGATTGGTTCTTGAATAACTCTATCTTATTCGAAATATGCAGCTAATATGTGATAAATTTATTTAGGGAACTTTTAAAAGGATCAAGGATTTTTACAGGAGATGGTTACAAAATATATTAAAACATAAACAAACTATTAAGGAAACATACATTACAGAAACATAGATTTTTAATACAGTAGGAGGTTTAACACCATTACAACAGAATTTGTACAACCCTTCTTCAAAAATTTATTTACAACTTAAGAAAAAGGGGTGTAACATTCTTTAAAAAAATCGTACGTTTTTCGACAACAACAAAAACACAAATAACTTTTCCTTGGGGGGTAGAACAAAAACTTACTTGAACCATATTTGAAATCAACATGGGCAACATAGTTAATGGAAAACGTAAGATATTAAATAATGATAGTGCTACGAATGTTTTAGTTGCATCGAGTACATTATTTTCATCAATTAATACATAAGTGGCAAATGTGACCAATGAAACCTGTAACAAAATTATATATCAATGTAATGAATGAATTTAAATTGCAATTGGAGATAAAGCTAAAAGACTTGAATCGTGTTTAAATTGAATTATATGCTTTAGAAATTATAATAGACCATAGATTCCATAACGATGTTGATTAATTGATTGATTGACTATTTGTTTGCTGCCTTCGATGTTAGAATCATTATAAATTCGTTTAATGGAAGTGAATTAAAGAAACCAGTTGTGCAGTTTCTTAAGTTTCTTGCTTAAATGATTATGTTGTGTTTATTTCCATTTTAAGTTATTAGCAATTAGTACCTCTGCTATATCCACCATTAACATGGGTATTGTTATCATGGGCAATTTAATGGCATCGAATAGAGTAAGACCTACAAAAACTTTAGAGGCATCTAAATGATTTTCATCGCTGGACAACACATAAGTGGCAAAGGTAACTAAGGAAACCTTTAATGTTGATAATAGATATTAAAAATATAATTTTTTAAGGGGAATGACGTCCTTGGAATCTGTTGAAGAAATGATTTTATGCTAAAGATAGAAGAGTTAAAAACTTACCAAAAATGGTGCACAAGACCATAAAAATGAAGTACTGGCATTCAAGTAGGCCGTAGATTTTAAGGTTGCAATTTCTTTTTCACGAATTTCTAAAACTTGCTTTTCAAAACTTGGCTCCCAGGCGTATAGTTTGAGAACCTAAAGTTTATCGATCAAATATAAAAATGTTGAAAATATTTTTCATATAGAAATTAAAACATAATATTTTCTGGTGAAAAATATTTTTGATTGGAAAATCTTACCTTAATACCACTTAAAACTTCATTCATCAACTTAACACGCTCATCTTTGTATTTCATTTGTCTAATCTGATACGTTTTAATGCGATTGGCAATAACGCCATTGACAGGAATTAAAATAATCATCACAGCCAGACCAGCTAATACAGAAGGACCCAAAAGTTGCCACAAAAAGTACAACGCCAAACCAATTTGTAAAGGAGCTGACCATAACATATTCAAATAAGTTGTTAAATCCATAAAACGTTGTGCATCCACAGCCATTAGGTTGACAATTTCGCCAACAGTCGATTCCTTACGAGCGGCATTTGAAATGATCAAAGCCTTGCGATAGATGGCATTAATCAAAGCGGTACGAATACGAAGGCCGACAGTAAACATACGATGAAAATATTGGCCCAAAATAATAGTTTGTGCTGCAGCCAATAAGAAAAGTAACACAGCATATAAGATACCCTTCCATTCGGGCTGTGGTTCGACATTTTCTTTATCATAGTCTTCCACAAATCCAATAATCAAACGCAACACTTGTGGCTGTGCAAAAGTCAAGATATCGGTCATGAATTTCATCATAGACCCGAACAAAAAGACACCGCCAAATGATTTTACAATCGGAGGCATAATAGAGACTGTGCCCTTCTTTTTTCCAGTTTTGGGGCCATGAGGATTTTCAAATGTTACTTTATCTTTGCTAAATTGCACCTTGGGTTGGTTGGGTTCTGCTTTAAAATATTTACGCACATTTTTATTCCAATAGTAAGCAAAAATTGGCATTACTTCTTTACAACTATCCTGAGGATTAAGATCCCATAGATCTTTCTCTTCCAAAGGATTACGATAACCCCGCCAAGCCATGCTATCGAACCATTGATACGTGATGCGTGATAGAAAACTGGCCGAAACTTCTGGTATTTCATTATCTGTACGTTCATATTTGGTAACACGAGGTTTGGCATCGGCGAAACAATTGAGCACCAACATACCACAGCAAAAGGCAAAATAAGCCATAAAGCTGTTGTATTTGTATTCATCCCAAGAAAAATCAGCATCTGGATCTGCTTTAATAGCATCGGCACGAAGTTTTTCTCCTCTAACTTCACTGCGACAACGTGCTATTGATAGGATGGTCAAAAGGAACCAAAACAGGAATTGACAACCTGATGTTTGAACACCATATTTACGATTTAAGGGAATAAAGATTAAAATGAGTATCTGGAAATAAAAATGAACTTTTAAAAAACAAAATTTTCCAAAAAAGAAGAATAGTCTTATTATTCATGTACTTTGTTTTTTGTTAAGCCTTTTTTAACAAAGAAAATTTGAGGAAAATTATGGATAGCAACCATTATAGATTTCATGTAGAATTTAATATTTAATAAGGGAATATTATAATTCTGAGCTAATTAAGGAGTTTTTTTATAAAACGAAACGACACAAGTTAACAAAATTTATAACGCCTGTCACAGAAATCCATTCCGATCGAAAGTGGACGTGATTTCGTATTTTGCTTCTCCAAAATCGAAATCGCTTTCGATCGGAATTGATTTCTGTGACAGGCCTCCAAATTTAATAAATTTTCCAGTTTTTTTTTTTGTTTTGCTAAAAAGCAAATTGTAATATTCTGGTTCAAAATTGTATTTAACTTTAAAAGTTAAGATACAAAAAAAATTTCTTTATGGCATGGTTCTTATGCCATGGTGCATTTGTTCAATTTGTTTGAATAATCTTCAAAACGAAGGAAAAAATTAGATAATCAGTAAAATCAGCAAGCAAAAAAAAAAAGTAAAAAAACCAAGTGCTTTTTATATAAATTTTACTACACGTTTAAACATTTGTTTTTCGAAAACACACATTAAAATATTGTTGGAAATAATATTTCGCACATGAGGGATTATTATGGGAAATTTTTTGTGTATTAGAATGGTTTTTATTTTTTAATTCATATTCTGTTTTAATTCTTATACGTTTTTATAACGCAAAAAGCAAAAAAAAAAAAAAAAAATTAACGTTTTCATTTATATGAATACATACAGTAGCCCAATAAAAAGTACATACATCGTCATATCTTATCTTAATGATGCATTTGTTTATATTTTTTATTAAACAATAATTCTTTTTTTATTACAATGTAGCCAAATATGTTAATATAGGCCCTATTTCGTGATTTATGTGAAGTTTCGCTAACTCGAGACCTTTTTTATATTTATTTCGCTAATAAATGGCTTTTTCTCAACATGCGGCTGTGATCTAAAAACATTTTGCACAGTTACGGGTTAAATACTCATAACCAAGGCCCGGATTTTTATGCAAATGCATATTTTTTGTCGTCAGTCTGAGATCAATATTAACTAATTATCTTTGAGAATCATGAAATTTGCAGTAAAATGGCATCAATTTGGTAGTGCATATTTTGCTTTAAATGCATATAATATTGCTGACATTGCATATTTTGAAAAGCAAAACTTGTTTTATTTGTTTTATTTGCTTTATTTTGCGATGCATCTGTGGCAGAAGAGATTAATTATTGATTTCTTATGGGAAAAAGTATTTTGCAAAGCACCTCGCGATTTGCCGCATATTAAGAGAAGTATTCCGATTTATTTCTTCCTCCACATCCTATAACAACCAGGTTGGAACGTGGTTGAAAGCAGTTACGTATTATGCTGAATATTTTGTTCTATTCAAGGATGTGGTGAAAGGATTCAAAGATGATTATGCAGTTTCATTAAAAAAAGCAAATTTATAAAATATAAAAGCTCAGATGATGTTTTTGTCCTCAACTTATGGATTCATCTCTGTGACTGTTGTGAAATCCATTGAGAAAGCAAATTAAATTATTGATAATGCCATAAATAAAATCTATGCTGTGAAGCGTAACTTTAGTCAAAAAATTCGTATCAAGCTTGGTAAGCTTTCTAGAAAAATGAAGAATTCAAAACAATAAAACAAACTGCTGGCATATTTAATTAAAATTTTTACGAAAACAGCGTATCGGAAAATTAATAAACCACAAAAGATTTTATCATTTACCGATCACTTCCGCCCCTTTTAACGGTAATTTTCCATGTTTAAAGCTTTTTGAGGCCAAGCTGCCTTAACTTTGCATTTGAAAATATTAAAAAAAATTTATGTATTTTTATAAACAAAATGTTTTCTTATTGATCTTAATTCAGTTTATATGTAGGTTTTAATATATATGTCTATAACAAGTGACTTAATTTACATGATTATTTTGCTTATGGGATTTCTTTTTATTGTTGTTCTTCACTTTTTTTTAACTTCTACTTTTGTTTTTATTTTACCATATTTTCGTTTATGAGATTGAATTTTTACGTTCTTATGTTATTTTTATTTTCTTCATGTTTTATTAATGTTTTTTTTTTCATCATTAATAAATGTATTAAAAAACATTTTTATCATTTTTCCAATTTTTAGCGCTTATTTTTCTATTTTATGCGCATAAAACGCAATTTTAACTGCATAAAAGTCCGGGCCTTGCTCATAGCAATAGTTTGAAGTGGGGAACAGAATAGTCGTTGTAGTACAACGTTACGAATAACGCTGCAAGCTGTGAAAAATTAAAAACAGCAATTTGAAAGTAGTGTTAACAGAATACGTACATAGTTGTAGTAGTCGTTGCAGTTGAAGTTGAAGAGCAAAGATCGGAATTTTGAACTTTGTTGCGCTACAGAGCATTCTTCAGCTTCAGCTACTACTAGAACTACTTTGTTCTGTTCCTTAGGTTTATTTGTTATTTTCAGTAGTAATGATATTATACAAATTTATTTTAACAGTTTGAACTCTTGAATGACAAATTTCGAGAGTTTTTAAGATTTTTCTATACGACTTATTTTAATTTCTTAACTTTATGATTTAATTTTAATTTTTGTAGGAACTTCTTTCCTTTTTGCATACCTATGTTGGCATTTTAAGAAAATTAAAAAAAAACTGTTTTACTAATAACAATGGTCCATAATCATAGTCAAATATAAAGTCGACTTTATTTTTGATATTTTTAGAGATATGCTTTGCAAAATTGAGAAAATTACAATTTTTAAAACACAAATTTACAACCTTGGGCTTTTCTTCTTACTATTTATTAATTATTTTAGCTAATTTTTGTAAAATCCCGAGAGAAAAATAGTTTTTAACATGGCTAAATTTTATCAAAATTAATTTTATGTAGGTGTATGTAGAGTGTATTGGGCTACTGTATGTACATATGTAAGTATGAACACTCTTTAATTTTATGTCAAATCATGTTTACACAGAATTTAATCTTTAAGAGATAATTTAATATAATATTAAACAAACAAATGTTTAAGAATAATATGTACTTACAAATGTTGCAAATTTAATCACTGGCGTCCATAAATCCACGGGGTAGATAAGATCTGCCGTGTCATCGTTGCTTTTTTTAACCAAAGCCATTATAAAATCGACGGCAGTTAGCACCAGCAAACACAAGGTCAACAATAATTTACTTAAGTTTAGCCAATTCCATGGTATATTCTTATCTAAGCTGGCCTTTAAATAGTAAAAATCAAATATACTAAATATCCATAGGAAAGCACATGGTGCCCAAACTAATACTGTCTGCTCAAAACAAGGTGTAAAATCTGGATCTTCAGTGTACCAGGTCTCATTTGAATCCTAAAGCGACCAAGAAAATTGATTATAAAACAACTTATTACTCATATTAAACGCATCAAAGGTTACGACCGAAATTACAAATTTAAAAACTTACCCAGAATTTGGAGCCACAAAACTCATCCATAGGATGAGAATTAGTGGTCATTTTGTTTGTAATTATCGACCAAACTACCCGAGTACAAAGCGATGTCTATGCTGCAGCCAATAATAACGGATTGTGATTTTTTATTGTTTATTTGTATAGTAAAAAGCAGCCGCACCGATCTTCGCCTAGCTATAGTAACAACGTGTAAAATCTGCAGTGAATAATGATATAAAATACATTAAAAAAATATATAAAATAAATAACAAAAAAATAATTAATAAACAGCTGATTTTAAATAATAATCACAGGGTGTACCAAGTTCATTATTTTATAAGTATTAATTAGCAAATTATATTGCAGCTTTATGGTACCCACAGACGATGAAATATTTGTCGAAACACGTGTTACTATTTATGTTTCAGTTTTTACCACAGACGATGACACTAAAAATGAGACATCAGTATTGCACAAAAAAAAAAATTATTTATTTTCTTTGTATACCTATCATATTTTATGTCCCATAAATTTGGAAATATTTTATATTCAATTATAATTGTTTTCCAACTCTCACAATTTGCAATTGTTGCCATTTTCCGATTTCTTTCTTCATATTTTTTTCTCCGAGAGTTGCAAACGCATCTCAGTCAACAACTGCTCTCAACAGAATGAGAAAGAAAAAACAGTCAACATCGCCACACACGATGAAACATTGTGTTTGGAAACATAAAATATCAAAAATGATTGATATTTGAGAAACCAAAAAGCTAACAAGAATTTCAACCAGAAACATCCCCACACACGTAGCATCAATTAGTGAAACATGCCCATGTTTCGACAAATGTTGCTTTTTAATTTTTTTTTCTTATTTTTCAATTTTCTATTACCCTATGTATTTTTTTTCAATTGCGGCAGCGTTGGTTAACTAGACTTGTTCCTGGATTTCTCAAACTATACGATAAACCAGGTAGATGCAATATACAGATAATTTTTTGATTAAAAAATGTTGGCCTCATTTCTATGATGCCACAAACTTGTGAGCTCAATCTAACTTGAGATATTATAGATTATTGACAAATTAGATGGTTTTTACGAATTTCGATTAAAAAGTTAACACTCCAAAAATTTAATGAATACATAAGTTAGATAAATTCAAAATATTTTTAAATGTATAAAAAATTCTTTTAAAGTCGAATTAAGTTGAAAATTTGCGGTGGCAGCTTTGAAAAATATTTGCCCGCTCGGACCAGCCTACTTTGAGTTGCCAGGCGCAGATATCTTATTCGTAGTGCGGGAAAAAAGATGCACATATTTACAGTACAGTGTTTATAAATAAATTAAGATAGTGGCGAAAAAATAGTTTTTTTTTTAGAAGAAAATCTTAATGTATCCATAGACTACACAATATTATTGAGTACTTTATTTCTATTATTATTATTGTGTTTTTGGTCCACACTATTTAATTAGTTGCGCATTATAAAAAATGTATGTTGGAATTTATTCAATACTAGCGGATACCCGGCGTATGCTACTACGTTTCCCCATCTAGTAGTCCCACTTTCAAAATAATTTCTAGCTAACTAGCGGATACCCGGCATGTGCTACTACGCCTAAAACAGAAATACATTTTGTTTATATGTTGGGAAAAGGAAATTTGCTAACGGATAAGCGATGGTTTTAAGTTTTTCAATAGCGCATACCGGGCTAGTGCTACTACGTTCCCTCTTCTAGCAGTGCCATTTTTGAAAAAATGCATAGCTTATGTGTCTATCTAAATAGGGATCTATCTATGCTTAAAGTTCAATTAAATCGCTTAGATTGTTTCGGAAAGGCAGAAATTTTCCTCTACCTCTCCTCGTGGTCCTATTTTTTAAAAAATTTATAGCTAATGTGTAATATAAGTAACGATCTTTCTATATTTTAAATTTCGGTAAGGCAGAAATTTCCCCTACCTCACCACGTGGTTCTACTTTTTAAAAAATGTATAGCTATAGCTGTCCATATAAGTAGTTATCGATACATGTTTTAAATTTCATTAAAATCTGTTAGATAGTATCGGAGAGGCAGAAGTCGGCCCGAACCTCACCTCGTGGCTCTATTTTTTAAAAACTGTATAGCTAATGTGGTCATATATGTAAGTAGTAATCTATCTATCTTTAAAATTGCATTAAAATCTGTTTGATAGTTTCCAAAATGCCCCCTACCTCCCCTCAGTCTTATATTTTAAAAAAATGTATAGATAATGTGTCCATAGAAGTAGTTATCTGTCTATGTTTTAAATTTCATTAAAATCTGCCATTGACACCGGCTTGAGGCACATCGGTTTGGTGGTTCCAGAGTCTATGGAGGATATAGAAACATTTTTTGTATTTTATGTATTTTTAGATGTGTACATATTAGTAGGAATCTTTCTATCTTTAAAATTTCATTCGAATCTGCTAGATAGTTTGGGAGAGGCAGAAATATCTCCACACTTCCCTTCGTGGTCCTATTTTTTAAAAATTTATAGATAACGTGTCCTTATAAGTAGAAACTATATATGTTTTAAGTTTCCTTTAAATCTGCGAGGTAGCTCCGGAGGGGCAGAAATCCCCCCACCTCCCCTCTTGGTCCATTTTTTTCTAATATATTGCTAATGTGTCCATTAAAGTAGGGATCTTTCTATGTTTTAAATTTCATAAAAATCTGTTAGCAGCTTCGGAGAAGCAGAAATTGTCCCCTAACTCCCTTCATGGTCCTAGTTTTGGAAAAATGTATAGCCTAAAACCATCTTCACCACCCGTCATGATCCTATTTTTCAAAAAATGTATTGATGAAATGTTCATATAAGTAGGGATCTATCAATGTTTTTAATTTTATTAAAATCTATAAGGTAATTTCAGAGGGGTAGACATTTCTCCATAACTCCCCTCGTGGTCCAAGTTTTGGAAAAATGTATTGCCCAAAACCATCCCTGGAAAATTACCAATGACACCGGTTTGAAGCACATCGGTTGGGTGGTTGTAGAGTCTATAGAGGACATACAAACATTTTTTGTATTTTATATATATAGAAGATGTAAAAGTACAAAAGTACATACAGACAGTCAATTTTATTGTACAATATAAATTATTGAACAATAATAATGCAACCTTAACTCGGTAAGTAAAAAAAAAGATTTGTAGTTATTTTGTTATTGACTTGAGGGTTACACGATCAAGTTTTGTCTATCAAATTTTAATACACTCACACTTTTTTTACCAATACACTCAAACTTTTAAAAGTTGAAGCGTTTACGACAATAAATTTGTAAGGGGTTTTGCGAAATGCCAAAATAAGGGACAGACGAAAAGTTTGAAACCGAAGTTTAAGAACAAAGTGTTCTTTGCATTTAACAATTAATTTTTTGTTAACTTATATCATAATTGTTGTGCTATTGGTTATTTTTGTGAAAAATGATGTCGTCGTTAGAGAAATTATTGCTTTTGCATGATAAAGAAAACTTAATTTTATTATTTTTTTTATAAGTCATTGTCCAGACTTGCAATTTTTGATGCTGCATTTTTTCAAAATTCTTCTTGAAATTGGATCATTGTCCAGATTATGAAATAGAGTTTTGCAATTTTTGTATTTTTTTCTTGTCTTTTCTCTTTCTCCTTTTATATTTGATATTTAAATACATACAAGCACAAATACACCTACAGCCAACTTCAAGTTAAAAAGTGTGAGAGTAACATAACGGAATTGCAGAGAACATGAAACTGAGTTTCCCTCCTCATCTCCTCATCCCCCACACCAATAACTCAAGAATTGCTGCAGCAAAAATTGATAGTCTGGACGATGACTAAATAACTAGGGTTTCAAGCAAGGTTGATTATTAGGTAACATGGTTATGTAGTTATATTAACAGCAATAAAATACATTTTAATAAAAAATTAACTCTGCCATGTGTACTGATTATGTGATTATAATCAGTGCTGCCACGAATAACAACATTTTTACAACCAACATTTTTGAAAAAGTTACCAAATGTGAAAAAATATAACCAAATTAGAAAAACCTTTTGTTTATTGAGAAAAACATTAAAATTTATTTTAAGTTGCATTGTAATTGCATTTAATAGGAAAATATAAATTACAAATTAAGAAAACAAAACAAGAAATATAATTCTTGTACATATTAAAAACATAACGAAAAACTTAAATAAGAAGTTTTTATTTATTTGAGACCTTTTACCTAAAATATATTTTTATTTTTTAAGATTAAGCCCGTCAAAATTCCATACAAAATCCAGTATATTGAAAGTTAAAAAATTGAATTTTTTTGAATATGTCCTTTACAATATACGAAATTTGTACTTCACAGTTATAAATAAAAAAAAAGGTAAATATTAAAGTATTTCCGGGTTTTAACTGTCAGTAGCAGGGTTGTAAAATGTGATGATTTTTAAATTCTTTTGGCGGTGAACATTTACCTTTGGCGATATGGTGATTGTTTTGGCGAAGTTGGAAAGTGTTGGCGATATGGGAAATGCATTTTTTGTGAATATATTCAAATTTACATATACCTACAATATCAATTAAATGGGTATAACTTGTTTTTCTTGCTTGTAAGCTGTATTTTAAAATTATAATTGTTATATTACTGTTTCAAAATTGTTATATTTGAAATATTTTGTGGAGCATTGTTTTATATTATGAAGAATATAAGCAAATTCGTATTTCAGAACATAAATTTAATGGGGAAAATGACCGACAGTATGTGTATTTCAATATATTAATATATACTAGTGGAAATAAAGAAAATTTAGAAGATTTTACTTATATTGAAGTTTTTAGAAGCACTAAAACTGCCTTGTGTACTTTTTCAGTCATGTTCTGAAATCGATTCCGCGTGATCTATGCACTTTCTACTTTAAGTACCACTTAAGAGTAGTGAACTCTTAAAGTCAGGAAAAACTACGCTCATTTAAAAATTTTATTGAAAATCTCCATCAATAAAACTTGATTTCCATTTCAGAGCATAGCAGTTTCTAATATTAAAATCACATTTGGAAATTTTTTTCTTAACAAAAATCCTAAAAAATATCTGTTTTGAAAGGGATTTTTTGTTAACGATAAAGTATAAAAAAACTTCTGTTCATTTGAATCAATTAACGAGAAAATCGTAATGCAAAGTACACATTGTTTGAATTCGTAAATAATTTCCTTCGAATTGACCCCCCATGTAAATAAAAAGGTTAAACATTTAAAAAAACGTAAATTGAAAGTGTATCAAGAAGAACATATTCAAACTTATTTTATATTTTAGAAAAAAAGTAACCAAAATGAAAAAAATATTCACATTTCCACATTGAGAAAAAAAATAACCAATTTTGGTTAGAAATAACCAAAAATCGCAGCGTTGATTATAATCTAATTTGTAGTGTTGGAAAGAACAAAAAAACTTTTTATTGGCATTATAGAAAAAGTATAAATTAAAGCAGATGGCATCACAAATTTAGTTTTTTAGTTATATTGATAGCTTTGTTCAAAACCAATCAAAAAAATGACAGAAAGTAAGTAAAAAAGTTCGTTTGAAATTTGTATATATTTCAGTTTAATTTTTATTTTATTTTTAGTTCCTAATGAAACACGCAAACGAAAAAGAGAAAACGAAGTTAAGAAATGGACGGATGATGATATTAAAAAGGTATTAAACTATATGCAGGTGCATAGAAATGTCGAGGTAAGATTTTTTTTTATATTTTTTTGGGATATTTGTATTTAATACAATAATAAATTGCAAAGCAAATACATATCTTGTTGAATTCCACGTTCAATACCTTAACATGGTGTGGACTATTTCGTTCCATATGCATACATTTTACTTCTACTTATTATAAATATTACAATACAGAAACCTACAGCCAAGATATACTATAAGAAACTATTAGATAAAACGAAAATAAACGCAACGTGGAATACTATGAAATGTAAAGTTCGTCATCTTAGAGGTACTTTGCAAAAAGCCGAAGCTTGGAGGTGTTCTACTGGCGATGGGTTCGAGGACGGCGACTGTACAACTACTGTCAAAGGTAAAACTTAAATGTATTTAAGTCAGCGCTGTTTACTAATATCCAATTTAAATTCTTTATAGATAAAATACTTAAAATATGTCCACACTATGAACAGCTAAGCGATATTTTTTCACCCACTGAAGAAATTGAAGTGGCTATAATGGCTGATTCATTCTTGGAAAGCGCACATGATACAGCCACTTCCACACATGATTCTGATATCGAAGATGATAGCTTTGCAGTGAGTTATGACCCAACAACTTCTTCAGCAGCTACAAACTTTGTCCACAAAGTCAAACGTAGAACACAAAATACATGTTTAGAGTGGTTAGTGTTGATGGAAACTGAACGAAATACATTTCGGGAAAAGCAACTTAAATTGGAATCTGAAAAATTCGAGTGGTCTAAAGAGGTAGAGAAGCAAAAGTTAGAAATGGAAAGGTATAGACTTGAAAAAGAGTTTGAACTAAAAAAGCTAGAATTAGAATTGAAATATAAAGATAAATAAAACAACTCATCTGTATATATATCGAGGGCTTATACATATTCAAATAGTGCTATTTTCGAAATTTTTTCGAAAATGAGTTATAGCAATATGTTCACTGATTTAATTGGCATCTTTCATTTAGTAAATAGTTCTATCTGCATTAACAAATATTTGAATTTTGTATTAAAATGGAATCAGCTTCACGTTTATTTGTTATAGGTATATCGGTCAGTGCTGCCTTGATTTGAAATAAAACGAGGGCGAACTTATAGAATACCAACTTTCTTTCGAATCGCATTTCATTTGCTCATCGCAGACTAAGCCCCCTGGCCTTGCGATAAATTACATATGCAAAATTTGAAAATTATTTCCCTTATAATTTTTTTAATGAATTTTTTAAAACAAAAAAAACAAAATTGAATTCATTTTGCATAAAAATAATTTTACCGCCACTAACTTCTGAATATCTTTGGAACTGTGCAAAATATAAAAAAATGGCTTAGATGGCTTAAAGGGTATTTTATTCCAAATCATTTGTTGGTAATTTTTTTCGTTCTTAAGTGTTAGCATAACCGCATTATTACCGGGGAAAATATCAGTCATGCCTGCATACAGTTAATATATATGATATATGGCCTATCTTATTTGTAATATACATACCTGGCTTTTCGCTAAATGATAAAAATTAATTTATTATTTATGTTAAAAACAAAAAACAGTACATACTATGTTTGCATAAAAAAATTATCGCCACTAATTTCTGAATAACTCCGAAACAGCTGAATTTATAAAAAAAAATATTGTTTGGATGACAAAAGAAATTCCTAACAATCTGTAAGTACTTTGATTTAGCATAACCGCCTTATCTCGGGCGAAATATTTGTCCAATCTATTATCAAAAAAGTGGTTTTTGGGGAATGTAAGAATAGATAAACACACTGTTTTATTGTTGGTATTTTGTTAATGCTTTTACATCGTTGAAAAGAAGACATTTTGAGTGTAGGTAATTCTCATTCCCTCTGTAGTCTTGTTTGCTGATAGCTTTGGCTTTTCTAAAATTATTTAGGAGAACGTTTCCTGATGATCTGGCCTAAGCAACCAGTGAAATGCGCATAGGAACAGCTTATCCTCCAACAATAAATTTTAGTATTTTGATCAATTAAAAAAAAGGGAACTTAGCACAATAAATAAAATCTTTTGTTTGTCCAATCTATAAAAAAAACTAGACGTGATAGAAAAAACTGAAAACGGATTTGAACCTAAAATCTTTGTATTACATATATTAATACCCTTTACCACAGGTGGAAAAGGGTATATTACGTTTGTTATTCCGTTTGTAATTTCTACAATATTGATCTTAGACCCTATAAAGTATATTAATCTGGTTCCTTATGAGTTGCGAGGTTGATTTAACGATGTTCGCGTTTATGTTGAAATGGGGTTTCCGAAGACTCCAGAAATGATGAGGACTAGGTTGTTATATATCTGTGGACTTTTGATAAAACAACTTCTCTCGAAATAAGACATTTTTGCAAGATTATTATATTAAATATAAATTCTTAAGACGGTTCTTTTGGTGTAATCCTTGCAGTTCTACGCCATTTGATTTAAAATCTACAGTTCTTGGCAAATCAACTTCTTTCCTTATATTTGGGAAAAATATTTGATAAAATATCTTATCTAAAAGAGTTTAAAAATTTTCTAAAATTCAATAAATAAAATTGTTATATCCTTTAGACAAAACATCTAAATTGTATTTAATATTTTTTTGGATATATACATTTTGGTTTAACAAAACAACTTCTCTTCAAAGAAGTTGTTTTATCAAAACTGAAATTTAGAAAATATGTAACTTGCTTGAGACAAGATAAATTTTTAAATGGTTTATAGAGAAAATTAATTTTGACTAAACGACTTGTGTAATGTTAGTTAATTTTTTTTTGTTGAAAACAATTTCGACAAAACATCCTATCTTTTTATTCTCAATTTTTCTGAAAATCTGTTGGCATTAGAATAGAATTATTGATATCTTCACTTCAATTTAGTATTTAAATTTAATACTACACTTTCACCTTTTCACCAAATATTTCAAAATCAAAGTTGTAAGACATTTTAACAGTTTTTTCGTTCTCCTGTAAAATTGTAGTTTTTGAAAGAGGTTGTTTTGTCAAAAGTCCACAGATATTTATGTATACCACATATGCTCTGTTAAAGTTTGCTACTGAAATTCAAGCAGATCGGTTCATAAATGACTGAGGTATGATCAAAAAAACACGACCATAAATCCCTTGTTTTTTTATTTATTTTTTCAAGTTTCCAAGTTGGCTGCAATCATCTTGGTTATCAATACGCAACATCCGACAAAATGTGGCTGGGATTTGAGAAGTGGGCGTGGCACAAAAATAATTTACTTATATCTAAAGAACGACGAGAGAAAAATTGTCAAAATTGGTAATACACAGCTAGGTTGTCAATATACAACTTCTCTTAAATAATGGACGGAATTGGAAAAGTGGGTGTGGCACATCCCGTAAAAAGACATTATAGATATCTAGAGAACGGCAAGAGCCAAAGTTTTCAAGTTATGTACAAGGATTTTGGTTATTAATACAACGAAATGCACGTCGATATATAACTCTGTCAAATCGGTTAAAAAATAGCCGAGTTATGACCAAAATATACCAAAAATGGTCTAGAAAACATAAAATTTTTTATAAAACCTTAAATTTAAGGACCCTACCTAGTATGACCTATGGAAACATTATATATTTGGGTATAACTCTTCTATTTTTGTGAAATATATTTCCCAATTTTTTTTTTTGAAAAATACCCATTTTCGGGAACCATAGACTTTCCCGAGTTCAAGTTTTATAACCCATATCAATTGTAAATTTATTCTTAAAACACCGGTATATTAATCTTTCACATCGGTTAAAAAATGGCCGATCTATGACCAAAATACTCCAATAATGGGCTAAAAAACATATGTCTTATTTATCAAAAGATTATAATTTTCAACAAAAAATATGTCCCAAAAAAGTCAAAAAACGGTCCAGAACAAGAAAACATGCCCAAAATAAATTTTTTTTTTGAAAAGTAGCCATTTGCTTGAACCATAGATCTTTCTGTGTCAAAGATTTATAACCCAGGTAAATGGGTTATAAACGGTATATAAATCCGTCAAATACTGAGTCCTAAAAAGTACTCTTTTTTTTATTCCCACACCACAATAGTGGAAAGGGTATTTTGAACTTGTACTGATGTTTGTAACACCTTTAAATATTGGTTCTAGACCCACCTTTAGGTATATCGATCGAGTCTAATTAATGGTTTCATTCCGGCTGGCTGACCATGTAAACATTGTACTCGAACTTATTTTATAGCAATCCAAATCATATTACCAAATGTTATTAGAATCGATCCATATTTGACCATAGCTACTATACAAATACCACTCCCGAAAATAGCTTTTAATGCCATAAATGTCGACAATGACCTTTACGATAGCTTCTAAGTCACGACAAAATGTAGTGCTGGTGGGTTCAAAATAAAACATAGCTCCCATATAAACCCCCTTCCTAAAATGACTGAAAGGCAAAAAATTTCATATATGCATCTTAATTTCATATATGCACCTTTTATATGAATCTTAAACTCAATTTAATAATTTCGTTCTGGCGGGTCCATGATTTCCCATGGTGCAAACAAATAGGGTGCCCTTGCAGAAATTGGTTCTTATGTACTGTGGTGTGTTGGTATCTATACCTTCTTACTTGTTTTATTTAAAAATTATTTTTCGTGTGACTACAAACTGTAATGTTACATTAGATTTTTTGGCAGTCAGAACAAAGCTCATTAGATTTCTATCTCACAAAGTATTATGGAGTACGTAATTAATGAGTGAATGTTGTGCTCGCAGGCGCACTAGAGTTATTTTTGCCCGACTTTTAATGTGAAACCTTTATGTACATTTTATAACGTAACTTAGGATAATTAAAGCGTTTTTTTTCTAAATCACTTTACCTTGCGTTGAGAAATTTTTCATATAAAATTTTTTGAAGTTTTAAAAATTTATATGAAAATATTTTTCAAGAAAATAACCGCCTTAATTTTTTTGTTCAAAAAATTGTTTTAACCATATAAATAATAAATAATTTAAAACAATATAGGAAAATGTATTGAAATTCAGAAAAAAATACGGAGGAAAATGTATTTAAATTCTTTAAAGTGAATTTATTTAATATTTTTTAACAAATATACAGCGATGTCACAGAGTACAATTCCGTTCGGAATGATTCCGTACGAAACCGAAGAAAACATATTTCTTTATTGGGAGAAAGTATATTTTGATAGTTTTTTTGGCCTTTAAGATACAGAAAACTCCCATTCCGTTCATGAAAACAAAAATGGTTTCATTCCGCAAAGTTTTTCCGTAATTTTCTGAAGCATCAAAATACGGAATGAATTCCGTTTCCGAACGGAATTGTACTCTGTGAAATGGCTGATAATGTGATCATTATTTCTTTTTAATTTTTTTTTTATATTAACCGTTTTTAAAAATATTGACGTTTTTACATTTTTACCGATATTTTTCGTTAATATTTCTTAAAGATAATATTTGTTAACTTAAAAACGAGAATAACAAATTCGATAAAGTAACCGAGATTTCTCGCTACTTAACGATATCGGTAGTAAAATTCAAAAGTTGCAGATTTGAGGTACTGGTATTTAAATAATATTATTTAAAACCGATATTTAAATCAACTTAAGCGATACAATTTTTTTTAATTTGCATTCTAAAAATTTGAATAGAAATATTCAATATTTCTATAAATGTGTATTTTAAAATATAATTTTACTTTGTTTAATTTTTAGAATTTCATACATTTTCCTTAAAAAATTTCAAACAAAACTATTCAACAAAAATTTGTTTGAATATACATATCGAGGGCCTATATTCAAAATCCTCTATCTTAAAAAACACAACTTTTCAGAAGAGCCAAAAAACTGTTTTTTTCGCGTTTTACTTGAGTTATTAAAATTCGCTATTCTTCAATATTTTTTAAATCAACTACTGAATCTTACAGATAATTGGTTCATAAAATTTTGCATTATTGGGGACTTTATGCAAGATAGAGGGTTTTGCTTCTCAAAAATATTCAATATGTATGTATGAAATTGAAAAGATTTTTGATTTTATTTATGCCATCTGTGGTGTTTAACGTGGTTTATTTAAGATAATACAACATAAGATAAAAAAAATTAACAATAAAACAAAAAGTTATAGCAACAATTTTTTTTTGTTTTTGCTTTTTTAAGTTTGTTTGGAGTTTGATTAGTGTAAATGATCGCAAAAATAATGGTATTCCGGTGGTATAATGTCAAATTCATGTTAATCTTGCAAAAAATAGTAAAAAAAACGTGTATTGCACGAACAAGTTATTCCAAAAAATATTTGATAATTAATTATTAGAAATGATAGAGGGTTTTGCATTCAAAAAAATTAATTGTGTAAGATAGAGAAAGTACAAAAATGCAAATAAAACAGCAAAAAAAAATATGTTTGTTATGAAAATCACACCTTAGATAAGGGTTGTTTTACTGAACATTTTACCATTAAAAAGTCATTTTCGTGAAAATCAAAGATAGAGGGTTTTGAATATAGGCCCTCGATATGACACAATTTTCCACAACAGCTGTTTTCGCAGTTGACACAGTAAAAACAATCGTGTGACTGTGCTGCCGCAATTATTGTACCAATTTCGCTTTGTACCAACTAGCGGATATTAAATTTGTAAAAAACTGGACAATCGTGTGATTTCAGAATATTTGATTGGGGGCAGTTTCATTATTGTGCGTCATATTGGCGCATTTGAGGCAATCGTGTGATCCCAACAGCAGTTCAGAATACTATTATAATAATTGAGATTCAGGCAGAGATGTTAAATACTTTTTTGAAAAGTCCCTACTTAGCCCGAAAAAATCCCTATTCTTCCCTACGCTTTAAAAAAATTGTTCCTACAAGCCTTAAATTATAATATATCAATGCAAAAAAACCGTTGGCGTTAATGTATATTCATTTTATTTTAAATTGTTATACATGAATACATTAAATAAAATCAGTTCTTTCTAGAAAAAACCTTTTGCTATTTGTAGTGGAATCTGACAGTGATAAATCAAAGATAGCTAATTTCATCTAAAGGGGGGGAAATTAAATTTTAATTCAAATTTTTCATTTTAGTGATTACTCCAAAAGTTTTTGATGACCATCTTTAACAAGTTATCTATTTATTGCTCTAAATTAAATTCTTGTAAAAGAGTTTCACAAAGTTACCGTAAAATCAAAGTTGAAATGGGTGCAAACGATCACTCAAAGGCATTTAACAATTTGTAATGTTGGAGTATCCACAATTTTATAAGTGTGTTTTAACAAATCAAAAAAGAATGCCAAATAGGTATATACAGTTTTGCCACATTTTTGAAAGGTCCATACACTTTAATTATTTAAAAAAAAAAATCTGTCTATTTTTTAAGACGAAAATCCCTAAGAATAGGGACTTTGCCCTACGTATAACATCAGTGGATTAATGAAATATATCCAATTTTCAAACATTTTTTAAGCACCGAAACAGAATTTCTGATGAGTAAAATCGGTGTTCTATATATCCTAGTTCATTGGGCACCCAAGTTTCGTACTTTTTAATGAATGATTCAATTTCTTATTCGAGCCACGTCTCTTATTTTAGACACTTAAACTATTAGGTGTGTTCCACAAGATCTCGGGCAAGTTCGGACTAATAAGAGTAAAATGAAAATTAATCTCTGAATTTGCAAAAACTACTCAAAATTTATTATTATTATATATGTATCTATTTAAGTGATTTTAGACGCTTAAAAGTCATAACATTATAAAACCAAAACATTTGCATCATTGTCAATTTTTATATTAAAGATTAAGGAAAATTATGCAATAATGTATTTACCACTTTAATATTTTTATTAAAATTTTACATTTTTCGTTTTGATATATTTTTTAATAAAAAATATACTTTTTCTTTTGCTTGTTAATTTCCTGATTAATTTTTCAGTTTCATATGTAAACAAAAACAGCTGAGTGTTTATTCTTCTCCGAACTTACCCAAAGAAAAAGTTCGTGCAAATTTGTACAGGAAATGAAAAAAATACTCTTAATTGCACAAAAATTGTTTTGTGGAAAGCTTTTGGGTAACTTTGTGTAAGTTTGGGCTGTTTCGTTATGCATGCGGAACAGAGCTATTGCAGCATATTCAGATATGTGACATCCTGACAAAAGGGTATAAAAATCCAAAATCTGTTAAGATCTAGCCCATTAATTAAATAATAAATTAAAAAATGCCCCAGACCACTAATGTGCGAGATAAAAAAAAAATGTTGGACCATTTTTACTCCAAGTACATATTTGTAGTTCATATTTCTTAAGGCAAATTTACACTATCACACAAGTCCTGAGTATTCCATAATACTTTGTAAGATAGAAATCTAATGAGTTTTGTTGCGACTGTCAAAAAATCTAATTTAACATTATACATATTTTGTATTCACACTTGAACATGCTTTTGTTAAAATACAACCCTGATCAAGTGAAATGTGTTATTATCAAAAATTATTTTCGGGAATGAAATATTTATTATTAATTAGTTCATTTATTAATGATGTGCTAATAATCCCAATTTTTGAATGAAAACACTGAAATTTATTGTTGTGGGAAAGCTAGTTTCTATGCGCATTTTTATTGTTATTGTTTCGAAAAATTTCAAAAAATTATGAAGTCGTATGGGATGCCAAATTGTTTCTCGTAATAGGTACTTGTCATTTTTATAGCACATAGCATTCATACTATCACACTTTTACATATTACTTGATTTTTTTTGGCCTGTATTAATACAAAGTATTATAGTGTAAAAACGCCTTCACTGAAAATATTTGGTTACTTAAAATAGAGAATAAAAAATTCGAGAAAGTAAAATTTTTATGTTACATAATTGCGATACAGGTATGTAATGTAAATAAATCGATTTCAAAATTATCGTTTTTAAAAGGTGTGACGAATTTTGACCAATTTCAAAATCCATTTCTGAATTACATTAATCAAATCAGAGATAATCGAGGACACACTGCACTTTTGTATTTTACGGTCTACAGTTTTAAGAATTGTACAATTTAAAAGCTTGAAGTGTGGTCTTTAAAGTTTTTTTTTTTTAAATTTGAGATTATTATTTGCATTTTGTTATTGTTTAAGTTATTTGTGTAAAATGTAAAACTTGTGATACAGACACATGTAGCAGATTCAGTGATATATTATTAATTGGACAGAGCATTTTAAGACGGTTATAATTTTACATACCCTCCCTAACTACAGTACTTTTCGCTTATAGTCCACTACTATAGTTGCACAACTTTTGTGAATCCTAGATCCTAATCTACATTTTGGACAATTTAACAATTATTTTCTTCAATAAAACCAATCAATATAATGCGTTTACTAATTTTTTCTGCTTTTATGAATTAACCAAAATTTCACATTTATTAAAGTTGCCAGAAATGTAAATAAAAACATATTGCCAGTTTGTTAAAAAAATATAATGAACAGATTGGACTGTAAGCGATTTTTTTTTGCACAAGGTATTAAAACGCATGCAAAGAAAATGTGGCTTTTATGCAAAAATGGACTACAAGCGAAATAGACCTTAGAACAAACAGTTTGTATGAAATTCGAACAAATCTGCAAGTAAATATGACAGTTTTGGCTTTAATCCATTTTTGGTCTTTAAGCGAAATGGACTATAAGCGAAAATTACTGTACTATTATTTTTAGTCTATACAAATCATTTAAAACGTTTGCAATTAAGGAGACGGTTTATTAGACACATGTAACAAACGTAAACGAAATAAAACAAATAAAAAAGTATAGATGGTCAAGCCATGATGCCTTTAGTTATACCCACAATATATAAAGATAATTTCTCGAGGACCCATGGACTTGAGTAATAAAGTATTGTACGTTATTTCGAGTAATTTTACTCAATACTTTATGAGAACAATAAAGTACGCGAAAATACTTTATTTCGCATGATGTGATTTAACCAGAATTTAAAATAGATTCGTTTTTTTAGTCTGGGTGAAATAAACAGGACAAAATGTTTTGTTTCCTAACACAGGGTCTCCACCTGAGATAAGATATACGATTTTTATATCAACTAACGTCAAATTCAATCGTTGAGACTATTATCTTACGTGTGGGTTCTCAAATAGTGTTAGTATAAATATTATAATAAATGTTATGAGCAGTGAGTGCAGATTTATCTGCATTTTACAGTTTTTCTAAGAATTGGGCAGTTTTGAAGTTTTTTGTTAAAAAAACAAGTTTTTTTGAAAATTGTGCAGATTTTGCATTAAAATTTTTTAATATAAATTTTGTTATATTATTTTTTATTTCTTAAGCCCTAATCTTACCTAATTTGCTTAACACATACTCCTATAACAGAGGCAAGCTTTAAGAGTCAAACAAAAAACACAATCGGCTTGGGAAAGACGCACTTTTCGTTAACAAATAAACCACCTAAACCTAATTAATCTTTTTTCAATAAATTCCAATAAAATACTTTTATTCTTTTAAAGTTTTATGTTTCGTCGTTTCCTTCTTGACTGCATAATTTTCACTTAAATGACTAAATTTAGCACTAGGTAGCGCAAATAGTTTGGAAAATATACAACATTTCGACTTTTCTACAAACCTGATTGAATCGTTTGTCAAATACACCAATTAATAACGCATGAGGATGGTACAAACGTACAATTTTGACATGTTTGCAGGCCTTTGAGTAGTTTATTTGGCTTTTCTTTTGGAAGTTGAATTATGTCCCTGTTTACATTTTTTGATTTTTGATGTTTAATTTTATTGCATTCATTATTAATTTTTATATTAATTCGAATGTGTATTCTAAGTCAAATTACAATTTATAAAGCTTTCATACTTAAATAGTCTTATACCTTCAATATTTTCCAGGAATATTTTCTATGCACTATCAGAATTTTTTTGTTTCTATATTTAGATACCAGCAGAATGTAATGCATTTTTTATAATAAAAATTAAACTCAACATGAGAACTAAAATTCCCCGATTCTATTTGTTTATAATTTATGTAATTTTGTATTTGTTTCTGTATCACACCTATGTAGGGTTGCCATTCGTACTGTTTTCATCAGTACATGTACTGTTTTTTGTTTAAAGTACTGATGTATGCATTACAAGCAAATCAGTACGCAAATGTACTGATTTTTTCATTAATGTACTGTTTTTATACTGTTATTATAAATTAATTTTGTTCAGTATATAGTTTGTCATATTGTAAAATTGTTTGCAATACAAATATTAATATAGATGTTATTGCCAAGTCAGTACGATAAAAGAAGACAGTAGAAGAAAAATGGAAAGTGTTTCTAAAAGGTGGTGCCTTTACGAATTTGAGGAAATGTGTAATTTTATTTCTTCCATTCCACATTCAAACACTTTTACAGAACGAGTCTTTAGTTTTCAAAGTGGAGAAAAGAGAGAAACAGGCTCCTAATATAAAACCTAAAAAGTGAGTTGCAGATAAAGACCAACTTTGGTAATAGTTGTTTTACACTTTCTTGAAGACTGAAGACAGGAAAGAAATTGTGGACAAGGTACAAAAAGGCCATAAATATTTTTAACTTGTAACATTGTTAATATTTATGTCCATACACATGTAAATATATTATTTATAAAAATCTATAGTGCAAGATCGTCTGAAAAACGATTGTGCCTTTTGCAATAATTACAATTATTATTAGTAATTAGTTGTAAATCACTTTTAAATTATTTTGAAGATAAATACATAACAAGCTTCGTTATTTTAAGTGTTTAAATTGCTTTTTTACATTGTTGTCCTTATATTTGTAGCTTGGTGTTAAAAAGACCATTGTCAAATAATTCATTTTTGAGAAAATTTAAATTTTAGATTTTTTATAGAAGAGTTCTAAGTGAAATTGGCTAGCAAACCCCTTTTGAAGCTGTTCTCGGTTAAATTAGATATTGGCTGTTTCTGCAAAATAAAAGAGATTCAGCATGGCCCTTTAATTGCAAAGTGAAATTAATTATGCTGGTAGATATAGCACAAAACTACTTTTATTAAATTTTATGTTGACCTATATTCAAAAAATATAATAGAATAAAGGAAATAAAATTTTAGTTCACATGTTGGTCACATTTTATTAGTCAAATATTTGCTAGGTGTGACCGTGAGCTTAAGAAAACACCTAATGCAACAATTAACTTAAAACAGCAAAATATTGTCATTGGCCCTTTTAGTACCAAGCTTCAAACATAATGAACTCAAATTTTGCTTTTAATAAAATTAATGTTTTTTTTTTGAAAAATATTAAACCATGTAGCTAACAAGAAATTAAGAACCGAATTTTTAACAACTTGTTGTGTTTTAGAGTTTTTGTTGTTCACTTTGTATTCCCGCTAAAAATATATACGGAATTGAATTATTGTTTGGAAAAAATTCGGTTTTATTAATTAAATTTTGTCACTGTTCAAATTATAGAATGAATTCAAGTTTTATTTTAAAAAACATTAAATCTTTTTATGTTATTAATATGCAATTTTATATTAAAAAAGTATATGTACAGTTTTTTATGAAATTGTATTGTTTTTTTTCTTTTATGTACTGATTTCTCTGATTTCAAAACTGGCAACCCTACACCTATGTTAAATTAAATTAAATATATATACTTTTTGCTATTTTTTAGTGCATTGTTTTAAGTTAAATTCAGTTTTTTTTTCCTTAAGATGCAGTTATTTTCAAAAAAATTATGGCAACGCTGGTTATGAGACAGCTGTTATGAGAAATCTCATAACAATTATCTTATAAGATGAGCAAATACCAAAAAGTGTTTAAAAAACAATATTTTACACAAAAAAACAAAGAAAAAACTAAAAAATAATACAAAACGACACAGGTTTACTGTACGAAAATCAGTAAATTATGAAATCTTATGAGATACATGTTCCCCTTGTTTAAGATTAAGATTAACATGAAGAAATGTGCTCTCTCATTCTGCCGACGTTCTCTCAAACATATCAGCTGATGAATTTTGTAAGAATTTTGCTACATTATGAAACTGGATTTTTTTTGCAATGCATGGAATTTATTCAATCCTTTTTTATTTGAAAGACACTGGTCTTTTTGTTAAAAATAGTTTAATTAGTCTTAAAGATAATTGAATTTAAATGCCCGCCTTTTGGTCAGGCGACCTCGGGGGCCAACGGAAGGTTGTATTTCTGGAAAGTAGCCTGTTAGGAAATTTTCTTCGTAATTCGGCCATAACCGGATCAGCTGTGTGAGCAGTTGCACCATCTTGTTGAAACCACACAGAGCTGAAAGGAATTCTCTTTCGGTGTAGTTCCGGATATAAAAATTCTTAAGTAGCGGTCTTCAGTAACCGTTACTCAGTGTCAATACAGCGTGAAGAAACTGCACACCACGCTGTGACGCGAATAAGATGCAATTTCCTTTCATGCAGTATTTCTGGGTTGGAACCACTCCATATGTGACAAATTTGTTTATTTACGTTGCCGTTCAGATCAAGTCTTCTTTTGGTAGCGGCTTTCATCAGTTACCCAGTATTCTCTGAGGTGGAGACCCCATGTAATGGTTTTTTTGTATGACTGGCGACTCTTTCTTAACACCTCTAAACCTGGTAAAAAAATGAGCTAATTATTTACTTTAAGTTAAATATAGACTGTAAAAATCTCTGCAGTTGTTTAGCAATGATAAATATAACAACAAAGAAAAAAAATTTTACTTTATTTTGATACTGAGTACTTTTTCTTAATCTTTAATACATAACCAAATTTACTCTAATTGCACAGAAAAAAGCTGGCAGCGCGGAGTCGGAGTTGAGGTTTTTGTACCGGAGTCGGAGTCGAAGTACCCACAAAAACTCGCGACTCCGACTCCAAATTTTTACTGCTTTACATATGCAAATAACGATATTAAAGCTCAACACGTGACGCAGTGTTAGAAAGCCTTGCTGTTAGATAAAGGTAGGATTTAAAGATAAGTTGTAATAGTGAAACACTTTTTATACGTGGAACAAAATCCTTCAAGCAAGTTGTAATAATGTCCCTAAATGAAGTTTATAACATTTTTTTTTAGTTTTGAATGAAAATTTTAGCAATATATTTAAAAAAAAAACGAATTATTGTTCTGGTCGAAATTTGCAAACGTTTTTTTGATTGAAAATGTGTGTGCTTGTAAAAAAATTGTTGCTTTATTGTGAACACCAAGTTGTTGTTGTAAGTTTGGCCTAAAAGCGAGTGTTTGTTGTAGGTTTTGTTTTATTATATTTTTTGGAAAAGTTTCAAACATTTTGCAAATGTGCTTTTTGAATCCAATTAAAATTTATGGAGCTTTTATTTTTAGTCGAATTCCTTAAATATTTTCCATATTTGCACATTTTAAAATTTTAAATATTATTTATTTAATACAATTTTCCTTATTATACTCTATTTGTTAAAAAAATCAACTCTATTTTTAATTTTTAACATTTCAATCAAAATAAATATTTTTTAGGGTTCATTAATCCCCATGAATGTAACAAAATATAAAAGTGTTAATATTGTTTCTCAAATTTCGATATAAATGAACTGTTTGTTAATTGAACTAATAAACATAATAATTTAAAAAAGAGACGTTGATATCTTCTCACTTAATTTATTGTATCTATTTACAAACGCACATTCATGCATATTTCTAGTAAATAGAAACAAAAGTCTTGCTATTTGTCTAAACAAATTACGTATACCGCAAATTTATTAACATGATCTATTGAGGGTAGGGTGTTCAATTAATCGGCTTTTTTTGTTCGATTAAACGATTATTCGATATTTGGCATTTTTGATTTTTATGATTAACGAATAATATTTTAAAATTAATCGATTAATCGAATAATTCAAAATCCAGAAATTTTATAAGTTGAGATATTTTTTTGGATTGTTTTAGAAAAAGTTGGTACTTGAGCAAATAAACATTATTAATTACAAGTATTTTAACAAACGTAACAATTCATACTAATTGAAAAAACCTTTACAATGAAAAAAAATAACACATGTATTGAGATCATATAATTTTATATGTTATTACAAACAATTAAACAGATCTTTAAAAATAATAATTTAAAAATAAAATGTTGTTTAAATGTTTTGCTTTACTTGGAAGCCACACGATCAAGTTTTGTCTTTCCTTTTAATTTGCCATACTCTCTCACTTTTTTTACTAACGCACTCACTAAATTTTAATTTCACTTTAACAACTACCACAAATTCACTGTGGCGCTTTCTTTATAAAAAATATATTTCTTAAAAACTAAATGTGCTTTATTAAAAAAAAATTGTGTTCTAAAAAATTCTTGTGCTTTATTACAAAATACTTTGAGTCATGCTACTATTTTGAGTTGTTTCTTCGTCGGAGGCATTTTTAAAATGAAATTGAATATTAAATTGAGTGCAGCCTGTGACACAGCTTTCAATTCAAACAAATTTTGGCAAGAAGTTTTTTGAACAACTTGAAAATGATTTATTATTAGTGATCGTGTGGCTCCAGGGTTAAAAATATTTTTTTGCATTTGTTTCAATCATAAGTAAAAATTAACGGATTACTGCATTATTTCAGTAATTAGTAAAAATTTACTGTTTTCTGAAAATTTTTTCAGTAAGCAGTCACAGACACATACATTTGGCTTGTTTATTTGACTTAAAACTTTAAAAAAATTATACACTTAAACGAAAAACCATATATGTATTGTTGTTCGATTAATCGGCATAAATTTTTCGATTAATCCTTTGATCGAAATCAGCAATTTTAAATTAATCAAACAATTAATCGCCTAAAACAAGAATTAATTGACTGAACACCCTAATTAAGAGAGAACATGTCAGAACTGTAGAGTTACTTTTGTTTTATTTAAAATTGTTCATAAAGAAAAAAAAATATAAATTTAAGAAACCAATCGTTAATCGAACTGATTGCACAGAATGTGTATTATATTTTACAGACTGAATTAAATGCTTCGATAGAATTCAATAATATCCGTTCGTTCAATGATCAATTAAATAACTGAGTTTAATTATCTATATTTTAATTTATTTATTTTTTGTAAAAGCCTGTACACAAAATCAATTTAAAGCTGTAAACTATTCATAAATATTTTCTTATAAGGGGTCTTTCATTTAAGGGCTTTCTTTCTTTAAATTTATATAGAACAACATCGAAATTTTTAGTAGGTTTTAAAGGCCTATCGGAGCCTACAAAAATAATGTCCTGAGTAATAAGAACAAATCCAAAATAAAGGGGTACACGAAGCGCTATGGTAGTATTAGTGAAAATGTGTTTGTATGTGTGGCACCGACGATGATGGATGGGAAATCAAAAACTTTTAGTTATGACGGCTAATATTATGTCCAGCACACGTACACGAGTGAATTCGCCTGCATGACAAGCATTTTGACCGTGTACAGGCCTCTTAATACTTACAATTCTACTGAAAGGACCAATAAATTTTACTAGGGTGGTCCCAAAATAAACGCATTCACATTTAATACATGTTACTTAAAAAGGAAGTCTTAATTTCATACCTACATTCTTCCGAAAAGTAATATGTAATTATAAGAAGACCAAAAAATAAGTGGTTACACATTACCTTCCAAAAACGTAAAATGTTACTGTAAATTATTAAAAGGGTAACTAGTTACCAAAGCGCTTGTAAGTAGCAAAACTCCATTTTCATTTTGGAATCACTTTTGTTTATCATAACGTTTTAGGGTTTTTTCATTATTTTTCATATTTTATTCATTATGATAATGACTTATACAGGGTTATCTACTAAGTGGTTTCAAAACCTCTGGTCAAGCTGTTAGGTGTAAAATATCTGTCATCTGAAGTGTCACTTAATTAGTAAAAAGTTTGCAATTTACGAATATGTATCGTTAATTAACCACGTAAAAATAGTTAAACATTAATACAGAAGTGGTGGTTCAAACGTGGTACACTTTTCGAGCATTACGGAGTGATTATGGTCGTCATAATCGAACTACTGTGCTTGGAATTGGCAAGATTATAAAGAAATTTGTAGAGACTGGAAGGTTTACAAATATGGTCAAGCCTGTGAATCATCGCAATGTGAGCATTGTTAAAATTATGACTTCTGTTAGCGAACGTGTGACGGTAATTCAGAATTTGTCGATTCTACGGCTAAGAACGCTATTACCGTTTTATAACTGACTTTTTTTTGGCCTGCAATTAAAGATTATAAATCGGACGATTTCTGACTTCAACAAGACGGTACCACCATAAGCCACACAACACGACTGAATTTGGCGTTTCCAGAACGCGTAGTTTCACGTTTTGATGACGTCAATTGGACACTAAGATAATACGCCGTTAGACTTTCTTTTGTTACCTTAAAGACCGTGTGCACGCAGATAATCGTTGGAGCATTTGAAAACCAACTTTCGTCAAGTTATCGCAGAAATTTCGCCTGAAATATGCGAAAAAGGATAGACAACTAACTTAAAACGATCGACTGCTGCAACCAATTTAAATGCGGTCATTTAAATGACATTATATTTCGTATGAAATGGCAAGGTCAAAGCATTTTAATAAAAGGAAAGTTTCATCGAAATCATTGCTTTTTGTGTGTTTAATTAGCTTTATAGCTGCTATCTAACCCAAATAGTAGCGAAGAAAGCTACTAAACAATGATTGAAAGATGCTTTTAATTTTGAAAGAGTAAGCAACGTTTTTACTGGCTCTGCCACGGCTTTGTTGGGTAGTGCGCTTCCGAAATTTCAAATTTTCCATAACCCAGGCGCGAAAATTAGGCTGAATATAACCGATGACATGTGTCATGAAGGCCGCTGTGCTTTATAGCTTATTTACATATACCTTTAACATAAGAAGAATCCACAAATAAGTCTAACGGGGTCGAATAACACGATCTACGCCCTCAAATCGCTCATACAGAATGTTAAATGAGGTATAAGCTGTGTGCTGTTGAATCTAAATAGCGTTGGTGTTAATATTATTCAGGTTAAAAAAAAGTTGTTTATTACCGACATATATCAGTCGCCGTTGACGGTGGTGTCCTGGCCAACGTCGTTGTCAAAGAAATATGGAACAATGTTGCCGCCAGCCCAAAATATACACCGATGCTTTTGGTTCTCATGTGGTTTAGTATCTTCTAGGGTATTCAAACGATTAACAGTTGTTCGATTAATCGATTAATTTTGGTTTTTAATGTTCGAATAATTCAAAATTGCATATTTTCGATTAACGAATAATTCGAATAATTTATGTCGATTAATCGATTAATCGGAATTGTGTTTTTTCACAGTACATATGTATGTATTATTTTTTTTCTTTTATGTAAAAAACAAGCCGATACGTTTTAAATACCCTTTTATTGTTTCTTAACTCAGAGACATTTCCTTCGAGTATGATTCAGATGAAGACGACTATTTTTTTGAGACGCATGAAAACAACCTTCTACCAGTCCTGAACAAGACTATTAAAAGTATTAAAATTGTTAAGAAATCAAAAAGAGATTCAAGTGGTATAATGAAAAAATATAATTTTTATAAAAGACAAGAAAAAGAACAGAGAAATTGGATATGCTTTATAACACTTTACTTTTGTTCTCTCCAACGTCAACAATAAGTGAAAGGATCTTTTCTGAATCTAAACCCTAGTATCTTCCCAAATTCGATTTTTTTTTCTTTCTTTACCTTCCCATTCATCTAGAAAATGCGACTTATCGCTGAAAATGAAAAACTAGGGCCAGTTTCAAACTGCTTTTGATGATTTTAAAAAACAGACTGAATAAGCTGTAGCCAATTCGACAGATGTGGCTTCAACAATTTGGCCCTTGCAATTTTCAAAGTTCCGAAGTCCCTATTGGAAAACCCTATTTGTAAACATATATATATTTTTGTAAGACAAAAAAAAATTGTGTTAAAAAACCGACAATCATTGAATGATCATGTTGTCGCGTTAGTTTACGGACCAATTACAACAAAAAAAACTTTAGGTTTTTTAAATTCAATGCAGTTTATTTAATTCTTTAATTATTTAATTCTTTAATATTAGCGCCTGCTGCTGTTTCTGATGCTACACAACGACTCTTCAACTTCAAAACTTCTTTTTATTTATTAAATAAAGCGTGTTCAAGTATTCTAGCAGTCAGGGCTAACAGAACATTACAGATAACAATTATTACCAAAAAATACAACACTTTTTGTAATCATAAATATTTCTTAACAATCGTTATAAATTCAAACCAAAAGTACCTGCAGAAATATATAATACTAAACAGATCATTTATAACTTAATTTTTTTTTATTCAACATTGAAATGTAAAATCATGTGAACAGATGTATAGTATACATTGTTAACATACAAATATACCTTAAAAAGTAAAGTTATTTTAATCTTCTGTGACATGTTCTTTATTCTCAAATATTTTATAGACATTTTACTATTATTTATATAAAAGTTGTAGGTTTAACATCTTTGTGATTTTGGCAATAAAACTAAAAGAAACTATTAAAAAACAAACTAAATGTCTCTCGACAGAAAGAAGAATGTATCTAAATATATTTGATGAAACTAGAATATAAGTTTTTTTTTTAAATACCAGTTCTATCTATAATTAAAAAAAACAAGAACAAAAACATATCGTTTCATTATTATCTTTTAGAAGAAACTGGAATAAAAAAAACTTTTGTGAAAACATAAATTTAACAAGTTAGAGTGTTATAATCGGCTCTGCCGAATATTTGATACCCTCCAACGACATTTAGAACATTTGATGAGTGGGCTCTTTATAAAAACGAACGTCAGTATTAAAATTGGTTGCGGTTAAGACCTACATATGTATGTAAAATTAATTGCCGACCATCAAAAAGTTGTTAGACTTTATTTCTATACACAGAAAAAATTAAATAAGCTGAACGCATCATTCAGCAAAAGTCTAAAGGTGCTATCAGACGGGATGTATTTTACATATGTATGTACTGTCACTTACCCATTCTTACCCATATGTAATTCCGTATGTATGTCATTTTACATACGATTCATAATTTTTGCTATCACACCTGCTTATGTTTTTCCTTATGACATAACCTATGACTTTTTAACTTGTATAAATTTCGTTTCAAAACAAACCAGCTGTTTTGTTTAAGTTTACCACAGGAAAATAGAGCGTGCTCTAATCGAAAAAATTACATATGTATTTCCACATGTATTTTACACATGCAAAGTTTCATATGTATCACACGATGTGTACAACTTTTACAGATGGAAAATTTGACAGTACATATGTAAAATACATCCCGTCTGATAGCACCTTAACTGAACGCCATTGTCATATTAACTACGTTCAGGGCTGCCAGATAAAATTGTGAAAATAATTTTTCCTGAGAAAAAATAAGAAGTCGTCAAAAAAATCGGACAATTTTAATTTAGATTTTAAGCAAAGTTTGTTCGATTTTTCTTTAAAAACAAGCAAACAAAAACATATTATGTACATATGTACATATACCTCCGTATGTTTATGAAATTGTTTGCTAAGAAAAATGTTCATAAAATATTCTTTTGTAAACCTTTAATTACTATATTATAATAATCTTAGGTTTTGTCAAAGTCTTAAGCCTTTTTCTAAAAAATTTTAAATTTGTATACCGTTCACCACAGAGGGTATATATACAAGTTCGTTTTTATATAAGTTTGTCATACCTTTTGCAATTACTATAATATTAATGTTAGGCCCTATAAAGTATATATGTATATTCTGAGTCCTTATGAAAAGCAAAGTTGGTTTAACGATGTCAATCTAACCATGTGTTTGTTGAAATGGGATTTCCGAAGACTCGTATATAAGCATTGCTATGCATTTATAATAGATGTAGTACGGAATAGTGTGCTATTATATTTCCGCCAGATCGGTGTACAAATGCCTAAAATATGAACAAAAAACCATGACTGCCTGTAATTTATACCTATAAAGCTCTAATTTTGACCTGTTAACCTTAACTTCTTTAAATCTTCTTATAATTTATTATTATTTTTATATTTTTTACCTGAAATAATCTTTCATCACGAAATTATAGTTTTGCCACCATAGCACCCTTATAAGCTAGGAGGATAAAATTTGGCTTAGAAATTCGTCATATATATGGAGTATTAAATGTTAAAAATGAGCCAAATCAGTCCATAACTTCACCTGCTCCTCACAAGGTTTTGGTACGAATTTTTACTTAAATTAACTTCACTCAAAATTTTGCTTTTTACCATGAACTTTTTATGGAAAAGAGAAAAATTTATAAATTTAAGATTTCTTGTTTACAAAAATGTTTTTTTTCTGTGCCGCCTTATAACAAACATCAAAAGATTTAAAATGGTCTTATTTTGAAGTCTTAATAAAATCGTCACTTTTAAGAAAAACATTTTCAAATCAGCACTTGCTTAATCGTCAAAATAACGATAAATCGTCAATATGGCAGTCCTGACTACGTTCCTTTAAATTTGCATTCAAAAATCTAATCTCTGAACGCGTAATTTATTATTTATTACGCAACGTTCAGCTTGGTTGATCGAAACATTGTAAAAAATAAAGTTTTCGAACTATAAACTGAACGTTTTAATCAGCTTTTTTTAAAAAAAATAATTAATTCTTTACTGAACGTAAGTTTAGAAATAGAAAAATTTAATACAAAATTCAGTAAAATTCTTCTTGGATATCACGTTCAGTGAAGTTGATGTTTAAAAAAACTTAGCACAACAGAAGTCGTCGTTTAAAAAACTAAACTCTCGTTCAGGATTGTAAAAACTGAACAAACATTTAAAAACTGAACGCACGTTCAATTTTGCAGAAGCTGAACTCTGGGCCAGGGCTGCCGAACTTGGTCTTTTCCGACAAATTTGGTCGGATATTTTTCGTTTGAACTTCAGTACTTTTCGCTTGGTATTGTCTCCTTATTTGAGCTTACCAAGTAATATACTTTAGTGGCAGGCAAATCGTGGGCTATATCGCTAATGTGAATATAAGCTTAATTCAAATATATGCCATTATGAGGCATATAACTGCATTAGAATACATAGGGGTAATTCCATGCCAAATCGACCAAGAGTGGGACCCGACCCCCTTCGATTTGAAACAAATTTGGGTGAAGGTTCCTTTCATCCTATAAGGAACATATATTAACGAAAAACATTTTAAAATTTTTTTTGCAAAAGTTACGTCATAATTTCGCCGAATTAGCCGAATGTGTTCGGTTTATTTTTTCAATATCTCAAAAACTACTGCACATACGAAGATGACTTGTATGTCATTTTAAAGAGAATACTTGGGGCTAGAAGCAATATATAAAAAAAATTTAATATCTACAAAATATTAACAGCCCAATTATGAAAGAAAAACTCCCCGCGAGTTTTCTACCTTCTCCCATTTTTCCTATGTTAATTTAATTGTAGAAATGGGAAAAGGGAAAAAACTCCCAGGGAATTTTTATTCATAATTGGGCTGTAAATTTTAAAAATGGACTAAGTCAAAAACCTAATTTTATTTGGCTAATTTTTTTATGTAATTCCTCAAACTGTTCTTTAAAAATCCTGAAATTTTGAAGGAGGTGTTTTTTTTTTCTTTTTTAAGATATGATTTTTTTTCTTCTGCAACCTGTAAAAAATAATACTAAAATAAAATTTTAATATTGTAATTTTGAGAAATAAGTATTTTTTATATCTGATTTGTATGATTTAAGGTGTTAAGAAAATAAAATAGTAAAAAGAAAAAGTTTTTTTATGTTTATTTGTTGCATTTTTTGTTGGAAAAAAAGTGTACTTCAAAGAAAAGTACACTTTTTGTCACGTTACGTCTCCTAGAAACTAATTGAGTTTTGTATATTATTTGGCTTCATTCAGAAACAATTAACAATTTTTTTTTAATATATTGTTTGTAACCCCAAATATTCTCTTTAAAATGACATACAAATCATCTTCGTATGTGCAGTAGTTTTTGAGATATTGAAAAAATAAACTCAATAAATTCGGCGAAATTGTGAAATTTTGAATATGACGTAACTTTTGCAAAAAAATGTTTATTTCGTTAATTTCGTTAATATATGTTCCTTATAGGATGGAAGGAACATTCACCCCAAATTTCAATCAAATCGAAGAGGGTGGGGTCCCACTCTTGGCCGATTTGACATGGAATTACCCATATAATCAATTTACGTAAACAAAGAAAATAAAAAGTTCATATTTATTACACCGACAGCAGACTAATGGTTTTGCAACATATCTTTTTTAAAAACACCAAATTTTTTTTGATTGCTGATGAAACTATAGATGTGGCAATGAAATGAAATGTATAATTTTAGTACCAAGTTACTTTGACGGTGTTAGTTTTATAAAATATAGTTTTGTCTCCTTATTTGAGCTTACCAAGTCAGATGCCGTTTGAATTTTTCTTCTTATAAAATGCTTTGTATTAGCAAACAAGAGCTAGTCCTTTAAACAAATTTGATCGGATTGTCAACAAACGGCGGTAAAGTCATGACTGGTAATGTTGGTAACCATAAATCTTATTTAGCAATGACAAAAATATTGATGTTCTTTGTGTGGGTTAATATTGTTAACAAATTATTCATTAATGATACTATTCTGAAAAAACTGTTTTTTTAATCTTAATAGTTTGATAATAAGCCCATTTGTATTTTATATGACGATATATTTTTATAAAATACTAGCTGACCCGGTCCGCGTTGCTGGCCCTAAGCAAACATTAGTGTTGTATTACCAGACGATTTAAATTGATCTTTAAACGAAATTTACGGCCTTTAAATAAAAATCCATGAAATACCTATTATAAAGTTTTTTGAATGAAAGTATGGCACATTGTTAAGAGGATAAGTGTCTATATGTGAGAGCATTAGAAAAAACGTCCTCAAAATAAAATTGATTTTATTTCACGACCGCATTCTCTGGCAAAATTTCATGTCAAACTGCATGTAAAACATCGTTCATTCCCAGTTCTGTTTCATCATTATAATATTATAAATTCAAATGTTGTTCATATACATATGTTTGATTTACATTTGATTTGAAAATACATATGGTTGTATGTATGTATATATATGCTGTGAATCTTACGAAAAAAGTGGGCGGGGCAACATTTTTCTTTCCGCAAAACCTAAGTTAGACCATGGCGATCATTTTAAAGAAAAAATCGTCCAAATCGGTCAAGCCGTTATCCAGTTATGCGCTTAATATAAAAAGTGGGCGTAAAAGTAGACGTGGTAAATTTTTCTTTCGATGAAAACTTAAAGTTGATTAATACGCACATTTGAAAGAAAAATTAGTCAACTCGATGGAGCCGTTTTCTGATTTTAGGTAAATCGAAAAAAGTGGGCGTAAAAGTGGGCGGGGCAAAATTTTCTTTCCGTAAAAACCTAAGTTGGACCATGGCGATCATTTTAAAGAAAAAAGCGTTCAAATCGGTCAAGCCGTTCTCAAGTAATGGATTTTGCCACGCCCCCAGACCGAAAATCGGAAATCAGACTTCACAGTGTCACCCGCCTGAATATTCTGAAGATTCCCTGAAAATTTCATCAAAATCGGCCCAGCCGTTTTGGAGTCCATACGTTACATACATACATACACACCTCCTATTTTATATATATAGATGTATTTTAAAAATGTAGTCTGTTTTAAATTATTATTGTAGGTTTTGCAGACAATTTTAGTCGGATAAAAATTTATAAACGGCAACCCTGCTCTGGTCAGTAAACTTACATTCAATGTAAAGCTGAACGTTTTGTTTGAAACGAAAACCTAATAAATATTCAGAAAAACTGAACTTTTGTTTAGTTATTTAGTTCGTTATTTTTCTGTGTAGTTATTAGGGTGTACAGCCGATTAATTCTTGTTCGATTAATTGAATTATTTTAGATGATTAATTGTTCGATTAATTTAAAATTGCTGATTTCTATTACAAGATTAATCGAAGAACTTATGCCGATTATTCGAATAACAATACATATATGGCTTTCCTGTCTAATGTATAATTTTTTAAAGTTTTAAGCCAAATAAGCAAACCAAATATGTGTCCGTTGGAATTAAAAAAAAACAGTCATGTTTAGTGAGTAATTCAAATACATTTACTGATTACTGAAATAATGCAGTAATCCGTTAATTTTTACTTATGATTGAAACAAATGCAAAAAAATATTTTTAACCCTGAAGCCACACGATCACTAATAATAAATCATTTTCAAGTTGTTCAAAAAACTGCTTGCCAAAATTTGTTTGAATTGACAGCTGTGTCACAGGCTGGACTCAATTTGATAATCAATTTCATTTTACAAATGCCCCCGACGAAGAAACAACTCAAAATAGTAGCACGACTCAAAGTATTTTGTAAAAATAACACAAGAATTTTTTAGAACACAATTTTTTTTTTTAATAAAACACATTTATTTTTTAAGAAATAATTTTTTATAAATTAAATTTTTATAAATTCAATTTAAATAAATTGAACGTAAAATTGGCAAACAAATGGAAAGGTAAAATTGAGAGCATCCTCGTGGTCAATTTAAAAATTGTGAGTGCGTTAGTAAAGAAAGTGAGAGAGTATGGCAAATTTAAAAGATCTGTTCAATTGTTTGTTCATATAAAATTATATGATCCCAACACATGTTTTATTTTTTGATCGTTGTAAAGGTTTTATCAAGTATACTCTGTACACAACTCTTTTCCATACTTTATCAACCAATGAAAGTTCCCTTTCGATTGCCTAGCCCATAAAGAACAAGGATGATTGTTCAATTTCACCAAAAAAGCTTAACTTCAAATTAAGAGATTTAAGTTCTCGAATATTATCAACTATCAGCGTAAAAATTGTATGAATTGTTACGTTTGTTTTGTTTTTTTGTTAATAAAATATTAAAATACTAGTAATAAATAATGTTTATTTACTCAAGTACCAATTTTTTCGTAAATTATCGAAAAAAATCTCTTAATTTATAATATTTCTGGATTTTGAATTATTCGATTAATCGATTCTTTTTAAAATTTTATTCGTTTAATCGAATACTTAAAAAATGCCAAATATCGTTTGATCGTTTAATCGAACAAAAAAAAAACCGACTAATTGAACACCCTAGTATTCATAAAAAACTTAATTTAAACTAATAGGAATAAAATGTCATGATTCGGTATTCATATTGGACCCATTATGGATCAATCATCAAAAAATTCTGTAGTGATTTTTGCTATAAAAAAAACCCTAAATTAGACCAAATTTCAATACTGTAGTAAATTATTTTTAGTGTTTTGTACGCTTTAAGATCCTTAATAGGCATCTATGATGACCGATTAACACCAAATTGCATGACGCCAGTTCTTGCCACATACAGCCAAATTGGACAACAATTAGCCACAATATCTTAGGCGTATTTAAATGATTTCCCAGAGTGGGATTTATATGGGACCATTTAAAAATTTGTAATAATGTAATTAAGAGTCTAATGAAACTATCACAGATCAAATTCTATTAAAATAGCACTATTCGTTGTGGTTTTACGCGTACTAAAGTGTTTTGCAAGAGTGAGCTTTTTATGGGGCCCATGGTAAATAATTGACTGATCTCCACGAAATGCTTCAATCGAATTACCAGGTTATTACAAGGAAAATAACTTCATTTGGTAGTTTTCTTTGCTAAGGGTGATCGATTATTCGACTTTTTTCTAAAACCGGGTTTCGAATATTCCAAATAGTTGCTAATTAAAAACCCGCTTCTCGGATAAGCATTTTAAAACTAACCGGCTTTAATTCGAATGCATAAAAACTCAAAAATAAAATTGGTTTTTGTAAAAAAAGTTAATTTGAATAAAAAAAAAAATATTTCACAAATGTAAGGAACCAAAAAAATACATACATAAATTTTCAGTAGAGACAAAAAAACTGTTTTCTTTTTATATGTACTCTTATATCACAAAGGGGGTTACAATTAGGGATGCAAACGATACATCGATGTTTAGAAAACATCGATCTATTGGTCATAAGCACCGATATTAACATCGATGTTTTGATGGACGATACATCGGCGATACATCGCCGTCAAAACTAAAAAACATCGACATCGTTTTCATTTATTTAAATTTTTTTCATAATATTTTTATCATTTTAAATATTTATTTTTTCAATTAAACCCTTCATTTAAAAATATAAAAAAGTGTATTTCAAAGTATAGCCGTACACCTAGAGAAAAAACATGTTTAAATATGGTCACCTTCAACAAAACTATTTTTAAATAAAATTGTAAACATATATGGTTAATTTAACCAAATTATTGTCATCGACACCAATACACAACGAAGCACAACAACAATGAAGCTTCTTGATGGAGGACTAATTTAACAATAATATGGTTGTCGGTGTCAATAATATGGTTAAATTAAACATAATATGTTCAAAATTTTCTTTTAAAATAGTTTTTTTGGAGGTGACCATATTTAAACATGGATTTTCTAGGCGTGTACAAAGAACGTACATATGTATGTATGTATGTACATACCTGCATAATATGCATTGTATAACTACATATGTATACATATGTGGTTCTCATTTTATAAACTAATTATAACTTTTTTAATTTTTTGCAAATATCAGTTTTCCCAAGGTAAAATCGTGTAGGGCATGGAAAAATATTAAGAATGGCATTTTTAGTTTTTTGCTTTTGTTAAAAAAGTACACGCGCTAAGTTCCATGAAGTTTTTATTTTTTTTTCTTACTGAAATTATATAATATTTATTTTAAAATACTTTGCATTTTATGTCATTTTGTCAAGAAAATTCCTCAAAAGGTTACTTAACTGACTTCTTTGTTGGGTACATATTAAATCTTTCAATAATAAGAAAAAAAATTAAAACATCGATGTATCGTGTTTGTACCGATGTTTTTTAACATCGATACTTATCGTGGAAACATCGATGTTTTTAAATATCGATGTTTTTCATAACGATGTTGCATCCCTAGTTACAATTGCATTTATTTTTTACAAAATATTAGAGAAAATTATGTAAGATTTTTACAGTGGGTAGATATGACCACAGTACATCGATTTCTTGCATAAAGTGAAAATTTAAAAATTTCGAGTTGAGTTTTTTGAGGAACCAGTGCGATATGCTTGCAGTTATGACTTACAAATATTTGACGATAAAATAAAAAAAAAGCGTGTCCAGTAAATTAATCAAACTTTAGCTTTATTTTTAACAATTTCTATTTAGTTACTGAACTTTATTTGTAAGAAGTTAATTGTATAATGTAATTTAGAAACGGTTAAATGATGTTTGATCTAGCCAAACGTTTTGCAAATGCAAATAAATTTTTCATAAAACTATTGGTTACGTATAGGAATTTAATAAATTTATTATGTGACATATACTTCCAAATTTATTTTAAATAAGTTTTAATTTGCTAGTGGTGTCTATATGAATTAGTAGATTTCAACCATATTTTTGAAAAGCTGCAAACGAAACCTCTTAGCCAGGATTATACATTTCAAATTATTTTATTTCAGCGGATATTTCGTCCTCGGCAACATTTGCAACTTATCATTTTAGGACACTTCAAACACCTTTGTCTTTTAAATCCTTTTCGAAATATCTCCAGAGATGACATCTGTATAAAAATATATTTAATATTTAGAATACTCTCACACAAATTGCAAATTACTTTTTAAATTGAACATGTTTTTGTTGTTGTTGTATTTTTGATTGTTTTTAGTTATTTTGACAAGAACGCAAGCTTTTAAAAGCGATTTGTTTTTAAAAGCGATTTGTATTTGAAATCGACCGATTTTCATCACACACCTGTATGTGATTTATATTCTTTGCTAATATTCAATTAGAAAAATTCTTAGGCCCTAATCATGTAAAACGCAGCGCAATACCAAAGAATAACATTGAAAGCACAAACAATGTCATAAATATTTTTTAATTTTGTTGTTGCTTTCTACAGAAATTCATGTACCGTTTTAAAATTTTCAACGCCACAAGCTATGCAGCGTTTGAAGTTTTAAAACGCAATGTGAATTTCTGTAGGAAGAAACAACAAAATTACAAAATACTTATGACATTGTTTGTGCTTTCAATGTTATTCTTTGGCGTTGCGTTGTGTTTTACATGATTAGAGCCTTAAATTACTGGTACATTTACAACAAGTGTAAGGAAAATGTATATAAATACAAATTAATAAAGTAACCGGTTTATTCGATATTCGAAAAATGGGAATTTTAAAATAACCGGCTTGGGCAAAACTAAAACAACCGGTTAAACCCGATCGAATAATAACCGTTCGATCTCCCTTCAGCTTACGCATTCCATTCACAAACCACCGAGTGAATATAGTAGATTTATCTTCGATAGGGCCCATATAAAGCCTTGTCTCGGAAAACAGTTTAGTGCGCACTGTTGCCAGAAATTTTTTTTAATTAATCTGCAAAATTGGGCTAAAAAATCTGGTGAAAAACTGTTAAAATCTGCAAAAAAAATCTGGGAAATTAAAATACTTTATTTTGAAGTTGATTTTGCTTTTGCTTTTATTTTCGAATTCATACAACAAACTTAAGCTAAAGCTGATATTTAAAATTTGTTTGGTACATTAAAATCAAAAGTGGATGTATAATTTTTGCAAAAAACATGAAAATGTATATCCAAATACATTGCACATACATACATACGAGTGCGGGTCAATAAGTCCGTGACTTTTCGAACCTCCATCGTAGTTATATGAAATGCAATACTGCTCCCATAAAGTACCACATGTTAATAGACTACTGTCTGATTTTGAGCAAGTTCCGTCATTTACTTTGCTGTCCAACTTATTGGACCGATTTAACAAGGATTTAAAAAAAACGACCCCATATGGCCAAGAAATAAGTTCATTTTTATCAAGATAATGCACGGCTGCACACGTGTGCAGTCTCAATGGCAAAATAACATGAATTGGAATACGAATTGGTACCTCATTCTCCGGATTTAGCCCCCAGTGACTATTTCCTATTTCTGAACCTAAAGGAATGGCTCGGTGGAAAGAGTTAGCTCAAACGATGAAATTATTGATCAAACAAATGCAAATTGGAGAAACGTTGGACTAAGTGTATTAAGCTAAAAGGAGATTATGTTGAAAAATAATTTTTTTTTTTGGAAAAAATCTGTGTTTCATTCAAAAAGTAACTGACTTGTTGATCCGCCCTCGTAATATCATATTATCGTATTTAAAAAAATTTTATACATTTATTTATTCAAAATTTCTGAAGTCATTTGTCATAAAATTTAATTTAATTTTTTTGTAATTTAAAAAAGTCTTTTGTGTACAAAATTCCTTTAAGAGATTTTTTATTTGAACGACTTCTTTGCTTTGTTTTATTTATATGTATTTATTTGGCTACATATTCATTCAACATTAGCTGATGAATGTGGAAAACAAATATTTTCTAAATTAAAAGGCAGAATTTTAGGAATAATATTCTTGAGTCGAAGCTTATAATAAATTATTGGTTTTATTTATCAAATTTTGGAAATCAAGTAGCTTAAGCTCTCTAAATTCAGAGTCAAATGTTTGCATATCTTCTGCGCATATTAAATTTGGAAACTGTTTAAGAATTTCAAGTATTAGGTTCAAGTCACCATTAAATTAAATATGTATTTGGATTTATTCCTTGTAAACATTAAATTGATCTTCAAAATCAAATCTTTTAAAAAGTTGATCACAAAGTTCAATATACAAGTAAATTTTTTTTACAATTTCTTCAATATCAAAAATCTGCAATTTGAAGTGCAAATCTCAATTCAGCATTTTTCCCAACGAAAAATCAGCAAAATGCAGAGAAATCTGCACTTCTGGCAACAGTGGGAGTATACCTCTCAATAATGGACAAATTTCAGGCAACCGTAGCTGTCCACCATAGAGGGGTTTCACTGTATAAGTATAAAGTTATGCACAATATATGAAGTTGTTATTGGATCATATTTAATCATAGCAGCAGTTCTAATTTATACCTGAATATGCTTTATTTAACCTTTGTGCAGTTTGAGTGTAATTATATTTTTTTACAATTTACCTTTAATGACTTTGAAAACCTGAAGTTTATACAAATTTCATATTAATTAAAAAAATATTGGTTTACCTTATCGCTTTTTAAACTTAAACGCTGACTATGGCATTATTTTAATAAGAAGAATTTTCTTTTTTCTATAACATATTTTATTAAAATATTACACAAAAGAAATGAAGTTAATTTAAATGCCAAGATTAAAAATTGTAGATACGTTTACGAAGAATATTTAAAGGTTAATAAACTTTAAATATGTGACTGTGTGCTCAAATGATGAATGACGCCCACAAAAATTTTAAAGAGTTATAAATTACAGATTTTGTAAAATTTTAATTACATAGTATATATATCAAAAGACAATGCTTATGAATGCATTTTAAGAAAATCTCCCTTTAAAATGATTTATAGTTTTAGTTTAAAAAAACAAGCATCTATTAAATTGAAAAAAAAAAAACATTTTTAATGGTACTAAATTTGATACTATTGTTCAGATTTATTAAGATTTTCTATTAGCATTTATCTTGAAACACTAATAGCCTATTTCCGATGTGCGAAAGAATTCTTTCTTTCGAACAACTACATTTTAAACAAAAACATATTCAAAAATCTTTGTTTTTGTTTTAAATGTAGTTGTACAAACGAAAGAATTCTTTCATACATCGGAAATAGGCAGTAATTTAAACAGATGGGTGTCAATATCCATAATTAAAACATATTGTAATTTAAAATTAGTTTAATTTAAAAATAAATTATTACAGACAAAACAAATACAAATGTTTTTTAATCTTATATACTTTAACATAAAAACCCGTTTGAACCATAGAAGACGACTAGAATAGAAAAATGCTGTATGTGGAAAGTTACAACAACAAAATAAACACATTTTCTACTAAAGGACGTAATAAAACACACAATTGGCTTGGCAAACATTTCAAAATTTTACGTTTGTACAAACAAATTTTTTGTGTTTTTAATTGGGGCGTTGGCTGTTTGGACAAACATTTAAAGCACTGTTTACAGAAATATTAACAATTTTAATATTTGGCAGACATGTTAAATATTTGTCAAACTTTTTGCATTGTCTAGTGCTTAAAGTAATCATTTCAGCGAAAACTTTGCAGAGTAAAGACCTAAAAAAAGAAGCAATAAAATCAATTTCAGCCTTGCGTTCTAATTTTTTTTAGGAGCATGTTTTCCCCAAAACAGCTCGTTGCTTAGAGCACTCTTTACTCTAAATTATTTTTCTTTCTTTTATATTTCTTCTCCGTTTTAAACAAATAGCGAGCAAAATTGCCGCAGCACAATCGTCGTCTGCATTACCTAGCATTTACACATGCCACTGCCAGCGTTACCGTTCAAAATTTTCAAAAAGGGGCACAAAAAGGGGATTTTCAAAAAATAAGTGGCACAAAAAGCGGAATTCTGAGAAAAAAAGGGGCAACTTTAAAAACAAGAACATTTTTAAAAATCAAACATATTTATTAAGTTATTTTCATCGAAAACATTAACATTAAAAAAAAATAAACATCTTGCACAGAGAAAGTATATCAATGGTTAATTAACTAGGCGAAATGTTAATTGAAAATCATAGTAAATTTCTACAAAAGTATGGTCTTTATATTAAACTGTCAATGTTTTATATTAAATTCAAAATAACATTGTTCAATTTTTAGTCCATAAAAGACCGTTTTACTTATTTTGTATAGAAACAACAACAACACTTCAAGAAAAAAACATGTTTTTTTGGGGTTTCGTGTTTAATATAATTTGTAAGTGTTTAGAATTATTCTTAAAAAAAACATATGTTGTCTCTGTAGCTTCTTTTCACTTCCCCATAATGAATCTGCATGGAACCAGAAAATAATTCAAAATTAAATTTTTAATTTTCTTTCAACTAAAATTATTGATTCAATTATCACATTAATTAAATTTAAATACATCTTAAACATTTTTTTAACATTTTTTCTGTGATCATAATTTATACATGTGCATATATATGTTACAGCCTTTTTTAAACTGTTTATAAAATGTGTTTTAGATATTTTATTAAATAAAAATATTCAAGAAACTATAAACAATAATTTCAGTAAAATGTCAAATATTTGCCGATTTTTGCCTTATTAAAAATTTGGAATTGAGTCAAGTTAAATTAGTTGAAATGAAATTATTATCTAAACTTTAAAATTTGGGAAGATTTTTTCAAAATACGTCAGATTTGGGAGGTTTTTAATTGGGGGGAAGAAATAATATTACCTGGCAACACTGTTATAGAGCCTATAGCAACTATTGGTCTTTAATGTAAACCCGCCTAGAAGTATACAGATCGACTTCGAATCACGTTCTAAATCGATTTAATGATGTCCGTCCGTCCGGCTGGCTGCCTATTTAAATTTTGGGCGCAAAGTACAGGTAGAGATAATTTGACGAAACTTGAATTGTCCTAAGGGCCAATTCTATTGCAAATGGTAAGAGCCAGTCCTTAATTTTACATAGCCCCCTTACAAACTTCTTTCCGAAATAGAGTCTCTGTGCACATAAACCATCTAATTATGTATTAAGGTTTTATTTTGCCCAGAACTATTTTATAGCTACCTAGAAAATCATTTATCAAAAGTTATTGTTTCATATTCGACCACAGCTGCCATAAAAATACTACTTCCGAAAATATTCCTGGCTATTCTAAAATACACGTCTAAAGTGTGAACATTTACATGAAAACAAAAAAAAAAAAGTTAAAAACTTATTTGTTTATCATACAAAATTTACAGTTTTTAAAAGAGATAGAAACGCGATATAACTCTAGTGGTAATTTGATTTAAGAAGTTTATAGATAACAAAAAAACTTCGTACAAGATTATTGTGCTTTGTCTTTAAAGCAAAATTTCATACATTTGGTCTTCCGTGACGTCATTTTGACGCCATTTGCAGTAGATAAAAAAAAGGAATGCGCCATCTCTATTTGTTGCTTCATGGAATTATTAAATTTCATAACTTGCTTACCCTAGGTCTCCACCAGTGATGCCAAGAGAAATTTCAAAAAAATCCCTACGTGTCTAAATAAAATTCCCTCTTTTTCCCTACAAACAAAAAAATTATCCCTACACTATTCCCTACGTTAAAAATGTATTGGTTTTAGCTTCAGGCAAACAAATACATACTCTGTTAACATTTCGTAAATATTATAATTAAGGGATTTATTAACATTTATTAAAAAAAAAACATTTATTAACATCAAGAAAAAAACCAAAATAAACATTCTCACACATGTAAAAATTCAATTAAAAAAAAATACTGTGTGACAAATTTAATTTAATTTAATAATTTAATTTGGCAGAAACGCCACTGTATATCATTCAATCTAGAGTCAAAACTAAGTCAAACTGCGTGTTTGATTTTCATCTCCTCATCTTTTGTCCTTTTTAAAGGACTTAACCTTTTTCAAGAATACTTTTTTTATTAATATAAGTATCTAATATTTTTTACCAAACTCGGTACCAAATAAAAGGGAAGGGAATTTAAAAAAAAATTCCTTTTAAATATATATCCTTCCACATGCTTAAAAGTTTTCAATAAAATTTTTTAAAAATTCCAAATTGTATGACTTTATTTCTCTTTGTTTCATTCATTAAACATTCTCCTTTAATATTCGCATATATTTTTAGCGAATGTGAGAGCAAATGCAAATAACAAAAATAAGCGATTAGTTCGCAAATGTAAACCCAAATATTCGGCTCCCCTAATATATACGTACATGATTGTGGCACTTGTTGAAGATTGCCAGGCTATTAGGGCTCTTAGTAAAATACTACATTTGTACCTAAATGCTATGGTATATGAAAAAGTTTTATTTTTAAATGAAAATAATACGAATATTTACGTATTTTAACACAATATATTGAAAATGAGACAATATTTTGAAAATTCCCTACATTTGCCTTAAAATAAAATATCTGTCCTTTTTGCCCTACGCCGTAAATTTTCCGAAAAAATCCCTACAAAAAGGGACAATTCCCTACTATTGGCATCACAGGAGACTCTCCACTAGCCATCAAATTATATTATGAAAGAGCTTTGTAGACAGATTGCTTATAAATGCCGTTAAAACATAAGAAAAAGCTCTAACATCATGTTAGTGTTAATGTTAAGCATTTCATGCCATTTATATATCTTTTATTTTAAAATTTACATTTTCACACGTTTATCTATTTTTATGTAAGTTTATCTAAGTTATTTTTTCGTTCAATTAATGAATGTGTCTCTTGTTATTATCACTGAAATATGAAATAAAAACAATTTATAAATCACATAATTTTACTATTTATTTTAGGGAATATATCAAAATGTAACTTTTGACAAAAAAACGTAACTTTTTTGAAAGAAGAGCGTAACTTTTATTATTATTTTCCTGGCAACACTGGCTTGGACAATTTTACATTGATTTACATTTTTTTTCAAAAACGTTATGACCTTGGTAACACAGGGTCTCCACCTGAGATAAGATATAAGATTTTTATATCAGCAAACGTCAAATTCAATCGCAGAGAGTATTATCTTACGTGTGGACTCTCAAATAGTGTTAGTATTAATATTATAATAAATGTTATGAGACTGTTGTTATGAGAAATCTTATAACAACTATCTTATAAGATGAGCTGTCAAAAATACACATGCATACACACATCTAAAACAATAGTAAGCCACCATTATTAAAATGTGTAATTTATTAATGTAAATAGTGCCAATATTGTGAAAATTGTTAAAAATAACAATATGTTAAACTAAAAAACTAAAAATAGAATAAAAAAAGAAAAAAAAAGATACAAGTTTACTGTACGAGAATCAGTCGATTATGAAATCTTATAAGATACGTGTTCCCCTTGTTTGATATTAAGATAAAAATGAAGAAATATATTCTCTCATTCTGCCGGCGTTCTCTCAAATATTATATCAGATATTATCTCAGGTGGAGACCCTGTGTAAACAAAACTTGATATAACATTAATAATTATTTAATAAATATACAGATACTTGTAATTGTTTACTTATTAAACAAAATAAAACATTAAGGGTTTTCATGATATCGCTTAAAAGTCTCGCAATCTATGCAAACTGTACAATCGTACGCCCTTGGAAATGAGCTGCCAAAAACTTCTTAAACGTGCCCAATTTTAACTGGTAAACTTGTGTATCTATACAAACAGATTTTTCTAAGCCCCCGTCGCTTTCAATGAAAAATTCAAGAGTTTATAAATCACAAACAATAATAGCCTATTTCCGATGTGCGAAAGAATTCTTTCTTTCGTATAACTACATTGAAAACAAAAACAAATTTTTAAACTTTGTTTTTGTTTTCAATGTAGTTATGCGAACGAAAGAATTCTTTCGCACATCGGAAATAGGCTATAAATTCTTGCAATTATTTGAGTCTTTTGGCTTTCTTTATGCATTTTTAAAAACAAATTTTCCATTTTAATCACAAATTTCCACTTGAATTTTTTTAAATTTATTTTTGTATTTTGACGTTGCTTTCAAACTGACAAAATTTAAAGGGTCTCCATGAAACGAGTCTTGCAAGTTTGCCCATATGCACAAATGGTTACTTTAAGCGATATCATGAAAACCCTTACAATTAATTATATTATGACAGAACGTTTGCAGTCCCAAAGAAAAATTCGAATAAATAAAATTGTGTAAATAAATCTACAAAAATTCATTAACTCATACATTGACTTTTATTTAGAATATTTTAAAGATATTGTATAATTTAATTAAAAGCATTTAAATATCGCGCATACACAGAAAAAATTATCAGTAGTTTTTTATCATTAAAAAAAAATTTGTTAAAAAGTATTTCAATTTAATTAATGTGATAATTGAATCAATTATTTTTTTAGTTAAAAGAAAATTTAAAATAAAATTTTGATTTAATTAACATTTTAGTTGTTTCGAAATAAATTTTTAATTAAAATAATAATTAAATAACAAAAATCCTTAATTGATTTTTTTCGTTAAAAAAAAAAATAATTTAAACTTGTAGAATTGTTGTTCGGAATTGTCGAAACCAGAGCTAGCTAGAGAAACGGCACATTTTTTTGATAATTTTTTTAATTAAAATTAATTTATTTATTGAAAAAAATATTCACAATTTTACAATTTTAAGTAATCAATATAATTATTTTGGTAATAGGTGCAAAATTAACAAATTGCTTGCTTGATTTTATGAATTTGGTAGGAATTTGATGATTAGAGACAATTTAAAATTTTTTCTGTGTACTGCTATTTACTTTTATAAATGTTAAAACATGTTTTAACAAAAACTAATTTTATAAAACATCATAAAAAATATCAAAATTTAAAGTGATTATAATAGAAACTGGTTCTTTACACCAACAAAATAAAACTTCAAGTTAGTTTGAAGGTCTCAAGTTAGAAGATGCTAAGGTTGACAAACAAAATGGTATCTCTGTATTATTTCTTAATTAGCTTTCTTTGGTTTGTTTTTGGTGTCCATTAGAAACATGTTTGCTTTCAATCAACCAATTAATATATTTTTTTAACGTTTATTTATTGTATCTGCCTTTTTATGCCTATCAATAAGTATTATAATCTTAAACTTTAGTATTAGAAAACCTGCAGTGACTAAACTCTTTCTGCTGAACAGCCTGTGCAGGTTCAGAGAATTTGTAAAGAAGTAATCCTAGTAACATTTTTTTTAGTAGTTTTTGTATTCAACATTTTTTTTTCGAATTTATTCTATGAGCTAATAGTCTGGTAGCGTATAAAGTCATTCCTAAAAATTTAAGGAATATAACTATTACAAAAAGCTTTTTAAAATACATAACTGAAATTTAACTCATAGAATAAATTCGAAAAATAAAAAACGTTGAATATAATAAAGTAGCTTATGAAAAGAAATAATTCCAAGATTCTATTTGATAAAATAGTTGAGTTCAATACATTCAATTTATAAATTATCAGTATCCAGTGTGACACAAAGAATGTTGACGAAGGTCGTAGCGGGCCAGAAAATTCTGCTGGTGTCTAACAATTGTAAATTTTTCTGTACATAGAATATACTTCATTGCTATCCAAAGGATAGCTAAGGTAAAATGTAACAAGAAGATACAAGATAATAGGCTGGTAGTATATAAAGTCATTCCTGAAAATTTAAGGAATAGAACTTTTACAAAAAAGCTTTATAAAATACATAACTGAAATTTAGCTCATAGAATAAATTCGAAAAATAAAAATGTTGAATATAATAAAGTAGCTTATGAAAAGAAATAATTCCTAGATTCTATTAGTAGTTTTTGAAAAAATAAGCTTATAAATATTGTAGTTATATATATACTGGTCTGCATGAACCTCCGTTTTTCCCTATTAACGGCCATTTTTAGGGGAGACCCCAATTCGGAATTATTAGGCCGTGAATTTAATTTAGAGGGGTATATAGAAGGATTTACATTTTTCCGTAGCTCAATATTTTCCTTTAGTGCGTCACTCGCAATCGTTAAGTCAATATCTCGGTCTTTTAGACGAGCATAGAGATCTAAGTTTTTCTAAATAAAGTATTTTTTTCTGCCGAAAAAGGTGTGAGATGAGGCAAACGGAGGTCATTCTACATTAGAATCATCTGAAATGGTGCCAAGGTTCGATACTTTTTTTTGCAGACCAGCGTAATTATATAAAAATCCATAGTATGCAAAATGAGTTGAATTTGCACCGAAAGTAATTTACAACCCATTTTTTGCAAAATTTAATCAATCTTAGAATTACATACATATATGTACATATAATAAAGACTAATAACTCTGTGTGGCAAATTTTAATTTCTTCTATTTGGCAGAAACACTTTTATATGTATGTGTATCCATTAATCTAGAGACACAAAAATAGTCAAACTGCGTACTTTGTTTTTTATTTCTTTAACTTTTATCCTTTTTTAAGTATTTACAATTTTTCAAGAATTCTTTTTTTAAATAATCTTTTTTTTTAATATTCACAGAAAAAATTAAAAATTTGTTTCTAATCACCAAATTCACAGAATCAAGCAAACAATTTGTTGATTTTGCACCTATTAGCAAAATGATTATATTGATTATTAAAAATTGTAAAAATTTAAAACTGTGAATTTTTTTTTTCAATAAATGATATTTTTTTATTAAAAAATTAACAAAAAAACTTTGCCATATAAAACAATGTGTTAATTGGTTCAATTAATTATCGCTCAGGTTTTGACAATTCCCAACAATACAAGTTTGAATTATTTTATTTTAAGAGAAAAATTCTTTAAGATTTTTTGTTATTTAATTAATATTTGAATTAAAAATTTATTTCAAAATAACTACAATGTTAATAAAATAAAAATTATATTTTAAATTTGTTTTCAACTTAAAAAAAATAATTGATTCATTTATCACATTAATTAAATTAAAATAATTTTCAAACTATTTTTTTAATTGATAAAAAACCACTGAAAATTTTTTCTGTGTTGGTATCGAATATTTTTTTAGCAAACTTGGTACCAAATAAAAGGAAACTTTTAGAAGTTAATAAAAATATTTACTTCAGTTCCCCTGAACAAAAATACAATAAAAAATGTCATTTTAAAAATATGTTCTTCCATTTCCTTTAAAGTTTTTTCAAATTTTTTTTAAAAATTATATGTTATCGCTTGAATTCCACTCTATAAATTTATTTTAATGAAGACTTTTAAGGACAGCTAAGGATTTAGTTTTAAAAGGACATTTTACTTATTGTTGTTCAGGGGAACTGAAGTAAATATTTTTATAAAATTCTGCCCTTTTTAAATAATTCCCTTTTATTTGTAACCGAGTAAAAATTAACCAATATTTCTAAAATCCTTGTTGTTGCGGGAGTTTGCCCGAGCGCCCAGTTTTCACGAGATTATAAACAACAAATACAAGATTTGATAAATTCAGTTTTTATTGCATTTGTATGTTGAAATTCTTCTTAGTATGAAAACAAAGCGCGACAAATAGGTTTTGTAGCTGTTTTATAAATTATATTTTTAAACAAATAAGCTTTTAACAAGGTGAGTTAAATTTGAATTTCACGACTACAAATCACTTTGCTTAACTATATGAAAATGTGTCTTCTTTACGACTTTAAATAGCTTTTTACAATTACAAAAAAAAAGAAGTGTGCGCTTTTACAAGGCTTGGTATTTTAAGATGTTTTTTAGTTTTTGAAAGATTGAGATTGCACTGTCGCGATAATAAAGTAACCGATCGATAAACGATTAAGTAATTGAACGACAGTGGCGCTAACACTTGTATTAAAAAATATTGGGTTTTTCACTTAACCCCCACCTAAAATTAAAACCTGATGTGATCTTTCGCCGACACGCATATTTTTTTTATTCTTTATCAGAATCCATTGTCAATCTATTTGAAAAAAGTTCGAAATTGTTGTACAATATTAGAAATGTAAAAGTTTGTATGTTTGTGAGTTTGCGACTATCGCTTAATGGTTTTGAATAAAATTTGGTAGGCGTATGACATATGGCCCAGAATTGTATATATGGTACTTTTTAACAGGTAAAAAACGGGAAAATATTTGTACTTTGTCGATAATTTTTTTTATAAAGATTTCTTATTCAGACATATCTCAAAAAATAAAAAAATTTAAGTTACTTACGAAAAAGTGCAAAATTATTATATCTCAAACTGAACCGAACCTATGGCAAAATTTTTTTATTAAATCAGTATATAAAGGTACATTTTGAAAATGTTAATCGCATTTTGCAAAGCTTATAAAAGTTGCAATAAAAGTGATTTGGTCTCGATTAAAATATAAGATACTTTTTTAAGGCCAAAAACGGGGAAAATTTTTTACTTTTTCTTATCCATAAATTTGTTATAAAGGGTGGTTAAATTTGTTGATTTTGAATAAAACACAAATTATTTAGGAAATTATTGTCATTTCTTTTTATTATGATAATATTGGTATGGTTAACTTATGTATGGAACAAAATATCGGCCAAATGGCCGCCGCGACTTCGGCGGCACACTTCCATCCGATGGTCCAAATTTTCGATGACGCTGTGGCATAATTGAGGTTCTATGCCGTTAATGTGCCAAATAATCTCATCCTTTAGCTCCTGAATTGTTGCTGGCTTATCGACGTACACCTTTGCTTTCAAATAACCCAAAAAAAAAAAAGAAGTCCAACGGTGTCAAATCACATGATCTTGGCGGCCAATTAACATCGCCACGACGTGAGACAACACGGCCATTGAATTTTTCGCGCAAAAGAACCATTGTTTCGTTAGCTTTGTGGCAAGTGGCACCGTCCTGTTGAAAACACATATCGTCCACATCCATATTTTCCAATTCGGGCCATAACAAGTTCGTTATCTCACGATAGCAAAAAAAGTTGCTGCCTGAACGGCCTCATTTTGGAAAAATATGGCCATAAACCGCACCAAACAGTCACTCTTTGTGGGTGCCTTGGTTTTTCGTCTAGGAACCCTTTTCAGAATATTTTTTCCGCGCTTATTTTTTTGTTGCCATCTCTTAAAAAACCGAGGCAAAACTGAACTGTGTAATCTATGAAAATGTACAATGGAAAAGCGCCGTTATTTTCTTAATATTAGTTAAAAAACCATATGATGCAATTCTTAAAAAGAACATTATTGCAGTGTTTAAAAAACTTAAGTCAAAAGTCGAAAAGTCGCAAAATTTTAACTTTTCAATGCTTTTACTTTTGTCTGCTTTTTAAAATCAAACATTGATTCTGTTAAAACTTATGAAAACAATCGGCAGTCGTGTGGTAAGTTTTCTTCTGCTTTTGATAAGTTAAAAAAATCAAAATCACAAGCAGTGTCTTTGCTTTTGAAAGTTGTCAGAAGTCGCAGTCCTAAAAGCAGGCAGTCTTTTAGTTTTGTACATTTTTAACAGAAAAATATTCTCTTTTCTCTTCTGTTTTTTTTTACATTTATACTTACTCACACACAGGGGTGCCAGATGGTGTTGGTAAAAAATCGGCATATTTTCAAAAAAAAAAAAAAAAAGAAAAAAAAAACGGCAAATTAAAAATGTCGATTTTAAACACAAAAAAAAATATTTTTAATAACAAAATCGAAAAATTCAGCATTAGATATAAAAAGTAAACGTTTTACAACGGCTTATGTAAATTTATATATTGTAAAGTTCAGCCCTATTTAATTACACTCAAAGAAAAATTCAATGAAAAGGATTTTAGCGATACGGAACAAATTTTTTTTTGAGATTTATAAAAAAATATTTTTAATTATTCTAAACATACAAATATTTTTGTCAAAAACTAAAAAATAAATGCTATGGCGATTTTGGCGATTTTTGACATTGAATTTGGTGAAAAAGTTCAAAATCAATCTGACAACCCTGATTGGGACTTATAATTTGCAAATACAAAGAACTTTTTGCTTCTGCGACTGTTTGCGACTTACAAAAGCAAAGAGATTGATTTTACTTTTACTTGCGAAACTGTTCAAAAGAAAAGAAAATCAAAATCACAATTTTTAAAACAACTGCTGGCAAAAGTTTCGTTCAACTGCTTGTTTTTCGTTTTGTGATTTTGCTTTGACTGAAACTGTTGTTGATTTCAGAAGCACAAGCAGAAGTCAAATCAAAAGAAATGAAAGTTATTGCAGTTTTTTAAACACTGCATTATTGTAACCAGTTGAGTGAGCAACGGTTAAAATGTTGAATTTTTATATAAAGAGATCTTAAAAATATCGAATTCGATAGTCGTACATAAATATCGATGTATCGATATATGGGTATTTTTAATATCGGCGATATATATCGATTATACTTTTTTTAAATATCGATATTTTGATATATCGATATTTATTGCCCATCCCTTATTACGTCCGGCACACGTACACGAGTGAGTTCGCCGGCATGACAAGCATTTTGACCGTGTACAGGCCCCTTTACGTCCAACACACGTACACGATTGAACTCGCCTGCATGACAAGCATTTTGACCGTGTACAGACCCCTTTATTCTGAAAACGGATACAATACTGTTATATATTTTAACATTTAGTCAATTCACAAGGTATCCTAACATGTCATATTGTCAAAATGTCCTAATATTTCACAATGGTTTAAAAATATTGTTGTACGGCTCAGCCGCTCAGCGCTGGACTTTTCTGATTAATTACGACAGCACAATAAACACAGCAAGCAACGTTCTATTTATTTAAGACACTTTTTGTTAACAAACCAACAACAATATTTTTAAACCATTGTGAAATATTAGGACATTTTGACAATATGACATCTTAGGATACCTTGTGAATTGACTAATTGTTTCAACATTATACAACATGTAGTAAACAATTCAAACAAAAATTTTCTTTTTTTTTTAATATTAAATTGTGCGTTTTGAAATGTAATAATTTAAAAACGTGTAACATTTCATAATTCTTAGTGAAAAATATAGAATATATGAGAGATTCCTCAGAACCACCAGAACGGTATACCATTTTGACATATGGTGAGTTATCCGCTGTTGCTTACGTAGTAAGTTAAGGTTACCTGGCTTAAATTCGGCTTGGCCTTAAGCCTGCTTGCGGTTTTATAAATATGAATTTTTTATTTTCTATATTCACATAAACTCGAATTCATTTAAATGCCTCATAGTAGAATATATGTTTTAGGCTTAAAGTCACATTAACGATAAAGTCCAGATTTAACTGCAACTTAAGGATGTGACTATACGCGAAAAGTACTGTAAACCATTTTTTCCTAGGCAACAATCTGATAAAAATATTTTTAAAGATATTCTGCCGTATCTATAAAAATATTTTTAATGTAATAAAAGTTTATGAAACAGATATTCTGTATAAATGTCACCTTATAAACGATTGTTAAATTTAATAATCGTTTATGAATACGGAGGAAAAATCGGATACACTTTTTAGTTCCAGAAAAATTTTGAAGGTCCATTTTTTCAGGTAACTTCAAGTACTTATGGAGTTATTTAACAGGTGAACTAATTAAATAGTGAAAAACTGAAAAAGTTGTGTAATTTTGATTTATAAAAAATAATAAAAAAAATTTAATGGAATACTCGTATTTCCATTTAAAAAAGGCGTTAAACTATTTTTTCTTAGATTGCAATTCACCCAATTTTTCAACGTTTGGTTTTGTTTGCATTAAATATTTTGTTTTATGAATTGGTTTTACGTTTTCCGCTTTTGTTATTTGTTAAATATAATTTTAAGATTTCTATGTAATATTTTTCGCAACTTAAATCTTATCACTGTAAGTTGTTCGGTTCCCTAATCAAAAACAAAAAACTCATTGTTAGAATTTTTTTTAATGACTACTTAACAAATAAACTAAAAGTTGTTATCGTTTTCTTTTGTTAATAATTTTATAATATATTACATAAAGTTCTATATAATTTAATTTTTTTTTATTTTACTATTACTAAAATAGTACAATCTCAGTTATTAATATTTTGATATTTGTATGTATGTATGTAAGTATGTGGGGGTCAAAATCAAGCTTAAGTACTTTGCAATCGATTGCACAATATTACATTTTATATATAGAAAAATTTTTAAATAATCAGCCATGTCACAGAGTACAATTCCGTTCGGAAACGGAATTCATTCCGTATTTTGATGCTTCAGAAAATTACGGAAAAACTTTGCGGAATGAAACCATTTTTGTTTTCATGAACGGAATGGGAGTTTTCTGTATCTTAAAGGCCAAAAAAACTATCAAAATATACTTTCTCCCAATAAAGAAATATGTTTTCTTCAGTTTCGTACGGAATCATTCCGAACGGAATTGTACTCTGTGACATGGCTGAATATTTAAAATTTTTAAAATTTTAGGGCGGATAGATGAGGGGCACTACTTTTGGAATTGCTCTTATAACTAATACGGTATCCCATGAAATATCTTTTAAAATATGAATGTCAAGTTTCGACATCAGTGTTGCGAAAACTTGGTGACCAAAAATTGCTAAATTTACGGAAAAAATGGCTAAAAAATGGCAAAAATGTTTTTTAAATAAAAACACAATAAAGGGCATGTTCAGAAATGCATTACTGCGCTGCATCTGATGCGCATCTGCTATAAGTTTGCGATGCTCATGCAAATCAGCTTGGAATCCGCTGGTTTGCTGCGCAGTTTGATTATAATATTGAACGCAATATGCATCAGCCATTTTTGTGATGCGTGTTTTAGATTTATTTTTGCACCATCTGGTTTTGTTATGCATTTGTAGTAGAGATCTGCATTTGTGCGATTAAACGACACATGAATTCACATACCAGACTAGCCAGTAGTGTGTTGAGTGTGATTTTAGAAGCATACACAATTTATTGTGTGTAATGCGCCCCATACACGGTTCAATTCAGTTGTCAACTGAGTCTTTCAACTGAATTGATACTTGGCCACACACTTCTTCAACTGAATTGAAAGATTTTAATTCAACTGTCAAATTTAGATTTTTTTTACATAAATTTTGACAGCTGATCAAGAGACTTGAGCACACACAGTACAATCGAATTGATAGACTTAGTAGTCAAATTGAAAAAATCAAAATCTTTTGATTTTTTTTCAACCAACTCGACAACCGTCAAACTAATCAACTGACAAGGCCATACACGCTTTGATTTGGACAACAACCGACTCAGTTGACAATTGAATTGAATCGTTTATGGTCTGCTTAAGAAATAACCTATGTGTGCAAAGCGTTCAATTATTTATGTGAGTTTTGTGAGAGAAATATTTGATACAGGTATAAATAACAAATATGCTATTTTACACGAGTAAATACACTTGTGTGGCGATGTACATATTGTGTTTTATCAACACAACATGTGTTTTGTGTTTTCGAAATTTTTTTACCGTATCGAAAACAAAATATTAGTTAAAAGATATTGCATTAAAAGTGATACCAACTTTTTAGAAGCAAAAAGTAGTTTTAAATATATTTTTAAACAAATAAAATTTTTGTTAATTTTTTTTTTAAGTCAAGAGAATTATAACTTATTTTTAAACGTTAATAGATTATTTTTTTTTATAACGAAATTTCTTTCTTAGCTTTGATAATTTTTTTAAGTTTTAAGATGAGCAATTTTACATCTTTTTGACATTATTTAATTTTTTATCGATAATTTTAGTAAAATTTTTGACGGTTTGCATAATAATAAAAATTTTTTTATTATAATTTTATTACTGTTATTGTTTTTGCATATAAAAAATATATTTTTTACAACCATTTTATTTTCTTACTTGTTTTGTTAACATTTTTACTTTCCTCTTCGCTATGTACACTTTTTCCACCGATTTATTTCTTCTGATTTCAATATCAACTGAAGGTAAATCCCAACTGGAGAAAAAGCATAACCCGTACATAAGCCCGTACAAAAACAAAGAACGATAGGGAAAATTATCAAATAGGGGAAAAACCAATTTTAACAAAACAAGAAAGACAACAAACACACGAATGATTAGTGTGATTTTAAACTTAACTCAGGTTTTTTTATTGTAAGATGTATGAATTTGAGTTCATCAAACAATAAACAACAATAGGGACAAACACACAATTAGTGTTAGTGTATGTGGCTCACTTTTTCATGAACGGTGTTGTGTTGATCTCTCATTTAAAATGATTGAGCGTGAATGACTAGCTCTCATTTTTTTACACATTTGATTTGAATATCAAATACACACACAACAATCCTTTGGCTAGCAAATACATTTGTGCAGACCTCTAATTTGTAGTGATACTTTAACGAAGCCGCTGCCCACCAGATGCATTTTTAAACCGGCGCAAAATTCAATAGCAATACAAAAATAATTCATTAAAAGTTTTTTATAATGAAATTGTAAATAGAGATTAATTTTTAATTTAAAAACAAACGAAAATTAAATATTGTTTATCATTTAAAAAATAAGATCGTCGATAATTTCTATGTTGTTATTGTTCATCTCATAGGAATCAGGCGTCCCTATTAGTTTTACATATTTTGAAGTTAAATCATAATCACGACAGCCTATTGAGTAGAGTATCCAATTATTTGACTTTTGGTTTTGTTCGAGTAAGGAATTAATTGATTTTTAAATTATAATGTTGCTCGATTAATCGATTAAGAGTTTTAATATGTTCGAATAACTCGAATAATTCAAATACTTTTTTCCAATGGAAAAAACATATGTACATGTCTTTTTGATTAAAAACATACAGTTTTTAAGCCGTTAAAGACACCGAAACAGGATTAAGGTAAAAAATAAAACTATAAGCAAAGTAAGCACTACTTTGGTTGAACAGACTAAAAAATGATCTGAAAGCCAAAGTTTAATACATGCAGTAGGTTAAGCAGCAATCGGAATCCATTAATTTTAATATTTATTTTATTTTCGACTTTTTTTCGCGACATTTTTATGAGAGGTCCAGCCTTTTTAAACAAATTTATTATTCGTAATTCAATTTAAATAATTTATTATTCCTGAAAATAAAATAAAATAAAATTGAAATCAATGGAATTCCCGGTTATTTTTTTATACACCGTATTTTTCCTGATTTTAAGAGAAGTTCTGGTTAAGATAAGAACTCAAAGTATAAAGAAACTTTTTAAACTGTATCGTTTTCAAAGTTGGTTCGATTTTGCAGGCAAGCAAAAAGCTTCGCGGGATTTAGTGTAGGAATAATAAAAAAAAAAAAAAAAAAAACTCATAAGTATTCGATTGCCGAACATGGCTGATAACTTTATTTTTCTTCATTTTAAAGCTCTTAAAGGTTTGGGTAATTTGTTTCTTTAACGTACATATTACTTTTTTGAGCCAACAAGCCGTGATTTGTCTACCTATCTAAGGACACTTCGGTTTTGAAGACGAATCTAACAATACCTAAAATGTCAAAATTCATCCAGCCATTAGGATGGTAAGAGGTAAAGAAATTACGTTAGGAATTAGTAGTTAATCGTTTATTATGTTTTATAGTTATGTTTTTTATTAGTTAGAAATCTGAAAAAAAAAAAAATTTTTATATCAAAAAAGTAGAATTTCTTAAGAAATTAATTTTAATCGATTAATTGACATAAAATGTTCGAGCTATTCGTTATTTGAAATTGGCTATTTTAATTATTCGATTAAATATTTGCAAAAAATTTCTTCGATTAATCGAACAACGATTAATTGAGTGGATACTCTACTTTTGAGTCCAAATCTCCAAAAAAAAAAGAGATAAAAAATATTTTATTGTTATGGTAAAAATATTTACCTTATTGTTAAATCGAAGTAACGGTTGCTAAATGTAACATTTTTCTCAAATTACTTTTAACCAAGGCAAATTCATTTTGTGGCGTTGAAAGCACAGTTGTGCTACTTTTTTTCTCAATTAAAGAGAGGAATGTCCAAAGTAGCTTGTGTTTTTGACACATATCGACCAACAAAAGCAACAAAAAAAATACAATGTTGTGTTTTTGGTGTTGTAGTATGGCCACCACCGTTTACATGAATTCGCCTTGCTTCTTTTAACGATGTTTACTTGGCTAAATACCCTCTCTACCATGGAAGTGGAAGCAACTTTAAGGAAAATTCCAAAATTTTTAAAAATTTATTGTTGCCACCTTTAAGAGATGCTGCTCGGTTTTTTTTTTTTTTTTTTTTTTTTTTTTTTTGGTGAAAACTGTTCGCTTATTCAATATTTGTAAAAGTTGTGATTTAAATTAAATGCGTTTTAATTGTTAAAAATGTTTATTTTACTTTAAGCAATTTTTAAAATTTTCATAAGAAATTTTTCCAAAGATAAAAACGGAAAAAATTTTTATGGCTAAACAAGTTGGAAAATGGATAAAAAATAGCTAATGGCTTAGCAAAAAATTGGTAAATCTAGCCACTAAATGGCTAAATTGGCAACACTGCCGTTCATTAATAGTAAATTTGGCATCAATTCATTCAACGGTCGATTCAGCAATTTTACAATGTTTTCACTAATTATACACAAACCACCATAGAATAGGGAACGGGCTAATGTGTGTAAAACATAAAAATTTTGGCTCTCGACCAACCTTTTAGTTTACCGATCAACACAAATTCGATTTACCGATGTCGGTCCGTCCATCCTGCTGGCTGTCCATGTAAAGTGATTGGCCAAGTTACGGCATTGATATGGATCAGAATTCCCATTTGGATTGTATTGCAATTTCGATCGATATCGAAATTTGGCCCCAGGTCGCAATTTTAGAAATAATAAGATGTCATTTGTCCTATTTAAAGTAGGCAGAATTGCGAGCTGAACTGGAAAAGTAAGCGTTGAACCTCCGATACAAGGACAATATAATTGTCTAAATATCTGGAGAAGGATAATAGTAGAAAATTCAAATTTGCATCGTTATCCATACACGAGATCTTTTTTTAAAAAACTTCAATGGGAGTAGCGAAGCGCACCGGGTAAGCTAGTTTTATATAAACATTAAGGGCGGTATATATGACGTTTTAATTATAGGGTACGAGCATTCCAAAAGCAAAATTATATGATAATAATCAGATTGTTGTTATTATTTTTATGCACACTTGCAAATAAATAATAAAATTTTTAATCTCAATTTTGTATAATTTTTTATTTTTATTTATTTTAGTTGTGAAATTTATTTAAGTCGATTTTCAACGTGTTAAACATTTCACCTACAGATGATTAAGCAAATTTAAATTTTTTTTTATTAAACAGTATTGATTTATGCTTTTTTAGAATTCAAAGTGACAAAAATAATAAAAATCAAAATATATTCCGCTGTGCCGAATCTCTGAAACCCTTTACCATTAATAAAAATAATATTTATTAATAATATAGTATGATATAATTGTGTTAAATTTTAATTTAGAAATTGAGGGTTTATATTCAAATAGTGCTATCTGTAAATCATAATTTTAAAGATGAGCTTGTTAACTCTAAAAACAGCCACTTAACTTTATTTGATAATAGATATTGGGAATTATTTCTTTTTATAAGCAACTTAATTATATTCAACATTTTTTTATTTTTCGAATTTATTCTATGAGTTAAATTTCAGTTATGTATTTTATAAAACTTTTTGTAATAGTTCTATTCCTTAAATTTTTAGAAATGACTTTATACACTACCAGACTATTATATTGTATCTTCTTGTTACATTTTAGCTTAGCTTTCCGTTGGATAGCAATACATATCTGAAATTTAACCCATAGAATAAATTCGAAAAATAAAAAAATGTTGAATATAATTAAGTTGCTTATAAAAAGAAATAATTCCCAATAATCTATTTGTTAAAATAGTTGAGTTAAATACATTCAATATATAAAGTATCACTATCCAGTGTGACACAAAGAATGCTGACGAAGGCCGTAGCGGGCCAGAAAATGCATTACATTCTGCTGGTGTCTTATAATTGTAAATTTTTCTGTACATACAATATACTTCATTGCTATCCAAAGGATAGGTTAGGTAAAATGTAACAAGAATATACAATATAATAGTCTGGTAGTGTATAAAGTCATTTCTAAAAATTTAAGGAATAGAACTATTATAAAAAGCTTTATAAAATACATAACTGAAATTTAACTCATAGAATAAATTCGAAAAATAAAAAAATGTTTATTTGATAATGTTATTAAAAAATAAAGTTTAAATGCTACATATGTACATACTTTATTAATTCAAGATATTCGTCCTTATATGTCTGATAGCACTATTTACAAATTAAAATTTCATCGATTTGAACATTGATATAAGCAGATAGCACTACTTGAACGAAATTGCAAATGAGCTGTTTTTGGGAAATCAAAACTATTTGAGATTTTAATTTAAGTAACACGAATTTTAAGTAAAATAATTAGTCTTATATTAATAAAACAATATATCGTTACCTGAAACGCAAAAGGCCCTATCTAACATTTTGAAAATTTTACAGGAGAATCAAAAACTAATATGATATATTTATAAATTGCTTTAAACTGTTTATAATTAATTTTTCTTCTATTTTTCTTGTAAAACCCACCAGTTGTTTTGACAATTAGCATTGTTGCATATTATGCAAAGTGCTAGTTAGTCCTTTTAGTATATTTCGCGTTATCGTTTGTAGATAGGGCCTTTTGTTTTTGGTTAATAAAATCGCTAATTTTGGTCGAAAGATTCCAAACTGTTTTGTGGTCATTTAATTTGATGCAATACATCAGAATCAATGATGAAGTAGATTTTTAATTTTTTGTTAGATATGGCCTTTTGCGTTTTAGGTAACGATATAATATATTATGGAAAAGTAAAATATTAAGAAACTCGTAATCATGTTAATAGAACTCGAAATTAAGTTAAATTGAGAAGCAATAAAGAATTAAACTTTAGCCGCATATTTTAAATTATTATAAAAGAAATAATATTCTTGCGTAATAACATGCTCAATTCTTTCAAATGCTCCCATTGGCTTAGTTGAATAGGACGTGGGTCAGATTGTAAGAGATGTTCTTCTATTTCTGTGACCGCTGAACATCGGGGGAAATTTGGAAAAAATGGAAATAATTCCATATTTTGTTAACGGTTGGTACGATTGGAATGAAATTTGAGGTGACAATTAGAAACTTATCAGGAGAGGCGCCATAGGTTCCCAAAGTAGGGCATATCGGATATTAAAAAAAAAATAAAAACGATCCTGAGTTCTTAATTTTAGCTCGATGTTAAAAATTATTTTTCAGTGAAATGCGCTTGTCGAGTTCTTTATAATTTATCTCTTAAAGTTTGGGAAATATCCGACTTTGAAAACTAAAACTTACTATTTTTGACCTACCTGAGTCTAGCAAAGTCTTTTGGAAATATAAGACTCAAATTTAGCATAATTTTTTTAAATATTTTTTTGTGAATTACCAGCAAACCAATTAATATTCTTCATTTTGCAAATTGGGAAAATCTTTTGTAATTAAAAATTTATATGCATTTGAAGTTAAAATTCTGAAAAAATCGATTTTTTGCAATTTGATCTAAAAAAGTATGTCTATTCTTCTTTTGTTTATAGAAAAAAATTGTTAAGCGACATACATATTTATTATTTATACTTTTTTGAAAGGCTTCTTCATGTATAGTATTGCTATGCAAATAATTTTAATCACTGCGGGGGCAAGTCTCTTCCGAAATAGGCCTAGTTTTTACAAATTTCCACTTTATGACACATTTTAACCAATCGCAAAGCAAGAATCAAAAAGTTTAAGCATAGTTTGTATGACCCAATGTGTTTATGATAATTGTGCAAAAAAATTTTTGGGGCTTTTCGGCTGTTTTTTTTTTGGGGGGGGGAATTGTGGGGATCGCTTTGTAAGTTTAAAAAAATTTTTTTTTTTAGCTTATTTGTATTGAGCATTACAAAATATATTTACTTGTAAAATTTCATAAAATAATATTAGCTAATAAAGATTTTATTATTGACAAAAACTCATAAACACATTTTTTGCACTTTTTTTTGCAAACTGTCTTCAACGAATATTAAAATTATATTAGTTTTTTTAAATCTAGACACAATTCCCAACCCTTTAATGTATAATATGTCTACTTTGGAAGAACAATTTTTATCATTTAAATATATACACATGTATTTTTTATGTAGATAGCACTTTTTTACAAAAAAAAAAAAAAAAAACAAAAAACAAAAAAAAAAAAACGTGTGTGTTAAGCAACGGTCACACTTGTCAAATATTTGACGAAAAAACGGTACCAACAGACAAACTAAAGTATAATTTCCCTTAATTCCAATATTTATTTTGTTTATAATACTACATCTTACATAAAACAGTGTTTTGCTATGTCTAGCAGTATCACTGTTGTCAATTTAGTTATTTAATACTAGATCTAGCACTTTTTAAACTCATTTAGAATGAAAAAACGCTTCTGGAATGTAGCATTTTTTTAGCATTTCCCCAAAATTATTAAGCACTTTTTTAGCATTTTTTAGTTCAAGTGATAAATTTTTATTTTACCATTAATTTGTAGCTTTTTAATAGATGTGCAAACATGTACCTTAATATTCATACTGTTTTTTTTTTTCAGATATAAAATGATATTATTTATATTATTATTTATATATTTTAAAAATAAAGTATCAAAGTAATGGATGGAATATACATTTTTGAAAGCTGCGTTATTTTCTTATTTACTAAAGATCAATTTTTTCATCTATTTTGATTTATTTTTAATGTTAAAAAATGATGTGATTTGTATACCCTCTACCACTAGTGGTGAATGAGGGAGGGTATACTTAGTTTGTCATTTAATGTGACACTTTTTTAATATTCATCTAAGACTGATCCTTGTGTAGTTCTAAGTCGATTTAGTCATGCCCGCGTGCCTGTCCGTCTGTTTGACACACGCTTGCATTTTAAAGACTCAACAGAAAAGAACAATATTGATGTTAAGCTCATTATTGTTTCCCTAAGCAGTTTGGGATTGAAATCTATCTGAAATCGGCTTGGTAGAAAAATAGTTATTAACCCAAGTGTGGAACGACCTCCCTAAAGAATTTATTTTTTTGTTATAAAAATCAACAATAATTAAAAATGGTGGTGGCAGAATGCACCGATTCTCATTAAATTTTAGACAAGTTCGTTTTATATGACAAGAAATCGCACTAAAATTTTATGAAGGTGGGTCCATAATTTACCAAAGGCCCCATGTAAAGCGTTCTTCCTAAATTCAATTAAAAAAGCATTAAATTCTAATAAGATTGTATTACTTTGTAGAGATTCGGTTTAAATTAAGTTCTTTTTTTAATATTTGAAATGAACGATCTATAATTTACGATCGGTTCAACATGAAATCTGCTCCTAAAAATCACTTTAATGCGCCTAATAATATTTCTGAAACAAATCAGAATATTTTATTTCATTTAGGCAACGAATTATTCTACTGTGAGGTCAGGTTTTATGAAGATTGGCTTATAATTGAATTATTCCAACTCTCGGTGAAGGGTATTAAAGATTCGGCATAGCCGAATATAGCAATTTTACTTCTTTTACATTTTATTCCCAATTTAATTGTAAAGGACTATAAAATACCAACGCCAAATTTCACCAACTGTCGAAAACATTTCGTTAACTGAAAGTTAAAATAATAGTAAGTTTTAACTGAAATTGGGAAAGTTGGCCGTAATTCATGTAATTTTTTACCATGCTAATTATTTTCAAATTAATGTCAAATTAAATCGTTTTTCATTTTATTTGTATAAAATATTTTTTTAGCACTTTTTTAACCATTTTTTTTTGGCATATTTTTAGCATTTTTTTCACAAAAATCTAAAATTTTTTCTTAATTAAGTTTGCTAACTATTAACAAAAGAAGTGGTTATGCTTATTTGGTCAAATATTTAATAAGTGGCACAATGCAATTGTATTAGATGGCACAATACAATATTTATGAAAAAAAAAAAACGTTTTAGGAAATTTTTTTCTTAAATTTAAATGAAATATTCTAAGTGCTCTCCAGGAGTAAGCTTCAGCTATGGCAAATTGTGGCCCGAACCTCATGAACATGACATTTTAAGAATTATATTAAGCTTATACTGGGAAATAACATGACAATAACTTTATTTGCTACGATTTTAAAAGTTTGGAAGTGGGCTTTATAATTATAAGACCTATTGGCGATTATGGACTGATTATCAAAAAATTTGGTATAGTTGGAAATTTCATGACAATGACTTATATGGGACCTTTGGTAAATTGTGGACCGATCTAGAAAGATTTTCACACAACACGGTATATTTTTTATAACGACTTTCGCTTTATTAAAATAGTATTCGGAAGGGGGCTTTATATAAGCCATATGGTAAATTCCAACCGATCCTTATTAAATGTACCAGTCTTACATACATCTAGTCATATAACACCAATTTTTAGTAAATTTCATGATATCAATACTAAGTACTTTTTATTTAAGGCGTATTAAAGTATTTTTCCTGGCATTAGCTTTATATGAGGCATCAGGTTAATAATGGACCGACTTTCCAATAATTTGATATCGTAATTTTTGAACATATAAAACTAGTAATTCCCAAATTTTATGAAAAGTCTAATTAATTCGCTAACGATTTTGTATGCACAGTTTGAGTGTTTTAATATTGGAATACATAAAAACGGAACCTTTCTTGACGCCCACTTAAGTAGGCGAGTCAAAAATATATTTCCAAGATACTAAAGAAATATGATTAATGTTAATGTTATATTGCATGTATGAATTTTAAATACATAAGAAATATATGTAAAATTTTAAAAAGTATTTTGTTTTTAAAGCTGGCCTACAATTTGGCTCATAACTTCTTTTTCTAATGAACCAATTTTGCCCTTAACTGTTTAGGACTAGAATTAGACACCAAAACTGTTATTTTCCTCTGAGTCACATAAGTGAGCTTGTGTTTCACAGACATACAAACAAAGATAGATAAAACGACTCTGAATTTTATATGGATCTAGAATATATGCCAATATAAAATTTCGGGGTTCTCACTGATTTTAGCTTCCTTATAGGAAATTTTGAATTTACTTAAGGATGCCCTAACGCGCTTTGCCAACAAAATGTATCGACAAATTGCTGATAACCTTGTCAAAATAAACGTTATCACTATTCTCAACTGATGTTTATTTGATTAATTAAAATTTTATAAAAGATAAGCAACTAAAATTATTAAAACTATAAAATTTGTTTTATTTTTGTCACAAACCCCCCTGAAAAATACTACGAACCCCAAGCAATGCGCGAACACCCATTTGAAACCCGTTGCTTTTTAGGGACTTAGATTAACATTTATTTGTTTTACACATGTAATATAACACTTAATACATAGATATACCCTCATTCACATTTCGCGGTAGTGAAAAGTTAAAAAACGTCATTTGAAGCAAAGCCGCAAATAACGTTTTAAGTTACAAAATAATAATTTTTCAGGAGAGCAAGATTACTTTTTTTTAATTAAGATTATTAACAAAATTGATAACAAAAACTTCAAGACTTTTTTAAATTTCAAATTACATATGTACATGTCATTTAACTGTTTATTTTTTTTAATGGAAAAACGTTTCATATCCAAAAACGCAATGTCAAGGCACAAAGGCTCTATTCCGGAAAGAAGTTTGTATGGGAGCTATATGAAGTTATGGTCCGGTTCTCACTTATTTCAACATTTGTACCAAATTTCATCAAATTGTCTCTAAAATTGTGAACTGAAGTACTTTGTGTACAAAGTTTATACAGCCAGCCGGATGGAAGGACATCATTTGAATGATTCAGTAAGTAATTCTAAATCGATCGGTATGCTTAAAGGAAGGTCGAGAGCCCATATTTTTATGTGCTTCTGACTTCAACACAAATCCAAAATATCCTTTCCACACATGTCGGAGTGAGTGTAATTAGGCCTTACTGGTTACTATAATACCAGATTTGGTCAACCGCTATTTATTAAGGGTATGCCAATTTAATGCCATATAAACTTGAAGTATAAGCTGCTTTTTTACAAGAGAGCTTCGCCTAAAGAAAAGGGATCCTCAATACGCATACGAACAACCCATGGTCACACTAAAGAATGTAAATGTGACTCGTGTTTTTTTTGTATTTTCATTTTTATAGGCCTAATTGTGAAAAACGCAACGCTGTGTGTTGAATTCACACCGTTCCTAAATGTGTGAAATATATATATTTTTTAAATTAAATGGGAGTTTCATATCTATGTAATCTATGCTAACAACCTTATTCCACTGACTTACTTTTCTAACTACATTTTGATATATATAAGGTGCATAATTTTTGTCTAATTTGGTGTATTAGCAACAGTGTTATAAAGTAAACAGAATATTTTTTAGCGGTCGGCTCATACAACCAGAAACGTTATATAGTTTGCCGTTCTTCGTTATAAAACAGAACAATTATAGTGGTTCTGTAGAAGTAACGAACATTATATAGTATTCCGTTCTTCGTTATAAAACAGAACAATTGTAGTGGTTCTGTAGACATACATTAGATTTAAATGTTCTGTAGTGTTTCGTTTTTTACATTGATAATGACATGAGCAAAAAAAAAATTTTAGCAACGACCACAGCACGAACAGCTTGTGTTTGTATTGCGCACATGTTTTATTTGTGTAACAATTTTTCGCTGTTTTTTTTTTGCTTTTTTTGTATACATACGTATTTTATTTTAGTAAAAAAAATTTTGTTTTGTTTTTACCAACCTAAAGGGCGCTAAGCACAACTGAATCGAACGAGCATTAATGTGCTGAACCGAACACAACGAAGTTTGTGGTAAAAAACAGAACTTAATTAAATGTTTTCATCTTTTTGTTTGGTTGGATAATTACAGAATAATTTGTGTTCGACGATCATATACAGGGAAACGTTATTATTTTTTAATGATTTACTGTACAAACACTATTAGGGTTTGTGTTTTCCATAAATCTACCGAACCGAACACTAAGGAACAATATTTATTGTTCACTTTCGAACACTGATTAGCAATGTAAAAGAGTAATGTAAACGCTTATCTGCAAAAACGGATTTTTCAAAAAGGGGCTTTTACAACGTTATTCGCAGCTTTGCTTCATTTGTTTAATTAAATATTTATTCTGGGATATTTGTCTAAAATGTCTTAGGAAAAATATAAGAAAATATTCAAAATAAATATGTGTTGCAACTTGCAATTAAAAGACAAGCAGGAGTACTTTCTCGATTCGAAAGCAATTTAATATTTTATTATTTCAGTCAATACTGAACGAATCGGAATTATTTTTTCAGTGTTGGAAAGCATTAATTTTAGTTTCGCAATACTGAAAAAATAATTTCGATTCGTTCAGTATCGACTGAAAGAATTAGAAATAAAAAAATATAATTATTGGTGGCTGTTCTGAAATACGCGTCGAATAATAGAACATTTACATGAAAACAAAATTTACGAAAATTGTTGTTGTTATCTACACACTTTTATAATTAAATTAACTGCAAATTTTGTATAATAAACAAAAATAATTTTTTTTCAATTTGGTTTTGTTTTTGTTTTCATGTAAATGTTCTATTATTCGACGCGTATTTCAGAACAGCCACCAATAATTTTATTTTATGAGTCATAACAGACAACAATCTATAACTATGATGGTCACTTGGTATTTTCTAAGTCACTTTTAAGTCGACGTCGTGTATAAATGACACTGTTTAAGTCGACAGTAAAATTTGCGACGACTCATATAAAAGTTACAAAAATTTTAATAACAAAATAAATATATTTATAAAATACGTTTGCAATAAAAAAATTTAATTTAGATAAACTTATGGAAACAAATTGTATTATTAATTGTTAAAATTCAATGTTTAAATTAGATAACCAAAAGTTTAGGAAATAACAAATTAACGCTAATGTGACAACAACTTAAAATTAACGTCGACATCGACTTGTATAATAGTGGCGATTATGTTTAAATAAAGCATTTTGTTAAAATGTAGTTACAAATAAATTTACACCAGGTACTTTTGTTTGGTCTTAAAGACATATATACATACATACATATGTTATCAAATTTGTTCAGTAAAAAAGTTCGTTTTAGATGGAAACGATCTAAAAATAAAAAAGCAAATGTAGTCAAATAAAAATATTATTTTTTATAGTGCTTTATATTACCTTTAAATATTTTTATGGCTTACATATTTCGTTGAAGGAAAATCAGACTTGCCACTTTATCAGATTTCAGTAACGTCCGCCTATCATTTAAAATTTGACCCATTGAAGAAAATATCCGCTCGCAAGGTACTGATGTGGCTAATATACATAAACGCTTAAGAGCGAATGCATACACTCGTGGATATAGCTGTTTTCGTTCGTTCCACCACACTAAAGGATCGCGAACTCTTTCCAAATATTCCTCATTGAGGTATTTATCAAATTCCCTAATAGCTGCGGCAGAATTGTTGTCGGGACGAACAGTTTTGTTGTGCTCCTGGTCGTATTCCGTCCAAAAGTTAAATCCTTCTACAGCACTTACGGCAGATATTTCATGATGACCGGTTTCATCAATGTTAACGTTTGGCAGGCTTATAGTACACAGTTTTGTACGTAAGGTTTTTACTGCGGCCTGGTACGAAGCTTCGGTTTTAAAACCTCTGCGTTTAAATCGGGGATCTAAAATTGTGCTCTCAGCATACAGAGCAGTTTTTTCATATTCACCAAACCTATGTTTAAGGTCAGTTTTTATTTTAAAAATCATTGCCGAAATTTTGCAGTCTGAGGAAACACATTTTGAAATAAAATGGTCCAGAATGTTACATATAACGGTTACTTTTGATAGTGTAACATTCTTCTCCGCACATATTTCCACAGTTACCTCGAAAAACGGTTTTAAAATGGGAATGATTTCATTAATATATCCCCAGTCTTGTAGGGATAGTAATAAATCAGGACGTTTTAACGACCAAGTTGATGTTACAGCATCCTTTGTCGCTACAATTCTCTCCAGCATTAGGTAAGTGGAGTTCCAGCGTGTTGCTACATCTTGTTTGAGTTTTAGCTCAGGCATTCCCATTTGCTTTTGAGTCTCAAAAAGTTTACTCAGACCCTGAGAACTTCGATGAAAATACTCCACTATTTTTCTAACTTTTGCAACAGTTTCTTCAACTTCACCTAATGCTGCTTGAACAACTAAGTTGAGAGAATGTGCAAAACAACCCACTCCCCGCCAGTTCCCCAGGCGAACAGCTGAAACAATATTTGCCGCATTGTCACTTACTATTGCTGTAACTTTATTATATATCTCGAACTCCAGCATAGTTTTTTTTAGAAAATTGCACAAATTTTCTGCTGTATGCCTTTCGGAAAATTGTTCGCACGCAATCAAGTAAGACTTCAGATTCGTTTCTTCAGCTATGTAGTGCGCTGTTATGGCTATGTAGCTGGCATTTGTCCTCGATGTCCAACTATCTGTAGTGAGACACACTGCTACAGATGTACGAACATTATTTTTAACATTTTGCAGTATTTCCATGTGTGTACTTGGGAGCAGGTTTTTTGACAAGGTTTTTCGGGTTGGCAACTGATAACCTGGGCAATACGATACTTCGTGTATAAGTTCCCTGATAGCTGGCTCCTCTACAAAACGCAACGAATGATTGCCCTGAGCCACCGCCTTCAGTACCAGTCTATCAATCCGTTGCACCTTTCTAATGGGAGGAGGTTTGCGGATGAATTGGGTTATTGTCTGCTGCTGTAACCTGGCTTGTGAGCTTGTAGACGGCTGTGAACTGCTAGACGGCTGTGAGCTGGTGGAAGGCTGTGGGGTATTAAAAGGCTGTTCTACCAATATTACCTCTGGCGTGTCCAAATTGATGACTGGCTGACGTTGTAACGACCGAGGCGTTAAGGGATGTTTACATTTTAGGTGGCGACTTCAATTTCCCGAAGATCCACCAGCAACGCTCAAAGAGGATTTACAGTAGTTGCATTTGGCACGATCTGAACCATCATCAGTGAAATGAAGCCATATTTCGCTGCTCTTTCTTGAAGACATCTTTTTATGTTTAAATTCTTTTTTGTTTATTTTATAGTAATACACTTTTTTAACAATTAACACACTAGACACTAGGTATCGCTTGGGATTCACACTTGTATATTTTATAATAAAACACGATTTGCTTTTTAATCAATTAACGCACTAGATAATAGGGATTCACAATTTAAAAAAAAGTGACTGTTAATTTAAATTACAAAAAGTACCACAGCGATGATAAAAGAAAACTCTGAATAGTTCGCAATAATACAGCTTTAAATACATACGTTTTAATACAACTGAAACAAAAGAGCATAGCATAAAGAAAAAGATAAATGAACGAACGAAATGGATTTTATTTAGATAATTGAACGATACTGAGCCAAATGCGCTCAGTAAAACAACCCGTTCACTTCGTTCAGTTGTGTGAGTCGTTCAATTGAACGGGTTCGTTCACGAACGACACAACTCTAGCCGAAAGTACCATGTCCACAGCATGTTACAAACTCTATTTGGTATGAACGAATCAATAAACAAAAATGAATCTGGAGATAATGATTTGAACAGCACATTAAAGACTGCTAACTTTCCTCTTCCGCCTGCATATGGGTGTGAAGAAAACAAAATAAAAGCTTTACCAGATATCGAAAAAGTGTCCCCTTCGTCAACATGTTCGTTTGTGGAAATTACTCTTCGGTTATTGAAATAAAAATGTTAACATCAGTGTCTAAGCTTGGTTCTATAACAGAAGTAGAAGCTGTTATTGCACTTTTTTATACACTCCACCACGACTAGTGGTGAATGAGGGTATACTTTACTGTACTAGTTTGTCATTCCGTGTGAAACTTTTTTATTATACATATAATTCCCCAGTCTGGCTCCTTGAGTTATTCTAAGTCGATTTAGCCATGTCCGTCTGTTGAAAACACGCTCATTTTCGAAAAACGCAAAAGAAAAGAACAAGCTTTGCCTTAAATTGCTTGTAGTTATCCTATGCAGTTTGGGATTGAAATCCATGTGAATCAAAATGTGGAACCACCACCCTAAATAAATTGATAATTTTGATACAAAAACTAACATAAATGGTGGAATAATGCACGAAATGACATAAAATTTTGCACGAATTCGGTTTATACAACTGTAAATCATACTGTAAAATTTTTTGAAACTCGGTGAATAATTCACACTAGGTCCCATATAAACCCTACTCCCGGAAAACAGTTTAGGATGCCTAAAACCGTAATCAATAACGCTATCATACTAAAATTTGGTACGTCACAGTTTTATAGGACCCGAAATCACACTGTAAAATTTTTTGAAGATCGGTCCATAATTTACATTAGGCCCCATATAAACCCTACTCTTGGAAAACAGCTTAGTACGCCTAAAACCGTAATTGATAGTGCTATCATAATAAAATTTGGTATATCACAGTTTAATAAGATTACTCTCGGAAAACAGTTTATTGCGCCTAAAACCAAATAAAGCCCTCTTTGGCAAAATAATTAAATTCGCCGAAAACCAGAACAGATATAGATTTTGAGATAAAATAATACACTGTTAACGCTAAAACTAATTACACTGCTGTATTGAAATTTATTCTAATTTATTTTTTTTAATACCAGAAATCAGTCTTCAGAATTTTGGGATGATTGGTCCATAATTTACCATAGGTCCATTACAAATAACCCTCCTAAAAATTATTTTAGTTTGGCTATAGTGATTTCTCGTCCTATAAAACTGTGACGTACCGAACTTCAATTTGATAGCATTATTTATTACGGTTTTAGGCGTACTAAACTGTTTTCCGCGAGAAGGGATTATATGGGACCTAGTGTAAATTATGGATTGATCTCCAAAAAATTTTACAGTTTGATTTCTGGTCCTATAAAACTGTGACGTACCAAAGTTTGGTATTATAGCATTATTTATTACGGTTTTAGGCGTACTAAACTGTTTTCCGGGAGTAGGGTTTATATGGGACCTAGTGTAAATTATGGATTGATCTCCAAAAAATTTTACAGTTTGATTTCTGGTCCTATAAAACCGTGACGTACCAAATTTAAGTATGCTAGCGATATTTTTATTGCGATTTTAGTCGTTCTAAACTGTTTTCCGCGAGAAGGGTTTATATGGGGCCTATGGTAAATTATGGAACGATCTTCACGAAACTTGACAGTATGATTTGCAGTCGTATAAAGCGAATTCGTGCAAAATTTTATGCCATGCCGTGCATTATTTCACCATTTATGTTAATTTTTGTATCAAAATTATCAATTTTTTTTTGGTAGTGGTTCCACATTTTGAATCATAGTTCTGATCCAATTAAACCGATGTTGCTGGATTTCAATCCCAAACTGCTTAGGATAACTACAAGCAATTTGAGACCAAGTTTGTTCTTTTCTTTTGCTTTTTTCGAAAGTGAGCGTGTTTTCAACAGACGGACAGACAGACGGACATGGCTAAATCGACTTAGAATTACTCAAGGAGCCAGAATATATATACTTTATGGGGTCTTAGATGTATTATAAAAAAGTTTCACACGGAATGACAAACTTAGTTACCCTCATGCACCACAGTGGTGGTGGAGGGTATAAAAAGTAAACAATTTAAAAATAAACACAATGGCGTTAAAAATGTAAACAACTTTTGACATTTTGCCCATTTATGTCTATCTATTATGATTAAAAACACAACTCTGCAAAAATTCTAAATTCTAAATTCTAAATAAAAAATTCTAATTGGGCCATGTATTAAACTTTCAAATTATTCTAATTCAAAGTTTGACTAAAGAGATTTTTAAGGGGTCTATACACAAAAATGCTTGCTGTTAAAATCGTGCACGCGTGATTGTTGTAATATCTAAATTGGTTTGATTTTCCATTCTCTCTTTTTGCCAAAAAAATCAGACTTTCTGAAATAAAACTTTAATAGTGTTAACCATGCACTTTAGCAGGATTTTCAACGTGTAAAGTTTATTTTCTTACTTTTCTTATTAATTCAAAAACTTTTGGTTGTGTTTCTTTAATCATTACACTGTGCAAGAAATTGACACTTTTTTTTCGTGACAAGCTGGGCGTTTACATAATTCGGGTACGCTGAATCCAGTGGTGCCCGCGGTTTTTTAAGATATACCGTTATTTCGAAAATGGAGGAGGTTGCACAACATATATTCGTGTAACTCAAAAACGTATTAGCTTATTCAAAAAACTTAAAAAACCGAAATTTCGCAATAAAATTTCCTTTAAGAAAAAAAAAACTTCTTTCTAATATCCTTAGTCGTTTTAGAAACATTATTTTTTTTTTGGAAAAAAAATTATTTCGAAATTTTTAATATCAAAAATTATTTTTGGGAATGAAATATTTTATTAATTAATTCATTTATTAATGATGTGCTAATAATCCCAATTTTTTTAAATGAAAACACTGAAATTTATTGTTGTGGGAAAGCTAGTTCCTATGCGCATTTCGCTGGTTGCTTAGGCCAGCTCGTCAGGAAACTTTTTCCAAATACTTTAGAAAAGCTAAAAATATTTTACAAGTAAGACTATAAAGTGAATAAGAATTTTAAAACACTCTGGTCTTAAATGTAACAATATCAAAGCTTCAACAAAGTCACAACAATAAACCGTAAATTTTTTCTTTCTTACATTCCCCTACAATTGGCTGGGTTTTTTCCAACACAAATTGTAGTTGTAAGAGGATAGAAAGAAAAAAACAAAATTAAAAAAACAAGATGCTTAAATAAAGCAGCTTGCCATTTCAGTTTTTTATTTGCCGGGCACATGCAAATTTATTATCAAAAATTATTTTTGGGAATGAATTGAATGTAAGAATGACGGTTTATTGTTGTGACTTTGTTGAAGCTTTGATATTGTTACATTTAAGACCAGAGTGTTTTAAAATTCTTATTCACTTTATGGTCTTACTTGTATAATATTTTTAGCTTTTCTAAAGTATTTGGAAAAAGTTTCCTGACGAGCTGGCCTAAGCAACCAGCGAAATGCGCATAGGAACTAGCTTTCCCACAACAATAAATTTCAGTGTTTTCATTTAAAAAAATTGGGATTATTAGCACATCATTAATAAATGAATTAATTAACGAAATTTTTGTTTTTTAAAAATTCATAAAAAATTTATGACCAGCGCAAGTTTATTTTTCATTCCCATCATTTATTTCTAAGGCCTAGGATTCACTCCTAGGGGGATAATATGTATGAACGACCTCCAATGTTTTTTGTTCTTAACATTTTCTTAAAACATTGTTGCCATATATATCCACCCCTTAGGGGGCTCCCATACAAATATGGCCGTTTAATGAAATTCTTAAATTTGGCCCCTGCAGCGCCTAGGATGCCCCTAGATGGGTCAAATATATGACCAACCCCAATTTATTTTTCATCTCAATCATTTATTTCTAACATACCCACCCGCTATATTCATTCCTTAAGGTGGCTTCCATACAAAATGTTCAATGCAGACTAGAAATATATTGAAGAAAAAGTCCCATAAATGCCCAGGAGTCGCCCCTAGGGTGATAAAATGTATGACTGACCTCCATTAGTTTTTTTTCTTAACATTTTCTCAAATTATACTTTCCCTTTATCACCATCCCTTAGGGGGGCTCCCATACAAATATTGCGTTTTATGAAATTCTTAAATTAATTCAAATTTGTCGACTTTTGTGAATAAAATCAAAAGTTGCAAACAGATTTTAATCATTTATGGCTTGTTTTGTTTGGAATTTCGGTTTTTATACGTCTTAGAAGCATAGCTGCATTTTCCAATTTTTTATGAATTTTTAAAAAAGTTTTTAAGTTTTGTTGTGTCGTTTGCTTTACGTTTGCCTATCGAATTATTTGTTATTCAGTGGTGAAACAATTTAAAAAAAAAAACCAAGTTAAAAAAAAATTATAGGTACATTAAAAAAAATTTGTATAGTGTCACAAAATAAAATATCAATGCTAAAAAAATTTTAATATTGTTTGCAAGGACCGGAAAACGTTTTTTTATGTTTTTTAAAAAATATTTATCATTGGTGTTCAAAAAATATTTTAAATTGTACAATAACCAAAAATAGATAAAAATATTTTGTTTGATATTGTTTGTTTAAGTTCAAAATAATAAAGTTCTCAAAAAAAGGTTTTTAAAAAATATTTTTTCTTGTTCTTTTGTACAAAAAATTACGAACCGAAAATTTAATTTTTTGTTTTTAAAAATTTAAAAATCATGTGTACAAAATAATTTTCTTTTTCATCAGCTTAAAAAAATAAAAGCAAACACAAAAAAAAAGATATTTATTTTTTCAGTACAATATTATTTTGTACATGAAAAGATAAAAATGAACCGAAAAATGAACCGACAAAATTTAAACTCATACGTACAAAATTATAGTAAAAAATATAAAGCTAATTAATAATAAGTATGTAGTTATAACATGATAAAGATTATCCTAGAACTAAATAGTAATCTTATCAATTAGCTTGATGTTGAGTTTGAGCAACAATAAATTTTCTACATGCTCAGAACTTAAATTCCTTCTATTTTTGGTCTTAATAATTGGCAAAGCACTGAAGACTGTCTCCACAGATACCTGTGTTGCGGGTACAGCTGATGCAACAGCAGCTAGTTTTGATAATTAAGAATCTCTAAAGATTTTTTGCAATCGCAATTTTAAACACAATTTTATATTATAATTTTAATTCAAATTCACAATTTTAACTTCAAATTGAGTTTTTATTGTTAGTTTCTAAAAACAAAAAAAAAAATATTTTTCTCAAAAACGTTTTTTTAAGAACTTTATTATTTTGAACTTTGAAGAACAAATAAAACAAAATAATTTTTATTTTTTTTTTTACAGTTGAAAACGTGTTTTGAACACCAATGATAAATATTTTTCAAAAAAAAAAAAAAAATATTAAAAAAAAACGTTTTTGTGTATTTTTCAAATTTTTGTTTGTTTTCATGTACAAAACACATATTTTACTTTAAAAATAAATATCTTTTTTGTGTTTCCTATTTTTTTTTAACTGATAGAAAAAAAAAATTATTTTGTACGCATGAGTTTTGAATTTTTCAAATGAAAAACTTAAATTTTAAGTTTTCGGTTCTTAATTTCTGATTCCTGAATGTTTGAAAATGGTGCAAAAATATTGACCATTGTTTTCTGTTATTTTAGATAAAAAGAATGAAAATTCTATAAAATAATTTAGAAATAATTGCGACCTACGACAAAAATATTATGTTTAAAGTTCCATCTTATTGATGTGAAATATCTGTAACAGTTTTTTGTTAGGTTTCCAGTAAGTAAATAAGCATAAATATACATATTAAAAATTTTATTATGATTAACTTGATAATATTATGATTACTTCTTAACTTATTATGATTAACATAATAATAATATGATAACATTAAATTATAATATGATGTAATAAAAACAAATTAGGACTAAGGGAAAAATATTATGATGTAAAATTACGAATATATTTGGCCATAATATGATTCAATAATAATCGTAATATGTTGACTACAATCATAAATCTGGTCATAATATGTGCTCTTAGAATATGTTTACCACAACCATGTTTTTTCTTTGAGTGTAGAATGAGAAAAATATTATCATGTAAAAGCAAAATGCATTGAGTAAGAGAGAATACGGATTTGACTAAAATATTGCAACCACGTTTTTGTAGCCAGTTTTCTGACTCTCATAAACTGTTTTGAATTTTGATTTGTGCCCGTTTATGATTTAGTGTGCGATATGTATAACTAAACTTTATTTTTTAGCTTTAAAAGAAAATCAATCAAAAAAACTCACTGACAATGAATGTTTATATTAAAAATCCATTAAAACGCCGCAAATTGTTATGGATCACTGCTTCGATTACTTAATTTTGTATCTTAATACAAATAATAAGTGTTATCTAAATGCATTTGCAATGTAACGTCATTGATTTTTTTTTTTAATAATTATCTTCTTCCCGGAACTTCCTTCAAATATTGGCAAAAATAAATCGTGAACGTGATTCTATACAATCAGTAGAGGTGATATTTATAAACGTAATACATAATCGTTTTTTTTATAAGGAAAAGACGTAGGCATTTTGAGACATATTTTTTTATTAGTATTAACTGGGGTTTCCTTAAATAAAAATCTCTCTTACCATGTAATGCATTATGTAATGGAAAACATGTAAAGCACATTAAAAGATAACTATACAGTGGTTTTATTTGTGTACACTATTTTTCTAAACTAAGCAGAATTCTAAAGATCGTTTTGGGCTTTCCAGCACATTACGAGTGTCGTTGACGTGTTGGCAGTTATTTGAGTTTTGTTTTGGATGTCGTTTTTTACGACAACGGCAATGTGAAAAATATGTCGTATTTATACCGTTTACGTCAGTCATAATAACAATTTTTGAAAACGACTGGTTTTTAACCACAACAACAAAACCCTCAATAAGGCAGATTATTTTTATCGTTTCGATTTCCTTTAATCGGGGTACACACTATCGCCCATAAGTGACGGTTTTGCTCAAATTTTCGCTTGCTCGAGAGTGTGGCCGCTAATTTTTGTCAGTCAACAGTTAACCCCAAATCAGGGTTGCGGTTGGAAATTTTCTAAAAGGGTCACAAAAAGGGGATTTTTCAAGAACTAAAAGGGTATTTGAAAGCAAAAAGGGTCACGTTTTTAATAAACAATATTTACCAATAAAGGGATTGTAAAAAGGGTATTTTAAAGAAAAAATAAAACCAAGGTTTTTATAAATAAACATAAAATATTTATTGCAGGCTTTAACTTCATTTATTTATTAGTATTTTAAGTTATTTAATAAATAAAAAATGTATAAAAAGATATAAAATCGCACTAAATCAACAAGAGCTATTAACTCAAAATTTAACAATTTTCAGTAAAAACAAATCAATTTTTAATTTAACATTGAAGGCATTTGAAGACAAAATTTAAGAACAATTGTTACTAAAAATTAGACGAAATAGCACAATATTTTTACAGCGGGTAGATATGAATATAACGTGTCGATTTTTTAAAAAAGAGAAAATATAAAAATTTTGAGTAAACGCCCTCTTGTTGATTAAGTGCGATATGCTATTAATAAAAAAAAACTATTTTTCAAAATTGAAGAAATTATTTTTTAACTGGAAAAATTTTATTTTAGCTGTGCAGGACCAAAAACTGAAAAATCCAGACCATTCATAAGCAACAAACCACACCTGACTCAAATTTTTACCCCCCATAAACCTCTCATTTTACACAAACCTTTACTTTTTAAGGTCTATTTATAATGGAATCATTTATTTCGATAAGCATTGGAGTAATCGAAAGCCACCCATAATACAGAATATCTAATTTCCCATTCCTATTCCTGGATTTCTCTAAACATATAAAACCTTCCATTATGCCATTAAAGTCCTGTTTTAATTTTTTTTTATTTAATTTTTAACACTTCTAAATGTTTCGGTTAATTCTGTCAAAAGATTGATATGAGAAGAAACATATAACAAAACACATACATACATATAAAAAGTACGTGAAACAAAAAGCTATTGACAGCAAACACTCATTTAAAATGAAGATCACTAAATTCCTTCTTAGTTTGCAGTGTGGCCATTTTGGCATTTTTGCAGCCAAATTTAGCATTAAAATTTCTTATTTAGCTGCAAAATTTGCATTTAATTTAGCATTTTTATAAAATGTTATTAGCTTTTTTCTTAGCATTATTTTAGAAATTTTGACGAAGAGTTTTATTGAATTTATTTAAAATTTTTTATAAATTATAATAAATTTTGACTAAATATAGTTGTATCCAAAATCAAATTTTGTATGAAAATGGATAATTCTTATGTTGAGATAAAAAAAAATTAGATAGAAATTCTATAGTGTAAATGTTTGAGAAAAATGTTTGCCCTTAATTCATCGCTCGATTAATTAATCGAGGTTTTGGTTTAATCGGGTAATAATCGGTTAAGTTTATTATTGATCGGTTAACCGATTAATAAAGTTTTTTTATAAATTAAGTAATTTCAATATATAAAAATGCATAAATTATTTATTATTTGGAGTTTATTAGTAAAAAAACCAATAACATAAAAAACATAACAATTCTTGAACTAAAACGAGCAAACAACAGAATAACTCATTAATATGTAATACATATTTTTTAATTAATACATATTATGTATTAATTAAATAAAAATTTGATTTAAATATTTAAGATTTAAACGTTTATTTTCTTTAACTTTGATAAATCTTGACTTTGAAAAAATTCTTTCATTTATCGCAGATGTTGAAAAAATGAAAAGCAGCCCATAATACAGAATATCTAATTTCTCTTACATTATGTCATTAGAGTCCTGTTTGAATTTTTTTAATTTTTAGCACATGTAATTGTTTCAGTTAATTCTGTTAACAGATTGATATGAGAAGATATAAGAAAAAACAAATAACTAAACGCATACATACAAAAAGTACGTGAAACAAAAAGCTGTTGACAGTAAAAACTAACTTAACATGAAGATCACTGAACACCTTCTTTGTTTGTTTAAAAAAATATTTTCTAAACACATACCTTTTGTATATAAGACGAAACAAATATTTAAAACACACAAAAAAATATGTTTTAATATTACAGATAATTAAAAATTTTGTTACATCAGTTAATCGACTAAAATTAACCGGTTTAATCGTTAATCGAAAATAGGCAATTTTAAATAACCGGCAAGCTAATCGGGTTGTAATTAATCGGTTAACCGAATAAATACCCTATTGTATAATCACGCCGGATTGTAAACATAAATTGCTACCGGTGCCTCTTACACATGGGGCAGTTGATAATCGCATTGTTTGTCACCCAAGTGGATAAGATCCACCGTAAGATTAGGCCGAGGCGTTATGTGCTTATGTAAAGCTAAAGCTCCACATCTGACTAGAGTCCTATATGGTGCCACGGATACCAGTTGACCTTCGGGGATATCGTAGTGGAGGCGGTGTAAACCGAAATTGTGGCGAGAAAGGGTTTTTGTGTTTTATTTAAGATTTTTTGTCCTGAAGTTATAAATTTTAATCAAATAAGAACTTATTACATATGGGCATTTCCTGGGGTCACGAACGTACGTTCGTACGCTTTTGATGTACAAATAATATAGAAACCAAAACTTTTCCTAGCATTTTTTTTCTATTCGATAGCATTTTGGTAGCTCTTTATTTACTGCAAAAGATGGATTTCGTCGAGTTTAAGTTTTCATAATGATAGTTACAAAACATGTGGTCACGAACGTACGCAAAATAGAAGTCAACTTTGGCTGACAGTAGTGAAATGTAAAAATCTGCGAAATAATATTCAAACGTGATTTTTTTTTTAAAAGCGTATTAATGTAGGTCTCTATCCAGTATTTACACAATAAAATATCTCTATTGGTTTTTGTTTATTTGGCTTAAGTACCGGTCGCGAACGTACGATTTTTCCATATGTTTTAACCGTTAATTAACCGTTAATCGACCTATTTTTGTTCTCCTTATACTTTTCTCTGCTTAATTGATTGAAATAGAGATATTTTAAAGAAAGAGTGCAAACACAACAAATTTTTTTGCATGTAAAATAATTAAATATAAAAATGTCTTTAGAAGTAGCTTAAAAAGAAAATATAAAATTTTCCAGTTTTCAGCCCAATTTCCTCAAGTAAAACAGCTGAGATATCGTAGCATAGCATATATACCATTCTATTATAAAGACATAGACTTTTTTTATAATAATAAACAATAAAACACGAAGACTATCAACATTTTATTTTTCCAGCCTGGTTGACCATTCGGAGGAAATGCCCATATTTTATAATTTGTATGCTGAATTTGTACCTGGTATTTCCTCACCAAGTTTGATTTCAATCTTTAAACGGCAGTTAAGAATCTCCAGAAATTCAAAACAATTAATAAATTTTATGAATTTATTTTTAGAAGTTTTTATTAGATAATACCTGATATTTCGTTAAACATTTTAGTACAGTAATTTTGGTTAAATTTTCTATATTTATATTAATTGTTAATAGATTTGTTTAAATTAAAGTTATGTACTATACTTAAAATGTTTGAACAATTTCAATCACAAAACTTTTACTTGGATATTTGGATGGGAACATATTCGAACATCAAAATAATAATTGTAGGAACTTTATTATAAATGTTTCCAATTATAAGCATATATATAAAAAAGAGAGCACACAGTGTTTGTGGGTTTGTAAATAAAAAGCCGGCCACAATTTAAAATTTATTTGCGCACACTCTTAGTTTATGTCAAGGTTCTTTCCTATTATATCAACAGGTGGTTACTACAATTTCATTCATGTTTATATTCATTTCACAGTTTCATAAGAAAAACAAAAACAATTTGCAATAAACAATTTTTGTGCCCAGGTCATTCACATTAAGATGTTGTCTTTTTCGAAAAATTTTCACTTTAAAAAATTTAAATAAAATTAAGCAAAAGAAAGTCCATTATTATATAAATATTTTATGCTTTTTTATCAATAAATAAATAGCTAAAAAAGTTGTCAAATCATTCACCAAAAAGTTACGTCATTTAAAAACATGAAGTTCCTCTTCTGTTAATTTAATTGTTTATTTTTGAAGTTTTTTACAATTTTTTGTGTGATCGTACGTACATCTTTTTGTTAATTTTTTTTTTCTTAATTGTGTATAATTAAACGGAAATAAACAAAAAAAAAATCCCCCTTTAGAATTATTTAATTTTATCGTAATTATGTGATTTTAAAATTAGTTTTTTTTTTTTATAAATAATTACAATAATTGGCCACAAAATTAGAGATTTCAAATTTTGGAGTTTATCAAAATAATTTTTTTTATTTAATATTGATTTATATTACATTATTAACATTTTTATTTATAGCCTTTAAATTCTTTCTTTTTTTAATACAATTTCAACTCTAAATTTAAAGATTTTTTAATTGTTATATTATCACTGATATGAATTTATCAGCACATTATTTTTTCAAATTACATACTTTTTTTTGTTTCAATTACCTCCTCTATTTCTTTCTCTTAAAGTATCTGAAATTTATTATTTCACCACTATTTTGTTACTGTGAAAACGGGGTTTGTTATTAAATAACCGGAATTTTACTGTCAACCGACCGACGCGCTTAAGCTCCGCGCACCAACTGAATTTTGTGTCGGCAATGTTTAAACATTTTGTATTAATTTGTATTAATTTTTAACACAAAAAAAAGTAAATAAACAAAAAAAAAAAAAAAAAACACTAACACCAAACAATAAATTAATAAATAAAATTTATTTATTCAATTTTATTTTTATGCTCTTCTGTTAGAGTATATAAACAGAGTATCTTTCAATAACTCTCTTAAATAACAATGTATCACGATATTATGAAATTTAATTAAAATACAGATATTTAATTAGGGCAGACTCTAAGATACTCTTATACGTACATACATATATAAATTTTTTTTTTTTTTTTTTTTCATTATTTATTTATTGAATCTTCATATATTAAATATGAACTAACAATAATTAATCAAATCTTATACTAATACTTTATTTTTGTCCTGCCAATGCTAGACGAAAATTTTTCTCCTCACTGTTTCTGTTCACATATGTAGATGTTTAGCGGTCTTCCCTTCGGATGAGTCCTGCGGTATCTCTTCTCCTTAATCTAGAGTGTCCACTGTCATTTAAAATATTTCGAGCAAGTGGATTTGGGTGCGACTCAAGCCTTTTTAAATATTTTGCTGCGTACTTCGTTATAATAGTTTTTACTAATGGCACATTGAGATCCTTGTGAATATTAGAGTTTTTAACATACCAGGGAGCGGCTGTGATTATTCGAAGAAGTTTATTTTGGCGCCTTTGAATTTTTTCGATATTTGAGGCCGAGGCAGTGCCCCATAGCTGAATACCGTAGCACCAGATTGGCTTCAATATAGAGTTATAAAGTAGAAGTTTGCAGTCGAGGCTAAGAACAGAATTTCTTCCAATAAGCCAATATATTTGAATTGCTTTTAGTTTCATTTCTGTTAGTTTTGCTTCTATATGGCATTTCCATGTCAAACGCCGATCTAGATGAATACCGAGATATTTTACATGCGATTGCTGGGGCACTAATTGATTATTGATTTTAATAGGGGGACATGACTCCCGACGCAAGGTAAATGTTATATGTACGCATTTTTGCTCATTGACCTTTATCCTCCATTGTTTTAACCACTTTTCCAGTTCAAATATATGATCCTGCAAGTAACGGGATGCTTCATGACAGTTTTCGTGTACGCTTATAAAAGCTGTATCATCAGCAAATGTTGAAGTTAGGGTGTGGTTGTTTGTTGGCATGTCTGAGGTATATATAAGGTATAAGAGTGGGCCCATGATGCTTCCCTGAGGGACTCCAGCGTCAATTGGCTGAGGAGAACTTATAAAATCACATTCTTTAATAATAAACTTTCGGCCGACTAAGTAGCTTTCTAACAGCTTGTGTGTGTTTACTGGTAAGTTTAGCTTCAATTTATGTAATAACCCTTCATGCCAGACTTTATCAAAAGCTTGGGAAACATCGATGAAGAGGGCGGAACAATATTTTTTTTCTTCAAAGGCTTTTCTTATGGCGTTTACTATACGATGGGTTTGTTCGATTGTGCTATGTTCTCTTCTAAAGCCGAATTGATGGTTAGGAATACATCTATTTACATTTAAAATTGGGGCTAATTTTGACACTAACAGCTTCTCAAACAGCTTTGATATATTAGACAATAAGCTAATAGGTCTATATGACTCAACTTTTGTAGGATCCTTTCCTGGCTTAGGTATCATTGTAACTAAGGATACTTTCCATTCTTGTGGGTAGTATTCAAGGCGTAAAATGGCATTAAAAATTAAAAGAATAATTTTCTTTGCTATGCTGGGTAGCTCTAAAAGCATTTTGTTGCTGATCTTATCAAAACCAGGGGCTTTCTTGGGGTTTAAATTATGAATAGCCTTTTCGATTTCTTTTATCTCAAATCTAAGTGGAACAGCAGCTCTAACAGCAACTGGTGGCAACTCGACTACAATATCGGGAGATGTATGCGGGGTAAATACGTTTTTCAAATGATTAACAAAAAGATTTCCTTTTTCTTCATCATTTCGTGCCCAACTTCCATTTAAGTTTCTTAATGGTGGTTTAGTGATAACTGGTCTTTTAAGATTTCTAGCTGCACGCCATAATGAGTAGTCTGATTGAGTAGTTGCATCAAGTTCCTTAAGATATTTTTCCAGGGAAGCCGTTTTCTGAGACTGCAGTAACTTTCTTAGCCTTTTTGTGCACTCTTTTAGTAAATTCTTAAGTTGAGGGGATCTATGCAATTGCCATTCTCTTCGAGCTCTCCTTTTTTCAGTCAAGAGACGCTCAACATCTGCAGAATATATTTTACTATTTTTGGTTTTTTTGAGGGTTATACTAGAATGTTGAACAGCTAGTTTCAGATAACTGTCAAAATTTACAATAGAAATATCCACATTCTCCGGTGTACTAAGCGAAATATTTTCAGTGCAGTGGGTACTGAGATATTTTTTATATTTTAACCAATTTATTTGAGTGGCTGACGACACTAAGTTATCAGACGGAGATACAATTCGATTAGGATTTGTTATTGTAAGAATTGTAGGTGTGTGATCAGAAGATAGTTCTAAGGAAGCTTCAACATAAATCGTTTCTGCGGGGATGTTTTTAACCACTCCAAAATCGATAACATCTGGAACTTTTTACTGATCAGTAGGCCAATATGTTGGTTGTCCGCTCGCGACCACATTTAGATCCATTTTACAAATTGTGTTAAACAAAACACGACCCTTAGGTGTAATAAGTCGTGAACCCCAGAAAGTGTGTTTAGCGTTATAATCGCCAGCAGCCAGGAAGCAAGGTCCTAATGATTTGAAATATTTATGATATTGGCTTTCTGATATAGAAAATCTAGGTGGGGAGTATAATGATGAAATTACTATGTTTCGATTTAATTCCTCAACGCAAATGTTCGTTGCTTGGAGAAAGTCTTCACGATGATCACTCATTAAGTAGTGTTTTACTCGGTTCTTTATCAAAATGGCAGAACCGCCACAAGCTCTGTCTCGAGGGTCCTTGGTATCATATAATATATAACCATTGATTTTAAACGTATTTCTTGAGGTCAGATGAGTTTCAGAAACCATCATAACATCAATTTGTTTATTTTTAAGGAAGTATTCTAGTTCATTTTTGTGTTGGCGGATGCCGTTTGCGTTCCAAAAGCAAATTTTTAAACAGTTCATGGCTTGTTTAGTACAGCTTGCAATAACATCGATTGCATTCTTAACATTTCTTGCATCATGTTACCCATTGTGTTAGTAAAATTGTTAACTGTTTGCACTAATGTTTCCATAGTTTTTTCTAGCCGAGTTAAATTAGAAATGGGAATTTCGTCGTTATTTGGTACATCACCTTGCAGTTGCATAGGATTAGATTTTAATACATTAGCGTACGAGGTTCTGTTATTATTTGGCTGAGGCATCTGGACGCCGTACGTGTTTGCTTGATTAGTTGCCTGCGTTTGAGGGGGATTAAGTTTCTGTCCAACAGAACGCTTGACAATCGAATATACCGGGCATCCTCTATAGTTGGCAGTGTGGTTGCCACCACAGTTGCTACATTTTTTTACATTAGGGTCATTTTTGGACTTATCGCACCGGACGGTACCATGTAATTCTCCACATACGACGCAAACAGGGGGTAAATGGCAGTATGCCCTAGTATGACCAAATTCTTGGCAGTTTAAACACTGAACGGGCCCATTTCTTTTGTGCGGCTCCTCTATCGTGATTTTTCTGTACAGAATGTATTTTAAACTGTAAATGGGATGCGTTTCATTTTTTTTTAGCTTAACATCGCCGGGCTCTAACTCCACTCGAAATAGAGGTTGGGGATTTTTTTCTTTATTTTTAATATTTGTAACATTTTTTATTTTGAAGCCTTTTTCTTCTAAAAATGTTTTTATTTCGTCGGGGTCCACGCATGAGTCAATGCCCTTAATCACAACTTGAAGACCTTTACTGCTTTTCAGTTGGTACGTATAGAAGCTTTTTTTAAGTGCTTCAAACTTATTAATTATTTTACGGAAATCATTCTCATGATTAATCTGTATTTTTGTCTCGTTTATATTTCCACGCTTGATTGCAGCAACGTAAAACGAATTTTCACCTATCACCGAGATTAAACTTTTTATAAGCTCACTTGAGTTTTGCTCTCTAAGATATATCGGGGGTGGCTTCGACGATTTTATGACGTTAGGTGCTTCAGAAGATTCATCCTCCAGAATTGCAAAACGATTTTGTGAATTTATTCTATCAAAAGATGGAACTTTAGAGGCCGAGGCTACAGCTGAAGAGGCTGGGCTGCGACCCCGTTTGAGAACTGTTATATACCTGTCCATACCAACTTGCACTTGTGGTTTTTGAAAATTTTTTACTTGTGTGTTTTCCGTTGCGTCTGTGTTTGAGTTCATGGTATCATTTCCTACTAGGAATGTCTTTTCAATGGTAACACTTGATGGTTTTGCCGTTAGGTTGTTGCTATTGTTTTCTGTTGTAATGTTTATTTCCACATTGCTTTCGCTAGCATGAGTATCATTTATTTTTGTTGTTGTTTCATTGATATTACTCATATAGAGTTGTTTTTGTTTTTTTCACCGTTTTTTTTTTTTATTTTTAATTTTTGTTTTTAATTTTTGTTAACTGTGCTCTTTTTATTATGTATAATGTTGTTACACCGAGATAATAAAAGAAAAAAGAATAAATATTTTTTTTGCACAGATTATTTGTAAGTATGTATGTGCGTACATACATACATATGTAGGTATATTTTTTTACTTGTATTTTTTTTCCTTAATATTTTTTTTTATTTTTTTTATTGTTCACTTTTATATTGAGCGTCCAAATTCGCTTGTTAAACTGATATTATTAACTAATTTATGTTAAAAAAAAAAGAACCGTATGCGGAGTTAAAAGAAACACGTCTTTTCTCATCGAGCACGACCGATAAATATAAATGGTAAATTTATAAGATATCGCTGGCTCAATATGTAAATTTTTATTTTTTTTTTTCATTAAGTAATGTTTTTGGGTTGTATGGGACAATCTACAATTTTTACTGTTGATCCAAAGACGCCCGCACTTCCTTGGCCACCTTGAACAACAGTGTTTCATAGTTTATGCCACATATGATCAAAAGTCTAGCAACGAAGTTGTAAGTACTATATAGAACATAGATAATGACGTTTACATAGAACATAGACAATAAAGTTTAACATTCGCCTTATCAATACCCACCCGGATGACCATTTCGGTTCTATTTGTTAAGTTAAAAGGAAATTTATACTCACTGAACAAATTGTTTTGTTTTTAAACTTTAAATGATTTAAATGACGAAAAATTCTTTAAAAAACTTGTATGACCAAAACTTGTTCTCATCGCTTATAAACAACTTCCAAAAAAAACCAAATTTTGACATCCAACAATTATAAAGCTAAAAAAAAAAGTTATCAGCAGGGCTTTTAGGATCACCTGTAATGAATTCGCCTTGATTATGGGGAAGTAAAATGTGAAAGTTATAAAAAAAAAAAAAAATCCAGGATATGAAAAATTTCTTTCGCATATATTTGTTAAGTAGTGCTTCTATATTCAAAAAAAAAAAAAAACACAATACCGATGTTTTGCTTTAAGTCGTTTTTGGTAAAAAGAAACAAAAGCAGTAACACAGGTTTTGACTAATTTTGCCTCGTCTGTGGGAACCATAAGTCCCCTTTTACAATATGGCAAGTGACAGGCAGACAGACAAAGTTTGTAAGCGAGAGAGGAAAAAAGTAAAAGTAAAAAAGTAAGTTACCAACAAACTTCGTCTATCTGCCTTTCACTTGCCACATTGTAAAAGGCGACTAAGCGCTCTATACACCACAATTTTTGTCGCATATTTAAGCGTCCATTACATTATCGAATTGTTGTACAACATAAATGCAGTGAAAAGGACTCAATAATTTGTTTGCTATTCTAAAAATTCAAAAAGGGGGAACTATGAAAATTTTTTTAATTGTACCAAATGAGTCACGGTAGTACCACTGTACTTTAGAAGGTCAAAATGTACAACAAATTTACAATTGTACCAACTTTAACATCCCTGGGGTGTTGGTAAGTAACAATTGACACTATGGACTTTTCTTACCGGACAAACGAAGTTTGTTGGTAAGGAGGCGACGCTGTATGCTTACTCTTTTCCTCTCTCGCCCACCAACTTCTCTGTCCGTCAAAAGAGTAAATTGGGACTAACCGATGAATATAAAAATCTTTGGTTAGGCGAAGGTTAAGCGTACTTTTAAAAATTCTGTTACTTATAGTTGTCTTTTTGCTAACTAATTTACAACTCACTTCTAAAATAACTCATATATGATACAGTTGTAGGTCAATTGTTTTTTGTATGACTGTCTTTTTCTCGATAAGTATTGAACTAACTTTTAGCTAACTCGAAAGTTATGCAGAGATTAGTGAGTTGTTTTTGTACACCTCACTTCTTCTCGATAAGTGTTGAACTTTCGTTTGGCTAACTCAAAGCTGATGCAATGGATTTTGTTAAAAATCGATTTGCTTGCATTATTTTCATACTTTAAAAGAGAAATAAGAAGCAAAAATCCCCATATTCTATTTGTTTCAATTATTTAGTTAAATACATCTCATTTTCAAATTAAAATTATTATGAAAACCATATCGCAGCTGGTGTCTTATAATTGAGAGTTATTATGTAAACAAAAGAGCAATACAACAAAAGTGAAACGAAACATAAGTGTAACGCATGCAACAAAGAAAACAAGATAGTGCATTTAGATTTGAAAAACATTATTTTTCTGCGCATGGTCGTCATAGTAGTATATGAGCTCAAACATGATCACACAAACACTTGTATGTGGTATGCTGAATGTTTGCTTAAAATTAAATCTCTTTGCTACAGTGACGTAAAAATGACGTCAAAATGAGAGTAAAAAACTAACGGACCTGCGCAATGCGTTATCTTGTTTTCTTTGTTTCATGAGTGTAACGGGTAATTTAATAATAATATTCTCTCTCTCGTCCTCTGGGGTAGTAGCTAGATTATACTTGATTTAAAAAAGCAAAAAGTACCGTCTTTTTTTTTTTTATTGTTATTTTTTTGTTGTTGTCCAGAAACAAACTCAAAATGAGCTTTTGAATATGGCTAGTTGAAACTAATGCTCTTTTACTTGCTTTATGTTGGTTTTGCGATTGAATTTGGCCGGAAAAATTTTTATTGAAACGAAAATAAGACTACCAAATGTTATTGGTATCTGTTAATATTTGACCACAGCTCTCTTAAAATAATGACTTCCGAATAAAGCTTTTAATGCTAAAATTAATTGTTATTATATATAACACAAATTATTGATAATTGCAATTTTAAGTCTTTCCTTTAAAATTATAAGAAATTTTTCTTTATTGATAATTCGAAAAATCAAAGTTTTAGCATTAAATATTACCTACATAGTAAGTCGGAGTATCAAAGATGTATGTATGTAGGCATGTTAAATAAAATTTGTATATATTTTGTTAAAAAAAGGGATAAATGAGCATAATTTAGTTTTCTCTAGTATTGCTTACTTATATTCTTATTTTTTAGACCTTTTTCTAATAAATATTATATTTTAATATAGACCCCTATTATGAGTTACATTCGATAAACGATTTTCGCTGGCTATCGAACATCGACTATCGAATTTTAATTTGGTATTATGAGTTGGCAGCACTGTCGAAAATTTCGTTGTGTATCGAATTTTTCAACGAAAACAAATTTGCTTTCGACGGTGTAAATAATTTTAAAAACAATTGTTGAAAATGTAAGTTTTTTGTTAATTTATTAGTTTTGGTGTGCAAATTCCACATTCTTAATTATTTTTAGTTATTTAATGCAGGTCTAAAGTCGACAGTAGTAAGCAGCAGTTGGAAAAGCTTGTATCCCTTATGGAACAAAATCATTTGTTGGCAAAAGGAATTTTTACAAAAGTTCAGGCTACAGGTACATGCCAGTTCCAGTAAGCGTTCATTTTCATCAGATGAATCATCGTACCATAATTCCGTCGTAGTCATGATTTATATTTGTTTTATTTTTTAAATTTGTTAACAACAATTTTTTACAATTTAGTGACAGCTGATAGAAAATGTACTACTGTGAATAAACAAAATCACAATAGTACTTTTTTATCGAATGTGTGCCATAATACCAAATGAAAATTCGTTCGATCAACTAATTCGACTGCTGTCGAAAATCGAATTAAGTTCATAATAGGCACCATATTCTTTTTTTTAGTTTTAAAATTTTTTTAATTTAAAAACGATACTGTAGCGAACCGAACCCTGTTGGCTCTATCTATTATGGGGCAATGCTACCATTGATACCGGCAGTGATCATGGGAATTGGGGTAGATCTTATCCCTTTTACAAAAGACTAAGGTCCTTTACACAATTATTTGATAATAAGTAGGCTATTTGCAAAATCGACCACAAAATAAAAAAAAACTTTAATATTAACAAAAAAAAAAAAGGAAATTAAGCACAACAAACAACATCTTTTAATAAATAATTGTATTCCCAAAAACAATTTTTTGATAATAAAAAAAAAAATAAATAAATAAATTAATCAATACTAAAAAAGCAAAGAGGTTTAGATGTTAATTACTCTTTTGTGTTCTCTACCCTCTCATACCTTGCTATCTGACAGAAGTCTATGTTAAGGATAGACCTTAAATGAACTTACTAATACTGACCCTAATTTTTCGTGAGATTATAAATAAAAACGTTTAATCTTGCACGATGTATATAACCATTATTTTATTACACTTCATAAAAAGAATTGTAAAAATTAAACATAAATTTTACTATAAAGTAATGTAAAATTTTATAGTTTTAAATATAGGGATTGTTATTTAAATATATAAAAAAAAGAGTTGATAACATTAAGGTAATAAAATTAACAGTTTTGATCAAAATTATAGAATAGTAAAAGTTGTATTGTAAATATGAATATAAATAAGTTAAAATATTATTTTGTTTTTGTGGTTTAAGTGAAAATAAAAAAAAAACAAATTAAAATATCAAAACTTAAAAACTTACTATTTAATTGTAACGAAGACCACAGGCCTTTTGTCCTTGTAAAAATATCGAATGAATGAATCTAGATTAATTTCCACTCGGTGATGTTGTGTATGTATGAAGTCTTATTGTTTCCTCTACTCAGACCACATAATCTGATTTCCAGAGATAAGCACACACAGAAAAAAATCAATGTAATCTCGTCGAAAACAAGTTTGATTTTACATTTTTCTGATTTTGATTCATAGTTATTTCATGTTAATTTAACATGATTTTATAATAACTTGCGAAACATTTTTTTCCTTTAAAATAACAATAATTCATGTTAATTTAACACTCCAGTAAAGTTAAAGCAAAATGACATTGATATGGAAATAACACTACGATTCACGTTGAATGAAAGTTATTTCAAGTTGAAACGACCTGAATTTGAATTTGATTCTACATGAAACCCGATTAGTTTAAACCTGAAATAACAGTGAGAAGAAGCTACAGAGACAACATATGTATATATTCATTTAAGAATAATTCTAATCACTTATCCGCGAAACCAGAGAGAGAGAAAGAGAGAATATTATTATTTATTTTCGTGTAACATGTTTCACTTTTTTGTATTCCCCTTTGTTTACAGAAGCACTCACAATAAAAAAGACAGCAGCGGAATGGCCCAATTCGGTTTTCGTAATCATTCTACTTTAAAAATGTTATGTACTTAATTAAGTAAATAATTTGAACAAAAAGAATACGGGGATTTTTGTTCTTTTTATAAATTATTTTCAATAGGCAAGTAAAAAAAATTTATGTTTTTCTTCTTGAAGTGTTGTTGTTGTTTCTTTATAAAACAAGTAAAACCGGCTTTTATGGATTTAATATTGAACAATGCTATTTTAACATCTTTCATTTAAAAATTAATATGATATAATGATAATTTTAAATAAAGACTGCATTTGCAGAAATTTACTATGATTTCCAATTAAGATTGCGCCATTTTAATTTAACAGTGAAATTTTTTGCAGTGTGTAGAGATGCCTTAAGAAGGTGTTGAAATATGAATAATTAAATTGAAGAATGTTGCTGTTGAATTAATATCAACTACAAACCAAAAAAAAAAAACAATTTTTTAAATTTAATTCACAAATAATATATTAATATAATTATAACTTACCATTAACCTCAACTCAAAAAGATAAACTATGCACAAAACAAAATCGCCAAATATACAGGTCTGTTCTGAAAATCACGTGATTTCAAATCACATGTGCTTTTAAAATCACACGTGTGATTTTGTGGTGTTCTGTAAATCACACCGTTTTTGTGTGTGTTTCGGTGTGATTTTCAATTCTCGAAAGCACAAGCAAACACAAGTTTTTAACACCCGCTTGTTCTACAAAGGCGTATCACATTTTGACGCTTTTTATGTTATTTTCCGATAATTTCTTTTTTTAACCAATTTTGCGATCTCAAGTTGGTTTTAGGGCTTGTTTCAAATTTTGCAATTTTTCGCGAATTTTAGCCATGTTCACGGTAGAAGCGATTTGTTTCTGTAAGTTTTCTGATTCTTTACAGCTTTGAAGATTTATAATAAATAGAAGACTCTGCTATATTGCCACTGTTAGCAAATTTTTGCGAATTTCCACTAATTTAGCAATTTTTACCGAATTTTTGCCATTCCTTATTGTTTTAGGGACTTTTAATCAATTTTATTGCATGTTTGTAATATTAAAAATTTTCGCGAATTTTGGCTATTTTTGCAAAAATATTTTGTAATTTTCCGATATTTGGTTTTTTATTTAGCGTATTTAGCGATTTCAAATAAGTTTTAAGGTTTGTTTACATGTTTGCAATTTTTCGTGAATTCTAGCCATGTTCGCGGATAGAAGCGACTTTTTCCTGCGATTCTTCACAGCTTTTAAGATTTTTAATAAATTTTAGACTTTGCTATTATGCCGCTGTTAGCAAATTAGCGATCGTTTATTCAACTAAAAAACAAGCCTGAAATTACAACAGAAGTCAGAAAAGCAAATTTAATTTTTGTACTGTCGTCGAATTTTCTTAATTTTAAATAATTTGTTGTAAATAAAATAGCGTATTGCATAAAAAAATTAATTAACAACACATTGAATATTTTATTTAGTAATTTATTATGACGGTCATCTTACAATAGTCGCAAAAATAACAAAGTGATTTTAAAAAGTTGTGTACGTACTGAACGTTTTGAAATCATAAAATAATTTACCCAGAACACCTTTTTTGTGGCTTCAAATCACTTTGATAAAATGTGATTTTCAGAACAGGCTTGATAGAATGCAAATATTTTCACTAAATATAAAAATTAAACTTCTTAACAAATTGAAAAAATTTCAATAAAAAAATTTCAATTAATTTTTTTTCAAATTTCTGAACAAAATTTTCTAAGCCAAATTGATTAAAACAAAATAAATATTAAAGTGAAAACATTCAAAGTAAAAACCATTTGTTTCAATAGCAGCCTCACAACACTGATGGCTTAGCTCAGATTTAAAGATATTTACCCCCGTATTCATAAACGATTATTATATTTAACAAACGTTTATTAAGTGAAATTTACATAGAAAATTGGCTTATTAAATTTTTATTATATATATATATGTTTCCCTCGATCCTATAAGGAGCAAAGGACCTCAACAAACTTCTTCGATTCAGATCTGTTCATCGCTATAGTTTTTACTTCATTCCAGCTGTTATGCATTTTTCTAGACTCGCTATCAATTTGCCACCGCCACGAATGTGCTGGTCGGCCTCTTCTGCGGCTTCCCTGCGGGTCCATTCGATAGCATTCCTGGCAAGATCGGACAGTGGCTCACGGAGTATGTGTCTAATCCAGTTGCACTTTCTTCTCTGTATTTCTACACACAACGGCAATTGATGTGTTTCAGCCCACATATTTCTGTTTGAGTTTGTTCGTGACCAGAAGATGCGTAGAATTCTTTGAAGACATTTATTTATGAAAATTTGCAAAATGTTAATGTTTCAGGAGGCAGCATTCCAAGTTGCACATCCATATAGCAGAGTTGATTTTACATTGGTGTTGACACGGCGTAACATTGAGGACGATTTCCATACTTTACTGAGCTGACCAAAAGATTGTGTCGTTTTTTTTATTAAATTAAAAATATTTTTATACATACTGCAGTAATTGAATAAAAATAATATCTTGAATAGGTTGGGAAATTAAAAATAGGAATTTGTCTTTAAATATTTGTAAAATGAAGTTCAGATGGCAAAGCTAAGATTGATAACATTTATTAAAAAAAAAAAGAAATACATACACTGACGGAAAGGAAAATCAAAATAGGCTTTATTCTTTCAATATTTTTTAAAATTTGTTTGGTTTTCTCTTTTTATTTTAAGTTTGTTGAATGAAATTTTAAATTTATTATGATAAGTTAGTTAATTGAAATTTTAAATTTATTTTTCTATTTATTGTCAAAAACAATTTTATTCAGCATTTTTTGTTTTTCGAATTAATTCTAATTCAGTTATGTATTTTTTAAAGCTTTTTTGTAATAATGGGTGATTTTTTAAAGCTATAGGAAAGTTTTAAAAAAAACCCCATAAAATTCAGAAAAATGCATAAAATTTTTATTTGAATCTATAGTACGGTCCATATAATTTAATGTTTGAAGATTATTTCATGCGGGCATGTGTGTATAGACATGAGCTTAAACATAGCCCCACAAAAAATAGTCTAAAGGCGTTAAATCGCCTGTGGCACCGTCTTGTTGAAACCACATGTCATGCAAGTCAAGCTCTTGCATTTTGGGAAAAAAAAGTTGGATATCATCTCACGGTAGCGCTCACCATTCACAGTTACGTTACGATTCGCATCATCTTTGAAGAAGTACGGTCCAATGATGCCACAAGCCACTAAACCGCACCAAACTGTGACTTTTTCTGGATACATTGGTAGCTCTTGCAATGCTTCTGGCTGATCTTCACTCCAAAATCGTCTATTCTGCTTACACACAATAGCCGCTTCAGTGGGTCGATTAAATTGACCATAAAATGGAAGAAGCGCGCGATGAACTTTCTTAACAGAGCACGCATTTTGATAATAAAATTCAATAATTTGCAAGCGTTGTTCGTTTGTAAGACGATTCATGGCTAAATTATAGATCAAACGGAAGATGTTTGACAGTGAAACAAAACACGAAACGTGCATCAGCTGTTTAAGCCAGTGTTGCCATAAAGTAATAGCTAAAAAATCACACGTTAGTACTATGCCTTCAATTTTCAGGAATCACTTTATACACTAGCAGACTATTATCTTGTATCTTCTTGAGTGCTGACGCGGGCCAGAAAATGCATTACATTCTGCTGGTGTCTAATAATACAATAAACTTCATTGCTATTCAAAGGATAGCTAAGGTAAAATGTAACAAGAAGATACAAAATAATAGTCTGGTAGTATATAAAGTCATTCCTGAAAATTTAAGGAATAGAACTTTTACAAAAAAGCTTTATAAAATACATAACTGAAATTTAGCTCATAGAATAAATTCGAAAAATAAAAAATTTTGAGTATAATAAAATAAATTATGAAAAAAGAAATAATTCTCAGATTCTATTTGTCAAAAACAATTTTGTAATTTTATATTGTACTAGCTTAACCTAGTGCGCTTCGCTACCCTTATTAAAATAAAATATGTATGTATATAATTTTTTCAATACAAATCTTGTGCATTGCTTATAAAGTTATTAGTACCAATTTTGAATGCTGTTATTGTTACCATTTTTTTTTGGTTAGGACCAGCACTCGGGGGATGACTAATGCTTTGCATTGTGTTGGAACTAGGAAAATATGTTATGGGAAGGAGGAAAGAGGGAGTAGTGCTTGCGAACATTCATCTTCTTGATTTTATTCATGTTGAAAGTGGAAGGGAAGACTTCAGCAGGAAGAATATTCCACATACGAACAGTCCGGCTAAAAAACGAATTGTCCCTGTAATGCGTTGTACTATTCACCGGCCAATCGACCATAGAAGGAGGAAAAACGTGTATTACGAACAAAGGTATGAGTTTCGGGAACCAAATCCCTAATTTATTCAGAACACATCCCGTTGCAGTAACGATAAAACACGCAAATACAACCCACATTGCGACGGTACTCAAGGGAGTCAATAGAATTGGATAACCTACTGTCACCAATGAGAACCTTCGCCTTCTCCTGCACGCGGTCGCGAAGCTCCAAAATAGACTTTGAAGCACCGGCCCACACATGAGAGTTGTATTCCTTTCGCAGTCAGCTACAAGTGGTATAAATAGTAAGGAGATCAGATGGGGTGAAGTATATCTTACATCGTTTCAAAAAACCGAGGCACATGAATGCTTATTTCGTCACCTTAAATATATGTTCTGTCTATCGGACACCACATTGTATCCTCATGCCCAAAACATCAAGAGATTTTGATTCCTCAATAATTATTCCACACATATATGTACAGATGAGGCTTCTTGATCCGGTGCGCGATTATGCGTCAGCCCGCAACATTGGGTTTTTCGGGCATTTAAATCGACCCAAATCGCGTGACTCCCTTCCGAGACTATATAAAAGTCTCGCCAAGCGTATCATTCATATTCTGTCTCATATCACCAACATCGGCTACGCTTGGTCTATAATCAAATGAATACGAATGGCAAAGGTTGCTGTCATCTGCAAAAGAATAGATAGGGTTGGAAGTTTGACTAAGAAGGTCACTTAGAAAAATAAGAAATGAAGTAGGACAAAGAACGGAGCCTTGCGGCACCCTAGCTTTTTGTTATTGTATTTGCAAATTGTAGTTGTGCCCATTCTCTAGATATACAGAAATCTAGTCTGATCCACGCCCACTTCTTCAATACCGCACATTTTTTACAGATGCTGTCTGTATATTGATAACCATTCTAATTGTACCAAATTTGGACAATTTTACACTTACTGTTCCTCAAATATCTAATCACGCCCACTTTTTGACTGATGTTGAGTACTGGTCACTAATCTATTTTCTATCTATTCCCACTTTGGAAACTTTATTTATTACCATTCTCTAGATATACAGAAATCTCTTTTGCCTTTGAATGTGAGGTACCACGCCTAGTTATCCACTTCCACCTTCTTTTTTACAGTGTTGGGTACGTTATTCCAGCTATGTTTAGCAAATTTAGGCAACTTTTCTCTTACCGTTCTTTAGATATAAGTAAATCTTTTTTAATGCCACGCCTACTTCTCCAATTCCGCCCAGATTTGATCAGATGTTGTGTATTACCAACCAAGATGCTTGTACCTAATTTGGAAACTTTAGCTTTTGCCGTTCTCCAGACATACAGAAATCTATACTGTCTTTGTATGGGAGGTGCCACGCCCACTTAACCAGTCCCGTCTGTTTTTCTAGAGAGGCTATGTTTTGATGTGTACCAAATATGGAAAATAAATGTATGTGATTTAGATAAAATAAATATATTTGTTTCATATTTCTGTGATAAAAAAAAGACAACAAATTCATTAATTTTACAAAAACGTTACTTAAGCTAGATTTACACGATTGAAATTTTCTTCAAAATTGCTCTTCAAAATGCTTCAAACTCGTGTAAACAGCAAAATTTCTTCAAAATTTATTGATCAAAATTTATTTCAATAATATTTTGAAGAGCAATTTTGAAGAATATTTCAATCGTGTAAATCTAGCTTTAGAATAAAAAAAGATAATCGAAACTCATTGAATTAATTAAGTCATCATTAATGCAGCTATTGTATCAGTATTCAATCGATTACGGTGTTCAGTCTTAATAAGTTTTAGTTGGCTAAATATTCTCTCCACACACGCATTGGAAAATGGAAGTATAAAAATGAAACATATTGCTTTTTTTAAAGTTTTGAACAACGGTTTATTTGCAGCGTTTCTTATATTGAAAACTTTTACCCAATACTCATGAGCATTTAGATCGAGACTCAGCCCCAATTTTTCGTAGTAGAGAAGTGCGTGCTCTCGCCATTCTTTGTGTAAGGCGCCCCGTTAACAAAATTAATTTAATTAAAAAATCTTTTCAAAAAATCAGTTAAGTCATTTTGATTGAACGATTGTGCTTCGATAGGATTTACTATTTTAATAATTTTAAGAATATCTTTGCTAAATTTTTTTTTATATATTATTTCGTTCTATGCCATGCACCAAAAGTTACGAAAATATGGCCAAATATAACAATATTATACATCATTAAATCGAACCTTCATAAGTTACGAAAAATGTAAAAAATTTAACCAAATGGCATCACTGCACCTAATACTTATAAGACATCATCTTATTCCTTGTTTTCCAATAGCATTCAAGTACGTGTGCATACAGATACTTGTCCGTTTTACGTGATCGTCGTCCTAAGACCACTCCTCACGGTGCTCTTAACACTGGGCCAATACAATGCGTTGACCACCGCCCCCTCTTCCTTCGCCACAAAGCCGTGACACCAGAAGAAGGGTACCAACTTTGAATCAATGCGTTTGGGCACTTCATCCCCCTCGGTCAAGGGCGGAGCCTATCTAACACTCCTACCATTCTATGGTCAAATGGCAACCGGTTGCAGTGCAACTCCACCCCGAGCAATAACTTGCTCTACCCACGATATGGTGCTAAACCACAGCCACTACGTTACTCCCCCGAAGGGGCCTCACCATTAACCAGGTTGGGACCGTAGTCCCAAGGGCGTCCTGGTTTCTGTGGTACCAGATAAAGACTCCGGTCAGCTTCGTAGCCTAAGCTACTACCAGTGGACCCCAAACGGTCCTGGGACTGGTGGCCCAAACAGCACATAACTCCAGCATACAACCGCAACACTGCTACACGGCAGCACGGTACAAACGGCAAACTGGACAGCAAAATTAACTGCAACACACCAACAGCAAATTGCAACGCAGCAACAGAGCACAACGGCAAACTGCAATACAGCAAAAATAGCACAACAGCAAACTGCAATACAGCAAAAACAGCACAAACGGCAAACTGCAATACAGCGAGACAAACAACACACATCTACATATAGGGACTTAGACATCACCAGTAGACAAAAACAATAAACAGCCGCTCTCATGAGCGACACTTTGGCCACATTGTGTGACACCAGCAAGGGGACATCACGCACAACAATGACCACAAAAAACAACAATAAACACAGACGGCCTCACGGGCAGACTCAAAGGTTACAAGTGACCAACAGCAACACAACGCAGCACAAGGAAACACAACAGAGCAGGGGGCCGTTCCGGAAATCAGCCAACAGCATGCCGCTACTCCACCAATGCACTCCCATCTCAAGCTCCGAGGGACTAGAGACACAAGTGATCCAGCACAAGCAACAGCAGCATGGGCAAATCACCAGACACGAACACAGCGAGCTCCCACAATGACCAGCAACCGACCTCCGAACCACGACAGCAATGCGCAGAGCGGACAGTATGACAATACACGCGAGCGTCGGTTCGCAAATGACGGCGAGCACGACCACCTCCACTACTCCTGTATCCTCCTAGCAAGCACATCACGGGCAAATTGCCCCAACCTCCCCATCGTCCGATCGTCCTCTAAAGCCCTACTATAGTCCCAAACCACCCCAGTATGAGGGATGCCCATACTATCTAGGTACCTAATGTCATCATAGTGATGGCACTCGGCAATAACGTGCCACACGTCCTCCGGTCCCTGCCCACACCCACAGTCCGAAGTGCTCGACAAGGCCCACCTATGCAAAAATGCATTGAATGAGCCATGTCCCGTCAGGAAGAACCCCAGACTAAGGCCGAAGCCAAAATCTGGGCGCTCACGCACGAAGATCGCATCGCGTATAAAAGCAAACGTGACACGACCTTTGTCAGAGTACGTCCAGCGCGTCCGCCACCTAGAATCAAAATGATCGGCTAACATCACCTTGATTTCCCTACTCCCCAATCATTCCCAAGAAGTGGCAGGGGCTTGATCTTGATCTTAAAAGCGATACTTGTGCATACAATGTTAAGTATTATTGTGCGTACCAGCCTTATTTGCTTAACACCACGGTACGCAAAAATACTGGATGTACACAAGGCGTCTACCGCTGCCCCCGTAAATGCGTGAGTGTACTGACTAAAACAACACACAAAAGTGGCAATTTGAGTGTACAATCCGGCACAATTATTCACTCGCCCCTTACTTAGAAGGTGGAATACAGCAGCTTCAGGTGTAACAGTAACAGCAAACAGGGAGATCCGCCAGCAAGCCGAACTTTTCCCCACAGATGTAAAATCAGTCATTAAGGCTGACTTTTAAAGATCTCCAACCCAGCGATCTTCGGCGTTAACCAGATCCATAACGTGGTTCCTGAAGAAGCCTCACAAACAACCAGACCAGGACAAAAGGTCTAGAGTAGGGCTGCCATTCGTACTGTTTTTATCAGTACATGTCCTTTTTTTTGTTTAAAGTACTGATTTATGCATAACAAGCAAATCAGTACGCAAATGTACTGATTTTTTCATTAATGTACTGTTTTTGTACTGTTATTATATATTAATTTTGTTCAGTACAATATAGTTTGTCATATTGTCAAATTGTTTGCGATACAAATATTAATATAGATGTTCTTATCGATGAGATATTAACAAGATTTTTGCCAGGTTTATCAGGTATCTAATTTAATTTGCAGTTATTATTAAAAAAACAATTTTATGTAGTATAGGTATAGTATAGTGTTTTTATTATGAAATATATCGAAACATTTACTTTAACTAGAGCTACAAAAAAAGTTCCAAACAGTTCCACGACTTTTCCTTATAAGTTAAAAAAAACTACTACTAGTAAGTGTAAAAAAGTCAAGTGGTGGTCCCCCCGTTTCCCCTTTCAATAAATAGAGCCTATTTTTCTTAGGTAGAACATCTAATTCCCACATGCAAATGACATTTATTTTAATTCGCTACATTTTACATTCTGTGCAGTCTCCTCACAAAATACTTGTGTGCACCACTGATGTATACTTAAACTGCTACGAAAAAATATAATAAGGGGAATTCCGTAACTAAATTTTAACTAACAGAACCGCAATAGCAAAATTTTTCATTCAGTGCCGTCTTCTTACAAGATATTTGTGTGAACGAAAATATATTAGAAAGGGCAATTCCGTAACTACATTGGGTGTATTGAGATCTATGCTTTAAAGAAGATGAAAATGAAGAGAAAGGAGTTATTTGATGTACTGAAAAAGCAAAAATTTTATAATACACATGTCATCATCAAAGTGTAATGAACAACTATTACAGTATATTTTGGTTAAGTAGTATCATCACGAGTGGATCAAATTTAAATAAAAAATATAATTATTAATTCCGCTTTTTATAAGTATTCTCGTTTTAAGTTTTTAATAAGGCCTAAAGTTGAATTTTTAATTTTTAAAAACTGACATCAAAAATCCCGTGTAATAAGTTTTAATTCCATAGATTTTTTAAAAATTTTACGCAATATTGTATCCGCCATTTTGAATTTTTTAAAACTGACATCAGATTCGTAATCAGCGACCCTAAAAAATCCCGTGTAATAAGTTTTAAGCGAATTCGATTAATTTTTAAAAAATTGTCCACCATATTGGATCAGCCATTTTGAATTTTTTAAAACTGACATCAGATTCGTAATCAGCGACCCTAAAAAATCCCGTGTAATAAGTTTTAAGAGAATTCGATCAATTTTTTAAAAATTGTCCGCCATATTGGATCCGCCATTTTGAATTTTTTAAAACTGACATCAGATTCGTAATCAGCGACCCTAAAAAATCCCGTGTAATAAGTTTTAAGCGAATTCGATTAATTTTTAAAAAATTGTCCACCATATTGGATCAGCCATTTTGAATTTTTTAAAACTGACATCAGATTCGTAATCAGCGTTCCTAAAAACCCTGAGGCACCTATTTTTATTAATATTTATTGAATCCATATGAAGTAAATAATTTTGTCGCAATAAAGTTTCAATTTGTCGCTGTGTGCGGTGGTGCGTTTACGAATTCGAGGAAATGTGGAATTTTATTTCTTCCATTCCACATTCAAACGCTTTTACAGTTTTCAAAGTGGAAAAAAGAGAGAAACAGGCTCCTAATATAAAACCTAGAACGTGACTTGCAGATGAAGACAAACTTTGGTTCTAGTTGTAATTAGTTTTACAATTGCTTGAAGAGTGAAGACAGGAAAGAAATTGTGAACAATGTACAAAAAGGCCATAAAAATTTTTAACTTGTAACATTGTAAATATTTTTGTCCTTACAAAGGAAATATATTATTTATAAAAATCTATAGGGTAAGATCGTCTGAAAAACGATTGTGCCTTCTACAATAATTACAATTATTAAGAGTAATTAGTTGTAAATCACTTTTAAATAATTTTGTTTAATTTTTTTGAAGATAAATACTAGGGAGATCGATTATTCGACTTTTTTCAATAACCGGTTTTCGAATATTACGAATAGTTGCTATTTTAAAAAACCCGGTTTTCGGTTAAGCAATTTTTAAATAACCGGTTAACCGGTTTTAAATCGAATACTTAAAAACAGAAAAATCAAATAAGTTTTTAAAATAAAACGTTAATTTGAATAAAAACAAAACAATTTGCAAAGGTTAGGAACCAACAAAATACATAAATATGACTTAGATCAGACCTAACAAATATTTTACGATAAAACCAAGAAAAGTGGGACCAGTAAATTGATCAAACTTTAACTACATTTTCAACAATTTTTGAATAATATTTGATCTAGACAAACGTTTTGCAAAGGTAAATAAATTATAGGAATTTTACAAAGTTATTATTTGAAATATTCTCTCAAATTAATTTAGAATGAGTTTTAATTTGTTGATGGTTAAGCTACGAGTATCTATAGAAACGAAAAGTGAACTGAACATTCTTTTTGTGTAAAATATTTGTCAATTCGTCGACTACAATTTAAAACATTCCATGACATTGCTTGATTTCTTCATTTTTGTTTTTTAGTTCTTGCTGTTTTTATAAAAAAAACTGGTAGAAATTTTTCCCATATCGTTGATTCCGCCGTAATGTTGTAGTTTTCAGCATGAAGAGATGCTAGAACTACTTGAGAGTTTTAAGTGCCTTATCAGTCATTTCGTCCTCGGCAACACAACGGGCTAATATTTCACCCAATGATTCATTTTTTGCAGAGTATTTTAGTAAATTATTATTTGTCGTCTTCTTAGTACTAGTTCGAACGGAGTTAAGTTTCATTTGGATCACATTAATGTCAAGCATGTATACTAATTAAACGTGATTAATAAGTCGTGACATGGAAGAACCTTTGTAACTTATCATATTGGGGTAGTTCAGGCAACTATCCTTGTCTTTTTAATCGCGTTCGAAAAATATAAAGAGATAACCTTTATATAAAAATATATTTAATATTTAGAATGCTCTTGCACAAATTACCATTTACTTTTTAACTGCACACGTTTTTGTAGTATTTTGAATAGTTTTTAGTAGTTTTTTCTAAAAGAACACATCTTTTATAAGCGATTTGTTTTTACAGTGTTCACAATGTTTTTTGACCTTTGTTACATTTTGTTTTGACATTCTTCATAAATAGTTTAAGTTTGGCCAATATGCAATTAGAAAATACTTAAATTACGGGTACATCTACAACAAGAGTAAGAAAAATGGATATAAATTACACATTATTAAAATAACCGGTTTATTCGATATTCGAAAAATGGGCATTTTAAAATAACCGACTTGGGCAAAGCTAAAATAACCGGTTAAAACCGGTCGAATAATACCCGTTCGATCTCCCTAATAAATACACAACAAGCTTCGTTATTTCAAGTGTTTGATTTGTTTTTTAACATTGTTGTCCTAATATCTGTAGCTTGGTGCCAATGCAAATTAATTCATTTTTGAGAAAATTTAAATTTTAGTTTTTTATAGATGAGTTCTAAGTGAAATTGGCTAGCAAAACCCTTTTGAAGCTGTACTCGGTTAAATTGGATATTGGCTGGATCTGCAAAATAAAAGAGAGTCAGCATGACATTTTAATTGCAAAATGAAATCAATTATGCTGGTAGATATAGCAAAAAACTTCTTTTATTTAATTTGTATTTAATTTTATGCTGACCTATATTCAATATAATGTAATATAAATATAATAGAATAAGGGTAATTCCATGTCAAATCGACCAAGAGTGGAACCCGACTTCTTTCGATTTGACATGGAATTACCCATAAAGGAAATAAAGTTTTAGTACACATGTTGGTCACGTTTTTTTTCGTCAAATATTTGCTAGGTATGTTAAGAAAATACCTAATGCAATAATGAAGTTAAAACAGCAAAATATTGACATTTACCTCTTTAGTACCAATCTTTAGACGTAATGAACTCAAATTTTGCTTTTAATAAAATTAATCTTTCTTTGAAAAATATTAAATCAAGTAGGCAACAAGAAATTAAAAATCGAATTTTTAACAACTTGTTGTGTTTTAGATTTTTTTTGTTGTTTACTTTGTATTCCCGTTAAATATATATAAGGAATTGAATTATTATTTTGAAAAAATTCAGTTTTATTAATTAAATTTTGTCACTGTTCAAATTATAGCATGAATATAAGTTTTGTTCTAAAAAGGATTAAAGCTTTTTATGTTATCAATATGCAATTTTATATTAAAAAGTATATGTACTGTTTTTTATGCAATTGTACCGATTTTTTTCTCTTATGTTCTGATTTCTCTGAACTGGTGGCCGTGGTAATATATTGAATATCTGCTTAGCCGCAATTTTCCATATACCTGCCATTTTTACTGAGTTACCGATATTTTGGCCAAAATCCATTTAGTAATAGTGCGGATTTTTTATTGGATCCCTAAGGGGCATTAAAGATGTGTATTTACTGGTTAACTTCTAATCTACACACACACACATCATTATGTGCATATATAAACTTATTTGTAAAAGGTGTTTCAGCGTAAGGTTGATTTTCAATATGCTTTTTTTAGAGATCTCGCGCGACTCATATAAAACTGCTTTGTCATTTTTATTCAATATCGTTTGGCAAGTCATCATGTAAAAACTCACACCACAACAGCTTCTCCGAATTGTTCAGCTGCATTACGAAAATCAGCGTTCTTTGAGAAAAGAAAATCCGGTGTTGTATCGTGAAATTTTGTTCAGTGAGGAAGCACATTTCTGGCTCATTGGATACATTAGTAAACAAAATTTCCGTATTTGAGCTGACGAGCAACCCGAAGAGTACCAAGAGCTACCATAATATCCATTAAAAACAGCGGTATTATGTGTTTTTGGGCTGGTGTAATCATTGGTCCATATTTCTTCAAAAATTAGGAAAATCAGAATGCTACCGTCTATGGTAACCATTACGCACCATACTAACGGACTTTGTGCTTACTGAAATTTAAGCACATGCTTTCGGAAAGCCATACAGCGCGTGAAACAATGACCTTGTTAAGAATTAAATTTGCTGAGCACTTAATTTTACGTTTTGCTACGGTAAATTGGCCTCCTAGATCGTGCGATATCACACCTTTGGACTAATTTCTCTGGGGATATGTAAAGTCTGAGGCCTTCAAGAATAAACCAGCTATGACTAACGCTTTGGAAGTCAACATTACTCGTGTTAGATACCAGTCGCTATGCTCGAATGAGTCGCCCAAAATGAGACTAACCGAATGGACCGACCTCCTCAAGCGTAGTCATGGCCAACATTTACATGATATCATTTTCAAGTAGTAAATGCCATAAATTGTTCTTCTTACCTATAATAACAATTTAAAGTTCACTTTAAAATTTATGTGTTTTATTTTACATTATCAATGAAACCTCACGATGAATCACCCATTGTTAGAAAATTTTCTCTTAACATTTGAATGAGAACAAAAGAGATTTGTTAACTGAAATAAAAGTAGTATGAGTATCATGTCGCGCTTAATGTATAAATTTCTTTATCATTTTGGCATGAATAGAAATAAACAAATAATTACTGCTTTTACTTCTCTCCAATTTAGATTATTTTATTTAAAATCTTGTAAGTGTATGTGTTAACTTTTTTCACGCTAAAATTTTTGTTAAGTCATTGTAAAATAATCTTAATTATTGGCCTCTCTAAAGTAAAAAATAAATGCAAAATATTAAACAGAGAGTAAAATTTGTAAGTTCTCACATTTAATGAACATACATTTTTAAAATTTTTATAAACATGAAAACTGCATTTTTAAGAATACTGAAAATAAAGCTGACATTAAATAAATATTCAAACACTACTTTAATATTAAAGACTTCATTATTTAACGATTACGGTGGACGATACAAATTCAAGGTAAACACTTGTTGTTAGAAGATTCGTTTTATAAAACTAATCGATTTTAGAGGATAGTTCTAAAAGTTTCTTTCAGAATATTAAGAATTATTATTTGAACTTTTTAGTAGAATTTAAAATAATTTCTCTTATCCAAAAAAAAAAAACATTAAATATAATATTTAAAATAACCAATCTTAAGTTATTGGACTATATTTTTCTTAGTAAAATAAAATTTTTTTAGCGTCACTTACCGAAAGTTTGTAGATCTATTTTTTGCGAATTAATACTTTAACTGCCTGTCCCACAATGTCTAAAGAACATTTCTTTCGTATATTTATATTTTTGTTTTCAATATAAATATACAAATAAAATTTTCGTATCGACACTGTGGGGCAGGCAGTAATTGTTACACGCTGTCTTGATGAGCCAGTGTTGTGTGTGTACAACCAAATAGTTTTTGAAAAATTAAATCCAAATATCGTTATCTAAGACGCAAAATGCCATATTTAACCTTTTTAAAATTTTACAGGAGAAGCAAAACACTATTTAAAATTATAAATTGCCTAAAGCAGTGTAAAATTTATTTTTCTTCTATTTTTCTTGTAGAATGTAATACCCTCCACCACCACTTGTGGTGATTGAGGGTATACTAAGTTTGTCATTCCGTGTGCAACTTTTTTATTATACATCTAAGACCCTATATATATTCTGGGTCCTTGAGTAATTCTAAGTCGATTTAGCCATGCCCGTCTGTCTGTCAGTCTGTTGAAAACACCCTCAATTTCGAAAAACTCAAAAGAAAAGAACAGTTTGGGATTAAAATACAGCTAAATCGGCTCAGAGCTATGCATCAAAATATGGAACCACTACCATAAAAAATTTATAATTTTTTATCAAAACTAACATAAATGGTTGAATGATGCACGGAATGGTATAAGATTTTGCACAAATTCGTTTTATATGAATGGAGATCATAGTGTTAAATTTCGACAATATCGGTCCTTAATTTACCCTAGGCCCCATATAAACCCCTCTCTCGGAAAACCGTGTAGAACTCCTAAAACAGTAACAAATAATGCTATCATAATAATACTAAGTACATTACAGTTTTATAGGACTAGAAATCACACCGACGAATTTCATGAAGATCGGTGTTCAATATAAAACCTACTCTCTGAAAACAGTTTAATACGCCTAAACCCGTAATAAATAATGCAATTGTAATAAAATTTGGTAAACCATTGGCGCTATATAACGGCCACTTTTGGAAATTAGCTAAATACGCCTAAAACCGTAGCTGATATAGATATTGCGGTAAAATTTGTTCCAATTTAGCTTCATAAAACCATAAAAAATTTCATGCAATTTTCTGATATACGATCCATAATTTACCTTAGATCCCATATTAAACAGCTTTCTGAAATTCACAGTAAACGCTTAACTAATTTTACTGCTGTATTAAAATTTATTCTTATTTATTTATTTTATTTTAATAAAAATTCTACAGAATTTTGGGATAATTGGTTCATAGTTTACCATGTGTCCAATATAAATTCCCGTCCTGAAAATCATTTCAGTTCGGCTAAAACTCTTACTAATTATTATATTTTACTTAAGCTAGTTTAAAATTCTAAAAAGAAAAGCATAAAACTTTCTGATTGTCGGTCACTAATTTGATATAGGTCTAAACCGCAACAAATTTTAATGCTGACGTCAGTTTTTATAAAGATTAATTCATAACATATATTTATCATATAAAGCCCAATCCTGAAATATTCGAAATGTCGCTGAAGGATATCAAAGATTCGGCACATGCGAATATAGCACTTATAACTTGTTTCTTTATCAATTCTCAAAATTTAATAGTTACAAGATAATACAGGTATATTTAGCCTTTGGGTGGCTCGATAGTAAAGTCTTTTAGTGTAAGGGTTGTTGCGGTTTCGATTCACGCCTGAGAATATGGTATTTTTTTTTTAACTTCAAAAGGCTGAAGGTCTACGTTAGTCTTGCTAATTTTATTAAGTAAGTTTTATTGGTAAGAAGGGAGAGAAGTATAGCATATTCTCTTCCCCTCCAATCAATAAACTCAGGGGATCTACTCTCTATTGCGATGCGAAAGGAAATTGTAACAATTCTAGAGATCATCATTCATCATTACCATCATTGTTTCTTTTATTTAAACTTTCCAATTTCAATTCTTTTGTTACATATTTTGCCATTTCATTACTGGAAATCTGCGCGATCTTTGATTTTTATTACCAGTACCCATGTTCTGTAACTTTGGTGAGAACTTCTCGCATCGAAAAGATGTGAAACAAAATATTCCATCGTTTCTCGAAAAGTGAGAAAAAGTGTGTCCGTAACTCATGTCGAAAACTATCAAAATAGATTACGTCGTTACGTTATAAACGTCATAATATCCCACTCGTAGCCGATATGAAATTGCAGATGTTGAGAACGCCAGTCAAACAAATCGTTGACGGCGACCAAATTTGACTAAAATGGAAAAATTTTCAACGACGGCGGCGAAAATACGACCGTCGGCTATAGCAAAAAATGTAAAGTGTGACTTTAATGTTTGTTGATTACAAAATTGCTTTGAAAAAATTCGTATATTTTTCAAAAATGTTAAAAGCAAAATAATTAAACAAGGAAAAAATCTGCCGAACAAAATACGTATCTCTTCCGAGTTAAAATTCATTGCATTTTTAATTTATTTTTTTGTGTTAACATTTTTCTCACCCCGTTTTTATGCGTGAGTTTATTTGACAGTTCAAAGCAGGAACTTTCTCAAAAAAAATTTTACAGACACCATTTTAGTATATTGGCGAGTAATTTCCTTATGTGACAGTTATTACTCACCAATAATGTTACAGACGCAGTTAAGTGAGAAAAACAGCTGTTTGTTTCAATTTATGGCATTTTTGTTTCATTTCATTCAATCGCATCGCAATACAGAGTAGCCCCCTTGACTTTCTGAAAGGAAACTTTAATAGTGTGAACACAGACCAAGAATAAAATTTGTTATTAAACGTATTTGCAACATAAAATAAAATAGTTGGCCTTTCAGAAACATAGATTAAAGACAATTACGGCAGTATTTTTCGTTCTCTTTTACGTCTACATTTTTAATTTATACATATGTATATCGCTCGTTTGATGCAACATCGTCATAATTCAATAAATACGTTTCGAAATAAGCTTGTTTAAAGTTTTTAATTTGCTTGCTACATTTAGTACAAAAGATATAAACATGAATTTTAGATAAAATAAAAAGAAATGCATAGCGAATATTTCTGACCCACTTACTTAAAAACTTAATTTTTTGAGTTATGACGATGCTGCAGCAAATGAGCGATATACATATGTACATATGTATATACAATATTTACATTTATAGCAAAAATTATTATATTAATTGGATTTTTTTATTATGTATAAAAATAGAGAAACATATTCTTGATGTATCGAAAATGAACAGAACTTTTTACAATATTTGATGAGTAATTGTTTCGAGTTATTTTTAAAGTGTGGTTTTTGTAAGTTTTTTAATTGTTGAAACTTTATTTTTATAACTTCTGTTAAGTAATAAGTAACCATTTTACAAATGTTATTTCTAATTTTATATAATAATATTTGTCATCAATCTGAGAATTTTATTAAAAACCTCATTCCTATAATAGGTTTGTTTCTTCACTTTTCTGGCAACGTTCGGTTAAATCAGAATAAAATAAATTTTTCCTCAATAAAAGGTAAAAATTGCAAAAATATGGGAACGACAAAAAACCAATGTTTTTATCACAAAAAGAGTCAGACATAATTTTATGTAGAATCAAATAGCTGATTGTGTAACAATTTACGCAATAAACCCGAAAAAAGGTTTCGGCAGTTAACACAGTTTTCGAGTACTGGAACGCTTTTTGGTAATATTATCAACCCGCAGGGTCCAAATTTTATGCATGAGAACAAACCAAATATTTTCAATTTTACTATCTCCTCTCTCTCTTTCACTTTCATAAAATTTGTACAGCCCCAGGCCAAGGCGAATTCAACTACAGGTGGTGTCGATACTACAATAATCCAAAAACAACAGAAACAATACAGCGTTTTTTCCATTGCATTGTTAGTGTTTACTAGAGTTTGTTCCCGGGATTTCCCGTCCCGGGAATTCCCGGGATTTTCAATAGTTTTCAATTCCCGCTTTCCCGGGAATTAGTTGCGGGAAGCCCGGGAAATTTTGAAGTAAATCTTTTTTTAAAACTTTAGAAAATCTATGTCGGACTAGTGTCTTTAGTAGTTTAATCCAACTTAATTTCAACACAATATTTAACTTTACTACAGTTTAAGGCGTATTAAGCTCATTTTTAAGATTGGGCTTTATATAGGGCCTATGATAATTATAGGCCTATCTTCACGACATTTTATTTTTTGTCTTAGCACAATGAAGTGTAAATTTTACAATAAACGTATTCACGTCAATATTTGTTACCCTTGTAACTGTGCAAAATATAATAGTTGCACTTATTTGACGTGAACAACCCATTTTGGTTGCACTTTAAATTTTCAGCTCACACAAAATCATTGATTTTATTAATTTACAAGTCAAATTTATAACTTGTCTACCTCAACATTTTTTCAGATAAGTATTTCATTTTTTTTTTTTTATTTCTGCTTCTTCAATTTTTTTACGCTTTTTATTTTTTAATTGTCATATTTTTTACAAAGTTCATCTTTAAACACTACAATTAATATTTTTCAATTCAAAGAAAAAAACGTACGTCAAAATGGAATTCCTGCGTTGTTGTTTGGTGTAGAATTGATTTTATGAGTACTTTTTAACATTTTTTCAACTTGGCAATACCAAAAAAAGTTGCAGCATTTTTATGCTTTTGCTCTGATAATTTTGCACTTACTTAAACCCTGAAAATTTTTCATCTTTTGGGCTAAATAATGTGGTTGTTGTTATGCTTTTGCACTTATGCTTTTTTCGCAAGAGTACACTTTTTGACGTGAATACCTTTATTATTATAAGGTTTTGCGGCTAGGCGCGTAGTAAAAGGTTTTCCTAGATTGTGCTTTATATGCGACATTTCAAGTGCTTTTGAGCCTTATGAAAGTAGAATATGCTAAATTGCACCACAAAAGCAGTATTCGTTACGCTTTTATCTATACTTACATGATTTACAAAACTGGTCTAATCATGGAGCCGTAGGTAAATTATAAACCGATATTCACGAAATTTGGTGCCTTATAAAACGAATTTGTGGAAATTTAATGACAACAGGTATGCACCTCCACATATTTATGTTAGTTTTTGGGGAGGTAATTCCACATTTGGGTGCATAACTCTTTCCCTACTCAAGCGATTCTACTGGAATTCACCCCCCAAACAGCATAGAAGATCTAAAAACGATTTGACACCCATATGACTAAATCGGCTTAGAATTAATGAAGGATTTACAATAATATTAAAAATAGGATTCACATGGAATGACAAACTTAGTATACCTACATACACCACTGCTGATTAAGGGTTATAACATTGTAAAAAGTATGTAAGTAAATAACATTTCTCCTTCCTGCTAAATTTTTTAAACGGTAAAATTGTTTCAGAATTCCTATTTCGTAATTTGTGCTTTCAGTTTCTAATCGCCCTTTTAGAAATGTTATTCCATTAAGACATCAATACTTTCATTCTAATTATGCAAATGAGCTCTGAATTTGACAATGTATATACGTATATTGATTTCTATGATCCTATTGGCATCAAAATAACCTCTTAAGTGTCTTAAAATTACTTTAATCTTAAATTTTTTACATTTGTATTATATAATAGATACTAGATTTAATTATTTTAAGCGTAATAGCCAGTAAGAAATATTACTTGCATTGGAGAAATAAGTAAATAAATAAATAAAAAAATTTGGGCGGGAATCCCGGGAACCCGGGAATTTGATATTTATTTCCCGCTTTCCCGGGAATCCAAAAAGTGCGGGAATAAAAAAACTCTAGTGTTTACTGTCCAAAATGTCAACCATTCCTAACAAAACACTAACAAATCAAAACAAAGTAGCTCGAACTGTCAAAATCAGATGGCGTTTCGACACCACCTGTAGTTGAATTCGCCTTGCCCCAGGCCTATCCAAGAGATCTGCGCAAGGAGCCAGACGTTTATTTTGCTTTTTCCCTTAGGTTGTCAAAAGTTGTTTACATTTGGCTTATACATGTATATTTTTGTTTACGTTTTTTGTTTTCTGCCACACATACATGCATACAATACACGTTTTTCCTTTTGTTTTCCCTATGCAGTAGTAAGATTTTGACAAACGTGAGGAATTTTACACAAACAAAATGCATGTTGTATTGTTGTAGCGGTAAGCAGACCTATTGGATAGGCCTTGGTACAGCCATACCTAAATTAATAAGAGCGGAAAGCGTTTTCTAGCTGTCAAAAGTTCGCATACCCATACAATATGTATGTAGCATACTGAAATAACGCGGGGTAACGCTTTGCAATTGGAAAATCCGATTTTGACAGAGCGTTTAATAGTAAAGTTAACCGCTATTGTTGATAAATAATGGCAATTTAGCTTTTTTTAGGTTAATCTAGCGGTTTTATCTCCATTTTTTATTTCTATTATGTGGATTTTATTAAACAGGAAAGTTGACACTACTGTTCGTGACTCAACGTTGACGCTTTTATTTAGGTATTGTATTTCAGCATTAGAGCTAAGCGGAAGAAAACGTTTCGACTTCCGCTCTTATTTAGGTATGGCTGGTAAACAGTTAATTCTCTTAAAGAAAAACTAAAGCTCTCACCATAAAAAAAGATTAAGGCAAAATTTTGCATGTGATTTGATAAAATTTTAAAGTTTTTTATGCCCTTTATGAATTAACATATTTTTTTTTTTTTTGCTAGTATTGATAGTGCAGCTGTTAATGGTTATCAGCAAACGAGACCTCGATCGGGTTGATTTATAACTCCTCTTACACATATTTACAAATTTCGATGAACTTTTTCGTTTGCTAGAAATGAATATTGTTTCTTTGTTATTTGGAATGCTGAACGCGAACCATCAAAATACATCGGTGTGAACAAATCAATACCGAAATCAACCGCAATCAACAACATTTTTTTTGTTTTGACCACGTGCTATTATTATTGTTTTGAAAACAACACCACGTGCGTGACAAACAATAACAAAACATGGAAAATTATATTCAAAAACATTACGAACACCAAATTATTCATAAAAAATTAAAAAATTAATAAAAATAAGAAAAAATCTTTAAATTTAGCATTTTAAAATGTTTTAAAAATTATGCAAAAATGTTGTTACATGAATAAAATCTACAAATTTGCCGGTTTATAAAATCCGATAACTGATTTTGAAAGCTTGTTACTAGGGCTATTAAGGCCGCCAGTTGTCACTTTCGACAAATCAAAACTTTAGGGGGTATTCCATATTAAAGAAAAAAAATTCAAAAATTTACCAAAAAGTTGTTACATGAATAAAATCTACAAATTTGCCGGTTTATAAAATCCGATAACTGATTTTGAAAGCTTGTTACTAGCGCTATTAAGGCCGCCAGTTGTCACTTTCGACAAATCAAAACTTTAGGGGGTATTCCATATTAAAGAAAAAAAATTAAAAAATTTACCAAAAAGTTGTTACATGAATAAAATCTACAAATTTGCCGATTTATAAAATCCGATAACTGATTTTGAAAGCTTGTTACTAGGGCTATTAAGGCCGCCAGTTGTCACTTTCGACAAATCAAAACTTTATGGGGTATTCCATATTAAAGAAAAAAAATTCAAAAATTTACCAAAAAGTTGTTACATGAATAAAATCTACAAATTTGCCGGTTTATAAAATCCGATAACTGATTTTGAAAGCTTGTTACTAGGGCTATTAAGGCCGCCAGTTGTCACTTTCGACAAATCAAAACTTTATGGGGTATTCCATATTAAAGAAAAAAAATTCAAAAATTTACCAAAAAGTTGTTACATGAATAAAATCTACAAATTTGCCGGTTTATAAAATCCGATAACTGATTTTGAAAGCTTGTTACTAGCGCTATTAAGGCCGCCAGTTGTCACTTTCGACAAATCAAAACTTTAGGGGGTATTCCATATTAAAGAAAAAAAATTAAAAAATTTACCAAAAAGTTGTTACATGAATAAAATCTACAAATTTGCCGATTTATAAAATCCGATAACTGATTTGACTGGCAGCCCACTGTGCATTGAGTGGACATCAACCAGATTTTGAGAATGTAAAAGTATTGGTACAAGAGAATAACTACAATAGAAGATATACGCTTGAAATGCTGCACATTACAAACCTACCAGAAGAGAAAAAATTAAACTACAAAAGAGCCACTGAGAACGTAGCTCAGATTTTTAAACACACCATAAACAAATATAGATATAAATGCCACACAAAATAACACTAGCAATCCAAAGCTTACAGCGCACAGTGACAACAAGAATTTTTTAATTTTTTAATTTGTTTTTTATTTAAATAAGTATGTTTTTATTGTTATTTGCTATTTATTGTTTGATGTTTCTAATAATTTATAAACAATAAATTTGTGTATATATTTTTGATTAGATCCCCTGAAGATGAGCAACGGAGTTGCCTCGAACTATTGGGTACAAAAATAAAAATATTAAAAATTAAATTCAAAATTGTTTTTTAATTTATTATAAATGACCTCAAGCCGAACCAAATATAACCTACATTAAAAAAAAACCTAATTTAAAAGTTTATCAAGAAAAATAAAAAAATATTTATAAGTATTATTATTTTAAGAAAAAAAGTAACCAAAATAAAATAAATAGTCGCATCTCCACATTGAAAAAAATGACGAATTTTCGTTAGAAATAACATAAGACGGCAACTCTGGTTACTAAACAAAAGCATTACATAGGAAGTGTGGCAATACCATCTTTGCTTGTTTACGAAAAATTGTGTAGTGAAAACCAGACAACTCATGTTTAATTTATAATATTTGTTTAACTTAAAAATTCCGAATTAAACAGAATTTGTTTTTAATTTAAACAGCCTTTAAGAAATATTAGCGAACAAGTGATAGTGCAAACAATTAGACGGCAAATTTGTAGATTTTATTCATGTAACAACTTTTTGGTAAATTTTTGAATTTTTTTTCTTTAATATGGAATACCCCCTAAAGTTTTGATTTGTCGAAAGTGACAACTGGCGGCCTTAATAGCCCTAGTAACAAGCTTTCAAAATCAGTTATCGGATTTTATAAACCGGCAAATTTGTAGATTTTATTCATGTAACAACTTTTTGGTAAATTTTTTAATTTTTTTTCTTTAATATGGAATACCCCATAAAGTTTTGATTTGTCGAAAGTGACAACTGGCGGCCTTAATAGCCCTAGTAACAAGCTTTCAAAATCAGTTATCGGATTTTATAAACCGGCAAATTTGTAGATTTTATTCATGTAACAACTTTTTGGTAAATTTTTGAATTTTTTTTCTTTAATATGGAATACCCCATAAAGTTTTGATTTGTCGAAAGTGACAACTGGCGGCCTTAATAGCCCTAGTAACAAGCTTTCAAAATCAGTTATCGGATTTTATAAATCGGCAAATTTGTAGATTTTATTCATGTAACAACTTTTTGGTAAATTTTTGAATTTTTTTTCTTTAATATGGAATACCGCCTAAAGTTTTGATTTGTCGAAAGTGACAACTGGCGGCCTTAATAGCCCTAGTAACAAGCTTTCAAAATCAGTTATCGGATTTTATAAACCGGCAAATTTGTAGATTTTATTCATGTAACAACTTTTTGGTAAATTTTTTAATTTTTTTTCTTTAATATGGAATACCCCATAAAGTTTTGATTTGTCGAAAGTGACAACTGGCGGCCTTAATAGCCCTAGTAACAAGCTTTCAAAATCAGTTATCGGATTTTATAAACCGGCAAATTTGTAGATTTTATTCATGTAACAACTTTTTGGTAAATTTTTGAATTTTTTTTCTTTAATATGGAATACCCCATAAAGTTTTGATTTGTCGAAAGTGACAACTGGCGGCCTTAATAGCCCTAGTAACAAGCTTTCAAAATCAGTTATCGGATTTTATAAATCGGCAAATTTGTAGATTTTATTCATGTAACAACTTTTTGGTAAATTTTTGAATTTTTTTTCTTTAATATGGAATACCGCCTAAAGTTTTGATTTGTCGAAAGTGACAACTGGCGGCCTTAATAGCCCTAGTAACAAGCTTTCAAAATCAGTTATCGGATTTTATAAACCGGCAAATTTGTAGATTTTATTCATGTAACAACTTTTTGGTAAATTTTTTAATTTTTTTTCTTTAATATGGAATACCCCATAAAGTTTTGATTTGTCGAAAGTGACAACTGGCGGCCTTAATAGCCCTAGTAACAAGCTTTCAAAATCAGTTATCGGATTTTATAAATCGGCAAATTTGTAGATTTTATTCATGTAACAACTTTTTGGTAAATTTTTGAATTTTTTTTCTTTAATATGGAATACCCCCTAAAGTTTTGATTTGTCGAAAGTGACAACTGGCGGCCTTAATAGCGCTAGTAACAAGCTTTCAAAATCAGTTATCGGATTTTATAAACCGGCAAATTTGTAGATTTTATTCATGTAACAACTTTTTGGTAAATTTTTGAATTTTTTTTCTTTAATATGGAATACCCCCTAAAGTTTTGATTTGTCGAAAGTGACAACTGGCGGCCTTAATAGCCCTAGTAACAAGCTTTCAAAATCAGTTATCGGATTTTATAAACCGGCAAATTTGTAGATTTTATTCATGTAACAACATTTTTGCATAATTTTTAAAACATTTTAAAATGCTAAATTTAAAGATTTTTTCTTATTTTTATTAATTTTTTAATTTTTTATGAATAATTTGGTGTTCGTAATGTTTTTGAATATAATTTTCCATGTTTTGTTATTGTTTGTCACGCACGTGGTGTTGTTTTCAAAACAATAATAATAGCACGTGGTCAAAACAAAAAAAATGTTGTTGATTGCGGTTGATTTCGGTATTGATTTGTTCACACGCGTTCAAAATACTTAATGCCAAATTCGTGTGCGTAGGCTGAAACAAAAAAGAAATCGTTTTGTTTTTTCATTAAACTTCTAAACCGGCGACAAACACATTTTCACCAATTCTACTGCTAACGCTTGATCGGTATTTTAATCGTGCCTAGCCGCCTTAAGGGGAGGCAGCAACAATCATCATAGTAAATGCAGAGTTGCATTTTCCATTCAATTAGAAGAGGAAAGCTGTAAGAACCATGAATATATTAGCAGGGAATATTGAAATAAAAATCTTGTATATAAATACGGGAACAATTTTGAAAATGATTTTTAAATATCTTAACGTCCGATTTTAGTGAAACATATATTTTCTAAAGTTTTAGAATTAGAAAAGTTTCGAAATTAGGTACTTCCATCTTGCTTATCGTTACAGAGCATCCGATAAAATGTACGCAGGATTGGGCAAGTGGCACAAAGTTGATTTATTTGTATGGGGGATTTCATGTCAAGTAACCCAACTTTTGAACTCGATGTCCTCCGATTTTTGCACCAAGGATAGTAGCTTAGACACAAATTTTCAACAAGATCGGTCATGAACTCTCTGAACTAGAGGGGGTCAAAATTTGACATTTTGGTCAAACAGGTGTTCTTTCTCAGAGATGTAACTTGTTACCTATTGGTGTTAGCAAAATTTGTCCCAATGAAATAAGATAGCCATTTCTTCAATCTTTCTAAAAAAATTTTTAATATTTAAAAAATACATTTTTATATTTAAAAATTTTTAAATATTTTTTAAATATTAAAAAAAATTTTTAATATATTTTTTTAACGGGTACTTTTTTTTTTTTTTTTTTTTTTGTTCAAAAGAAAGCTTAAGTCTTTTCCTTTAAGGTAGTTTTGGTCGCATTTTGGGCCGCAAGTGGGTTATGTAAAAAAAAAAATAATTTCTAAGTCAAGACGAGGAGTTTTCAATTTTTAGCATGTGCACTATTTTGAATTTTTTCCTATTTGTGTGCACTTATGCTGAGGAACTAGACAAATTAACCTTTTCGACGGTATATAACATACCTAACTAGCATTTCAAACCCTCGATACTGTAATACCCACAATATCTTAATCCCAGGACAATTGACAAATAAATTTTTTTTATTTATTTGTAATAATAATTTAATTAATATAATATAATAATAAATAATAAATAATAAATAAATAATCTAAAAAAATTTTATCTTAATCACATAAGATCCTTTTATATTTTTTTTTTTTTAAATTTAAAACTTTTTTTTTATTTATTGTTAAGCGAGTACTTTTTTGCTCAAAAGAAAGCTTAGGTCTTTTCCTTTAAGGTATTTTGGTCGCTTAGTGGGCTGTAAGTGGGATATGTAGTTAAAAAAAAAAAAAATTCTTACTCAAGACGAGGGTTTTTCAATTTTTAGCATATGCACTATTTTGAATTTTTTTCCGTTTTGTGTTATTCTCGAAACAATACAAATTAACCTTGCCGACGGTATGTAACATACTTAACTACCATTTTATACCTTCGATACTATAATACCCACAATATGTTAAACCCAGCAATAAAATTACTTTTTTTCTACAGAAATGTTGATATAATTCATGTATAAATTCGTGATTTAAATATAAAATCCGTTAAGTTTTATTAGATTAAAGTTATTTTATTAAATCATGCTAATCTAATCGAAACAGTTTTCCACTCTTTTGTTCGCAAAAAGTACTTTAACTTCCTCATTTCTCAACTTATTTCAACAAATGACATCTCATTTTACTCAGAAAAATACTGTCTTTAATATATTTGTTGTCTTTAAACTAAATTCGGAAAAAAGTCTCGTAGAAATTTTAAAAGTTTAAAAAAAAATTAAAAATTTTCCATATAATTAAAAAAAAATTATTCATATTTGAGCTAATATTGTACGAGAAGTATATATATTTAAAAATAACAATTACTTTGCTTTCCAAAACCTTTTGAATTTCAAAAATCGGTTAATAAATAAAAAAGTTATAAATGTTTAAAAGTAGCAGCCTCAAAAAAATTTCTTTGGTTCATAACTCGGGAATTTGGAGGTATATTGAAACTTTTAAAACCGGTTTTGTAATACACTCATCTAGACCTATAACATACACTAGGCCACTTTGAAAGTGCTTGCAAAAAAAGAAATTTTGTAGCACCGTGTAATAATAATAAAAATAAAAAGATAAATAGTGCCATCGATAGCTACCGTAGCATCGAATCTGCTCTTCAGTGTTTTGAATGTTCGTTCCTCTTTGCTCAGTTTCTTTACAATAATTCTTTGAACGATGGAATAAAGCAGTCGCATCCAAAATTCGATCTTGATGAGAGCACTGGAGGCTATACTTCGCTGCATATTTTTTGAGGTTTGAACTCTTTCAGCTCTACTCTGTGACGTGTTGTATTTCTCTTTTATTTGTTCAAGAACATCTACTGCATCGTTATGCTATTTATTTTGACACTCATTCTTTGAACGTAAACCTTCTACTAACAAAATAGAATAGATGTCATCATCAACAGCTCTGTCATCATTCTCAGAACTACTTTTGTCTTCATTTGAAATAACCCAGTAAAAAAAAATTTGTCTTTTTTGAAGCACTAAAGAGCAAAAGCGCATAATCGAGCGCTCCAATAAGAGAGCTATTATACAGCAGTAAATGATAACAAATAAAATATACAAAAAAAGCTGCTATTTCAGTGCTGACAACGAAGAAGGTTTTAAAGCGAAAAATAAATAAAAATATATTATGGTTTACGAAAATGCTTGAAAAAAGGCATTTAAACCAGTAAAAGCAAAAAATTTATACGTCCGCCAAGATAGTAACGAAAGTTAGCAACGGCGGAAATAAAAAATCAGGGGATTTAGTGGCAACATCGGAATTGAAAATGAATGTATTTTTTGGATTTAATGTTTTAGAAATTTAGTGGAAAAGGATTAAAAAACATCAACTTTGGTCTGGAAAAAGATTTGTAGTACTTATTTATCACTGACACATTATTTGGCGTCGTTGTAATAAATGGAACGGCTGGGGAAATTTTTCCAAAATTGATGTCATTTAATCTTTAGGTGGTATTCTACCATAATCCGTTGAGTTTATGCCCTGACACTTCCTAGTTTGGCTGGCATAAATCAGCAACGATTTTTACTGACCATTTTGGATGAACCCACTTTTCTCTGGAACGGAAGGTTGGAAAGTTGATGTTTTTTATTCCTTTTCCACTAAATTTCTAAAACATTAAATCCAAAAAATACATTCATTTTCAATTCCGATGTTGCCACTAAATCCCCTGATTTTTTATTTCCGCCGTTGCTAACTTTCGTTGCTATCTTGGCGGACGTAAAATTTATGAATATGTTAATATAGTTAGCCCTTAAAAGAGCATTTTAGGTGTGTTTTATTTGCATGTTTTATTATGTTAAAAAAGCGCTTATTGTCAGCAAAAAATAGTCCTCCAATCCGGGAGCAGCCCATACAAAAATCAGGCATCCCATCAGCAGGTTTGAAGCGATTTGAGGTATGAATTCATACATCAAACCTGCTCCTTTTGGAGCCCATGTTTTACTGGGAACTTCAACGCAAGGCTAATTCGTTCAAATTAACGAGCTCTTGTCTGCATGATCCACAAATTTGCAACCGTTTTGACAGCGCAGGGAATTTTTTTAATAAGCCCTCGGAAATATTTCTCATATCTGATGATCTGTGAATTTTTTTGTTAAAGCTATTAAAACAAAAAGAAGCAAATATATTATGGCTTGGCCTTTTTAGGAGCTGTAGACATTGTAAAGATTAATTATGTTTCTAAAAAACTGACTTAAGAATGTCTTCAGAATGACAATAAATAGTTTTTTTACGATTATATATTTAATGAATGTGTCTTAAATCTTTTATTAGGGTCAAAATGGGCTTAGTATGGGTTAAATTTAAAATCTTTTTTTTAGAAAGACTAATTTGTTTGGGATAAATTTTGCGAACACCAATAGGTAATAAGTTTCAGCGATGAGAAAGAAAAGCTGTTTGGCCAAAATATCACATTTTGACCCCCTCTAACTCAGAGAGTTCTTGACCGATCTTGTTGAAAACTACTATCCAATAGGACTAACCTTGGTGCAAATTTCATCTAAATCGGAAGGCATCGATTTCAAAAGTTGAGTCACTTGACATGAAATCCCCCATTTGTAAAGAACGGTATTTATAAAATTTTGGGTATTATCGCACTATGGTGAAGGGTTCATAAGATTCGGCATAGCCGAATAGATTACTCCTACTTGTTTTTACTTAAACTTAAGAATTTGTATACCCTTCAACACAAGTGGTGAATGAGGGTATACTAGTTTGTCATTTCCTATGAAACTTTTTAAATAATCATCTAAGACCGCATTATAGGTTTATATTTTTGATCCTTGAGTAATTCTTAGTCAATATTTTGTAAAGATCGGTACATCATTTACCATAGGAAGTTCTCGGAAAATGCTTTAGTACGCCGTAAGTAATAACGCTATTGTAGTAAAATGGTCATAAGAACTCATAAAGCCAAATTTCGTGAAGATCAGTCCATAATTAACCATATGTATGGCCCATATAAAGCACATTTTAGTACGCATTATAAAACTGTATGGTCAGTTTTTTGAATATTAGTTTATAATTTTTATATATAAAACAAAATCCTGAAATATTCTTACTTTTGGTGTAGGGAAATAAATATTCGGTACAGCCGAATCACGCCTTTAACTTTTTCTTTTTTCGAACTAATTTCTATTAACAAATGTTTTTTACAAAACAAACATAATTATTAAGGATTTAAAAAAAAGTAGCATTTCGTGCCTGTTTAAAAAAGCATCACTGCGCTGCATCTGTGATTAGTTTTTGATGCTCATGCAAATCGGCTGCGGAGTTTGTTTATATTTTTGAATTTATTATTAAACAGCCATTTTGGGGCCCTATGCTCCTTATAGGATCTTCGGGAACATATATATATATTTTTGTGATACGTTTTTGATTTGCTTGCTTATCGACTGTTTTTGTAATGGATTTTCGAACAGCTGACAAATGCAGTGATGCTTTTACGAACACGCTGCGCATCAGATGCAGATTAGCGATGCACTTTCGAACAGGCTCTCCTTCTTACACTGGTACAAATAAAAACATTTATTTGAAAACTACAATAAACAACCTTAAATGTTAGAAACTTAATAGTAAAATCAGTTGCAATGTATTGTGACAATTATTTCAAGAGCTCAAAATTCACATAAACTTTTAGCTTTTGTATATAAAACTTTTAATGGTAAATTGTAATTAAAATTTTTCAGTCTAAAGAATTTCTTTTCACTTAAACATAAAAATAATAAAAAAAGTTTATGATTAAATATAAAAATAAATTATTTAGAAAATTACACTAAATTGGCATCTTTGGCTATACTATAGAAGGCAGATTCTGAGTTATTCAATAGATTTTTAGGTGAATCAAATTCGGAAATTTCTCCCCTATCCAAAACTATAATTTTATCGGAATCCATAATCGTGTTTAAACGATGGGCGATTGTGAGGACGGTGCATTCCTTAAATTCGGAGCGAATAGTTTTCTGGAAATGAAATAAAAAAAAATTGATTAAAAATATTGTTACGTTACTGCCTTTTCAATAACGTTTTTGGTTTGTTTCCTTTATAATAAACCTGTTGAGTTCTATTATTGCAACTTTAATAAAATAAATAAAACACTTTACTTATAGCTGGTACTATAAACTTTTCACAAAACTTTTTTTTTTTTTTTTATTTATTTATTTATTTATTTAAGTCTATGGATATATGTAAATCCTTACAGACTAGAATTTAATTACAAATAATATTATCTATTAGGTAAAGTATTCAAAAACAAAATAATACTACGTTTAATGACATTAACATTCAAAGAAAAGTCAATAAAATTATACATTTCATTAAAATCCTTGCATATTCTCAGAAAAGGATCAGAATTAGCGTGGTTTGTGCGGAAAGTCTGAAGATACAATGGTATGAAATTGCGAGTTGATCGTTGAGGAACGTTGACATTAACATTATTAAGCAGGAATTCAGAACAAACATTACCATTAAGCAAATTAACTAAGAACGTAATGTTAAGCATTTTTCTTCGGCTTACCAGTGAAGGTAGTTTAACTTGTTCAAGTCTTTCGAAGTAGGATGGAAGAACTTCAGAAGGGTTCCAAGTTGAATTTCCTAAGCAGAACAATAAAAATTGTTTTTGGACAGATTCTATTCGATTTATGTGAACATTATAATCAGGATCCCAGATAATAGAACCATATTCGATGATTGGTCTTACCAAAGATATGTATAACTGCTTTGTAATTTTACTTTATTTAGAACTAAGTCAATTATACCACTTATACTTGGGATCTACACATTTAAATGTTCGTGATAATACTGATTATCGATGCCTACCTTCGCGAGTACTTATACTCTGTTCGCTGACATCTAGGTGACTGTAGAACATTCGACGTTTTCGAAATGTCTGTAACATTTTCAAAATTTCTAATATCATTATGCATTAACACTATGGCTGAATTTAAATTGAGCTTTTATACATCAATAAACTAATAGTAACACTACTATGTTATACAATTATGTATAACAATTATAACATTACAAATTAGTGCTCACACTTTCGTAGTTACGAAGTTTGTGAGGACTTTTCCGCTCCAAGGAAGATACATCATTATCTTCCTGTACCTAAAGTGCACCAGAGTAGCACTGCTGGAGCGGCGCACAACTTCTTTTAGCCAATACAGGGTCACTTTTTTGCGCACTTATCCAGTCTTTACTTGGCTCTACCTGTAATGAGCAACCTTCACTGACGCTTTCCCTTCTATCGGACTTCGTACAGTGCCCAGCCTCTAATGTACTAAGCTGTCTTACTTGAGCAACCGCTTCTGTACAGTAGTTTAACATTAGAAAAATGTGTAACTAATACAATAACAATTTAAACTAATAAAATTACTAACAAATACAAAATAACTAATAAATTAAACTAATTCTTAACTAAAGTTACTTTCGTAACACTGCTCCCCACTTAAGCCTTTTCGTCCCGAATAGGCTCAGAATCACCTCTTCCATAAGGAGCTAACCGTTCCAAATGAACAACTTTCATTTTTGCCCTTAGACTTCGGTATTTTTGTATACAATATTCAACATCATTTACTTGATTTATAACCTTATATGGCCCATCCCAATGTGTCTGTAGTTTGGCAAACAATCCTTCTTTTTGTTGTGGATTCCTTAGCATAACCAACTGGCCTTTCTGGAATCCTTCAGAATTCACCGCCCGATTATATCTGGACAAATTAGTGCTCACACTTTCGTAGTTACGAAGTTTGTGAGGACTTCTCCGCTCCAAGGCGGACTTCGTACAGTGCCCAGCCTCTAATGTACTAAGCTGTCTTACTTCTTCCCATTTTTCAACTTTTCTGTGAGCTGACGATTTCGAACGAGTACAAGCGAGAGGCTGTCCAACATCAAGGGGTATTTCAACATCACCCAAATACATGATGTGTTTTCCCATATCCAACCTTATGTTTTGACGAATCATAAAATCTGCGCCAATCAGTACTTCGTCTACAATGTCAGCCACAAGAAACTCATGAAAAGCGTCGGCAATTTTTAGCACCACACGCGTTTTGCCATAGACAGTAGCAGGCTCACTTGTAGCTTACTCCTCTCACCAAGTCAGGCCTTATAATTGAAAATCCTGCACCAGTGTCGATAGTTGAAATGCGCTTTTTGCCATCGCTGTAACCACATGTTGTAACACTTCTATTGCTTTTTTGCACTACCAAATTTATTATTGAGTCCTCAGATGTGAAAGGTAGCACTCCCTCCATGCTTAACGGCGACTCCTGTGTTGACTGGTAGTTAGCCCTCTTGTTATTTCTTTGTGGTGAAACGGATCTTGAACGTTTTCTTGGTGCTTTGCAGTTACGCTGTACATGCCCAATCTTACCACAGTTATAGCATTTTACTTTAGTTTTACTTTGCTTCTCACTTAAAGCTTCCATAACTGCCTCTTTTATATACTGCACAATATCCCTTCACCCTTGGTGGTCACATCGAGCCTTCGTACCTTGCCTACTTGTGGTCTTGAAATAATTCTAGCGGTTTCCTGGGCTAGGGCAAATGAAACAGTCTCTGCAAATGTAGACTTTTGTGATGTCCAAACCGCAATTTTTATATCTGGTAGTTGTTAAGGGGTAAAAACGGGATCAAATTGGTACTTTTTCTCTTTTCGATAAATTTGGTATGCAGATTATAGCCTATATATACATACAGTAAAAGCTAGTACTCTTTTACCGTTAGCATTTTTTCTTTTTTCGAAAAATTTGTTATAGAGATAGCATATAGCCCAGATTAAAACATAGGGTACTTTTTATGATGTAAAAACGAAAAAATTGGTATTGATAAATTTGGTACACAGATTATTTATGGTCAAGTGGCCGGAATAAACATATTTAGAGACCCCTTTCTTTCCATATAAACAGTTGGATGAATTTTTTATTTGGAAAATCCTTTTCTTTAAATCTTGCTCTTCTTCTTACGTGAAATAAGTCACACGTAAAGGCTACTACATACATACATATTTTTATATGCAGAACTAGAATTGTGCATACGATCCTACTACTCTTTTGTGGTACTATTTGATATCTATTTAGTTAAGTCAATACTCTAATGCCCAATTTACAGGATAGTATTTAAATCTATATTATGTTAATTTTCATAAAAACTTAAATCGTATTTAATTACAGATTGATTTTTTGAGTTTTATATGAAAAGTCTTATTTAATTTAGATAAAAGTATGGTAGCACTACTAAATACAAAAAAATATCTTAAAAAAGTGTAGTTATTTACAAGGTGGTCTCAAAAAACTGCTGGTTCTTATTACTTTGTCTGTCGTTTTTGTATTGTTGGGATATTGAGGCCACCTTGCTAAGTTAATCCAATGGAAACTTAAGTTGAATTTAAATGTACCACATCGGTGACTTAAGTTTCATTTAAGTGTTTAGTGAAGAAGATAATTTTGTATTTAAAACGATTTTAAACATAAATGTGTTTTAATGTCAATCCTGAAAATTGGCCATAAGAGAAATTTGACATTTTTATATATTTCCACTTTTTAAACTTATATTTTTTTATAATCACACTGTAGAACAAAATCAAATTTTTTTCAAAATAACAATGTTCTGCCAACTGATTCTTGTAGAACGGCCTAAAAAAAAGATATACGTGTATCGGCGTTTTAAAAGTTTACATCTGAAACTCATTTTACGGCCTATTTAAAGTTGCTCCCTTGTGTAGTAAAAAAACGTAGAAAATCGTGTGATACTTAGGTTTTTGGTATATAGTATCTTCAGTATCTCTAAATCATTATGTCTCTCTATCTCTCTAACTTATTAATTCAATGTAAAATTGTTGCAAGAATGTTAGTAAATGATGTTTTTTTTTAGTTTTGGTTATTCAATTCTTGATGGATTAACTAATTAATGCCCCTATTGCGTTTCTCCACTCAACTCAGTTTGGTCGTGTGAGAGTCAACCCAACGTATGCACAACCAAACTCATTTTAGGTATTGTGATACCCAACTGTTTTTAGTTTAGTTTGATATAAAGTTGCCAACTTAAAATATCGACTTGACAACTTTAAATATAACGTTTGACAAGTGAAAATTTTATAAAATTAAATAATTTTTTAAACTAGAAGTATTTTTAATTGTTGTGTTGAATAAAAAGTATTTACAATGAATATTAGTGTCGATTTATTTTATGATGATGCAAATGAAAACTCTTGTACAGATGTGCTACGTATAAGAAGAAAAATTCGTAATGATTGCAACCCTCTTGAACTACCTAATGCCAAGTAAGAACTTCTAATAAGTAACGTAACTAAATAATAATTTTAAATTTGTAGATTTAAAAGTTATTTAAAAGTTATATATAATTCTAGCGCAAATCCCTCCCATATATCTTTACACTTATTTTTGGTCATACCAAATTTTGGTTTTCCATGTGCAATCTCTGGGTTTTTTCCATTAGATTTAAAAGCCTCTCAAATTGTGCTTAGTTGTAATTTTCAAAGATCTACAAATGTATTAAATGCTGTGAAATTCTAATATACAGTATAATAAATCTTTCTACTTACGGTTTTTCCATTGTTATTTTTTTTGGCTTTTAAAAATAAAGTCAACTGAAACTGAAAATAACTCAACTACTAATAAGCAGTTGTGTATTTATAACGTTTCAGTCGACCAAACTTTTACAAAGTTGAAAACGGCAATACCACGAAAAAAACAGATACACAACTGAAAAGCCAACTGCCAGTCGAGTTGAGAATGACAATGCGAATTTACCAAAGACAACCAAACTGTTACAAAAGTGGAGAACCGCAATAGGGGCATAATATTTCTTCTTACCTGTATTAAATCGTCCGTTTCTAAGTCTACTGCAGCTGTAGCCTCATCTAATATTAATACTTTTGTTTTACGTAATAAGGAACGGGCCAAGCACACCAACTGACGTTGGCCGACAGAAAAATTTTTACCACCTTCGGAAACGTCATGATTTAAACCTCTTGGTAGTTTTTTAACGAATGCTTTTAAATGAGACAATTCTAAAGCATTCCAAATTTCATCATCACTCTTGACTTTGAAAGGATCTAAATTAAAACGCAAAGAACCAGAGAAAAGAACAGGATCTTGGGGAATGATTGTTAAACGGGACCGTAGCATATGTAAGCCTAAAGTAGATATATCGATGTCATCGATAAGAATACGACCACCAGCAGCTTCAATAATACTAAAATTAAAAACAAATTAAAAAATATATAGTTCAGAAAGAGTTGATCTTAATAAAAAGGTGAAAAAGTAGCCAAGCGAAATTCAAAATATTTCGATCGGTTTATACCAGCGATGGGTAACAATCAAACAAGTTTATATTTTTTGTAATTTTTAGGAGAAACAAATAAAATCGGGCAAGCGTTTTTATAATGTACGAACTTCGAATTTAATTAGTCAAGCTTGTATGTCGTTGAATTAAGATAATGCCCATCACTGATTTAAGCTTAAAACCTCATATTCTACTTACCGAAACAGAGACAACGTTAAACTAGATTTACCAGCACCGGTACGTCCTACAATACCAACTTTTTCCCCTGCGTCAATCTTAAAACTTATACCACGCAATACCAAGTCCAGACCTTCACGATAACGTACTTGGACATTTTCAAATAACACTTTACCCTCGACGGGCCAATTGGTGGGTACTTTCGAATTTTCTAAATCCCAAGGAGCCTCCTGTTTTGTTTCACCATATTCCTTTATACGTTCTACCGCCACGATATTCGTTTCAATATCCGATGACATACGCACCAACCAATTTAATGTTTGTGTGACTTGAAGGGCATAACTTACGGAGAGACCTACCAAACCGGGATTGGTTTGACCACCTAAAACAGCAAACAATGAGGCAAAAAGAATAATCAAATTGCCAACCATTTCAAGACGTATGGCCAACCAGCGATTTGCAATGAGGGAAAGGTATTTGCACACTTGATTTTTATCAATTTTTGTTTCCGATTCATCAATGAATCTAAAAGGAATAGAAATATAAACAAAAGATAAATAATATTGAAAAAAGACAAAAAGTACTTACTTATCTTGCACCGAATAAGCTCTTATAGTCGAACCACCTGTAACTGTTTCACCGAAATGCGAAAAAATTGGTGATCTAGTTACCGATTCCAAACGCATCAATTGGCGTGATGTTGCCAGATAGAAACGTTGGGCAAAGTAGTACAAAAATGCAATTGGAATGATCACAGCTAAGAAAATTGGTGTTGACATACTAATAACTACGATCGTGGCTAAAACCTATACGGAATTGAGATGAATATTTATTAAAAGAGAAAATAAAATATTTTAATTTGAAGTTAATAAAGTTATTACTTAAGAAAAAAAAAGAAAACTATTAGTTGAAAAAAAGATTTATGTGAACTTTTACCATTACTTGATTTTATTTAAATCTTTTATATGATCCTAGAGTAGAAAATATAGAACGAAAAAAAAAATAATAATATACGTATTGACAAAAAAAAACCCACTTATGCTTGTCAAAAACGTAGATCGTATTACTGTAATTTATATATAATAAAGAAAAAAAAAAAAAAATAAAGAATAACGTTTTTAATATCTATCCAATTGGCTTTAGCAATTAGATAATTTGTGGCATTAATGTTTAAATTAAATTTAGGGCAAATGGCCGCCAAAGCTAGCGTTTACATGGTGTAACGTTAAGGTAAAATTTTCACACAGCCTTTTCAGTAAATCACGCTGTAATTTGGCAATAAAGCATCGAACATTCGTTGCCAAGTGCTCGTTTCTGGTTTATCAACCCAGACCTGGGGCTTCACATATCCCCATAGTTATTAATCTAACGGCGTCAAATTTCATGAAAGAGGTGGCCAGTTAACAGGTAAATTTTTTTGTAAAAAAATGTAGAGCAAAATTTATTATTTCATACGAAAAATTTTACATGTTTCAATGTTACCTACCTCGCGAGCTTACACAATTTGAGGTTTTTAGTCCTTCAAAGTATGCGACATTGTTTTGCGTATGTAAAAAAAACCAACATGTATTTTCCAAAAAAGTTTTTTTTAATAAAACTTAAATAAAAAACGTAAAATTGTTGGGGAAATTAAGAAGGATAAATTCACTGTTTATTGTTGTGGCTTTGTTAAAGCTTTAATATTGTTACAAGTAAGACCAGAGCGTTTAAAATTCTTATTATATTTATGGTCTTATTTGTATGATATTTTTAGCTTTTCTAAAGTCTTTGGAAAAAGTTTCCTGACGATCTGGCAACCAGCGAAATGCGCATAAAAACTTGCTTTCCCACAACAATAAATTTCAGTGTTTTTATCAAAAATAATAATTGCGAGTTTATCACGTCATTAATATATGAATTAATTAATAAAAAAAAACGTGAATATGAGCGAAAAACTGTTGCGGTTGTGCTGTTTAAATTTTTCCTTTCTCATTTTTAATTAAGCTCTGGGTCTTTTTTTTATAGAAAACAAAATTTAAATATTTAATTATTTTCAATATTTCTCTTAACGTTGGTTAGTATCTTCAAAGATTTTAATTAAAAATTAAAAAAATTCTCCTTATTAAACTTTTTTTTCATTTCCTTAAAATTTCAGGCGAAATAAGTGCAGCTTATATTATTTCGCAGCTGTAAAAATATGTTTACAGAAATATTTCTTAACTTTTTCACAATATGTCACTTCGTGTGCAACACTGGGTGTAACTTATACTGTCGTGGGTAGAGCGTGGGTAATTTCTTATAGATGTAGAACGGGTGTAATTTAAAATTCCATAGTTTTGAACCAAATAATGTAAGGATTTGATTTCATCCTGAAAAAAAATTTCCATCGTTTTATATAGATTTCCAAAAGCTTGATAATGAATGGCGCCAGATTTCGAAAAATATGAGATTTGTTTCCAATATTTTAAAAAGTAATACATTTTATCTTGTCACTACGAAATGCTTTATATATATATATATGTATATATATGTTCCCATCGATCCTACAAGGAGCATAGGGCCTCAAATGCTTTAGTTATGAGAATATTTAGCGGTCTTAACTGTTGTAACACTGATTTAAGAAACAGGCTGTTGTCTGAAACCATCAAGGATATTTTTTTAAAGCCCATAAAACTGGAAATTGTAAAAATAAGTACAAAAAAAATTAATTTTATTCAAAAGATTAATCATGGCATTCAAATTTGAAAATGTTTTCGGACATATGTGCACCGCGGCTGTTCTTGACGAAACACATTCTGGACGTAATTTTTGGGTCCCTTTTTCAAGCATTTCTTGCCGTGTGTTACAAAAAATATGAACAATGTTGGCCTCCAAGTCGTCAATTATTGCTTGCTGGTTTATCAGCATAAACCAGTATCTATACGTAGCCCCACAGGAATTAATCGAGAGGTGTAAAATCGCACAACATTGGAGGCTAATTGACAGATATTTTTCTCAAAAAAAAAAAGAGGTACGATTATGCCATCAACATCCTGCACCTAAACGGTGCATTTTTTTTAGATGTAATGGATTCTGTTTTGGATTGATCTCACTCCATATTCGGCGCAAATCGATGACTCATTTTTAAAGTAAATTTACATTATTTGGTAGCGCTTTTATAAAATAAAACGTTTATTTTACGAGGGCGGATCAATAACACCGTTTCTCCAATTTGTGTATCCCTTCCGAAAAATAGGATATTTCGGCGTCCATAAAATCGGCATTATTTTTGACCAATAATTTCATCGTTATAGCTAAATCTCTTTCCACTGAGCCTTGGTCGTTTTTTTTTAAATCCTCGTTAAATCGGTCCAATAAGTTGGCATAATATGCCCCGTTTATTGCAAAGTTAATGACGGAACTTGCTCAAAACTTGACAGTAGTCTATTAACAGGTGGTACTTGATGGGAGCAGTGTTGTATTTCGTTAACTACGAGGGAAGTTCGAAAAGTCACGGACTTCTTGATCCGCCCTCGTATATCAGGTGTAATTTTATTTAAATTGGGTAATTTTTTTATATCAACTGTAATTTTGAATTTTGCTAGTGGTAACACTGGGAGCAGTGTTGCATTTCATAACTACGAGGGAAGTTCGAAAAGTCACGGACTTCTTGATCCGCCCTCGTATATCAGGTGTAATTTTATTTAAATTGGGTAATTTTTTATATCAACTGTAATTTTGAATTTTGCTAGTGGTAACACTGATCTCAACATCTTGTGAAAGGAGAATAATTTCCTAATCTTTTCAAAAATTCAGCTAATGAAAGAGGTATAGTCCGACTTATGCTTGTAATTTCTACAAATATAAATCTAGCTGTGTATGGAAATCTAAGGTGTAAATGCAGCAAATTTTAAAAACAATAATTAAGGTAAGAACAGCCAAATAAACGTTGAAATAGCAAAGATAACTGTAAGGTACGAAGACGAGACCAGATATTTTTTTTGAAGAAATTATGGGCATTAGTAATTTAGATTCATTTAAGACTTTCACCGAGATAACGGCACAAATGAAAGAAAAATTTGTCGTAAATATATAAGTACTGTTCACCAAAGTAAACAGCAGAATTTCCTTAACGGAAAAGTTGTTTGTCGAACAGCCGTATTCATTACAAAAAGTTAGCCACAGTTTGTACACTACGTACAACGAGCTGTGTACGTAGTGTACACAGCTAAGCAGATTAAGCTTAGCAGCTTGTTAGCACAGAGTTTATTCATAACGAATTTTATCCGTCTGCTAACTTTTAATAAATCAACTGTGAATATTAATGATGCCACATTATAGTGCTCAAAAATGAAACACGTTTTGCATAAATCATCGCTGGTTTTGTCATTTCATTTCATAATTTTTTTTTTATTTTTGTTTTTGCCTCTCCATATAAAAATGTTAAATGTTTTTAAATTAAAATAAATTTAAAACAGGACTTAATGAAAAGAAGACAGGGAATTAAAAAAAAACAAACAAAATTATTCAACATTAACGCCTGTTTTTCACAAGGTGGCAAACGTTTGGCAGCTCGTTAACAAGAGCTTAGCAAATCGTTAGCCAGAGTTTGGTTAGTGTATTCTGAATGAACTTTGTGCTAACTTCATGTCATATTTTCGTTATGAATACGGCTGTAAATGTTTAAAAAAAAATATTGAAAAGGCCGGAGGTCGCTAAAGAACATAGAGAAAAACCATTAACATTTTGGAATTTAATCGTGAGTGGTGTCGAATATATGTTACATTAAATATAAAAAAATGCAGCAGTTAGATGTGATGTACACTGTATTAGATTAAAAATGGTGGATCATCAGTAGGGCGTACAATTTTTTAAAAATTCATGTTGTTCTCGAAGGATTAAATACTAAGTGAGTAAGTTATTTATATTGTTAGTGCATATTTTTGCTTATTTTATTGTTAATGCATTTTTGTCATTTAATATTCCATTTTTTGTGCTTTTGCACAATTTGAGAAAATAGTTATTTAGAAATTCAACTATGTATTTAACGCGAACTTTTGTTGCATTATTATAGACGACAAGATTAGTCATTGTAAAGGAGTCAAAAATTTTGGAATAATATATTTTGAATAAATCCAAAATTTGAAATGGAATAATCTAGTTTTGACGCGGCTTATTGGAATAATCAAGTTTTGGAATAATTAAGTTTTGGAGTAATCATGTTTTGATTCAAACCACTGTGGATTCATCTTGTCTTGCTGAAACTAATTAGGTATCGAAAATCCTATTTTGAACCTTAAAATAATCTGGATTAATCCTATTTTGTTCCAAAACTGTATAGTTGAAATGGGTAATGTGATTTTGAAGTGTAATAATCTACTTTGGACGAAATCATGCCTTTTATTTCATTTTTCGGGTGTAGAGTTTTTCCCAATTTCAATTTCGTAGAGTTTTAATTTAAATGTTACAAAGCAAACACCAAATTAAAAACCATTTAATATGCACATCATGCTAGGTTTTGCTGAAAAAAAGCATATTTTCGTCAACAACATAAAACTATTGTAGCGTTTAAACAAACATTTTATAAATTATTTATAAAACTGGGGAAAATAAATGAATTTTTTAAAATTAGTGTAATTTTAACGGTTAACTTAGCATTTCCTATGTGCAAAATCACCGTTCGATATACATATATCTGCTGTGTTGTTTTTTATGATTTTGCAAGAGGTTTTGTGTTTGACAAAAATCTTTAAATTGGTGCCTCAATTTATGAAGTGTCAGGGACATAAATCTATATTTAGGGGGTTTTCTTAATAAATAATAAGCAATAAGTAGTAAAATAATTAAGTAATACTAAATAAATTTTACAGCTTGTTTTTATTTGAGCAAAAATCGTTTTTGAAAGGATAAAAAACAAAGTGTTTTAAGGGTGAAGTATTCATGGAAATATATGTTGCACAGCTTTAATCTGACACCTAAAATGCTCAAACTTTTTAACTTCGATAATATGTACAAAGTTAACGTAAATTATTTGGCAACACTCGATATTTTTTAAGAAAATTTTTCCCAATATTTAAAAAAGCAGATTTCTAATAACTCTGTTTTGATTAAATATGTATGTATATGTCACAGTCTTTTTTAAACTGTTTATAAATTGTTTTTTAAGATATTTTATTTAATAAAAATTCTCAAGAAATTTAAAAAGAAGAATATTTTTAGGGGAATTCCAGTAAAATTTTAACATTTTACGATTTTTGCTTCATTTAGGTATTGATATTAGAACGTAAATTAAAACTGGATTAAGTTTAACTAATTGAAATAAAATTGTTATATAAACTTTTACATTATGGGGGATTTTTTTCTAAATACTTTACATTTGGGGGGGAAGAAAAATAATTACCTGGCAACACTGGTTGAGTTGTGAACCATAATAAGGTCCCGAATTTCTGTAGCATTTTTTAGTAAGTGCTGGTCCACACTCTTCAAGTTTAAGGCGTCGCGTCTTGAGCTTTTAGGAGAGAAGGGAAAAGAGAATGCCATTTCTGTTCATCTCTCATCTGCGTTGCCAAATGTGCAGATTTATCTGCATTTTGCAGTTTTTCTAAGCATTGAGCAGTTTTTAAGTTTTTTGTTTAAAAAATACGTTTTTTTGTAAATTGTCGGATTTTGCAGTTTTTACACTGAATTTTGTTATATTATTAAGAGGTTTAAGAGCCAAACAAACCCCACAAGCGGCTTGGGAAACACGCACTTTCCTTTAACAAATAAACGACACAAACCTAAATAATAATTTTTTCAATAAATTCTAATAAAAAACTGTTATCCTCTTCAATTTGTTTCGTTACGTCTTTTCCTTCTTGACTTTGCTAACTTTTTACTTAAATACTTATATTTAGCACCAGTTAGCGCAAACAGTTTGAAAAATACTCAACATTTCGATTTTTCTAAAGGGTGGTCCAACCATAATGTACGATGTTAATTATGAGACATACCTTTACGTCAAGTTTCTTGCCCAACTTGATTTGACATCCATCTCTTTGATTCAGTGTTTGACGAATTCAACCATGGAGAGGAACACAATTCAGCAGCAAATCTGCGCACGAACTAAAATGAATTTTGTATCAAAGGAGGAAACAAAACAAATCGCAAGACTATATGTACTTGTGAACTCTTAATTCCACTCTATTTTTTCATGATATCGCTCCAAAGTCTCGCAATATGTACAAACTGTGCATTTTTACGCCATAGCGAGCCAACGCAAATGAACTGTAAAAAAGTGTATGAGAATTCATTTACACAAACTTCGTAAATTTGCCCAACAATTTTGACTCGTAAACTTGCGCTGTTCAATTGTGCATTTATACTAACAGATTTTTGTAATGCTTACCGTCGTTTTCAATGAAAAATTCAAGTGTTTATATTGAGCAAATTTTAATCACAAGTTCCAACTTTAATATTTATATTTTTTTAAATTTTTTAGTATTGACGTTTCATACAAACTGTTAATTGTTTAAAATTACACAGAAATTAAAACGGGTCTTCATGAAACCCGGCTCGCAAGTTTGCCTTTTTTTACAAATGGCAATTTTAAGCGGTATCATGAAAACCCTTAACATAATATTGAATTTGTTTCTGTAAATTATATGAAATTAAGTTAATTTTAAAATTATTTGTTTGGACATTTTTATGAGCAGTTTTTTTAAGTTTAAGTCAGTTTTTTTCTTCTTCAGATGCAGATATTTTCAAAAAAATTATGGCAACGCTGTCTCTCATCTAAAAATTCAAAACTTGAGGGCGAAAACATTAAGAGTGTGAACCAGTGATGCCATTAGGATACGAAATATACATTTTTCGTATATTGCTATGACTTCAGGTACCATGTATTTCGTATCTTTTGAATCTGTACGCAAAATGTACATAACTAAATTTAAAATTCGTATTTACTGATGAAATATTTAATATTATAAATATGTTTAATTTAAAGGAAGCTCAATCTTTAAAAAAAAGGATTTACCTGTTGTATCAAAAAAATTTCCGTCTTTGTTAAATTTTATCGACCAGAATGCTTTGCATAAGGTAGCTGAGTTTAACAGTGATATGGCCGCTGATCAGTATTGGGAAAAAGAGTTTAGTTTAAAAAATGTTGTTAATGAGCCGATGTTTAAAAATTTGAAAAAAGTAGTTTGTTCAACATTTGTACTTCCATTTTCGAATGTATGTATGGAGAAATTTTTTAGCCAACTAAAACTTATTAAGACTGATCATCGTAACCGACTCAATACTAATACAATAGCAGCTTTAATAATGGTGAAAGAAAACATTAAGGAAGTTTCAACTTACGATCGGCCTAAATCGATGATTACTAGTAGTGCGAAGTTGTTCTGAGGAAAATGAACATCTTTTTCATTTTCAGGAAATTTATATGAACTTTTTGATAAATTCGCCTATATTAATAATTACAAAAATGAATTTGTTTTGACACCATCCAAAGATAGTTACATATAATTAATTTTAAAGTTTGCTAACTGTATTTTTAAAAATTACATACCTAATATGTGACTTAAATAAATATAAAAATTAATTTATATGATATAATTTTCTTTACAATAATAATTAAATATGAAATAAATATGTTTTGTTAATAAATGTTTAACGTTAAAAGTTGTTTCAAAATGTATCTTTTGGGAAAAAGTGTATTTTTTTGGAAACTAAAATGTAGCTTTCTCGAAATGTCACTGGCAACACTGATGTGAACCAGCACTAAGATTCGATTCAATTTTGTTGTTGTTAAAAGTATTTTGATAGAAAAATAAGAATTCGCTGTATATAGGGGCCTGTTCGGAAATGCATCACTGCGCTGCATCTGATGCGCATCTATGATTAGTTTGCGATGCTCATGGAAATCAGTTTGCCGCCCGTATTGTTTATATTATTGAACACACAGCCAATAAAATTAAGCTAACTTTTCTAATATTTGATGTTTGTTAGTAAATGTAACGTTAATTCAATTAAAATTTTTGTATGTATATCAAAATTGAACAAATCTAATACAGTTAGTTTTTCTCAAAATAATAAATGTATATTTGATTAGTTTTAGAAGCATTATAAATTTTTTTTAAATATGTTTTATGAGCATATTTTCCAATAATAAACGCATGAAATTCCACAATCTAGTCATCAGTCATGGTATGTGAATGTTTTACTATATTTGGTGTTGGTTCAATTATGGAAATAAAAGAAAAAATTACGGATATTTTATTTATTTTTTTTTTTTTTGGTTAGGACCAGCACTCAGGGGATGGCCCCTACAAATGCAATGCATTGTGTTGGAACTAGGAAAAAAGGTTATGGGAAGGAGGATAGAGGGAGTAGTGTTTGTGAACATTCGACTTGAACTTATTCATGTTGAAAGTGAGAGGGAGGTCTTTAGCAGGAAAGTTGTTCCACATACGAACAGTCCGGCCAAAAAACGAATTTTCTCTGTAATGCGTTGTACGATTTACAGGCCAATCGACCACAAAAGGATGGGCTCTTGAGGAAAAACGTGTATTACGGACAAACACACGGGTTTCGGGAATCAGATCCCTAATTTAATCAGAACACATCCCATTGTAGTAACGATAAAACAGGCAAATACAACCCACATTGCAACGGTGCTCAAGGCAGGCAATATAATTGGATACCCTACTGTCACCAATGAGAACCTTCGCCCTCTCCTGCACACGGTCGAGAAGCTCCAAAATAGACTTTGAAGCACCGGCCAATACATGAGAGTTGTATTCGATTCGCGGTCGTATATAGGTGGATAAATGGTAAGGAGATCAGATGGAGTGAAGTATGTCTTACACCGTTTCAAAAAACCGAGGCACTTGAATGCTTCTTTCGACACCCTTAATATATGTTCTGTCCATCGGACAGAACGAGATATACTGGAAAAAAAATTTGATTGGAGATTACACTAGCAATTTACCGCTGGCCTGGGTATTACAACATGATAAAAACCCCAAACATTGTTCGCAGATCGTTGAAAATTGGTTTAGTCTCGAAAAACTTAACACTCTTGAGTAGCCCGCCTAAAAACCGGGACTTGGCCCCATAAAATAGTTATTGCGAATTATAAAAAAGCAGAAACCCATCAAATTAAGCTGCATTATAAAAAATTATAAATGAAGAATGGTACAAGATTACTCCAGATCAGTCTGCAATTATTTTGAATTTTATGTCCAACAGATGTTTTTTTTTTGGAATTATTATCGAGGAGCAAAAAAATTAATTGGTATACCTTGAAGGCTTTTCTAGCAATGTTAACAGGCCGAACAAAAACGATAAGCATTATGTTTTGAATTTTAATATTTTTAATTTTTATAAATTCCAAATAATTTCAATAATAATTTTTAAAAGTATTACATTTTTCTGACGGTGTGTTGGAATCACTAAAAAAATTAATTTCGAAAAAAAAGAGTTCGGGCCTTTCTACATGAGGCCAACAAGTTGTTGAAGTGTTACACCATTTCCTTAATTTATTCGAAATTAAACAAATGTTTTAAAACCCAAATTGCTAAAAGGAAAATATTTAAAAAAAAAATCAAGTAATGGTAAAACATAAAATGTATTTAATGAAAATTTCTAGTGAGTTATAGAAATAATTCTTATATAAATAAATATCTCGGAAAGTAAAAGTTGCAATAACTACAGTTCATTATTATTTTCGGCTCGTTATAACACCCTGCAATAGCAATTTTCACACATAAAAAATAAACTCAATATACACATGAAACAGGACAACACCCACTGCATGCTCTGGTTTTCAATATCACATCAGATGTCCCTCTTAAACGATTTAAAATTAAAAAAAAAAAAAAAAATAACATCTATAAAAAACAATAGGATGCTGTTGGTTTTTAAATTGAAGTTTTCGGTATTTATATCGCTAAGTGCATCAAGTTTAATTATCATTAAATTATTATTATTACTATTATTATATGAAGGAAGGAATTTACAACATAAAATTATTAACAAATTTTTTTTGATAATTTTATTCTTGACTGAACACGGGATTGAACTCGGGTCGAATTTACATGTTTCGAGAATAACCACATTTCCATCATCAGAATTCTTGGCGTTCTACCGTTTGCGCCACTGCAGGTCTGAAGTCAAACATCTATCTTTAACCACTGGTACTGGTGGATCGAAATTGGCAGTAATTGATTATTTATGTACATGTTTCTTCCTAACTTCTGTTTTTCGTACTTTTTATCAAGATTTTGTCTTGAAACTAAAGAACATTTGTTATTTTATTTTTAAATAATAGTGCGTCAAAAATTGGTAGCACCTACAAGGCAAAAGCTCAAAATGATTATTTGGGCTCTTGTCTTTTTAATTTTTACCAAAAGGGCAAAACTTAAAAAAATTTTAAACTTGCTAATTCTTCAAAAAGTAGACAAAAAAATTCTTTCCTGTCTGGCAATAATAAAAATTCTGATTCAAGAAAACGAATAGCACAAAAAGCAGCTCGAATAAGTGTTAATAAAAGAGCCGCCGGTGTATGTGCTCAAAGAAGCGCGAGCATACCCATTAGCTCTGCTCGCGCAAGTACACTATTACACTATTATACTTTGTATTAATACATGTTAAAAACTCAAGTAATATGTAAAAGTGTGGATGCAATGTGTTTTGAAAATGACATATATAACGAAAAAAAATTTGACATCCCATTCGACTTCATCGTTTTTTGAAATTTTTCTACACAATAACCCTCATATTCATAAAAAATATTTTAGGTTTATAGCGGGTTTATGAAACGAATTTTCTATAAAAATTTGTTTAATAAACCTTTTAATCAAAAATATTTTTTATGAATATATGAATATGGGGGTATTACTTTTCATTTGATCAGCGTTGCATTTTAACAAAAGCATGTTCATGTGTGGTAGTTACAAACTGTAATGTTAATACAAACTGTAATGTTAACTTGGATTTTTTGACAATCACTACAAAACTCATTAGATTTATATTCCAAAAAGCATTATGGAATACGTAAAACTTGTGTGATAGTGTAAACTAGCCTTAAGTAAGCCCTGGACATGACTGAACTACCTCAGCTATTTGCATAGTTGGGGGTACTGCACTAAATATTGATTTTAATCAGCATTGCACTTTAACTAAATAAAACTGCAAAAAAATTAGGTTGCACTATTTTTTACCAGCTTTAGTGATGGTTGGTATTTTTTTCACTAGCACTCAAAAAATTTTGTCGCATTGCAAATTTTTTCACTATCACTAACGGAGATTGAATGCTAAGATCTGCACACAATTCAAATAGTGCAAAATTTGTACTTGCAATAAAAAAAATTTCATATAAACACACTCTCACTTAAATTTAAAATATGTAATTTTGTATGCGCATAGTTTTCGATTCTTCTTATGATATGCATAAGCAAAGGAAATTAAACAAGAATTAAACAAGTTTTTTATTTGAAAAATTTAGTGCAAAATTTTGGGTTGCACTCAAATGAGTGAAGAACAAAGAATTTGCAATAAACTGATGATTTCTTTTTCTTAAATCAAGCTTTTTTTTGAGTGCAACATTTTTTAACATCACTTTCACTCATGTTTAGTGATGCTTCTAATTTTCAATTCATCACTCAACAACAACAAAATGATTGAAATAATTTCGTATTATCACTAACTACTAGGGATGCCAATCGGGACTGATTTTTGAAAATCTCGGGATTCGGGATCCCGGGATTTTCCGGGACTTCGGGATTTTTCGGGATTCGGGATTAATGTGTTTCTCTAAGATGCTACTTTTTTTAATAAACAACACTTTTTGAATATTCAAAAGGTTTTATATATGTATGTACGTAACATAAATTTTTAAAAATGAAAACAACAAAACAATATATTTTATACATATGTTTATAACACTGGCCTCACCCATGATCAAACTGAAAAAAGATTCTGAAAAAAGCTTAAAAAATATACGTATCTCTTACAATTAAATTTTTAATGTGAATTAAGTTGTGGCGACATTTAAACACTGCAAAGTGTAGTCCTTCATCGATCTCGATAGCTGAGTTAAACAATGAAAAACTATGTCGACTGCAGTGCAGTACACCTCCAGGGTGAGGGCGAGATTCGTTTGAAATTTATTTTAAGACAAAATGTTTATACAAATGTTTCTTAAAACAGATTTAAAGTTTAAATAATTTATTTATGAATACGTCAAATAGTGTTTATTTATAAAAAAAATTAATATTATCTTTTTTAAGCTAATTTTTTATTACTATTGGACCGGAAGGGATATGAGCGATTTCATCAATATTACGACTTAATTGTTATAATTATATCAACTTTTATTCTTTAGTTTCTGAATAAAACTTTAATTGGATCGTGAATCATTTTTATTTTGCATAAAAATAATCATTTTTATTTTGGTATTATGTCTTAAGCCAAAGCTGAATTTGATTTTTGGAATGGTTTTTATTAAGCAAAATACAAAAATCCAGAAATATTCGTCATATATCAAGCAATAATTTAAAATTTTAAATACTCGCTGTGTGCCAAAAACAAAAATTAAACTCAAAAATTAGAATTATTTGCAATAAAAAATATAACTCAAATATAATTTTTAATAATTTGTTTGTCTTTATTATAAAAATACAATAAAAACGAACAATTTTGCACATAAAAGTTGATATGTTAAAAATCCCGGGACTCATTAAAATAAATCCCGGGATTCGGGATTTATCAATCCCGAAAAATCCCGGTATTTCCCGTTTGGCATCCCTACTAACTACCTATGAGTTGAAACTGAAAAATTAGTGCACTTCCCCCATCTATGGCTATTTGAGACGGGCTTTTCTTTTCAGCAGAGTTAGTGTAGTCGTGTGCAGAATTTCGGATTGACTAACCTTAACTTCCAGTGCCTCGATTTCGAACAAAGCATTCGTTCGCTTAACTTACATTTAAGCCAAATACAAAATTTTTAAAATTGTTATTGTTTTAAATGTAAGTTAAGCGAACGAAGTTTTCGTTCGAAATCGAGGGACAGGCAAGGCAGTAAGTTACAAGACGATGTGTTAAGCTTTTAGGGTAAAATTTAAATTTTCTTCATTAAACATACTACACGTGACTCAATGGTTTTGGTAAGAAACAAATTCGGCGTTCGCATTATATCTTGCACAAGCGATTTTAACTGCCCTTCCCGTTCAACGGACTTAACAACTCTGATAGTTTTTTGAAAGAAAGAGTGAATATTAAAAGCCAAGAACCATCCGCCCAACGAAAAACCAATACCCGAAATGAGATATTGGCTAATTTACCAGTAATTTTGCGAAAGATTATGGAAAATATGCTTAAAAGAATACTTATGTACGAAGCAGATAATGGCTGCTAATAAAAAAAAATTAAAATTAATCGCATATATAACAAATTGGGTGCCCCGGTATGCTAGTTGGTACTGAGCTAGACTATCAGTGCGAATTAAGTTAGAATATAATTTGTAATTGCATTTGTAATCCTAAGGGCTTATAAATCAGAGTAAGTTAAACTCTATTTTTGGTTTAAAATGTGTTTAAGCCAACAAATCTATAAATCAGTAACATATTAACCATCTTTAAACGCATAAAATTGGGCGTTTAAACTAACAATACAGACCATATGAATTTGACAACAGTTATCCTAGCGCTGCCACATGTTACTTTTTAAACTACATATAATACATGAGACACTGGTTTACCACTGTTGAGTGTAAGCTACATATAAATTTAAGTTTAGTTCAACTAAACCAGCGTTTAAATACTCACTGATTTATTAGCCATAAGGGCTTATAAATCAGAGTAAGTTAAACTCTATTTTTGGTTTAAAATGTGTTTAAGCCAACAAATCTATAAATCAGTAACATATTAAACTCATAAAATTGGGCGTTTAAACTAACAATACAGACCATATGAATTTGACAACATTTATCCTAGTGCTGCCACATGTTACTTTTTAAACTACATATAATACATGGGACACTGGTTTACAACTTTTGAGTTTAAACTATATATAAATTGAAGTTAAGTTCAACTAAGCCAGCGTTTAAACACTCACTGATTTATTAGCCATTAGAGCCATTTTTTGAGTTAGAGATTAGCGATTAAATTAACTTTAATCTCCGTATTTACTTTTTGAGTTTTATTATTTAAGTTTTTTTGCTAGTTTAAGCGGCCAAGGCTGGTGGTGGTTTAAACTTAAACTTAAACTGTCAACATACACATGTATAAACATATATATAAACAATAAATAATTTTTAAAAAAAGATATATTGCTAATAAGCACTTTTATATAATTTTTCCTTTCTATATTTATTTATTTTTTAAATATTTTTTCACCAAGCACCAACAATTTCTACCTATAAACAAGTTTAAATTCGCGCACTTTCTTCTTCTTCTTTGAAACCATCCATATTTCTTTGATAAAAAGTTGACATTTGCATAAAAATTTTGCCATTTATTTCTGTTCAGTATGGTAATACAACATGGTTTAAGCCACCACCTAAAAATATCAAATTCAATTGATACTAGATTAACTTAATTCTCAGATTAGCTAATTATAGAAATAAATTAACATTAATCTCAAACCCAAAAAGTGGCTCTTAATACATAAAATAAAAAAGTTGTAAACAATTTAAACCCTATATGTGACAGCGCATAGAGAAAGGGACCAGTAAGGTAAAGGGAACTGTAAAAACCAACTACACAAAACAAGAGGTAGGGACGACCTACGCGCGTTTTCAAGGTTGACCAACACGTTCCTGACGTCATGAGATGTGTCGCTTTCAAATGAGACCAATACTAACACACTCGGTGATGGTACACCAAAGATACACGTATTTCAATCTTTAAAATGGCTCTCCTGAACAAAACCCTTAGGTCCCTTTCTATTTTGCGCGTCACATATATCTTTTTTGTGCCACCCTGTATAGTAAAAAGTGAAATAATTTTTTTTTTAATTTTAAAGCCCTGTTTAATTATGTGTAGGGTACAGTTAAAAGCGTATATCAGTTTGTATATGTGTGAAAATTACTTTTGGGAAATTGTTACAGGCTTTAATTTTTTCACTTGAATATATATTTATTAACGTTTTTTTTTACCGCAAACAGTGTTGTTAAAAATTGTTGAAAAACAGATGGTAATATTGCATCACAGGTATCGATATCTTTTGAAAATCGACTTAAAATGCGACCCAAAGGTGTAATATCGAATAGTTCCATTGGCCATTTTAATACCGTTGCCAAGAATTTGGCAAACACTTCTTTGGAACTATGTAAACAACCCAAGGCCAAAAATAGGTCAGATAAATAACGTGCTAAAACTACAGATGGAAGAGGAATTCGTTTTTAAATACTTTTTTTTTTTGTTAAGAATTTTTACATTCGTAATAAATTAAATTACTTAGATAAAACAAAAAACCAAACAGAAATTTTGAAATAACATTTTAAACAAATAATTTTGTACATTAAACAAATAATTTAATTCAAGGTTAGTTAAAAGGGGCCTGAAAGAGTTAAAAAAACTCTTCCGCAACCCCTAAATATTCTTTTTATTATTATTTACATAACACTTTACATTTAGCAAAATGATGACCGTAGAAAATTACCATGGGAACAGATGTTAAGAATTGAAAATAAATGCATTTAATGAACAGTTATATTAAAGTTTTCAATATTAAGATATCCAAATTCGTTCGAGAAAGACCAGGAGGCAAATAACGACATTCGATGTGGGTCGAAATTTCCTTTTAAATTGTATTGTAACTTAAATCAAATGCCGGTTTTAAACCCCTGGTCAAAATTGAACTAAAATCTTTAAGTAGTGTAGGAGATATTAAAAAAACTTTTTTTATTAAAAAAACAATGTTTGCCATTATGTATAAATAAAATATGAAATCATTTAAATGTCTAGCGGATTCGAGAGAACTAATTTTTAACAGTTCAGCTTCACATATTTAACTCTTTATTTAAGCGTTTTGTTCCTCGGGGGTATCGATAAATTGCACTTTAATAAATAATTGGACAATAGTTGTTTGTGCCTTTGTCAAGTCATTCCTGCAAGAACTCTTAGAAGGCATACATCAAGTAAACATTTACTTACATATATTGTTATATCTCAATAGAAATGTATTCTTTAAACGTGGTCCTTTTCAAAATGCTTTAATTCCAATTGGCTTGTGCTTGAATTAGCAAAAAAAAAAAAACTTAGAGATAGTAAGTCCAACGATTAAAACCATAAAATCGGACGATCTATGTGACCAATTCTCTTTACCATTGCGTAAAATCTTACCTAGTCCATATTCATAAAGTCTGATTCAAACGATTTTCGTTAACGTGCTAATGAACCCTCATTTTCGATCGTAAATCACTGGATCAAGTTAATATACATATGCACAAAATATTTTTAAAAATAGCGAGCTAAAATAGCTCAAAAATTATAAAAAAAGTCGATATTAATATTTAAAGTAATTTTTTGATTAGGAAGGTAGGTAAGTGCGGGTTCACACTCTTCAAGTTTTAGCCGTCAAGTCTTGAGCTTTTAAGAGATGAGGGAAAAGAGAATGCCATTTCTTTTCCTCTCTCTCATAAAAACTCAAAACTTGACGGCTATGACTTGAAGAGTGTGAAGAAGCACAAAGGAATGTTGGTGTAACGGTTTGAGTCCATTGTGAATCCGTTCATTAAAAAAATGAATATAAAGAATAAATAGAAGTTACAAAGAAAAAAAACAAGCAATAAGACTATTACTGTGCGAATTACCTCTTACTTCTATGCTCATTACGAACCCTTGCATGTTTCCAAGAGTGCACCTGCTGTCTTGTAATATCGGGCAGTAACACAAAATGTCGGACCTCCATATGACTGCAATTTTCCCAGTCATGCAGTCTCTCTAATCAATAATGATAGATATAAAGAGTACGCATTCCCAAAGGCGAACTTCAATCCTATTGGCTTATAATTTTTAGTTGGCAATCACAAGAAAACAGTACCCATGTTCAGTAACTTTAGAACTTTCTCACAAAAATTTTATAGACACACTTTTTCAGTATATTGGCGAGAAATTTCCTTACGTAACTGTAATTACTCGCCAACAATGTTACAAACGCAGTTAAGTGAGAAAAACAGCTGTTTGTTCCAATTTCTGGCAGTTTTGTTTCATTTCTCACATTTCAATCGAAAAGTTTCTCGCCGCAGGAGTTACAGAACATGGGCACAGTTTTTGTTTTATTTACGGGGTTGCATTACATTTAAAAAATTCGCAAATCTTACAGAGTGTCTCCACCTGAGATAAGATATAAGATTTTTATATTAGCAAACGTCAAATTCCATCGCAGAGAGTGGACTCTCAAATAGTGTTAGTATTAATATTATAATAAATTTTATGAGACAGTTGTTATGAGAAATCTTATAACCACTATCTTATAAGAAAAGCTGTCAAAAATACACATACACATATAAAACAATAACAAGCCACCATTAGAAAAATGTGTAATATATTACTGTAAATAGTACCAATATTGTGAGAAGTGTTTCAAAAAAACAATATTTTAAATTTAAAAATCAAAAAACATAAAAAAGAATAAAAACGATACAAGTTTACTGTACGAGAATCAGTCGATTATGAAATCTTATAAGATACTTGTTCCTCTTGTTTAATATTAAGACTAACATAAAGAAATTTGTTCTTTCATTCTGTCGACGTTCTCTCAGATATTATATCAGATAGGCTGACTTCATAAACGAATTATTGCAATGCAACATTAAAAGGAATAGCTTCATAAACTTTAAAACTCTTCTGTAGATAAGGCCTTGAGGGCATTATTGCATGGGTATTGCAGTAAATAGCAAAATGGTTCCGAAATTTGTGCCTTGTTTTTATTTGTGAAGCCTTGTCAACGCATTTGTCTTTAGTGATGCTTTGCAATACTGCGTTTATGAAATCAGTCATATTATCTCAGGTGAAGACCCTGTGTTAGGGACTTGACAACAATTGCCACGGATAAACTACGCCATCTAACGGGAAATCATGCTCATGACGTCAGCTTGTTTTCTATCATTCTTGCCTGTAATAACACCTATCATGGTCCTTAAACATTCGCTGTTTATGCATAAAAGAGCCTTCGAATCTGCTTTGTTTTATTTCCACCAAAACGTCGGTGGTAACCCCCGTTCTGCTTTACTTTGCATGATTTTTGCTGAGTAAACTCTATTCTTTTATCGTTACTAAATTTAAGCCTAGCAAAGGTTTAGCATACGTTACACCTGTCGTTCTACTGAGTGCTGAACCCAAGCGTAAAAGTTTAAAGGCCGTTTCATTTGCAACGATGTTGCAGTTGCCCGGTACCCAGCACAACCTAACTGTGTAATCTCTCATGATTATCCTTAATACTCTCCTACAGTGGCTTACTAGCTTACCCCTTACAAAGAAACCTTTTTGAGTCTTAGGCTCCGCCTGGCTCTCCACATATATACATAGTCATCACTGAGTCTTTTTCCCCGTTGTGCTGTACTTACTCTACGGCCTTTTAAGTACTCAGAATTTCCGCCTGAAAAACACTGACCTTTTGGTTGGGTCAGAATGTCTGTACGATATTTTGATCTTTTTAATGAATATTGTTAATCAGAACTGGTGTTTGTTGAGAAAAGGAGAAGAGATACTGCAGGACTCATCCGATAATAAGAGCGCTAAACACCTACATATGCGAACAGAAAACGTGAAGCGAAACATTTTCGTGCGGCATTGGCAGGATATATAATAAAGTATAAGAATAAGATTAGATTAATTATTGGTAGTTAATATTTATTATATGAAGTTTCTTAAAATAAATATGTAACGAAAAAAAAACTTTTGGAGGCGAAAGACGCAGGATAAATCCCCTTATAATACTCTAACATAAAAAAAATAGCATCGTCCAATTCGAGATGGGAGCCCCTTAAATTGCAAAGTGTTGCCAAACCATACAACAACAATTACCCTTTACAAATATAATTTTACCATTCGATATCAATAATATATTCGTAGTTGGTATAATTTTTTTTTTGTTTCAAAAAATTTTAGAAGTAGTATTGATAAGGTTTTATTCTTTCGCTTTAAATTTAAAATGGCTTCTATAATTTGAAATTTTTAATGTGTAATTTTGACTAAAAATTGGCAAACTACTCAATATGGAAGCAGTATTCGTGACTTTTACTGCCTGTCCCTCGATTTCGAACGAAACATTCGTTCGCTTAACCTAAACTTAAAACATATACAAAATTTTAAAATTTGTGTTTTTTTAAATGTAACTCAAGCGAACGTTCGAAATCGAGGGAACGACAGTTATTAATTCCCAAGACCGATGTTCAACATTAATAATTTTAAACATTTGTTTCCAAAATTCCAATAACCATAGAATTACAATAAATATTAGTATGAGAGACTTAAGCGAATTTTTTAAATATTGGACATTATTTCGAAAGAAATTTTTAAGCAAAATATGAGTAAAAAAAATAAATACAAAAATATGCACGTCATAGAGAAATCTTATTAATAATAAATGTGTCCGGCAAAAAAAAACTGAAATGGCAAGTTGATTTATTAAGCAATTTGTATTTTTAATTTTCTTTTTTCTGTTTACCCTATTACAACTACAATTCGAGTTGGAAAAAACCAGCCAATTGTAGGGGAATGTAAGAAAAGATCAACTCACTGTTTATTGTTGTGACTTTCTGGAAGCTTTGATATTGTTACAAGTAATACCAGAGTGTTTAAAATTCTTATTCACTTTATGGTATTATTTGTATAACATTTTAAGCTTTTCTAAAGTCTTTGGAAAAAGTTTCCTGACGAGCTGGCCTAAGCAACCAGCGAAGTGGGCATAGAAACTTGCTTTCCCTCAACAATAAATTTCAGTGTTTTTTTTATCAGAAATAAAAATTGGAAATTTCGCAAGTCATAGAGAAATTTTATTAATAATAAATACAAATTGTTAAAAATAGCTTGTCATTACACTAGTTTGCTTAGCAATTATATTATTAACTTTAAAATTGGTTGTAAGGCCAACGACAGAGTTTAAGGTGTTAATCCAGATAAGACAGAATTGATCTTTTTCACATGGATATAAAAGATAGAAAAATTTCCTCTACAGGTAATAGAAAGTACGAAGTTGACTCTGTCTGAATAACACGCTAGAAATACTTAAAAAAAATAAATGCCCACTACGCCTGCAGAATTGGGGATTCAAAGCGTATATTAGATCTACACACCAGTAGTAAGGCCCATTTTGACGTATAGTTATGATATCTGTTGGCAGGCAATAAGACTGAAAACTCACAGGAAATAGGCGTAACTACACGCAGAGAAAAAAATGGTTGAGCATGGTAACGGCAACTACACCATGTGTATTGTAACAATATATTGTTGTCGTACACAACTAAATAATGATGACTTGGAAAACATATAATATTCCTCACAGCCATTTAATAATATTTAATAGCCATAACATGATAACTTTCTATACGTGTACTCATAATATGAGGGGTAAAGATGCAAAGGCTGCAATATCCACATTTATGGTTTTCGTAATAAATAGTAAAAACCTCTAGCTCAAAGTATAGTCATATTTATTTATTGTATGTTATGCTTTTCAGTTAATAAGAATATGATGAAGATATGACGCTAGTTTCAACCAAATCGATATAGCGCTTTGCTGGAAATTCTAATAATAAAATTGGAGATTGCTGAGTTTGCTCTAATCAAATGGACATTGCTGCTTTTTTAATCCAAGATTTTTTTTATTATAGCATTGGCAATGTACTTAAAGAAATCAGTAGTTATAAAATTCTTAAATAAAACTTAACAAAGGCTTAACCTATTTAGACTTTTAAGTAAAGAACTGAAATTATTAAGAAATCAAATTTTTATTAATGGTGCTTCTTCTATGAATTCAGAGCAGTATTCCACCTTTTGGGTGCCATCTTCCGCAACGATTTGATCTTGTGATTTGTTAACAATGTCTGCATAAAATTTAAGGCTTTCATCATTCTGCCAGTGCTCGCCGAAGTGTTTTTTCAATAAATTACTAACGTCCTTAATCTTCAGCGAATTAATTTTTACAGAGTATGGTTGTATATGTCCTGGTTGCATATTCCCCAATTGAAATTTTTCTTACAGATGCCTGTTTATCAATCGGCATTGATACATACCTTTTTATTTTTTCTAAATTCCTTTTCCATTTGTTGGTGTCTCTTGCCTTTTTTTGTCGATTGATTTGGAGGAACTTCATTACAACTCAGCTCCATAATTACGACTAATGACAAAGTTATAAAGTGAACATTAAAACTAACTGTTTCATATTAAAAAGAGATTAGGACAATCTCGAATGGACATTGCCGTTTTTGCATCAATTCTTAATTTTTGAACATACTTTTTTATGGGATAAAAAAGTATCTGGTAATGCCATATTCACTAATCGGAAGCATTCATCAAATACAACTAAAAGGTATTATTAGTTACGTTTGTGAAAAAAGTGGAGATTGCTGCTTTTGCATATATACCCCTCATATGTTTAAGATGCAAACAAAATATCTTTACGCTACTAGTATTTTGTTTCGCCATTTGTAAAATAGTTTTGGTTTACAAAACAAACTTTTGAAAATGTGTAACAAAATAATATTCACAATTTTTTAATTCAAAATTATTCGATAACATAATATACATATTTTTCTTAAAATTAGGAAATTGTTCCTAAAAACCATGTGCAAATAAATAAAAACAATTCCATTAAGGAAGACAGAATTTTGTATTTTACAGCTGGATACTGTCAATGTGCTAACTTTTAATTGCTTTTTTACTTTTTTAATTAATTGGGAGAAAAATTTTGAAACATTTTAATTTACTCTTGCTGCAGGTTTCTGCTAGGAAACTTAATGAACACACCTTATATCTTGAACAAAGAACATTGCTTTATTTTTTCAAGCAAATATCAATTTTATAAAAAATATTTGTAATAATTTAAAAAAGTCCATTAAATTCAAATAAATATTTTAAACTTCTTTAAAACTTCTAGCGCCAATTCTGAAGCAAGTTAACCATTACATCATCACTAAAATCGATTTTTTATTGATTAACCAAAATTCATCATAATCAGTCAAAGTGTTAACTTTGAAGTTTTGGTTGCGGAAGGACTTGTGGATTTCTTAATTAACGTAATTAACGTATAGTATATAATCTAATATTTATTTCCCACTTGCATTATTTAAATATATATTTTTTTTTAAAAATTTTAATTTTTCTCCTCTAGATTTTTGTACCTGAGAGTATGAGTTACATTTATTTAACATATATCACTCATACGTTAATTATTCGCAATAAATTGAATTTTGTTTTAGAATAAAGAATTAGGCCCTTATCATGTAAAACGCAACGCAAAGCCGAAGAATTGCACTGAAAGCACAAACAATATCATAAATATTTTTGTTGCTTTCTACAGAAATTCACATTGCGTTTTAAAACGTCAAACGCTGCATAGTTTGTGGCGTTGAAAAATTTTAAAACGGTACATGAATTTCTGTAGAAATCAACAACAAAATTACAAAATATTTATGACATTGTTTGTGCTTTCAATGTAATTCTTTGGCGTTGTGTTGCGTTTTACATGATAACTGTACTTTGCCTGCTAGTCATCCAGCTGGATGGACGGCCATCGTTAGATCGGCTCAGAAAGGGAAGGCCGGTTTTAATATAAACAAAAAGCAAGAAGTTATAAACGTCGAGTTCTTTTTTAAAATTGAATTTGTTTACAACGGTTTAATTAAATTAAGTCAAATTGTTAAAGTAGAGTTTATTTCAATTATTTTGTTAATATAACCTAAAACTTTTAACGTTTTAGTTGCCTAACAGAAAACATTATCGGGTTCTATATTCCACCACAAAATGAAAGTGAAAAACTTTTTAATTCCACATATACAATTTCACTGTGTTTGAGAAAAGTAATGAAATGTTATTTTTTGTAAATTATGTTCAAGCAAAGGATATTTTTCTGAAGGACCTATGGAAGTTATTCTCTTGCTACGACCTTCCATAGCTGATCACGCACTGCCCTATCACCCTTATAAAATCCTTTAGTTAATTTAAGGGTTTTTAATTAACCTAGCAACGCCTCTTCTTGTTTCGAATTTCTAATTTCCTTCTCCCTTAAAACCAGAAATAAGCTCACCATAAAGAAATTTACGTAAACAATTTTATTAATTAACTCACATTTTATTATTTTCGCAACAAATATATAAAAAAGCTAAAAAAAAATAATCACCCCTATTATGTACGTCGTTGTCGACGTCAACATTAATTTTTAATTGTTGTCACATCAAGTCGACGACTTCATCACTGCGAAGTTAATTTAGTATTTTATAAGACAGTTGTGTCGACTTCGACTAGGTATCGAAAATCTGACAAAAAAAAAATCCCATCTCCAATTACTTTTCTATTATTTTTGTTCTTCATCATTAAAGCTAATTGTTAATGCTATTTATGCTAATTTCCGACGTTTTGTTTTTTTAACCGGCTTAGCGATTTCAAATTAATTTTAGAGTTTGTTTTCGATTTTAAATTTTTCGCGAATTTTTGCCATGTTCGCCATAAGAGCTAATTTTTATTTTAAGTTTTCTGATTCTTTATAGCTTTAACGATTATTAATAAATAAAAGACTTTGCTTTTATGCCGCTGTTAGCAAATTTTTGCGAATTTCCCCTTACTTTGCAATCTTTACCGAATTTTTGGTATTCCTTATAGTTTTAGGGACTTGTAACGAATTTATGGCTTGTTTGAAATATTTAAGAATTCTCGCGAATTTTCGCTATTTTTGCAAACTTTTCCAATTTTGCGTAGTTTTATTGCTCTTTGAGGCAATCGTCTTAAATTAAAAATTTCGCGAATATTCGCTATTTTAACAAACTTTTACGAATGTTCGCGTTTAATTTACTTATAAAATTTGTACCCATAACTTCTTTTAAATTTTCCTTTTTTTATGTTCACGTATTTAATAAATATGTTTTTAATTCCATTCTACTTAAAATTTCTTTAACTTTCATGCCAACTAAAACATATAAAATTATACTCGACGTCGACTTAAAGGCGCGAAAATATCAAATGACTGTCAAAAGTAATCGATTATTGTCAATAGCGACTCAGAAAATACAATAACTGTTCCGGTGCCGTTCATGTCGATGTCGACTTTCAAAATAGGGGTAAATATTTTACCAAAAAGTATTTTCTTTCTCGTGGCTGTTTGCTTTCGACTTGAAATTACTTTTTTTACTTTAACCTTTTTAAGAGCACAAACTGAGTAGAATTTTCACTTTCATTTCATTTGACGAATGTAGAGCACAGCCGTATATAACATAAAATAACATACTAAAATAATGAAAGCAACCCAACACCATACAAAATGTGGATAAAAGAAAAACTAAAAATTAATAAGAAAACTTTAAGAATATTAAAATTAATATTAAAAAACATATACAAAATATTATTTAACAACAAAAAAACAAGGAAATGGTTGAGATTGCAAACACAAAAGAAAAGAAAAAGCTAGAAATTGTTGTAAAATAATGAGCCTGTTCGGGAATGCATAACTTCGCTGCATCTGAAGCGCTGCACATTCGTAGAACTACCATTTGGCATCACTGAAAATATCAGCTGTTCGAAAATACATTTCAATGCAGATAATTCGCAAGCAAATTTAATGCATTAAAATCACAAAAATGGCTGATGCATCGGAATTAGCTGATTTGCATGAGCATCGCAAACTAATCACAGATGCGCATCATCTGCAGTGCAGTGAAGCAGCTCTGAACAGGTTCGATATAAATCAATAAAACTACTAAAAATCATGACTTTGAAAATTATTTATTATTATCAATAGTTTTGAACGTGAATTATCGTATAGAATTTTATATATGTATTTAAACCTGAGTGGGTTTTATCGAAATTTTGCGAATGCGAATGTTAACGTTCGAAATGGTTGAACTTGCAGTAAATTAAAAAAAAATCAAACCAAAAACTATAAGAAAACAAAGCATGACACGAAAAAATTCCTTAAACCCAAAACAATTATGAGACGATTAATATGATTTTTTAAAAGAAAAAGTAAACAAAAAAAAAAACGAACTTACGTTGTCCAAACCCGAAGGCACCATAAACACCCAAGTACATATCTCTAAGACCGGTATCGTTGGCCACATTTTTGTCACCTGACCATGTAGTTAACCACAGATTTGAACCAATTTGGAATGCTTGAAATACAAAGTTAAAAAATAACGTAGCCATTGAGAGGAATACGCCAACACTTTTGATGTAATGTTTGTAGACAGCAAATTGAACCTGAAAAAATAAGCATGTGACATTTTTATTAATAAATCACTTTATTACTTAAACACATATAAATATGTATGTATCTACACAGTGATGCCAACTAGTAGGGCACTAAACGCGTAAAGACATTAGAAAAACGGGCTAAATTTAAACAATTCGGCTATGCCGAATATTATATACCCTTCGCAACGGTGTGATAAAAAAGAAAGTTATATAAAAACTGTTCTTTAGATATAAATAAATAAATTTTTTGCCACGCTTATTTCTCAATCCCGCTCACATTTAGTCGGATGTTGTGCACTGATAACCAAGATGCTTTTTTCTAATTTGTAAAGTTTGGCTCGAACCGTCCCCTTCCCCAATCCCACCCATATTGTAAGAAAATTGTGTATTGATAACTCAACTATGTGTGCCAAATACCATAAATCTATTTTGTTCGACGCTTACTTAACTACTCCCTCCCATATTTTGTCGGATGTTGTCTATTGATAGCCAAGATGCTTGTACCTAGTTCGGAAACTTTAGCTCTTGCCGTTTTCCAGATATACAGAAATATATAATGTTTTCGTGTGGAAGTGCCACGCCAATCACCAATCCCATTTGGTCGGGTGTTGTGAATTGATAGAAAAGATGCTTTAACGCTGAAAAGACAAAACAATCCGACCGTACTTAAATCAAGCCGAAAGGGTGTCAATAGTACGGTAAGTACGGATTTCCTTAAATCAAGTACATAACGCTTGATTTTGTTTACAGAAGAACTTTCAACTACAACACACCTACAGCATGCCCGATATGGTTTTCGTAATAATTCTACTTTGAAAATTGTATGTATTAACTAAATAATTTTAATAAACAGAATATGGAAATTATTGCTTCTTATTTTACTTTTTAAACATGAACATAATCTGTATTTTTTTTTCTTGTAGTATTGTTGTTGTTTCTACAACAAACATTTACAAATACATGAGTATGCACGCATATTGGTTTTCGAAAGTTATCTCGATTTGTATTGTTTTAATTATTTTTTAGTGTTATTTGTACTTAAATTTTTAGGAACGACCCGTACTAAAGTAAGTAGAAAAAACTTAAATTTAGTACGAGTTTTTTCTTTCTGTGTACTTAATTTTAAAACTTTTGCTCTTTCCGTTCTCCAGATATACAGAATAACACACGGGCATCGGTTAATCAACTGCGCTGTACATGTATGTATTTGTGATGTGTAAAAACACGGAAAAGAAAACTGTAACAGCCGTACCTAAACAAATGCGGCACTCGTTTTCTAGTTGTCAAAAATCGCCATGCCCTTGCATGAATTGTATGAATCATCCCTTAATAGCACGGCGTCATCGCTTAGCAATTGGAAAATCCGATTTTGACAGCGAGTCAATTTACTTATGTTTTGGTCAATATATCCTATTTTTTATTTCTATTATGAGGGTTTTATTAAACAAGAAAGTTAATACTACTGTTTGTGACACCAAAACTTTAACGTTCTTCCAATGTTTTTCCATTCGTACGTTTTGAAATTTTTAAAGACCTTTATCACAATTTAATGTTGGCAGGAAAACAAAAAAAAAATTAAGAATACCGAACAAAAAGTAGAAGCGGGCACGTTTTTTAGTTTGGGGCTACACATATTTTTCTCGTTTTAGGTACTTAAAAACGGACTAAATCTAGCCCGAAAAGGGCTAAATTGGCATCACTGTATGTACATACTTTTTTTTAATTTATCCTTGAAGGAATTTTTGGAATAAATTTATAAAGACTAAATAATCAGGTATGTGATGTAAAAATTATGCGCTTTAGAATGAATTACAATGAGATAGGAACATCTTGTAAATATATATGTTAATTTTAAGCTCTATGTATTTCTTATGGGCAAATTCAAACATCTTCGCAAACTAATGGTAGAGGTTGACAAGTGTGAAAAGGCCATAAAACATCGTACTATTTTGTCTAATTTTTAGTAATGAAACGGTTGGCTTAAACATTTTTTTCTACATGCCTTTAATATTTAATTAGAAATTAATTTTTTTTTAATTGATTTGCATCTACTGAAAATTTTTAGAAATTTTGAGTTAATACCCTCTTTACGATCAAGTGCGATATTATTGTAACTTAAGTGTATTTTAAACAAAAAATTACCTAAATATGATGGAAAATAAAATCGAATCGTCAAATCAGATTGAAATAAATACAACTTATTAAGGAAATTTTTTCAAAAATATTTACTTACCGCTAATTTAAAATTAACTACCCATTTTACCAATACTCTGATAGTTCTGTGGAAATTCTTTTTGTCAAACAATAGAAACAATTTTTCACTTACCCCACCAGTACGTGATGTTTCTTTATCAATAATTTTGCCTTGTTCTTCAATTTGTAATTTTATGGTTGATGCGTTCGAAATAACAGATATTTCTGAATCTTTTCTTGCAAAGCGACGGCGTCTCAAGCTAGTCCTGCCACTTTCGAGGGAACGCACAGAGCTATTATTTAATCAAAATCTTTGTGTTTTTACACTTGAAATTTTTGAAAATTATAAAAACTTACCCAGAATCTAATAAACTTTCAGTTCTAGCCAATTTAATAACTTTATAAAATTTGCCTTTAAGTTCATCCGATTGTAAAGTGCCCTCTAATTGTTGTTTAATAACATCCAAGTCTTCAACATCTTCGTTACCCTCTTGTATATGTTGCAAAAGAAAATCGGAGAAATCGCCCTTTTTATTTAGCAGTTCTTGATAGGTACCGGCCTCACTAATTTCACCCAATTTCATGACATAAATATTATCGGTTTGTGGCAAGAACGTAATACCATGAGTAGCCAAAATTCTTGTTTTCTTAGCCAGCAGACCCTTTGGACCAACAACTTCTTCAAAAATGTGTTTACCCACATGCGAATCGACAGCACTAAGAGGATCATCCAAAAAGTAAAGATCAGCATTACTATACACAGCTCTGGCTAAGGAAATACGTTGTCTTTGGCCACCCGATAAATTAATACCATTTTCACCAATTTCGGTTTTATCACCAGCCGATAGCATAGCAATATCAGCTCTTAAGGCACAGGCATCAATAACACGATTGTAACGCTTGCGATTGTATGGCTTGCCAAAGAGTATATTTTCTCTAAAGGTGGCGTTTTTAATCCAGGCCTGTTGTGGCACATAGGCAATTGTGCCTACAGTATTTACACTACCCGATATTTTTACCATTTCTCCCAAAAAGGCTTGAATCACAGATGTTTTGCCCGAACCTACGGTACCGACAATGGCGCAGAGGTTATTCTTTTTAACTTCAATGTTAATGTTTTTCAGCGTTACGTCATCGTCTCCCCAGGAGAAGCTACCATTGACAATGCACAAGGGATTGGCTATAAGGAAAACAATTTTTTTTTCTTTTTTATGCAAAGAAATTTTAAAAGCGTATTTACTAAAACTTACGTTTTTTCGGATTATGTTCTACATTATTGGGATCTAGTTCTTCGCTGTTCATGAACTTGTTAATACGTTTCACCGAAACTTGGGTCTATACATAAGTTTGTTTTTATTTTTAAAATAAACAGATTGTTAATAGTTTGTAATTAAGAAGTTAAAACACGTAAAGCTGGGTACACTGAAATCGGCGCTGCAAACAAAAACTGAAATTAAAAAACGTTACTGCTCGCCACCGTTTCGTGTCTGAATCTTTTTCGTTTCAGAGCACTGCAGCATAAAACAGAAACCGAAATGGAATTATTGTGCGCCATCTGTTAAGTTGCCATTGTGAAGCGGAATATTGTTCATCAAAAAAAAATAATGATTACATACTAAAAAAATATGGAAAATTACAATGTCGATTAAATGAAAGAGGCAAAACGTCAAATTGCAGCCCATAACATGGCGCAGCAGCAATATGAAGTTGTGTTGTTGCTGTAATTATTGAACTACAAGCAACGGCACAGAGAAGGTGCACAGAATATCTTGATTGATAGATATTTGATGGATAATTATACGAAATTTAATGAATATTTTCCTTTTTCATTTGTTGTTGCTTTCTACAGAAATTCATACTGCGTTTTAAAATTTTCAACGCCACAAGATATGCAGCGCTTGAAATTTAAAAATGCTACATGAATTTTTGTAGAAAACAACAACAAAATAATAAAATATTTTTGACTTTGTTTTTGCTTTCCATATAATTTTAAGCGTTGCGTTGCGTTTTACACAAGTTTGCGCAATATTCAATTATACTTAAATTACGGGTACATTTACAACAAGAGTAAGAAAAATGTGTACAAATTACACATTATTAAAATAACCGGTTTATTATACCAAAATAACCGGTTTATTCGATATTCGAAAAATGGGCATTTTAGAACAACCGGTTTGGGTAAAACTAAAATAACCGGTTAAAACCGGTTCGATCTCCCTAGTCAATACAAACATTTATAAGGAAGTTATGGCATTTCCGGGAGTAGTATTTGTATAGCGGCAATCATCAAATATGGACCGATTCCAATAAAATTTGGTAAGATTATTAAGATTTAAATAAAATAAGTTTGGCCTAAATTTTATCTAAATACCAACATAAAAAAATGGTTTATATGCACAAACACTATTCCGGAAATAAGTTTGTATAGGGGCTATGTGAAATTATGAACCGATTCCCACCATTTTCAGTAGGGCTTGTCCTTATGAATTGAAACCAATGTACAAAATTTTATCATGATCTGCAGATTACCTTCACACCACTTTTGTGTTGTGGGTAAAAAAATAAAGAATTAGCAAAACTTTCTCTATACGTGTGGGGCGTCAAATGAATGTTAAATATGACCATAGCTTAACATCATGCGCACAAATTAACAATAATGCAATTTTTGGTAGTTCTAGTCAGGGCTGGAGATATGGTATTCAAATTTGTATTTTTGAAAAGAAAAGAAAGGATAAAACTTTATGGCTATATTTTTTTTAAATTGTACCAAACAAGGATGAATTGCACCAGTGCACGGTGGTCAATTCCGGCCAAAAATCTATATTATATTTTGTTCAGATATATATTTTTATTGAGTTAATATTCGATTTATTGACAAAATTAACTTTCTGTTTACACATACACAATTTAGCTAACTCAATTAACATTTGACAGCGTAAAAAAGAAAAACGTGTTCTGTATGCATGTATGTGTGGCAAAAAGACAAAAACGTAAACAAAAATGTACATGTATAAGCAAAATGTAAACAACTTTTGACATATTGCGCAGACCTAATGGATGGACCTTTGTTTTGTTGGCATTTCTGATAATATTCATGTATTTGCAAAGGTAATTAAGTAATTAAGTAAAAACAGTTTTTCAACAGTAATATAATTATATATATTTGTTACAAAACGAGTTAGTTGTAAATAGCTGAATATAACAGCCAATAGGAATCTAAAGGACGGTATTCACTATCCTACATAATCGTACGATTCATTCACACGAAAATCTGACGGAATTCTATCCGACATAAAAAAAATATCTGCAAAATCTGCTGTCAACGCCACACTATCCCACAAAAAAGAGGCACACTCAAATGACTCTTTTACTTTACAAAAAAAAATGCAACTCTGGTCGCATATAATCTATCATTTTATGGAAATTTGTATAAACATTTGCAAATCGGACAGACTTGTCAAAAAATCTGTCACTGAATTCATTTTTAAGTCACACTGTCATACATTATGAGCAGACACGATTTTTTTGACATATCGTGCAATAAAATAGGATAGTGAATACCACCCTTAACGGATATTGAAAGCATAAGGATAAAATATAATTGTAATAAAGCATATGATAATGCAGTGTTGCTAATTAAAAATATTGTTACGAAAGAATGGGCGATATGATCGTTTTTGATGAATTTATTGTTGCTGAAATTCTGGACGAGGTCATAATTGGGGCAGATTTTATGATTCGTCAGAACATAAGTCTAGATATGGGACGACAAATCATGAATTGGTATGGTCTAGAAGTACCCCTTAACGTTGGGAACGGAAGTCATGCCCTTGTAAGACAGCTTGTCACTTGTAATTGTAAGAAATCATTTCTGAGAGACTATGGAAAACGTGGTGAGCCGAGCGCACGCTCAAGACGGCCGAGTAACTATATGAGAAAACACTGTATGGGGGCTGAAAACAAAAACTGCACCAATGCGATTCGCCTATTACATGTGGATCCCAGCGAAGACTGGTCAACGGCGCAGAAAAATGATCCCATATTGTTGCGAATTATAAAGGCTAAGAAAGAAGGTAAAATACCGACTCATAAAGAAATCACATTGGAAGGTCCACTGATGAAAGCGTATTGGGCGCAGTGGAATAGTCTGAGGGTGGCAAATGATTACATATACCGCACATGGGAAAGTACTGATGGAAAATCGGCTAAAAACCTTATTGTTGGAGAGATTCCACAACAGTACTAATGGTGGACATCTTAGCGTAACAAAACCATAAAGAAGTTAAAAGAAAGCTACTATTGGGTCGGTTGCAAGCCAGCCGTGATTGATTGCATAATAAAATGCCCACAGTGTGTTGCGGCCAGGGGTCCAATTAGAGAGAGTATAACATCGCCACAGCAGTACAACTTTGGTGAACAATCCGTACCAGCGGATAGTAAGAGCTCTTCCCAAGAGCGGAAAAACGAGTTAAGACGGAGCCGTGTCAATTCATCAAATGACAAGATGAAAGTCAGTTACGATCGAGCGACAGGCTTAAGTGGAGGGCAGTGTTACGAAAATAGATTTGTTCAAGAATTATTTATGGTTTTAGTTATAAGTTATCTTGTAAATTATAGTTTTATGTCATATTAGTTACTATTTTTATGAACGCCACTAAAATACTAAATTTTCTAGCAATTGTAATTGTAGACTTTAGATTTAGATGTATAAGTTATTTTAAAATAATTCGAACACAACCTTCCAGAAACTACTAGACGGTTCTTGAATCAACTAGGAATAGTTTTGAACTATAAATACAGGCTAACTCATAAAAGTTTAGTTTAGTTTTATTGGAGACATTAAACGGTTCAGATCGTTACTTACAATAGTGGTTAAATTTTGTGAATTTCAATAAAGTTTGTTAAGTTGAATTCGTGTGTATTTATTTTTTATTTGCAATTAAAAGAACTCAAAGGTTTATTATAAAGGGAATAAACCTTAACGCGTCTTATAAAGTAAAAACGTAACAATATTATACAAATTTCGTATAAATTTAACAATTAAATTTAAATTGTATATGAATAATTGAGCTCAATAATGGCATTTATTGCGCAAAACTCAATTAAAGTGCATATCTGAACACGATATAACTTCTTTATTTATTTAAGTTAATAGCTATTTAAATAAATTTAGTATATAACCTAAGAACAGCATATTTGACATCTCGCTAAAATGTTGGACATGCACATACAGGTGCTGGCCAAATTAGCATTGACGACCAAAAGTATTAAACAAAATAAAACTGTTATTGGAAGTTTAATTATCTATCATGTTTTGTAAAGATTATTTTAGTAGTTTGTGAAATATTTATGTAGGTTCCTGTTCCGTTCCCTTATGTTTGACCAACTGAGTAAAAAAATATATATGACATATCGATGTCTTACTTTCTCAACCTCGTATCTTTAAAAATATGGTTTGGACTTTTTCATATAAAACGATTGTTTTTTTTTTGTGTTCTATTACTGCAACAACTTATTATTTCAATACTTTGTCTCAATTCTGTAAATATTAATAAATTATTGAAATAATAAGTTTTTGCAGTAATAGAACACAAAAAAAAACAATCGATTTATATAAAAAAGTCCAAACCGTATTTTTTTAAGATACGAGGTTGAGAAAGTAAGGCATCGATATGTATATCTATGCTAACTTACATATATATATATATGCATGACTCAGGCGTGGATCCAGCTCGAATTGCTGAGGTTGGGGGTAAGTAGGGGCAGCATTTAACGGAAACATCCTATTTTGCAAAATTTCTTTTATAAACTCCATAAAATGGGTTAATTTTTTTTTTTTTTTTTTTGTTTGGTTTTGCCAAAAATATTTATACATGTACTCGAATTTCCGAAATGTATCAAAATGTACTTGATATCTTTTTAAGGAGAGGAAAACACAATTGAAATTTTATTTCTATCTTTATTACTTTAGAAGATAAATGGGTTACCAAAAATGTACTAAAATTATATTTTTGCCCTTTTTCGTCCCCAAAATGTACAAATTTCTAAAAACTACCAAGCACATGTTAATTTTATTTTTGACTTAATATATATTGCCATATCATATTCTTGTAAAATGTTTTTTTAAAAAGATAGTCATATGAAAACAAATTAAATTTGAATAAATGTGCGTTAGGCCAACTTTGAGAGGCGGACGCACCCCCTTAAACATAACTTATCGCTATGAATTTTTTTCTTCATAAACTTGAACCGATTTGGGGGGAGAGAATATAAGAAATCAAAAATAAAAATAACGGCCACGCTAATATACTACTAGGGAGATCGAACGGTTATTATTCAACCGGTTTTAACCGGTTATTTTAGCTTTGCCCAAGTCGGTTATTTTAAAATGCCCATTTTTCGAATATCGAATAAACCGGTTATTTTGGTATAATTAACCGGTTATTTTAGTAATGTGTAATTTATATGCATTTTCCTTACTCTTGTTGTAGATGTACCCGTAATTTAAGTATTTTTTAATTGAATATTGGCCAAACTTATACTTTTTATGAAGAGTGTCAAAACAAAATGTAACAAAGTTCAAAAAGCATTATGAACACTGTAAATACAAATCGCTTATAAAAGCGTGTGTTCTTGTAGAAAAAAAGCAAAAACTATTCAAAATACTACAAAAACGTGTGCAGTTAAAAAGTAAATAGTAATTTGTGCAAGAGTATTCTAAATATTAAATATATTTTTATATAAATGTTATCTCTAGATATTTTTCGAATGCAATTACAAAGACAAAGTTAGGTGCTTGAAGTGCCCTAAAATAATAAGTTACAAAGGTTCTTCCATGTCACGACTTATTAATCACCTTTAATTAGTATACATGCTTGACATTAATGTGATCCAAATGAAACTCAACTCCGTTCGAAGTAGTTCTAAGAATACGACAAATAATACTTTACTAAAATACGCTGCAAAAAATGAATTATTGGGTGAAATATTAGCCCGTTGTGTTGCCGAGGACGAAATGCCCTTAAATGCACTAAAAACTCTTAAGTAGTTCCAGCATCTCTTCATGATGAAAACTACAACATTCCGGCGGAATTAACGATATGTGAAAAATTTCTACCAGGTTTATTTATTAAAACACCAATAACTAAAAAACAAAATTGAATAAATCAAACAATGTCATGGAATGTTTTAAATTGTAGTCGACGAATTGACAAATATTTTACACAAAAAATATGTTTAGTTCACTATTCGTTTCTATAATGCTGAAACAAAATAATTTGAAATAGATAATCCTGGCTAAGAGGTTTTGTTTGCAACTTTTAAAAAATATGGTTGATTTATATATATAGCTTACCCACCAACAAATTAAAACTCATTTAAAATAAATTTGAGAGAATATTTCAATTAATATCTTTATAAAATTCCTACAATTTATTTTCTTTTGCAAAACGTTTGTCTAGATCAAATATCATTCAACCGTTTCTAAATTTTTTTTTTTTTTTTTTTTTTTTCATTATTTATTTATTGAATCTTCATATATTGAATATGAACTAACAATAATTAATCAAATCTTATCCTAATATTTGCTTTATGTCCTGCCAGTGCCAAACACAAAAGATTTAGTCATCACGGTTTCTGTTTACATATATAGGTGTTTATCGCTCATCTGATTGGGTGAGTGCTGCAGTGTCTCTTCTTCTTAAGCGAGTGTGGCCGCCATAATTTAAAATATTTCTAGCTAATGGATTTGGGTGCAGTTCCAGCCTTTTTAAATATTTTACTGCATATTTCGTTATCATAGTTTTTACTAATGGCACATTGAGATCCTTGTGGATATTTGAGTTTTTGACGTACCAGGGAGCGGCTGTGATTATTCGAAGAAGTTTATTTTGGCGCCTTTGAATTTTTTCGATGTTAGAAGCCGAGGCAGTGCCCCATAACTGAATACCGTAGCACCAAATTGGCTTTAAGATAGAGTTGTAGAGTAGAAGTTTGCAATCGAGACTAAGAACAGAATTTCTTCCAATGAGCCAATTAATTTGAATTGCTTTTAGTTTCATTTGAGTTAACTTCGCTTCTATATGCCATTTCCACGTTAAACGCCGATCTAGATGTATACCGAGGTATTTTACATGCGAGTGTTGGGGTATTATTTGATTATTTATTTTAATAGGGGGGCATGTTTCCCGACGCAATGTGAATGTTATATGTGCGCATTTTTGCTCATTGATCTTTATCCTCCATTTTTTTAACCACCTTTCTAGTTCAAATATATGATCCTGTAGATAACGAGATGCTTCTTGACAGTTTGCGTGTACGCTTAGAAAAGCTGTGTCGTCCGCAAATGTTGAGGTATGGGTGTAGCTGTTTGTTGGCAAGTCCGAAGTATAAATTAAGTATAATAGAGGGCCCAGGATGCTGCCTTGTGGGACTCCAGCGCTAATTGGCTGTGGAGGACTTAAAAATTCGCCTTCTTTTATAATAAATTGACGACCGACTAAGTAGCTTTGTAACAGCTTGTGTATATTTGCTGGTAAGTTTTGCTGCAATTTCAGTAGTAAACCTTCATGCCAGACTTTATCAAAAGCTTGAGACACATCGATGAAGAGTGCTGAGCAATATTTTTTTTCTTCAAGGGCTTTTCTTATGACATTTACTATTCGATGAGTTTGTTCAATTGTGCTGTGTTTTCTTCTAAAACCGAATTGATGATTGGGAATACATCTGTTACCATTTAAAATCGGCGTTAATTTAGACACTAGAAGTTTCTCAAAAAGCTTTGATAAATTAGACAATAAGCTTATAGGTCTATATGACTCAACTTTTGTGGGATCCTTTCCTGGTTTAGGTATCATGGTAACTAAGGATACTTTCCACTCTTGTGGGTAGTATTCAAGGCGTAAAATAGCATTAAAAATTAGTAGAATAATTTTCTTTGCTATGCTGGGTAGCTCCAAAAGCATTTTGTTACTGATCTTATCAAAACCAGGGGCTTTCTTGGGGTTTAAATCATGAATAGCCTTCTCGATTTCTCTTACTTCAAACCTTAGTGGAACAGCTGATCTAACAGCAACAGGTGGTAACTCGACCGCAGTATCGAAAGATGTATGAGGGGTAAATACGGTTTTCAAATGATTAACGAAAATATTACCTTTTTCTATGTCATTTCGTGCCCAACGTCCATTTAAGTTTCTTAATGGTGGTTTAGTGATAACTGGTCTTTTAAGATTTCTAGCTGCACGCCATAATGAGTAATCGGATTGAGGAGTTGCATCAAGTTCCTTAAGATATTTTTCCAGAGAAGCCGTTTTTTGAGACTGCAGTAAGTTTCTTAGCCTTTTTGTGCACTCTTTTAGTAAATTTTTAAGTTGAGGGGATCTGTGCAATTGCCACTCTCTTCGAACTCTCCTTTTTTCAGTCAAGAGACGCTCGACATCAGTAGAATATATTTTACTATTTTTGATATTTTTGCGGGCTATGCTAGAATGTTGAACAGCTAGTTTGAGATAATTGTCAAAATTTACAATAGAAAGATTCACATTCTCCGGTGTTCTAAGCGGAATATTTTCAGTGCAGTGGGTACTGAGATATTTTTTATATTTTAACCAATTTATTTGTGTGGCTGACGTCACTAAGTAACCAGACGGTGATACAATTCTATAAGGGTTTGATATGGTAAGAATTGTAGGTGTGTGATCAGAAGATAATTCTAAAGAAGCTTCAACGTGAATCGTTTCTGCGGGGATGTTTTTAACCACGCCAAAATCGATGACATCTGGAATTTTTTGCTGATCAGTAGGCCAATAAGTTGGTTGTCCACTCGCGACCACATTTAAATCCATTTTAGACATTGTATTATACAAAACACGACCCTTTGGTGTAATGAGCCGTGAACCCCAGAAGGTATGTTTAGCGTTGTAATCGCCAGCGGCTAGGAAACAGGGTCCTAATGATTTAAAATATTTATAATATTGGCTTTCTGATATTGAAAATCTAGGTGGAGAGTATAAAGATGAAAGTACAACGTTTCGATTTAGCTCTTCAACACAAATATTCGTTGCTTGCAGATAATCTTCACGATGATCACACATTAAGTAGTGTTTGATTCGGGTTTTTATCAAAATAGCAGAACCTCCACAAGCTCTATCTCGAGGGTCCTTGGTATCATATAATATATAACCATTAATTTTAAACGAATTTCTTGAGGTCAAATGAGTTTCAGAAACCATCATTACATCAATTTGTTTACTTTTAAGAAAATATTCTAGTTCATTTTTATGTTGGCGAATGCCGTTTGCGTTCCAAAAACAAATTTGTAAACAATTCATGGCTTGTTAAGTACAGCTTGCAATAACATCGATTGCATTCTTAACATTTCCTGCATCATATTACCCATTGTATTCGTAAAGTTTGTTACTGTTTGTACTAGTGTTTCCATGGTTTTTTCTAGACGACTTAAATTAGAAACTGGGGTCTCATCATTATTTGGCAAATCACCTTGCATTGGCATATGGTTTGATTTTAGGACGTTAGCGTAGGATGTTCTGTTATTACTAGGCTGCGGTACATGAATGTCATTAGTATTATTTTGATGTGTTTCCTGAATTTGAGGTGGATTAGGTTTCGGTCCAACCGAGCGCTTGACGATAGAGTATACAGGGCATCCTCTATAGTTGGCAGTGTGATTACCACCACAGTTGCTGCATTTTTTTACATTGGGGTCGTTTTTAGACTTATCGCAGAGAGCTGTACCATGCAATTCTCCACATACAACGCAAACAGGTGTTAAATGGCAGTATGCCTTAGTGTGACCAAATTCTTGGCAGTTTAAACATTGCACGGGACCGTTCCTTTTATGCGGCTCCTCTATCGTTATTTTCCTATACAGGATATATCTCAGACTGTAAATGGGATGAGTTTCATTTTTTTTAAGCTTAACGTCGCCGGGTTCTAACTCCACACGAAATAGTGGCTGGGGATTTTTTTCTCTATTTTTAATATTAACTACATTTTTAATTTTAAAGCCCTTCTCTTCTAAAAACGTTTTTATTTCACCTGGGTCTACGCATGAATCAATGCCCTTTATCACTACCTGAAGACCTTTACTGCTCTTCAGTTGGTATGTATAAAAGTTTTTTTTTAGTGCTTCTAATTTAGTTATTACTTTACGAAAATCATCTTCACGATTAACTTGTATTTTAGTTTCATTTATACTACCACGTTTTATTGCAGCTACATAAAAAGAATTTTCACCTATTACCGAGATCAAATTCTTTATTAAATCACTTGAGTTTTGCTCTCTAAGATATATCGGGGGTGGCTTAGAAGATTTTGTAACGTTTTGTGCTTCCGAGGATTCCTCTTCCAAAATTGCAAACCGATTTTGAGAACTTATTCTATCAACTGTACCCTCTTTTAAAACTTTTGGGACAGAAGCAACTGCAGAAGAGGTTGGGCTGCGACCCCGTTTTAGCACTGTTATGTACCTATCCATTCCAACTTGTACTTGAGGCTTTTGACCGCTTTTCACCTGTGATACTGAGTTTTCCATCATGCCTGATTTGGGGGTAATCTTTTCATCACTTGTTAAAATCGTTTCTGCCACTGAGGCACCGCTTGCAGGTTTTATATTTTTTATTGTATTCGAATCAACCGTATTATTAGACACCGAAGGTGATACAGAGTTTTCTATTGTGCCTGATTGAGGGTTAATATTTTTATCACTTATTAAAATTGTTTTTGCCGTTGAGGCAATGCTTGAAGGTTTTATATTTGTTAGTGTATCAACCGTATTATTAAAAACAGATGGTGAGAGGGATCGCGTACGAGTAATAGGTTTAGCTGTTAGGTATTTGCTATCATCGACTCTTTTTTTTATTTCTGCATTTGTTTCGTTAACACTCACTGTGATATATGCATTTCTATCATTATGCTTAATTGTTTTTGCACTGTTTGCACTCATAAGAGTTTTTTTTTTTTTTTTTTACTGTTTACAGTTGTGCTCTTCTTATTTGTTATTGTTTATCAACACCGAGAATAAAAAGTGTGTATGTTTATGTATGTATGTACATACATGTATTTTTTTCTTTTCTTTTATTTACTTTTTTTTTTTTATACTTTATTTGTTCACGTAAAAAAATAAACCGTATGCCGAGCTTATAAAACACGTCTATCTTCAACGAGCGCGACAGACAGATTGTTTCTAAATTACATTATACAATATTTTGTATAATGTTTCTAAATTACATTATACAAATAAAGTTAAGTAAATCAATAAAATTTTTTTGAAAATTTAGCTAAAGTTTCATCAATTTACTGGTCCCACTTTTCTTGGATTTTATCGTAAAATATTTGTTAGGTCTGATCTAAGTCATATCTATATATTTTGTTGGTTCCTTACCTTTGCAAATTGTTTTGTTTTTATTCAAATTAACGTTTTATTTCCAAAACTTATTTGATTTTTGTGTTTTTAAGTATTCGAATTAAAACCGATTAACCGGTTATTTAAAAATTGATTAACCGAAAACCGGGTTTTTTAAAATAGCAACTATTCGTAATATTCGAAAACCGGTTATTGAAAAAAGTCGAATAATCGATCTCCCTATATACTACATACATACATACATATATTAATTTTTTTTTTATTCACAATATTCCACTTCACAATGACAATTAAACAAATTGCGCACAATAAATCTGTTTCCATTTTTGTTTTGTGCTGAAACGCTCCCACCTGAAACAAAACAAATTCAAAAACGGGGCGGTGACGAACAGCAACGATTTTTCGTTTTCGGCGCCGATTACTGTATATGCGGAAACCCAGATTAATGCTACGTCCCAACACTCGCAAATCGCAAATCTTTTTCTTAAACATGTCGTTCTTTTTATAAAGGCCAATCATTCTAAAGTGACATGTATGCATTTTCCAAATATTACTAAGATCCGCTGTGATATAATGATAACAATTCGTAATGGTTAGAAAAGAGATTATTAGAATTTACAATGTAAAGTAATTGATTACGTTTGCGAATTATCAAAAAATAACCATGATTGCATTAGATTACCGGACAATAATTGTAATAAATCCTTAAAAAACTAACTAACTAGTAGTTAGATTATATTACTATAACCTAAAGCAATCGTTATTTTTGAATTACATATATGTATGTAATTGCAAATGTTATGCGTGATGCAAGTGTCAGATTTTGCCCGATTTTTTTCAAAAACATCATATCGACACCCCTTTTTGCGAAATGATCGTAAGTTCCAAAATATGAATTTTAAAGAAGAAGGTTTTTTCAAATTATTTTAGAATCTGTGCATAAATTCAAAATGTACGATTTTAGATATTTGTTATAAATGTGGATTCTTTACATTGTGTTAGAGCGCTTCCGACATTTTTGAGGAAAAAAACATGGCGCTTGCGATATTTATGTTAGTTACAAATTTATATTTTTAATAACGTTACACCTTAACGTACATTTTTTGTATTTATTTAATTTTAAATATTTATTCAGAAAATGTAAAAAAAACTTTAAAAAAACTTTAATTATATGTAGATAATCTTCCTAAATATCTAACTTGACTTAACAGATAACAGAGTCTTTCTCATTGATTTTTGTCATAGTTGGGGGTAGTGCACTAAATATTGATTTTAATCAGCATTGCACTTTAACTAAATAAAACTGCAAAAAAATTAGAATGCACTATTTTTTACCAGATTTAGTGATGATTGGTATTTTTTTCACTAGCACTCAAAAAATTTTGTGGCATTGCAAATTTTTTAACTATCACTAACGGTGATTGAATGCATAAGATCTGCACTCAATTCAAATAGTGCAAAATTTGTACTTGCAATAAAAAAAATTTCATATAAACACACTCTAACTAAAATTTAAAATATGTAATTTTGTATGCGGATAGTTTTCGATTCTTGTTATGATATGCATAAGCAAAGGAAATTAAACACCATGAAATTTCGTCAATAATGGAATATCTTATGGCTTTATTTTTTTAACATTTTTAGTGAGGCTGCTAATTTTCAATTCAACACTCAACATCAACTAATTTTGCACTATCACTAACTGTGAGTTGAAACTGCAAACTTAGTGCACTACCGCCATCTATGGTTTTTAACAGAGTACTATAGGTCAAAAGACCGGGTTTTGAAGCAAAAACTCCATTTCACAAGTGTGCCTTTTCAAAAAAGTGATAGCGACATTTTGTACTAAACATTTTGAAATACGTACCCGACAATAAAAAACTTTAATCAGGGTCAATCATGACTTAAGGCCGAGTCACAAAGAATACTTTGTACTTTATTCGTCACTTCTTTCAACTGACAACTAAGTTGATATACAGGTTTTCTTACGACCTTTGTCCCATATCGTACGTTTCCGTTAAAGCAATGTACTAAAGTTGGGCAACTTTTGACTTATCGTACGTTGAAATATTAAAAGCTATCAGTTGGTTTTTTATTTGTTATAATAAAAGTTGGTGTGTTGTGTGTCATCAAAAACCAAATAAAAAAACTGAAATTAAATAAATAAACAGCCATGTCACAAAGTACAATTCCGTGCGGAACAGAAGAAAGCATATTTGTTTATTGATAGAAAATATATTTTGATAGATTTTTGACCTTTAAGATATAGAAAACTCCCATTCCGTTAATGAAAAAAATGGTTACATACCGCCAAGTTTTTTTCGTAATTTTCTGAAGCACCAAAATACGGCATAAACTCTGTTTTCGAACGGAATTGTACTCTGTGACATGGCTGAAAATTGTCTCGGTCTTGATAAAATATCCGTCATTAAAGTATTTATTGTGTGCCACTCCTCCGTTGTTACGTTAGTGTCAGTTGAAAAAGAGACGTATAAAGTACAAAGGCCTTTGACTCTAAGCTGTCAAAATTGAAGTTTTTTTCTTCTTATATGACATTCAGCTTTATAGTGCCTAATATGTGCCTATTGTTTAACAAAATATTAGTATTTTACACAATTTCTCTGAAATGGAAAATATTAATTCAGGTACGTAAAAAAATGGCGGTATTTACACCGTGATTTTTAAAACATTTTTTATTTTCTTTTAAAGCTGCTACCAAAATCTGTTTCCATTTACATGCTGACTTTTGAGACATGTATTTTTTATTATTGTTTTAAAATAGTTTTGGTCATAGACCGTTCGGTTTTTGGAGTAGTACTTTGTTAATTCGGGTGCATTTGTTGAACAATTTATATGTGTTGAAAGATAATAATGTGTACTTTCATGTTTTTGTAGAACAAACTGATGTCAGTCAATTAGATGACAAATAACTTTTGCCACTCTCCCCTAAAGAGGCATTACTTCTTTTTATAGGAAATAATTTAACAATGCAAAAGGACATAAAAAGTCAAGAAACTGTAATATTTATCCACACTACAAAAAAAGGACTATCAGTAACGGTATCATCAGCACAAATTCCTCTGCAGAGCTTGGTTAACCATACAGTAAAACGACTTTTGCCATACCAAGAAGAAGTTTTGATGCAAACAGCTGAGCTGAATGAAATCACAGGAAAGTTCAATTGAACAAATATTAAGCAGCAATGTCCCAAAAAGTTTAGATAACTCACTATTTGTAATATAAATTATACCAATGCAATCGTTTCTAGTTCTTCTGTCATCCTTTTTTCCCATTGGAGCACAGGACCTCCCCTATTTTTCTGTATCTCACTCACATTATTGGCACCGCGAATGATATCGTTCCAAGTGTAGTTTGCTGCGATAAGTTCATAATCTATTTATCTGCGCCATGTTTTTGATGGGGTACCAGGGCTTTGGGTAGCTTGTGGGTTCCATCTTAAAACTTGACGCGCAATGTTTGCGCTGGGTCGTCTTAATATGTGTCCAATTCAATGCCATTTACGTTCTTTGATTTGCTTGGCTAGCTTTTGGCTAGTTCTTTTCTATAAATCGGTGTTGCCGATCCGGTTGGGCCACCATATACCAATAATATTTCGGAGACAATTATTAGTAAATGTCTATAAACGCTTGTCAATATCTTTCGTGCTGCTCCATCATCTCCATCGCAGGCATAATACAAAACAGATTTGACATTAGAATTGAAAATTCTAAGTTTGGTGTTGGAAGATAATTGACTAGATCGATATGGTTTGTTTAATATTACAAACGTCGAATTAGTTTTGTTTTTGCGACTTGTTACGTCTTCATTAGATCCGCTCTTATTTCCAACAATGCTTCCAAGATAGTTGAAGTTTTGGACGTTCTCAATACGGTCATCGCCTGTGTATAAGCTTGGATGTTGTAAAGAGCTGTGCTAACCGGTCACAAATTTAATTTTTATTATATTGATCTCGAGTGCAGCGGTTTTAGCATTTATACTCAGATCTGAAAGGTTTTTTGGAGGTAACTTAGCCTTAAAATTACCAAAATAGTTTTACCGGATAGTTAAAGATAACTGTTAGGTACGAATACAACTAGATATCTCTTTGTAGAAATTACGGGCATAAACGGTTTTCATACGGAGAATAATTGATATTTGGTTTCCAAAGCAGTTTTCGAAGACAGAATACAATAAATTGCTTCTGTACGGATTCCAGTTTTTTTAGTATGTACCTCATACTGGGGGTCCCAGACGACCGAGCCGTATTTCAGAATAGGTCTCACTAATAAAATATACAACTACTTTATAACATAGGGATCGTCAAACTCCCTCCCCCAACGTTTGATAAACCCAAAAACACCTTTGGCCTTGTTGGTAGTCTGCAATATGGGCGCATTAAAACACAATTGATGATCAAGTAAAATACCCACATCAAGGAATGCCTCTACTCTTTCAAGTTGATGCTTATTTAGTGTATAGTTACAGAGTACTGGACTTCTTCTTACGTAGAATAACATATGTTTAATTTTTTTCCAGTTAAGGTCCACAAATTTATATCACACCATAAGCTCAAACTGTTGAGATAGTCTTGGAGTAATGAAGACATAGTTGAGTTTTTGTAGCTAAGGAAAACTTTTACATTAATCTTAAGGGACTCTAGATGAAACAGGTAAAGCTTTAGAATTACAACTGCGAAACAATATGCACTGATACCTCCCATTTAAGAAGTATAGGAGAGAGCCCGATTCTATCCAACTTGTACCTAAGAAGGTTATTATTTACTTTAATAAAATCCGTAAAAATGGTGATAACAAAGAAGATACTTGATGTGATATAATATTACTCACGATTTTTTCCAAAGAGTTTTAGAATAATACTTCATTTAGCTATAATTCTAAAGTTTAAAATATTTGATCTACATCCGGATTTAAACAAAGGTATAATGAAAGAATCTTTCCAGTAATCGGAGAAATACCCAGTTAAAACTGAATCGTTATATAAATACGTTAAAGGCGAAATTAAGGAACATAAGCATTTCCGAAGCACACAACTGGGAACTTCATCGGGGTCATAATTTTTAGAGTAATCAAATCCTTAGACAGCATGCACAACAGTTGTTTCATGTACTATTGGACAATTTATTATTGAAGATTTAGGTTTTCAATATGGATGATCGAATGAAGGATTCATTTCCTTCTAAAGTTTTCCTTAACTTTAGAGAGATAACACAAGTCAACACTAGTTTTGGTGCTAAGGAACTGTAATATTTTTTAAACTAGGACTTCATACTGATTACAAAAATAACAAAAAGTTGGAATTATTACGTGTAGTTTTCTAGTATTTCGCTTTTGTGCAAATATTATTATTTACATAATACTTTATTTTTCGTGACTTTCGTGAATGATGTGCAGTGGGTAGGTCTCGTTGCATTCCCCAACAAGATCCAAGATTATCTGAGAAAATTTCATAGCCATGTTGCATCCCAATTTTCTAAAGTTATCTACTTGATGGTTGACTTGTAATTTCCAAGAAAGTTTTTAATAAGTTTTGATAATTTTTACTATTCGGGATTTGCAAAATACTCAAAATTTGCTGACTTTTTTGTAGAACTCGACTAGTACATGCCAGCGACTTAATATCAGGCTAAAATTAAGAATTCTGGACTTCATTTTTGTAATACCCGAGGTGCCCTAAATGGGGAATCTATGGAGGCCCTCCTGATATGTCTATACACCACAAATCCTAAACTTAAGCTCAAATACAGAGTCCTTAATTTGCACCTGGAATTTTATTTCAATAGGTCTAAACGTATCAGAATTATTTACATTTTTTTCTAAAATCTCCCCCTGTCCCCTCTCTTAAAATAATTGGTATAACAAAAAAATTGTAAACATGACTTACGATCAAATCGAACACCTTATAAATTTCGCGTTATTTAAAATTTGGACATTTTGATAATTAGCAAACATTTTAATTTCAATCATAATTTTTTTTTTTTCAAAATGCCGCTTACGATCATTTCGCGAAACGAAGTCGATATGTTTTTAGGCATTGACATATACACAAATAACTTTTCTTTGAGGGAATTAGAAACACTTACTTGAACTATATTTGAAATCAGCATGGGTAACATTGATAATGGAAAACGTAAAATATTAAATAATGATAATGATACGAATGTTTTAGTTGCATCGAGTACATGATTTTCATCAATTAATACATAAGTGGCAAATGTGACCAATGAGACCTGTAAAAATAATGTTTATCAAAATAATGAATTAATTTAAATTGCAATTAAATTTACAACTAAAAGATTTAAATTAAATTTTATGTGAAATAAATCCTTCGGCCGTTAAATGATTTTTGTCACTGGAAAGCACATACAACGATGGCAAAGGTATCTAAGAAAACCTTTAATGTTGATAGTAAATAAACAGCGGTGCAAAATTTTAAATGCATGTACTTTAAGAGAATTCGTTCATTTGTATACAAATTTTTTTAATACATACATATATATTATTTTAAGTGATAGCAACTGATCCCTTTCATGCTATATTTAGTCTTTTTTAAGTCCCTGAAACCCGATAAGAACATTTTAGCCCTAAACTAAAAAAGGCACATTTTTAAGCCATTTTTGATATGAAAAATGTTCGCCCCTTAAGCCTTAAGCCGTTTTTGCTTCAGTTAGTTAGGCTAAGAAGGGTTATGCGCCCAAGGGCGCATCTCCACTCGGAGACCAATAAGGTCCATTGTGAAATACACAGTAATACACAGTACAAATTAGGGATATCAATCCCGAAATCCCGACCACGAAAAATCCCGAGATTCAGTGAATCCCGAAACCCGGAACTTAAATTTTGTAATCCCTAACTTAATTCCTTTATTTACCTTTTTTATAAAAAGAAATTCACTATGACATTCTCTCTTGAGAGGATCGGAAACACAATATGGATCTTTTATAGGTGTGTTCCACAAGATCTCGGGCAAGTTCAGACTAATGAGAGTAAAATGATATGTACTCTCTTAATTTGCCAAACTTACCCAAAATTGTTGAAAAGCAAAAAGCCATTTTTGGAATACTAATAATGCTAACTTTTTTAGTTAAGACCTATTTAAGTGATTTAAGACGCTTAAAAGTCATAAAATTATAGATACAAAACATTTGCATCATTGTCAGTTTTTACGTGTATTTTTTTTATATTAAAGAACAAGGGAAATATGTATGCACTAATGTATTTACCACCTTAACTTTTTCATCAAAAGCTTCCATTTTGCTTTTTAATGTATATTTTTTGATAAATTTATCAGTTTAATATGTAAACAAAAAGTATCTGATTGTTTAATTCTTGTCCAAACTTACCCAAAGAAAAAGTTCGTGTAAATTTGTACAGAAAATAAAAAAAAAAATTACTCTCTTATTTGCACAAAAATTTTTATCTGGAAAGCTTTTGTGTAACTTTGTACAAGTTCGGACTGCTTCGTTATGCATGTGGAACCGAGCTTATATTTATTTGATTAAATTTGTTAATACTGTCATTGAAAACGAAAGAAAAAATCATTGAAGAAAGAAATGTTTTTTAAAATGCACGAAACAAATAGAAACCCCAAAAGTTTCGTGTGGTTTTATTTTCTAATTGATTCAACTGGTGCACCAAATGCAAAATTTAAACTTTACTCTTTTCAGGTTTATTAAAGTGTTTTCCGAGGGAGGACATGGGACCTACGATATTTTATGGAGCAATTTCACGAAATAAGGTAGTGTCATTTATACACTACATAATTCCTACCACTAGTGGTGGTGGGTATAAAAATGTGTTTTTGTTAAAATAAGATTATTATGGTTAACTAAAAACAGATTTTGCTAATTAAAATAAGAATAATCCCGATATCCTGAAAAATTATTTGAAAATCGGTATTTGCAAAAACCAGTATCGATTTTCATTCCTTGTTCGAACTCCTAAATTATTTGTTTAGACTCGGTATATTTAACAGTGGTTAAGCAGATTTTGTATTGAAAAGAGAAAACATAAACAAGGGGACCGAAATGTATGGAATTATTCAGATTAACGCGATTTTTCAAGGGATACCGTTTCTTACGAATTATTGAGATTTTCTATTTAACGGGGTACGAGTTATCGAGATTATACTGTATTTATTTCAGCAAACACAACAAACGATAATATTTTTAATTTTACGTTGGTAATTTGTTTTATAGCACAAACACTGAAGAACGAATAAAGCCAAAAATTGTTTAGAGAACTCTAAAATTGTGGATATGAGGCAATGTTAGGGCTCTATATCCTAAATGTATTCGAGATATCAAGAGAATTGAATTATATATAACTCATTTTTTTAAATGAGCCATCCGGCATAATATTAACGAACTTTTGACTTTAATCGCCATATGCAAATGTTTACATTTATTTTTCGCTTTAGGGTTGGCAGCATTATTTTTATGTTTATATTATTTTTTTTTATTTTTTTATTTCCTATGCTAATTAATTTTAATTCAAATGTTAAAATCGAAAATTCAAAAAAAAAAAGGTTTGAGAATTCATATGAAAAATAAATTTCATATCAAAGGATTAACTTTGTGTTTTCTGGGATATACTATAGTTAAAATTGTAGTTGTATTAGTATAAGAATGTTATTAGCATCCTAGTTAGCATTTTCATTCTTGTAACAGTCTACTGGGAATCTCATGAAGAGCGTTTTTGATCGTAAAAGATTCTTCGCACGGGAGAAACTGTTACACAAAAACCTGTGAGATACTTCTACAACGCAGCGAAAGGCGCTTTTATTAATCGTAGAGGGAATTGTTAGCGATGTGTGTAAATATTATCTAACAAGTCTTTCAGAAACCATGTCAAGAATCTTATGAGACTCGTGTTGGGATTACCTTACAACTAGTGAAATGATCAGCCGTATAACTGAGCTACCTAAATAAAAACATCAAGCGACTTTTTCATGTCAAAACTAATCATTTTCATACTATTTATATGAAACAAATCTTATAAGAGGAATTTGCACGGTGTCTTTTTAGACATGTCTAACAAACACGTTTGTTTTGTTTGTATGCGATCGGATTTGAGAAGAGTTTTCATGTTTGTTTTTATGAATTTTCATGTTTTTGAATTTGTATGTATATGGATATTAGACAATTAGACATGAAAACAGACATGTTTGGAAAGACATCTTGAAAAGACAATAGGTTTTTGGAAGCATGTTTAAAAGAGAATGAATAAAACAGACATGTCTGAAAAGACACCGTGTAAATGCCCCATTATACTATACTTATTATACTAAAATGAATTTTCGTTGTTTTTGAAGCAGACCTGCAGTAGAAAATCGTCTCTCGAATGTGACTAAACTCATTTGACAACTTAATTATTTCTGCACCATGTTCTTAAATTTTGAGTATACCATTTAATTGCGCCAGTAGACAAGCGGATCTGCGTCTCTAGAAAAAACGCTCTAAAGGTCAGTTCTTGTAGACTTATCAAAACTTTTACTAGGTGTAGGGGTGACCGTGTCTTCAACACTTTCGGAATGTAGAGTCATGATGAGTAGCCATTTTTTCGATCTATTGCCTTTTAAATTTTCTAGCTTTGTATCGAAGGTATAGAATTGTAGATAAACAATAATTTAATTTTTTTCTTCACACTCAAATCTTACATTCAGAGCTAATTCTACGTCAATAGCCAATTTTTGGGAATCTGAACTTCTCTGCATCTTAGTTTATTCATTTATCGTATTTTTAAATAATGTTCGAAGACTGTTAACTAGCGAAATAGTATGTATCAGAAAATGTAGCAGTGCTTATGTATTTTGTGGTCTCTTTGAAGTAACACAAAATTTGTAGCGATATGATGATTTGTTCGAAAATTAGCATAAACTTCTTAAAACGTATAATTACTTACAAGATTTAACAATGAGAGAACGTTTTACCATTACGGTGCAACGCAAAAACGGCTGATTCTGCAGGCCCACACCAAGCGCTCAATGCGTTTATGCATCAGTCCAAAAAGTGGTAGTGTAAAATTGTTTTGACAAGTTACACAGCAAACGTAAAATGAATATACGTATCGAAATCATACTTTAGCATGCGTCTCGAAAATAGAAAAAAAAAACGTGGTATGGACCGACCTCCAGCTTAAGAATTAAAAGAAAAAGTTTATTAATCTGCTTGATTTTTTGCTATTAGTTGTTATGCAAAAAATAAGCATTGCAAATTAAATTGTTCATAAAAAAACTATAAAAAATATTGGCGTATCGACAGTAAAATATCACCGATACCGATATATCGGCAAACGTGAAGTATAGCCGATATATCGGTATCGGCATTCGTTACTTCCCTAATAATAAGTACAAGGTAGGTTCATTAGGGAGAGTTGTCATTGTTTACCCATGTAATGTCAAGTAAACTTATTTGATTTTTGAGGCATGTTTTAATTTTCGTTTTTCTTATTTTCTTTTGTTTGACGTTATGCGGGTTTTAAAACTGAGAACGAAATTTCTAATGACTACTTACACCCAATTTACATGATGAATATTATGACGTCCAATTTTCTTAATTCCCTTTTGAAGTTGCTACCAAAAACTACTCAAATTCATACGATTTAATTTTTTTCTTCACACTCAAATCTTACATTCAGAGCTAATTCTACGTCAATAGCCAATTTTTGGGAATCTGAACTTCTCTGCATCTTAGTTTATTCATTTATCGTATTTTTAAATAATGTTCGAAGACTGTTAACTAGCGAAATAGTATGTATCAGAAAATGTAGCAGTGCTTATGTATTTTGTGGTCTCTTTGAAGTAACACAAAATTTGTAGCGATATGATGATTTGTTCGAAAATTAGCATAAACTTCTTAAAACGTATAATTACTTACAAGATTTAACAATGAGAGAACGTTTTACCATTACGGTGCAACGCAAAAACGGCTGATTCTGCAGGCCCACACCAAGCGCTCAATGCGTTTATGCATCAGTCCAAAAAGTGGTAGTGTAAAATTGTTTTGACAAGTTACACAGCAAACGTAAAATGAATATACGTATCGAAATCATACTTTAGCATGCGTCTCGAAAATAGAAAAAAAAAACGTGGTATGGACCGACCTCCAGCTTAAGAATTAAAAGAAAAAGTTTATTAATCTGCTTGATTTTTTGCTATTAGTTGTTATGCAAAAAATAAGCATTGCAAATTAAATTGTTCATAAAAAAACTATAAAAAATATTGGCGTATCGACAGTAAAATATCACCGATACCGATATATCGGCAAACGTGAAGTATAGCCGATATATCGGTATCGGCATTCGTTACTTCCCTAATAATAAGTACAAGGTAGGTTCATTAGGGAGAGTTGTCATTGTTTACCCATGTAATGTCAAGTAAACTTATTTGATTTTTGAGGCATGTTTTAATTTTCGTTTTTCTTATTTTCTTTTGTTTGACGTTATGCGGGTTTTAAAACTGAGAACGAAATTTCTAATGACTACTTACACCCAATTTACATGATGAATATTATGACGTCCAATTTTCTTAATTCCCTTTTGAAGTTGCTACCAAAAACTACTCAAATTCATACGATGGTTTTTTTGGACGTCTAATTTTTTTATTTTCACTCAATCCAGTTGATGAGAATATAAAAATAAAACGTAACAGAAAGAACAGAAAAAAGTGTAAAGCGAAGTGTCAAAAAAAAAACATGAAAACAGAAACCATGTCTATTTTTCAACCCATCTTTCTTCTCTACACCGCTTGCTACCAAACAAAAAATGACGTCCAAAATTGGACGTCATAAAATTCATCATGTAAACTGAGTGTTATTCTACCATGGTTATACGTAATTGTAGTTTAAAATCTCCGTAACAGGATTACCGTTAGAACTTTTTAAAAGTGGCACAAAAGGATGTTTTATAAATATAAAGTTGCACAAAAAAGTCATTTAGGAAAATAAGAGTTGCAAATATTTTTTAATGAAGTGAAGGCTTTAGTAAGCGGAGCAGGTGTTTGTTAACCATACAAGAGAAATCTTTGTACCCGGCCGAACCCCCACTCTAACTATCTATCGCGCGATTTTTAAATTCAAAACTGTACAATTAAAATATTTAAATTCAGGATTTTGAAATGCAATATTTTGGAATTCGGCATTTTGGAATTCGAGATTTTAAGTTTCGGGCATATTACCCCGCCCCTAAAATTTCTAATACACATTTCTTTGTGTCTCTTTTTTTTAATTTTAAACTTTTTGTGGTAAATATTCATTAAACAAGTAAGAAAGTATAGTCGGCCAAATCCGACCATTTGATACCCTACACCACAGTATATAAGAAACAATTTTTGCAAGTGTGCCCTATTTGGGACCCATGGGCAATCATGGAACAGCCATACAAAATTTATGTAATTGAGTTTAACCTGGTGTTTACACATGCAAGTACAAATTCGAAAAACTCAACACACTTACACTTTTTGTCTAAAACCATCACATTTTTCGTACTTGCAGCTCAACTTGCAAGAGCATTTGCTTGCAAGCAAATTTTTGACACTTATATATATATATATGTTCCTCTAACTCCCACTGGAGCATAGGGCGCCAATAACAGCTGTTCTCCATCTGACCCGGTTTTGAGCGATATACCTAAGTTCATTCCAAGATATACCCAGTTGGTTCATTTCGGATTCCGTTGAACGTCTCCATGTTGTGCGTGGCCTGCCGCTTTCTCTGCCATCTTGTTGAAATGGGTTTCATCTAAGAGCTTGTTTAGTTACATTAGTGTCATTTCGACGGAGGGTGTGTCCTATCCACTGCCACTTTCGTTTACGTATCTCGGTTGCTACTTGTATTTGGTTCGTCCTTGATAGCAACTAGGCATTTGATATTGTCCTAGGCCAAAAGATGCGTAGTATTCTTCTAAGGCAGCGGTTAATAAACGTTTGAAGTCGTCTGGTAATGTCACTTGTGACCTTCCAGGTTGTACACCCATATAGGAGAACCGATTTAACATTCGCCTCAAAAATTCTCAGCTTTGTGGTTTGGCTGATTTTATTACTTTGCCAGATTGGGGCTAGTAAGCCAAAAGATGACCTAGCCTTGTTTATTCTAGCGACTACATCTAGTTCGGTTCCTCCATTTGCAGTAATCTCGCATCCTAGATAGCAGAATTGGTCACTTGTCTCAAATGTCTGGTTGTTGATGGTCATGGGAACTGTTGTTGCCCCGATACTTAGCGTTTTTGTTTTGGCTGCATTTATTTTTAGCCCTGTGTATTGTAGCTTTTCCTGAAGCTTGGCTGTTTGTCTAAGATCAATAATCTTGTGTGAGAGTAAGCAAATATCGTCTGCGTACGCCAGGTAGTTAAGGTAACGATTGTTGATTTGCCATTGTATTCCTTGTCTTTTATTTTCAATTACATTGAGAACATCTTCCATAACCACAAGAAATAGAAGAGGTGACAATATGCAACCCTGGCGCACTCCACTTTTTACCATAAACGGATCAGAAAGATTTCCCTTATGAAGGACAAAGCATCTGGCATGTTTATAACTCTTTTTAATCAAAATAATTATTTTTTCAGGTATATTTCTTCTTCGCAGGGCTAACCAAATACATTCTCGATTAATTGAGTCGAACGCTTTTTCGAAATCTATAAATAGCAGATATAGTTTGGAATTTAACTCAACGCACTGCTCAATGATAATGCGCAATGAGTTAATATGGTCAGCGCAAGAGGAACCACTGCGGAAGCCGGCTTGACATGAGCTGATAGTTTGCTCTAAGTGTTCTTTAATGCGGTTTAATATTATTTTTGCAACTATTTTGGCAACGGTTGGTAATACACATATACCCCTCCAATTAGAACAATCTTTAAGATCTCCCTTTTTCGCGATTTTAACAACTATGCCATCCTTCCGGGAATGAATACCATCGGTACCAGCTGCTTTTCCATTTGGCAGTTCTTTTATGGCGGCAATAGTTTCCGCTATACTAGGAGGTGTTATTCTAATCCTCGCGTTTGTAATTGGTGGTGTACTAGTTAAAATGGGAGGCTCCAGAGTTGTATCTATGATACAGTTTAGCACACTTGAGAAATGCTCTTTCCAACGTTGGAGTTGTTCGTGGTCGGTGTTGAGCAAATTTCCTCGCAGATCTCTCACAGGGTGTTCTGTTCGTAGCTTGCGGTCTGCTAGCTGCTTTGTGACCTTAAATACAGTGCGTCTGTCGCCAGCTCGTGCAGCCTTTTCCGCTTCTGCCAAGTTGTCAATATGTTTGCGCTTATCTCTCCGCACCGCTCGTTTAACTGCTATGTGTAGATCTCGGTAATTCGTTTCTAGGTTCGTCTTTAGCTCCGAGTTATCCATTGATGCTAGTTTTTCCTTTAGCTCACGCCTTTCTGCAATAATAGCCCACGTTACATCGGACATCCATTGTTGTCTTCCTTTGGGTGGAGGCCCGATTGTACGGTCAGCACAAGATTTTATTTTGTTTTTAATGAGGTCCCACTTAGAATTTACCGAGGTAAGTGATTCATATTGCGAGCTATTTAATGCATCTCGCAGCAGTGTGGTGAAGTCTTCCCTAACATTGGTGTTTTTCAGACGTTCAATGGCGTATCTTTTAGGCCGTAAGTTGCTTAATCTTTTTTGTATCGCAGCTGTGCAGAGGCGACCACTAGGTAGTGGTCTCGGGATTGACCTATGTCTGCCCCCCTTTTGTTGCGTACATCTAAGAGACATTTTCTATACCGATGGCTTATCGCACAGTGATCAATTTGATTTGCTGTATTGTGCCTATCAGGGGACAACCAAGTTATTTTATGACACAACTTATGCTCAAATAGTGTACCACCAATAAGAAGTTTTCTGGAATTACAGAAATCTATAAATCGTTCTCCGTTATCGTTTCGAGTGCCAATTCCATGTCTACCCATTATATGTTCCAATGATTCATTATCAGAGCCAACTTTAGCATTCATATCACCCATTATTAAAATAATATCACCACGTGGAACAGAGTCGTATGTAATATTAAGCTGGTCATAAAACGAATTTTTAATATCATCATTGGCAGTTTCCGTTGGGGCATAGCACTGAATAATTGTAATATTTCTGATTTTAGATGCAAACCGAGCGAGTAGTATTCGGTCAGACACAGGTTTCCAGTCAATAAGACTTTTTCGAGAATTTAGTGTAAGCATAAGTCCGACTCCGGATTCGTGGGTGGAACCGATTTCTTTTCCAGAGTACAGCATGTTTGTTTGGCCAGTAGTGGACGAAAATTCCCCTGAACCTTGCCATCGTACCTCACTCAATCCTAGTATTGCAAGGCCATATCTCGACATTTCGCGCTCCACTTGCAGGTATTTGGAGTTCATACCAGCGCTGATATTATCGCTGTCCCTGAGGTTGACACTTGCAGCAAGTAAATTGACAAATGAAGAAACAGTGTTACCGTACTAGTAAAATAACTAGTTCTTAGTAAAATAAAAATTATGTTTATAGTTGATTTTCTGTGTATTTATAAAAATAAAAAACAAAACAAAAACACTACTATACAGCAACACATCTTTATGGCTTTTTTAAACATTAAAAAGCAAGCATTTTGAAAAAAAAATTTTTCAATTAAAATATTTTTCAGAAATCTTATGATGTCGGTAACTTCGGCAATGCTGGATTCACATATTTTAAAAATAAACATGATTTTTTCATCAAGGGGGACCAAAAATAAAATAGATAAAATTATTAATTTAATTTCGTTATATCGTTAACATGATAATGTTTTTTAAACCCAAAATGAAGCTTTTTTCATGAGATGTTTTCGCTTCTAGAACATTTGAAAAATAAGTTTACAACTGACTGTGTAAACCTGCAAGCTACTTGCAAGACTTTCCGATTTTTCTTCGTCATTTTCGTTGATAAATCATATACACTACTTGCAAGTAATTACTTGCATGTGTAAAGGCTGGGTAAGATTCATATAAAAGTTATTTATTCATAATGAAGAGTTACCCTAAATAAAGGGGGCAAATTTAATTTTATTTTAGGCTTTTTTCCATTAATCATTTAAAAAAATGGTTTACATTGGATAATGAAAAATGTCCCTAAATTTGGGGTCAATTTTCATTTGTTTTTTGGGGCCATATTTCCTGGGCTACATTTCGCAGCGCTAACGAAGAATAATTTGTTTTTGCTTTAAATATTATGACAACGATGCCAGACTAAATCGCTGTGCGGACTTTTGGCAAATTTTGTTAAAAAAAGAGGAAAAGGTCGCCACTCGTTGAAGATAGACGTGTTTTCTAAGCTCGGCATACGGTTTAATTTTTTTTTGAACAAATAAAGTATTAAAAAAAGTAAATACAAGTAAAGAAAAAAAAAAAAAAAAAAAAAAATACATGTACCCAGCTAGCATAGGCTGTTTGTTAGACGATTATGTTCAATATACAACTCCTAAAAGAGTCTTCTGATGATTATCTGACGAGTTACAAAAACAAAAACATCTAATTTTTTTTATTTTAATTTTTTTTTTAAATTTTTGACACGCTCGTCTTTTAATCTTGGAATGAGCCTTTTGAGACTCTCTGTAAGAGTCATATAAGAATTACTGAGCTACCTAAATAAGATCGTTTTTGAAATATGAAAATTCTATTGTCAATGCAATTTCAATAAAACAAACCGATCTAAGGATCTGTAAAATAAGATTTTCCGGCAGGATGATGTTGATTTCCCGACCTTAAGGTTTGTTTGATATATGTAAATTGTATGAAAATTATAAGTTTTGACATGAAAAACACGCTTGATGCCCTTATTTAGGTAGCTCAGTTATACGGCTGAGCATTTCACGAGTTGTAAAATAATCCCTAAGTGAGTCTCAGACGACTCTTGGTATGATTTTTGAAAGACTCGTTAGATAATCTCTACATACATCGTAAACGATTCCCTCTAAGATTAATATAAGCGTCCTACGCTGTGTTGTAGAAGTATCTCACAGAGGAATCAGCTTGTGTAACAGTTACTCCCGTGCGAGGAATAGTCTACAATTAAAAAATGAGCTCGTCGACGATCAAAAACACTCGTCATGAGATTCCCAGTAGACTCCCAGACGATTGAAAATGCTAGCTGGGTATGTACATATATACATAAACACACATTTTTTTATTCTCGGTGTTGATAAACAATAACAAATAAGAAGAACAAAACTGTAAACAGTAAAAGAAAAAAAAAAAAAAAACTTTTATGAGTGCAAACAGTAGAAATGCATATATCACAGTGAGTGTTAACGAAACAAATGCAGAAATAAAAAAAAGAATCGATGATAGCAAATACCTAACGGCTAAACCTATTACTCGCACGCGATCCCTTTCACCGTCTGTATTTAATAACACGGTTGATACAATAACAAATATAAAACCTGCTAGCGTTGCCTCAACAGCAAAAACAATTTTAATAAGTGATGTAAATATTAACCCCCAATCAGGCATAATAGATAACTCAGTATCACCTTCGGTGTCTAATACAATAAAAAATATAAAACCTGCAAGCGGTGGCCCAGCGGCAAAAACGATTTTAATAAGTGATGAAAATATTACCCCCAAATCAGGCATGATGGAAAACTCAGCTCCACAAGTAAAAAGTACTCAAAAGCCTCCAGTACAAGTAGGTATTGATAGGTACATAACAGTGCTTAAACGGGGTCGCAGCCCAACCTCCTCAGCAGTTGCTTCGGTCTCAAAAGTCTCAAAAGATGGCACAGCTGATAGAACAAGTTCACAAAATCGTTTTGCAATTCTGGATGAGGAATCCCCGGAAGCACAAAACGTTATCAAATCTTCTAAGCCACCGCCGATATATCTTAGAGAGCAAAACTCAAATGAATTAATAAAGAATTTGATCTCGGTAATAGGTGAAAATTCTTTTTATGTAGCTGCAATAAAGCGGGGTAGTATTAATGAGACAAAAATACAAGTTAATCGTGAAGAAGATTTTCGTAAGGTAATAACTAAATTTGAAGCACTTAATAAGAATTTTTATACATATCAACTGAAGAGCAGTAAAGGTCTTCAGGTAGTGATTAAGGGCATTGACTCATGCGTGGACCCAGGTGAGATAAAAACGTTTTTAGAAGAGAAGGGCTTCAAAATAAAAACTGTAATAAACATTAAAAATAGAGAAAAAAAATCCCCAGCCACTATTTCGAGTGGAGTTAGAACCCGGCGACATTAAGCTTAAAAAGAACGAAACGCATCCCATATATAATCTTAAATATATCCTGTATAGAAAAATAACAATAGAGGAGCCGCACAAAAGGAATGGTCCCGTGCAATGTTTAAACTGCCAAGAATTTGGTCACACTAAGGCATATTGTCATTTAACCCCTGTTTGCGTCGTATGTGGAGAATTACATGGTACAGCTCTCTGCGATAAGTCTAAAAACGACCCCAATGTAAAAAAATGTGGCAACTGCGGTGGTAATCACACGGCCAACTATAGAGGATGCCCTGTATACTCTATCGTCAAGCGCTCGGTTGGACCGAAACCTAATCCCCCTCAAATGCAGGCAACAAATCAAGTTTACATTAATGACGTTCAGGTACCGCAGCCTAGTAATAACAGAACATCCTACGCTAACGTCCTAAAATCAAACCATATGCCAATGCAAGGTGATTTGCCAAATAATGATGAAACTCCAGTTTCTAACTTAAGTCGTCTAGAGAAAACCATGGAAACATTAGTACAAACAGTAAATAACTTTACAAACACAATGGGTAATATGATGCAGGAAATGTTAAGAATGCAATCGATGTTATTGCAAGCTGTACTAAACAAGCCATGAACTGTTTAAAAATTTGCTTTTGGAACGCAAACGGCATCCGCCAACATAAAAATGAACTAGAATACTTCCTTAAAAATAAACAAATTGATGTTATGATGGTTTCTGAAACCCATCTGACCTCAAGAAACACGTTTAAAGTCAATGGTTATATATTATATGATACCAAGGACCCTCGAGGTAGAGCTTGTGGAGGTTCTGCCATTTTGATAAAAAACCGAGTAAAACACTACCTAATGTGCGATCATCGTGAAGATTATCTCCAAGCAACGAGCATTTGCGTTGAGGAATTATCTCGAAACATAGTAATTTCATCATTATACTCCCCACCTAGATTTTCAATATCAGAAAGCCAATATAGAGCAATTCCATATGAAAACGATCAAAATTGGCAAATTTTTGGACGACCCCTCTCCGATTTTAAAATAAATAGTCTCAATCGATTGCCCAGCAAAAAATAATGTACCTACATATTTTTTTTTTTTTTTATAGTGACTGGTTTAGTGGTGGTGTACACCACTGTCATGTGAAAAATTGAAGAATTCTTCATAAGGGACCTCATTGAAATTTGTTTTAAAAAAAAACTACTAAAGCGATCGCAACGAGTGATAGCTCGTTGGAAAGGTATTGAATCAGGCTTTAATAAAAATAAAATTTTCCTAATTTTTCTTAGAAATTTACCTTTAAATTTTCCCAAGAAAATTTAATTTTCCGATTTTCCACAGAAGCTCTTAAATTTTCCGGCTAATTTTTTTTTTTTTGGATTCCTCATAATTTTTGCTTTAAGAATCAGCAATAAAAAAATGGGCCCCGACTCCTTGTTTGGACAGGAGAAGAGCATTTAAGAGACCACCTTGTTAAAAATACATTTTAAAAATTACACTGTGCACGAAATTGACACTTTTTTTTCGTGACAAGCTGGGCACCTGGCGTTTTAACATAATTCGGGTACGCTGAATCCAGTGGTGCCCTCGGTTTTTTAAGATTGGCTCTGGTTTTCGAGATATACCGTTATTTCTAAAATGGAGGAGGTTGCACAACATATGTTCGCGTAACTCAAAAACGCTTTAGCTTATTGAAAAAACTTAAAAAACCGAAATTCCGCAATAAAATTTTCTTTTTTAAAAATTTTTGTTTTTTAAAAATTCATAAAAAATTGAAAAATATTAATTTAATTATTAATTTAAGAATCTTAAATTAATCAAAATTTGTCGACTTTTGTGAATAAAATCAAAAGTTGCTAACAGATTTTAATCGCTTATGGCTTGTTTTGTTTGCAGCTTCGTTTTTTATATGCCTGCAAAAAATTAGAAGCCTCGCTGCATTTTTCAATTTTTTATGAATTTTTAAAAAACAAAAATTTCAAAATTTTGATAAAAAAAATTATTTTTTTTTTCAAAAAAAAAATTATGTTTCTAAAACAAATGCGGATATTAGAACGAAGTTTTACTTTTCTCAAAGAAAATTTTATTGCGGAATTTCGGTTTTTTAAGTTTTTTCAATAAGCTAAAGCGTTTTTGAGTTACACGAACATATGTTGTGCAACCTCCTCCATTTTAGAAATAACGGTATATCTCGAAAACCAGAGCCAATCTTAAAAAACCGAGGGCACCACTGGATTCAGCGTACCCGAATTATGTTAAAACGCCAGGTGCCCAGCTTGTCACGAAAAAAAAGTGTCAATTTCGTGCACAGTGTAATTTTTAAAATGTATTTTTAACAAGGTGGTCTCTTAAATGCTCTTCTCCTGTCCAAACAAGGAGTCGGGGCCCATTTTTTTATTGCTGATTCTTAAAGCAAAAATTATGAGGAATCCAAAAAAAAAAAAATTAGCCGGAAAATTTAAGAGCTTCTGTGGAAAATCGGAAAATTAAATTTTCTTGGGAAAATTTAAAGGTAAATTTCTAAGAAAAATTAGGAAAATTTTATTTTTATTAAAGCCTGATTCAATACCTTTCCAACGAGCTATCACTCGTTGCGATCGCTTTAGTAGTTTTTTTTTAAAACAAATTTCAATGAGGTCCCTTATGAAGAATTCTTCAATTTTTCACATGACAGTGGTGTACACCACCACTAAACCAGTCACTATAAAAAAAAAAAAAAAATATGTAGGTACATTATTTTTTGCTGGGCAATCGATTGAGACTATTTATTTTAAAATCGGAGAGGGGTCGTCCAAAAGGTGATCGCTTTCATATGGAATTGCTCTATAATAAATATTTCAAATCATTAGGACCCTGCTTCCTGGCTGCTGGCGATTATAACGCTAAACACACTTTCTGGGGGTCACGACTTATTACACCTAAGGGTCGTGTTTTGTTTAACACAATTTGTAAAATGGACCTAAATGTGGTCGCGAGCGGACAACCAACATATTAACCTACTGATCAGCAAAAAATTCCAGATGTCATAGATTTTGGCGTGGTTAATAACATCCCCATAGACACGATTCATGTGGAAGCGTCCCTAGAATTATCTTCAGATCACACACCTACAATTGTTACTATAATGAATCCAAATAGAATCGTATCTCCGTCTGGTTACTTATCGACATCAGCCTCACAAATAAATTGGTTAAAATATAAAAAATATCTGAGTGCCCATTGCACAGAAAATATTCCGCTTAGCACACCGGAGAACGTGGATCTCGCTATTGTTAATTTTGACAGTTATCTCAAACTAGCTGTTCAACATTCCAGCATAACACTCAAAAAAACCAAAAACAAAATCATATATTCTACAGATGTCGAGCGTCTACTGACTGAAAAAAGGAGAGTTCGTAGAGAGTGGCAATTGCACAGATCCCCCCAACTTAAGACTTTATTAAAAGAGTGCACAAAAAGGCTGAGAAAGTTACTGCAGTCTCAGAAAACGGCTTCCCTGGAAAAATATCTCAAGGGACTTGATGCAACTCCACAATCAGATTACTCATTATGGCGTGCAGCTAGAAGCCTCAATAGACCAGTTATCTCTAAGCCACCATTGAGAAACTTGAATGGAAGTTGGGCAAGAAATGATATTGAAAAAGGAAATCTGTTTGCTAATCATCTGAAAAATGTATTTACCCATAATATATTTCACGATATAGCTGTCGATTTACCGTCTGTAAATGTTAGAGCAGCTATTCCCCTAAGATTCGAGTTTAGAGAAATCGAAAAGGCTATTTGTAATTTAAACACCAAGAAGGCATCCGGTATTGATAAGATCAGTAATAAAATGCTTTTGGAGCTACCAAGTACAGCAAAGAAAATTATTCTTTTTATTTTTAATGCTATTTTACGCCTTCAATACTACACTCATAAATGGAAGGTTTCCTTAGTAACCATGATATCAAAGCCAGGAAAGGATCACACAAAAGTTGAGTCATACAGGCCTATTAGCTTATTATCTAATATTTCAAAGCTATTTGAGAAACTACTAGTGGCAGAATTAACGCCGATTTTAAATGAAAATAGATGTATTCCTAATCATCAATTTGGGTTTAGAAGAAAGCATAGCACAATTGAACAAACTCATCGAATAGTAAATGTAATAAGAAAAGCCTTTGAAGAAAAAAAATATTGCTCAGCACTCTTCATCGATGTGTCTCAAGCTTTTGATAAAGTCTGGCATGAAGGTTTACTACTGAAATTGCAGCAAAACTTGCCAGCAAACATACACAAGCTGTTAGAAAGCTACTTATGGCCAATTTTCAGGATTGACATTAAAACACATTTATGTTTAAAATCGTTTTAAATACAAAATTCTTTTCTTCACTAAACACTTTAATGAAACTTAAGTCACCGATGTGGTACATTTAAATTCAACTTAAGTTTACATTGGATTAACTTAGCAAGGTGGACTCAATATCACAACAATACAAAAACAACAGGCAAAGTAATAAGAACCAGCTGTTTTTTGAGACCACCTTGTAAATAACTACACTTTTTTATGAAATTTTCTTGTATTTAGTAGTGCTACCATACTTTTATCCTAATTAAATAAGACTTTTCATATAAAACTCAAAAAATCAATCTGTAATTAAATACGATTTAAGTTTTTATGAAAATTAACATAATATAGATTTAAATACTATCCTGAAAATTGGGCATTAGTCGGTCGTCAATTTATTATTAAAGAAGGCGATTTTTTAAGTTCTCCTCAGCCAGTTAACGCTGGAGTCCCACAAGGCAGCATCCTGGGCCCTCTATTGTACTTAATTTATACTTCGGACATGCCAACAAACAGCTACACACAAACCTCAACATTTGCGGATGACACAGCTTTCCTAAGCGTACATGAAAACTGTCAAGAAGCATCTCGTTACTTACAGGATCACATATTTGAACTGGAAAGGTGGTTAAAACAATGGAGGATAAAGATCAATGAGCAAAAATGCGCACATATAACATTCACATTGCGTCGGGAAACATGCCCCCCTATTAAAATCAATAATCAAATAATACCCCAACACTCGCATGTAAAATACCTCGGTATACATCTAGATCGGCGTTTAACGTGGAAATGGCACATAGAAGCAAAATTAACTCAAATGAAACTAAAAGCAATTCAAATTAATTGGCTCATTGGAAGAAATTCTGTTCTTAGTCTCGATTGCAAACTTCTACTTTACAACTCCATCTTAAAGCCAATTTGGTGCTACGGTATTCAGTTATGGGGCACTGCCTCGGCTTCTAATATCGAAAAAATTCAAAGGCGCCAAAATAAACTTCTTCGAATAATAACAGCCGCTCGCTGGTATGTCAAAAACTCAAATATCCACAAGGATCTCAATGTGCCATTGGTAAAAACTATGATAACGAAATATGCAGTAAAATATTTAAAAAGGCTGGAACTGCACCCAAATCCCTTAGCTCGAAATATTTTAAATTATGGCGGCCACACTCTATTAAGGAGAAGAGACACTGCAGCACTCACCCAATCAGATGAGCGATAAACACCTACATATGTGAACAGAAACCGTGATGACTAAATCTTTTTGTCTGGCACTGGCAGGACATTAAGTAAATATTAGGATAAGATTTGATTAATTATTGTTAGTTCATATTTAATATATGAAGATTCAATAAATAAATACTGCAAAAAAAACAAAACTAGGAGAGCTTAAAAAGTCTCACAAAATAACCCAAAGCGCCAAAATGAGCTCAAATTCCGACTTAAGTCGATAATCTCCTCCGTACAGATTATTTGAAAAGAGAGATTTTTATAGCACACTAGCTTAACCCGGTGCGCTTCGCTACACTGACCCCGCACATTTTTATATTGAAATTTATAGTTTACTATAATAGTAGCTTTAACCACGTTTGAAGACTCTCCCTTTAATAGTTCTTCAGTTGAGCGATATTTAATGTATGCATCCTATGGGAGGTATTTCCCCCCCTGCGCCTACCCGCTTTATTTTTATTTTCAAAAGTGTAGTATACCATAAGAGTGACTTTTAGAAAGTTTGAACATTCTCACTATTACAGTTCTTAAGATATGCGATGTTAAAGATTGGCGTCCTATGGGGTATTCCTATACCCCCGCTGCTATTTTATTTCAATTCCGGGGCTCAGAAGATCCTACTACAAAAAGTTCAGCAAAATGCGTGCAGCGGCTCTTAAGATATGCGATAATTAATATTGGCATCCTATGGGGGGTACCAATTCCCCTGCCCCTATCGAAAAAATAAGTAGCCTATTTAATTTTTAGGGCTCACGTGATGTTACTGTAAAAATTTCAGGAAAATCGGTTCGATAATTAATGTTGGCATCCTATGGGGGATACCAATTCCCCTGCCCCTATCGAAAAAATAAGTAGCCTATTTTATTTTTAGGGCTCACGTGATGTTACTGTAAAAATTTCGGGAAAATCGGTTCGATAGTTAATATTGGCATCCTATGGGGGATACCAATTCCCCTGCCCCTATCGAAAAAATAAGTAGCCTATTTTATTTTTAGGGCTCACGTGATGTTACTGTAAAAATTTCAGGAAAATCGGTTCAGTAGTTTCGGAGTCTATAAAGCGACAAACATACAAACATACAAACATACAAACACACATAATTTCATTTTTATATATATAGATAGATATTCGTTATTCGTTAATGTGATTCGTAAATATATCAAACAAATTCTGGATTTTAAATGACAAAAATACATAAATTTTCACATTTACTTTTAAATACCCAAAATCTCTTTAAACAACACGTATCAAAAATTTTGCACCGTAGTGTATTAATAATTTAAAATTTTCAAGGAGGAATTCATACAAAACTTTGGAGAGTTATAAACTTACCAAAAATGGTGCACAAGACCATAAAAATGAGGTACTGGCGTCCAAGTATGCTGTGGATTTTAAGGAAGCGATTTCATTATCACGAATTTCTAAGGCTTGTTTTTCAAAACTTAGCTCCCAGGCGTATAATTTGATAACCTTATGAAAATAAATTAAAAAGTTAAAAATATTTTTATATTTTTTTAAGGAATTTTGGATGTCAAATTATTTGTAGAAGAATTTGGATAAACAAAAAAAACCTACCTTAATACCACTTAAAACTTCACTTATCAACTTAACGCGTTCGTCCTTGTATTTCATTTGGCTAGTCTGATAGGTTTTAATGCGATTGGCAATAACGCCATTGACCGGTATTAAAATAATCATTACAGCCACCCCAGCTAATACAGAAGGACCCAAAAGTTGCCACAAAAAGTACAGCGCCAAACTAATTTGAAATGGTGCCGACCACAACATATTTAAATACATTGTTAAATCAATAAAACGTTGTGAATCCACGGCCATTAAATTGACAATTTCACCAACAGTTGACCCCTTGCTGGTTGCATTTGAAATGATCAAAGCCTTACGATAGATGGCATTAATCAAAGCGGTACGAATACGTAGACCCACAATTAACATGCGATGAAAATATTGACCCAAAAAAACAGTTTGTACAGCAGCCAATACGAAAAGTAATACAGCATAAAAGATACCCTTCCATTTGGGCTGTGGTTCGACATCATCCTTATTATAGTCTTCCACAAAACCAATAATCAAACGCAACACTTGTGGCTGTGCAAAAGTCAAAATATCGGATATTAATTTCATCACAGAACCGAAAATGAACACCCCGCCAAATGATTTCACAATAGGAGGGGTAACAGAAACTGTGCCCTTCTTTTTACCCGTCTTGGGGCCATGAGGATTTTTAAATGTTGATTTATCTTTGTTAAATTGCATCTTGGGTTGTTTATGTTCTGCTTCAAAATATTTACGCATATTTTTATTCCAATAGTATGCAAATACAGGCACAACTTCTTTACAACTATCCTGCGAATTAAGTTTCCATAGATCCTTTTCTTCCAAGGGATTACGATAGCCACGCCAAGCCATGATATCAAACCATTGAAACGTTATACGTGATAGAAAACTGGCCGAGACTTCTGGCATTTCATTACCTTTACGTTCATATTTGGTAATACGAGGCTCGGCGTCAGCAAAACAATTGAGGGCCAACATACCACAGCAGAAGGCAAAATAAGCCATAAAACTGTAATATTTGTATTCATCCCAGGAAAAATCAGCATTCGGATCTGCTTTAATAGCATCGGCACGAAGTCTTTCTCTTCTAATTTCGCTACGACAACGTACTGTTGACATGATGGTCAAAAAGAACCAAAACAGAAATTGACAACCCGATGTTTGAACACCATATTGACGATTTAAGGGAATAAAGATTAAAACGAGTATCTGAAAGTAGAAAACTATTTTTTTTAAACGAATTTAGCATTAGTCAAAGTCAAGAACCTTTCTTTAAATAAAAGCGCTTATCGTCAGGAAAATTTTTAATTTTTCCGTACTTTTTGTTTTTTTTTAGAAAATTTCGAGGTGTATTAAATTTAGCTTATTAGCTTCGAAGCTTTTTAGATAATAATAGCCAATTAAAACATTTTTCATGCTAAAATTAAATTTTTTCACGTTTATAGTTTCCAATTGAGCATTTCCAAAGCTTCAAATTAGTACTCAATGTTCACACTAAATATTTTACTTGAACCTGAGTACATACAATTAATTTCATTGAATCTTCTGAAATGTTCAATTTGATTTGCAAAAAGTTCATTTTGCTTTGTGAAGGGTTCAATTTGATTTACAAAAAATTTTATTTGGACTGCCAAACATGAAAATATAGAAAATTTTAACTTTATGGCTTAAAATTAGTTGTGTTTTTTTACTATTGAGGTAAAGTTCGCACAACTGAGAGTCAAAGCCAATTCCTCTCAAAAACAATATAAAAAAATAGAAATGGAAAAAGCACCCACTGTATTGAAAACAATTATAAAGTTTAATTTTTTTAAAGAAAATTTGTTTTGTAAAGCATAACAAATTTTTTATATAAACACTATGTTTTGTAGGCTGTCAGCCAGTGTGGCCATTTTGGCATTTTTGCAGCCAAATTTAACATTAAAAATTTTTATTTAGCTGCAAAATATTTATTTGGCACTAACAAGAACCAATTAAGTGCCAATATAAATATCCGGACTGGTGTCCGTCAGAGCTGTGTTCTCTCGCCTCTACTGTTCAACCTTACGCTTGACAAAATAATGAACCGGTGACAAACAACAACACCGGTATAACATGGGGCTTCTAAGGTACACTTGAAGGCCTAGATTATGCTGATTATATTTGTATTCTAGAACACAAATACTCCCATATCGCGACAAAACTTCACCTGAGCGATTGTGCAGCTAAATCAGGCCTAAGGATTAATATTGCGAAAACCAAGCTAATGGGCATTAATACTGACTACACTCAACTTCTATTTTTAGACGGGAAACCGACCGAAGTTGTCGACTCTTTCTGCTACGTGTGAAGTATAATTTCTAGTAATGGTGGAGCAAGTGATGATTTAAGATCCCGTATCACAAGGGCTAGAACATCGTTTGGAATGCTGAATAAAGTCTGGCGATCAGCATTCATCTCGAAGCGCACCAAACTCGAAATCGTTGACGCTTGTGTAAAATCCGTTGCTTTGTACGGGTGCGAAACATGTTACGCTGCCACTAGGGAAATAAATGCTCACCAAGTATTTATAAGCCGGTGCTTACGGCAAATTTTACGCGTATTCTGGCTGAACACCATATCCAACGCCACATTGCAGGCAACAACAGACCAACTACCAATAAAAACCGAAATTCGACGACGTAAATGGATTTGGATCGGGCATACGTTGAGGAAGCTCCCGGACAACATCACTCGAACTGCGCTTGACTAGAAACCACAGGGTAGCCGAAGAAAAGCAAGACCTGCTAATATATGCAGTAGGCTGGTTAAAACCAAATTTTAACTTGTTTGTTAAGACCCTATGTTTCACTTAGGAACTACGGGAATTGAATATATATATATATATATATATATATATATATATATATATATATATATATAGAGCAATTCCATATGAAAACGATAAAAATTGGCAAATTTTTGGACGACCCCTCTCCGATTTTAAAATAAATAGTCTCAATCGATTGCCCAGCAAAAAATAATGTACCTACATATTTTTTTTTTTTATAGTGACTGGTTTAGTGGTGGTGTACACCACTGTCATGTGACAAAATTGAAGAATTCTTCATAAGGGACCTCATTGAAAGTTGTTTTACGCAAATTTTCCTATTAAAGAAAAGCAAATATCGCTTATTTTTTTACCTATTTTTTACCAAAAAATAAATATAAATACTTCACACACTCTGAGTCAAATTTCAGTTGAATACTAAACGTGAAAGTGTTAAGTGTTTTTTTTTTTTTTGTAAAGTAAAGAGTGAAGCTGTAAAGACAATTTAAAGTAAAATGAATAAATTTTGCTGCAATCCGTTTAACAAGAGTGGACATCGTTCGAAAAAGATAAAAGTATTAAAATTAACTGGTGTTTCGAAGCGATACATGAATGAATTAAATATACAATACGGTGAAGAAGCAGAATTCATTTGCCCCAAGTGTAAAATCGATTTGTCTCAACAAGCAATTGCATTGAAACAAATGCAGCCACAATCCGAGAGTGAAATGACAAGTGAACAAAATGTTTCATCTGATAGTGAGGCAGACATTCCGATGGTCAATATGTCTTTGAGTCCTTTGAATGAGGCTATTACCACTTTAGGTGAAACGCCTATTAGAAAAAGAAAGTTGCGAAGTGAAACATACAGGAAAGAGAAAAAAGGCAAGGTTATGAGTGCAATCGCGACAATATTTGATGAAGGCTCTGATAACGAATGCAGTCAAGCAGATGACGTTGATGACGGCAAACAAATGATTGAGCAGTTGAAAAGAAAATTAAATTTAGCGACCACTTTTCCGGAGAAATATCTCGTTTTATCTGTGCTGCCTCAATCATGGTCTACACGCAAGATTTCTGAACAGTTTCAAACATCTTTTTACATCGCGAGAAGAAGCAAAGAATTAGTTCGACAGAAGGGCATATTGGCGACTCCCACCAAGAAATTTGGCTCAAGGACCCTCAGCGAAGCAACGATGAAATTGATTCAAGATTTTTACTGCAATGATGACAACAGCCGCGCCTGCCCAGGTACACGTGACTATGTTATCACACGTGAAGATGGAGAAAAAGTACACAAGCAGCGAAGATTATTATTATGTAATCTATCCGAAGCATACCATCAGTTCAATGAGAAATACCCAGCAGAAAAAGTGGGATTTTCTAAGTTTGCCATCCTACGACCAAAAGAATGCGTGCTGGCATTAGACAGGCACGGAACGCATTCAGTCTGCGTTTGCATGTTTCATCAAAACATCAAATTAATTTTCTTTCCATGCAAGAAATTGAAAGTATTTCACGGTGAAATTGAAACATATAGGGACCTCCTGTCGAAGTCGTTGTGCGACTACCCCACGGAAAATTGTCATCTGTCCAAATGCGACAATTGTCCGAAGATTGACGAGCTAGAGCAATATTTGGCGGAAAAGTTTGAACAGCTGTTAATTCAGGAGGTGCATTTCAAACAGTGGATAATTAGCAGCGGCAGATGTTCCCTTGAGACCGTGGTAAAGCAGATTCCGGAATTCATCGAGGAATTCGGATTCAAGTTGAATGAACTGAAGGCGCACCATTTCATATCCGAGATGCAATCGAAATTTCTAAAGGAAAGTAAGGAGAAATTAGCCCAAAATGAATTCATTGTGATAAGCGACTTTGCCGAGAATTACACTTTTCTCGTTCAGGATGAAATTCAGGCTTATCACTGGGCAAACGACCAGTGCACGGTGCATCCTTTTTGCATTTATTTCAAAAACGAAGATAACGAACTACAGACCGTAAGCCTTGTTGTTGTCGCGGAGAGTTTAGCTCATAATTATGTGTCCGTTTATTTATTTCAAATGAAACTGTTTGAATTCTTAAGATCAAAATTCGATGCAATCGACAAAGTAACGTTTTTCTCAGACGGCGCGGCTTCTCAGTACAAGAATAAAAAAAATTTTTACAATCTTTGCATAATTGAAGAAGAACAAAACTGCAAGGTCGAGTGGCACTTTTTCGCGACGTCCCACGGTAAGGGCCCATGCGATGCGTTAGGGGGAACCCTAAAACGCATGGCGACTAAGGCAAGTTTGCAAAGGCCATATACTGACCAGATCTTAAATGTACAACATTTGTTTTCGTGGATTCAAAGCAAGGAAATTGCCATTAACACAGTTTTATGCACTCAAAAAGAACACGATGCCATGGAGCGACGAATTCAAAACAGATATAATAATGTCAAAACTATAACTGGAACGCAAAAGTTTCATTGCTTCATACCAAATATTTCTGATATGTCAATTAATGTAAAGCGGTACTCTTCGTCTGCCGACGTGATAAATTTAAAGTTACTTTAATTTTATAATGATGCCAAGACAATTGAAATTTTTAATAAATATTGTAATTAAGTATAAGCAGCAAAATAAGAAAGATTTTTTCTTCATAAATGTATTTTTAACTGTAAAATAATTTTTAAAATGTATTTTTAACAAGGTGGTCTCTTAAATGCTCTTCTCCTGTCCAAACAAGGAGTCGGGGCCCATTTTTTTATTGCTGATTCTTAAAGCAAAAATTATGAGGAATCCAAAAAAAAAAAAAATTAGCCGGAAAATTTAGGAGCTTCTGTGGAAAATCGGAAAATTTAATTTTCTTGGGAAAATTTAAAGGTAAATTTCTAAGAAAAATTAGGAAAATTTTATTTTTCAATTAAAGCCTGATTCAATACCTTTCCAACGAGCTATCACTCGTTGCGATCGCTTTAGTAGTTTTTTTTTAAAAAACAACTTTCAATGAGGTCCCTTATGAAGAATTCTTCAATTTTGTCACATGACAGTGGTGTACACCACCACTAAACCAGTCACTATAAAAAAAAAAAACATGTATGTACATTATTTTTTGCTGGGCAATCGATTGAGACTATTTATTTTAAAATCGGAGAGGGGTCGTCCAAAAGGTGATCGCTTTCATATGGAATTGCTCTATATATGTATATATGTTTTTGCAATGATTAAAAGTAAAGATGTTACGAATACCGATATATCGGCAATACTTCAGGTTTGCCAATATATCGGTATCGGCGATATTTTACTGTCAATATGCTGATACTTTTTTTAAAAGTTTTTTGAAAAAACAATTTAATTTTCAATGCTTATTTTTAACATAACTACTAAATGAAATATCACATTTAAAAGCAGAACATAAAATTAAAACAAAATAATAAATTGTTTCTTTCAGTTCTTTAGCTGGAGGTCCACACAACGCGTTCTATGCGTGTGACATTTTTTCAAGACGCATGCAAATGTGGAAAGTATTTCCACTTAATGCGTTCCATACCTATGGATATGCATTATAAGTACGAGGTTGCTGTGTAACTTGTCAATTAAATTTTACACTGATTCTAGTTTTTTGACAGATGCTTAATCGACTCAACGAACGTTTGCGAACAAATTATAAGAAAATTCCAGAAGGATGACACTCTGTCCATCCTCAGCTGTGGTTATGCCAAAGACGAAGTCGAGATATACCTTAGATCTCCTAATATTTCTTGAGACGCAGATCTGCTAGGTGCAGAAATACTTAAGTTTTAAAATCAGTTTCGTCACATCTGAGAGACTATTTTCCACTGCAGGTCTGGTTCGAACGGGTTTGCGATCTCCGCAAATACCTTGTATTTTTAACAAAATCCTTATTAATTTTAAATATTTATAATCAGGGCTGTGGAGTCGTCAAAAAATAGTTCTAACTCCGACTCAAACTGCTGAAATTGTTTAAGTCCGACTTCAACTTCGACTCATACCCTAACCTTGATGCTAATTGTATATAAGACTGGTCCTTATTTGAAGTTTTTGTAGGCACTTCGACTCCGACTCCACAGCCCTGTTTACACTCTCCTTTTCTATAAAAACATTATTTATTTTTTGTTAATTTTATCATAAAATCCAATTCTGTGTTTTTAAATCGTATTAATATCAATTTTAAATATTAATCATCTCTTACACTATTCTACTTAAGTTTTATCAATTTTACTTTGAATTCAAATTAAATATTCGTATCGGTATCGCCGATATTCTTTTTGAGTATCGGTATCGTATCGACAAGAAGTCATATATTTACCTTCCTTATTAAAAGGCATTATTCTATAACATGCCGTCTTCATTAGCCATCGTTATGTTACACAATAACGATATATTTGTACAAACGTAAAATTTTTACATGTTTGCCAAGCAATTTGTGCGGCTTATTATGCTCTTTACGCTTGTTGCTTGATCAGCGTTGCCAAATGTGAAGGTATTTTGTATTATTAAATAAAAAGTTTTTTTGTAAATTTTTTTTTTTTGCAGATATTACATTACAATTTGTCTTACTTCAAATTTTGTTATTTTATTTCTTACGGCAAAATTTTACCTAATTTTCTAAGCATATACTCGTATAACAGCACAAGCCGTATGAATAATATTCAACCTTTCGATATTTCTACAAACATGCTTTTAAATTTTGTCAAATACCCCCAATTAACAACGCAAACGGTTTGTGCAAACTTACAATTTTGACCTACAATTCTAGCCTACTAATTTCAATATAATAATATTGTATTTGTTTCTGTATTACTCGTATGTTTAAAATATTAAATAAATTATATACTTTTTTGGGCTATTTTTATGTGCAGTTTTTTTTTAAGTAAGAATAAATTTTTTATGCAGTTTTTTTGAAAATATTTTTATACCCTCCACCACCACTAGTGGTGAATGAGGGTATACTAAGTTTGTCATTCCATGTGAAACTTTTTTATTATACGTGTAAGACCCCATAACCCCATCTGTATGTTGAAAACACGCTCACTTTCGAAAAACGCAAAAGAAATGAAACAAAGTTGGTCTCAAATTGCTTGTAGTTATCCTAAGCAGTTTGGGATTGAAATCCAGCAACATCGGTTCAGTAGGATCAGAACTATGAATCAATATGTGGAACCACCACCCTAAAAAATATGATACAAAAACTAACATAAATGGTGGAATAATGGACGGAATCGTATACACACAGTTTAGTACGCCTAAAACCGTAATTAATAATCCTATCATAATTAAATTCGGTACGGTACCGTTTTGTAGGACTAGAAATCACAATGCTAATTTGCGTGAAAATCAGTAACTAGTTTACACTAGGCCCCATATAAACCCAACTCCCGGAAAACCGTTTAGCACGCCTGAAACCGTAATAAATAATGCTATCATAATAAAATTTGGTACGCCACAGTGTTATGTGACTACAAATCACAGTGTAAAACTTTGTGGAGATTGGTCCATAATTTACTCTAGGTTCCATATAAGCCCTACTTCCGGAAAACAGTTAAGTACGCCTAAAGCCGTAATTTATAATGATATCATAATTAAATCTGGTATATCACAGTTTTATAAGACTAGAAATCGCAGTGTCAAATTTCGTGAACATCGGTCCACAACGTACCCTAGGCCCCATATAAACGCTACTCTCGGAAAACAGTTTATTGCGCCTAAAACCAAATAAAGCCCCCTTTGGGAAAATAATTAAATTCGCCTAAAACCATAACAGATATGGCCAGAAAAAATATCATGCAATTTTGTGAAATTCACTGTTAACGCTAGAACTAATTACACTGCTGTATTGAAATTAACTCTAATTTAAAATCAGTCTTCAGAATTTTGGAATGATTGGTCCATAATTTACCAGAGGTCCAATACAAATTACCCTCCTAAAAATCATTTAAGTTCGGCTAAAACTGCTACGAATCATGATATTTTACTCAAGCCAGTTCAAAGTTCTAACAAAAAACGCATAAAACTTTTTTATTGTCGGTCAATTATTTAATATATGTCTAAACCGCAACCAATTTTAATGCTGACGTTAATAATATATTTATGTATTTATCATATAGAGCCCACTCCTGTCGGTGGAGGGTATCACAGATTGGGCACAGCCGAATAGGTAGCAATAAAATTAGTTTTTAGAGTTAATTATTTTCTGCTTTTTCATTTGCAGTTTATTATTAATTTATACTTCAACAATAAAAAAGGGTTTGCTCAGGTAGCAACAGAATGAGTTTTAAAGTCAAGACAATAATCAAAAACAAAATTGCACTGAAATTGGCGTTTAACTGGAAAAAGCATATCGTATATATCGTATCAGATGATATATGATTGCGATAAAAAAAACTTTTTTTTATTTCTTCCTATGATCCCCCTTAAAAGTCTATAGAAATCAAATCCAAAATTTAAACTCGACTACAAGGCATTAATTCAGTACTGTGGAGTCCTCAGAAAAAAGTACTAACTCCGACTCCGACTCAAAACGCTGAAATTTTTTAAGTGCGACTCCGACTCCAACTTCTTCTATAACCTTGATGCTAATTGTATATGAGACTGGTCCTTATTTGACTTTAAACTCTTTTTATACCTTCCACTACTAGTGGTGAATGAGGGCATACTAAGTTTTACATTCCGTGTGAAACTTTTTTATTGTGCCTCTAAGGCCCCATAAAGTATATATATTCTGGTTTCTTGAGTAACGCTCAGTCGATTTAAGGCCTGTATTCACTATCCTATTTAGTCGCACGATATGTCAAAAAAATCGTGTGTGCTCATAATGTATGACAGTGTGGCTTAAAAATGAATTGAGTGACAGATTTTTTTGACAAGTCTGTCCGACTTGGAAATGTTTTAAAAATTTTCATAAAATGATAGATTATATGCGATCAGAGTTGCATTTTCTTGTAAAGTAGATGAGGCATTTGAGTTTGCATCTTTTTTGTGGGATAGTGTGGCATTGACAGCAGATTTTGCAGACATTTCTTTTATGTCGGATAGAATTCCGTCAGATTTTCCGGCCTTTAGCCATGATCGTTGTTGCTGTTGAAAACACGCTCACTTTCGAAACACTCAAAAGATGAGAACAATGTTGTTGTCAAATTGCATCTACTTATTCTGAGCACTATGGGATTCAAGTTCAGCAAAATCCGATCAGTAGGATCAGAATTATGAATCAAAATGTAGAACTAGAACCCTAAAAAATTAAAAATTTTGTTCTAAAAACTAGCATAAAAGGTGGCATAATGCACGGCATGATATAAGATTTTGCACAAACTCGTTCTATATGACTATAAATCATACTGTACGTCTTAAACCGTAATAAATATTGCTATAATATTAAAATGTTATACGTCATAGTGTTATAGGACTAGAACTATACTGTCAAATTTCGTTTAAATCGGTCCATAATTTACCCTAGGCCCCATATAAACCCTACACTCGGAAAACAGCTAAGTATGTCTAAAACCCTAGCAAATAATGCTACCATAAAAAACTTTGGTACGTGACAGTTTTATAAGGCTAGAAATCATACTTTTAAATTTCGTGAAGATCAGTCCATAATTTACCCTAGGCCGCATTTAAAACCTACTCTCGGAAAACATTATATATATATATATATTAAAAAACGTAATAAATAATGCTATTGTAATACAATTTGGTATGTCAAAGATTTATAGGACTAAAAATCACACTATATATGTATAGATTTTGACAAGGGCCAACTTACAAGACACTGTCGTGTATAGTCCTTAATAGAGGATATCATACAAGACAATGTCAGACATGTTATAGTGGATACATTTTAATAGAGGACAGCTTACAAGCCAATGTCGGTCATGTTTTCGTGGATAGGCTTTGACAAAAGACTACTTGAAAGACAATGTCGGTCATGTCATCGTCTTTAAACTTTTTTAGAAGACAGTGCACTAGACAATGTCGAGTATTTTGTCGTCCACGACATTTTCCTCAAAATTGTCTTCCAGAAATCCTAAGTGACAGAGGACATAGTTTTGCCAACTGGGTTTGTAAATGTGCATAGACTAAACAATGTTTTGTGACCATTTAAAGCCTTTTCTATATTTCTCATTTCTATTGTATGACCTGCAAGAGATTTTTTGAGATACCAATAACTTTATCTACAAAATAGAATCTTTTCTTAAAAGATTTTGTTTGTTGTGTTTAATTCCCTTTTTTTAATAACTGATAAAAAAAATACTGAAATTTATTGTTGGAGGATAAGTTGTTCCTATGCGCATTTCAATGGTTGCTTAGGCCAGATCATCAGACAACGTTCTCCTAAATAATTTTAGAAAAACCAAAGCTATCAGCAAACAAGACTACATATAAGCATATGTATATTTATATACGAGTATATGGAAATATGTTGTATTGTAAGTAGTTCTGTCGAAAGTCCACAGATATACTGAAAAATGTACCAAAAAAAAGAGCGAAAATACCATCATTCAATTTAACATAAAAGCAACCCATCACTGTTTTACAAATTTCACGTAACAACGGTATGAAATTCTATTTTATACAGAATGAAACGTTACAACTACGGTACATTACATTTCGGTAAGGTTTTGCATTGCTTTTCATATGCCAAAAAGCGAACAGCTGATTAAAACAGTACAGATACGGTACAGCAACGTTCGCATAACTGAACCTTTAAAGCTGCTTTAAGTTGTAACATTTTGCTTATCCTAATATCCCAAAAGACAAACATACATACATATCAGAGAGCAGATTGAATACATTCACTTTTCCTGCCTTTTTATTAATGCATTGCTTTTCATTGTCTTTAATCGACTACAATAAAAATATGTATTGCTACCCTTTAAATAATACGACAGTCCATACCAGAGAATGACAACAAGTACCCACAAGAAAAATATACAGAGGTATTTAACCACACTTTTCGTTATTGTGTATGCACATACTTATATCACGAATAATAACAACAGCTATGGTTGTGCGTTGCAAAAAGTATGTGCATTACTTATACTTATGCACGGCAATATTTCACACAACCACATTCAGTAAACTAAAATACGGTGGCATGAAATAACCCCCCACGAAATAAATTCCAAAAAAACGATGTTGTTGCCTCTCATATATTTTTTTGGGCAGTTATTTAATTTCCGTTTTGGGGACTTATTTCGTGGGGGGTTATTTCATGCCGCCCTTAAATACATTATTTGTCAGTTGCTTATTACACTGCCAGAAGCCTATAACAACGTTGTTAATGCAATTGAAACCCTAACCCCAGATCACTTGGAATTAGATTTTGTCAAAAATCGATTGCTGGAAGAAGAACGTAAACGTAAAAGTTTTAAAAATATCAGTTCAGTTGAAAATGTGGCAATGAAAGCAAATGCTACAAAGGAAGCAAAGTTTAAATGCCATTACTGTGGAAAAAAGGCAATAATAATCAGAAAAGTAATAAGAACGCAAATTTTTCCAATAATGAAGTAAGTTTTATGGTGAATGACAATTGTTGTGGTGTTGAATCCTTAAGCTGTATGAAATGGATTGTAGATTGCGGTGCCAGTGATCACATGTCGAATAATGAACAGTGCTTCGATGAATTACGTGATTTGGAAAATCCGGTAATTATAGGTGTTGCCAAAGATGGTATTTCTGTACAAGCTAATAAAATTGGAACAGTGAGAAGATTTATAATTGTGAAAGGAAATATGTTAAGAATTCAAATCAAAAATGTGTTATTCTGCAAAGATTTAAAATGCAATTTATTCTCCGTAAAACGGATTGAGGAAGCGGGAATGAAGGTAGTATTTTAGAATAAAAGTGTTAATGTTTATAGTGCTTGAAGCTAAACGAAAAAGCAAACTTTACGAATTAAATGTAAAATATAATCAAAGCGCATCTGCATATATTTCTGATAAACAAGAAATCATTGACTTGTGGCATCGTCGTTTGGGCCATATAAATTTTTCAGATATGAAAAAGCTTAATGGACTTGTTGATGGAATGGATAATCTCATTGGTGAAAAGTTTTTCTGCGAGCCATGCGTTTTCGGAAAGCAGTCCCGGAAACCTTTTAAAACAAATGCAAAGCTGACATCTTCAAGAATATTGCAACTGGTCCATAGTGATGTATGCGGTCCTATGAATTCTACTTCTTGGAATGGTAAACGATATATGGTCACGTTTATAGATGATTACTCTCACTTCACTTCAGTTTATATGATGTCAAAGAAATCAGAGACTTTGGATTTTTTTAAAGTATTCAAGTCAATGGCCGAAAATTTTCATAATAATAAAATTGCTTCATTGAGGTGTGACAATGGTGGTGAGTACACGTCGAGTGTTTTTAAAACTTTTTGTAAGAATTCAGGAATTTCAATTCAATATACAAATCCTTATATGTGTAGCGTACTCTCATATTCCTAAGGTAAAACGTAGGAAATTGGATATGAAATCTGAAAAATTAATAATGGTTGGATATTGTGGCAGTGAATATAGATTATGGAGTTCTACTAATCGGAAAATCATTTTGTCAAGAGATGTTGTTTTTAATGAAAATGTTTTTGTAAATTCTGGGAAAATAGATAATAACATTTCGAAAATTATAGAATTTGTAAACCCGTCAAATGAAGTGAAGGGAACTGTAAGCACAATACAAAACGAACGTTCCGAAAATAGTGATTCGGATGAAGAATTTGAGGAAGCAGTAAGCCAAAATGAAAATGAAGTAGGGGGTGCAGAGGATGCAATTGATGAAATTATTATCAATGATTCGGAAGATGATCAACAAGATTCGCAATTTCGTAGAAGTAAAAGAATAAGAAAACCTACATCACGTTATAATTAATTTAGTTTAGCATTAAATGCTGAACAATTTGTTTGTGATACCCCTACAACATATCAGGATATTGAAAGCTGTCATAATTCAAGTGAGTGGTTTGATGCTGTAAAAAGTGAATTACGTTCGTTGCACAAGAATAATACGTGGGATATGGTCAAACGCCCTGAAGGGAAAAGCATTGTGGACTGTAAATGGGTTTTTAAGAGAAAATTGAATGGTGATGTTAATCTCGGCGAATACAAAGCACGAGTTGTAGCAAAAGGGTTTACACAATGTAAAGGCTTTGATTTTCAAGAAACATATTCTCCTGTTGCTCGAATTAGTACTTTTCGAATTTTACTTGCTATTGCCAATAAAATGAAATATATTATTCAACAAATGGACGTAAAAACATCTTTTCTTAATGGTTATTTGCGTGAAGAAATATACATGAAACCTCCGGAAGGATTAAAATGTGATTCAAATTTGGTATGTAAATTAAATCGTTCTTTATATGGTCTAAAACAGGCTCCTCGAATGTGGAATGAGAGATTTAACAATTATATTTTGAAACTAAAATTTGAACGATCCAAAAATGACTATTGCTTGTATACGCGGAAAATCAATAATAATATAGTATATTTATTGCTTTATGTAGATGATCTTTTGACTGTTGGGAATAATATTAAAGAAATTGAAATAATAAAATCGTTATTAAGCAAAGAATTTGAAATGAAAGACTTAGAAAATATTGATGTATACTTGGGAGTCAAAGTTATCCGACATTTTGAAAATTCCGTTATTAAAATTAACCAAAAATCGTTTATACTTAATCTACTTAAACGTTTTGGAATGGTAGATTGCAAAGGCGTTGATACGCCGATGGAACTAAAATTATGTTTGTCTAAAAACTCTAAAGATATACCAACAAAAGAACCATATAAAGAATTAGTTGGATGTTTAATGTATTTAATGCTCACCTCAAGACCTGAACTTAGTGTTAGTGTAAATTTTCTGACTCGTTTTCAAAATTGTGCAACTGATTGTCAATGGAATCATCTAAAAAGAATTCTCAGATATTTGAAGAATATAATTGATATAAAACTTTCATATGAAGCAAAAACTGATGAAATTTTGGTTGGCTATTCTGATGCAGATTGGGGTACTGACCTAGATGATAGAAAATCTGTTAGTGGTTACCTAATTAAAGTTTTTGGCTGTTCTGTTTCATGGCTTACTAAAAAGCAACCCACCGTTTCCTTATCATCTACTGAAGCGGAATATGTAGCACTTTGCGTTACCACATGTGAAATTATTTTTATCAAGAAATTATTAAAAGATTTTAATATTATAAAAGAGTCTCCAATTTGTATTTTTGAAGATAACATGTCATGCATACAAATTGCGGAAGAACCAAAGGAACATCAAAGAATGAAACACATAGACATAAAATACAATTTCGTTCGAGATTTAGTTCAAGGAAAAATTATTAAAATTATATACAAATCAACCAAAGATCAAATTGCAGATTTCTTTACAAAGTCTTTATCTAAAATAAGTTTTGAACATTTAAGAAATTATGTTGGATTTATTTAATTGGGCAGTGGTGTTGAAAGTAACAATTAAATACGTACTTGTCCTCTTGGAACTTTGTAAATTATTAATCTAGTTATCTCTGATATTAACTTTCATTTAAATCGGTTAGAAAGTTTCAAAGGCAGAAATTTCGTCCTATCGCCCCTCATAGTGCTAACTTTTCAATGCTTTTTTTGAAAACATTAGTGAAAATACCCTCTTTTCAATGCATTTATTGTTTGGTAACTGTGTTGAGTGATTCTCGAGTTATAAAAAAAGATTACCGCCTAAGTTAAATCTTAAAATTCTTTTAAATCATATCGATTTCTTGATTTACAAAAATTTCAGTGCTCGTCAAGAATCAAGAAAAGATGCGTTTTCAATATTTTTAAAAGCGCAACCAAAAAGATGTTATTATTTTTAAAATAAGTTAAAAGTTTCCCTTTAACAAAGCTGTGAAAAACGAAGAAATAGGTCATTTATTACATACATACATATTAGACCGTCTCACTTTTTACACTTTTTTCGAAATTCCTGCATGAACATCGATTTTCTTAATCTACTCTAAAAACCAAGAATTTTGGTGTATAACACTTAAATATTGATGAACGGGAAGTGGTCTCTCAAACCGTTTTTTCGTTTTTTTACGCAAAATGCCTTTTTCAAAAAATGAAAAAATCTTGCTTTAGTAATTTGCCTCTAACTCAAGCAGTTGTTAACGGTTTTGAACCTAATTACATGCATTAGAAAGCTTATTTAATTTCCTAAATGTTTCTTAAAGCAACATTGCCATTTTGTTCGATGGTTTTTTATTCATAGCATTACAAATTCAGATTTTCCAATACGAACTTATATTTTTTTTCATTTTTGCTTACCTTTTCTTATATAAAAATTGAACGAGGCAAAATTTTTATATTATGTAAATGCAGTTTGGTAGGAAATTTTGGTGTACATAACAGTAGCATTCTGTTAAGAAAAACTGCAGTTTTAGTTGAAATTATGAAATGACTAAAGTTTTTTATTTGTAAATTTGCTTCAATTTTATAAATATATTAGTATAAAGTAAGAAGAGATTGTTGTTGGTTTTTTATTTTTTCAAATTTGCTAAAATTGTATTTTTGTTGGAGTTTGGATGCGTTTTGTGAAAATGCTCGATGACTTGAATCAAATCATTTTGCTCACTGTTTTCCATCACTAGTGTGTTGTTGACGGTTTTTAGAAGGCCAATTGCGCGCTCTGCAGGGTCGTTAACTACTGTTAAATTTATTGCAAACTGTTCAATTTTTTTGAAATTTTCATTTTCGCGCCAAAAAGAAGATGGACTTTGAATAAAGTCATAATTGATTCCAATAACATCGAAAAACATTTTTGTGTTCTCTGACACCAGGTCAACGATTTTGAGGTTGGCTTCTTTGATGTCTGCAAGCAAGGGTTATTATTTTACCCCCGAACATATCACGCAATTTTTTGCACGTTCCTGATTTTTTGCCTGTATTAACACTTGTTGTGTCAAAGCATATTCCTTTAATAAAAGGTTCAATTTCCCAATCATCAATGGTTTTCTTAATTGCCTGAAATTGCTCTTCTGCAGTGCCCTTTTTAATTTCAGCAACGCACAATATTTTTGTATTTGATCCATTTGTAAGTACCATAGCAAGCTTATCAATTTTACCATCGACGCCATGCCATTTTGGTAGAATTTTCCCATCCCAATGCAAAACAAAGAAGGCATCGGCCAAATTTGCGCAAAATGTGTTTTTCACATTATCCCGAATGTGACCTCGCATCGATCTACGTTGTCTATGAATTGTTGCTCTTGAAACCGCAACATCTTTTGGATCTATATCTAAATAGTGAGCAGTTGACAAAATTACATTTGCCGCATTGGAGCTGCTCAACCCTGCATGGTCTACGCTTGCAACAAGTTGCGGTGTTATTTTGCGTTTCGATTTTTGCTGAGGCCTTGGAGGTTTATAGTCCAAATTTTCTTCGCTGAATGAATCACAAGACAATAAACCATCATCAACAGCTAATGGCTGTTTTTTTTAGCTTTTTTTCATTAACAGTCCCATCAGCTGGTAACACAATTTTGGTCTTGCATACGACAAAATTAGAATCTAACCGCTTAATAAAATCAAGTTTACGTTTCGACTCCTTATCATTTTTTCGATTTATGTATGTGGGTGAAGATAAATATGTCGAACTAAATATGTTTCGACGTAACATCTTACGTCTTCACATATTTCAAATACGTTTTTCGTATTTGGGACATTTTTCCAAATATGTTTTTGACAAGCTTTTAAATATGTTTTCGTATTTGTGACATATTTCAAATATCAAATTATTAAATACATACATACATATGTATCTTCGTATTTGTTACATATTTAATGAATTTTGAAAGAACTTAAAAAATTTATTGCAAATACAATATGTGGACAAACTGGAAGACCTTACAGGATGGGACATACCTCATTTTAAAGCTAATTACGCCTAAATTTGTAATCTATTTTGCTTTTGGAGAAAAAAACCTCTGGGCTATTTTTAAAAAATTTTGTAAGTTCTCAGATGTACTAGTAGTGATTCTCTGAGGGATTTTTGAAAATTTTGGACAAACTGGAAGACCTTACAGGATGGGACATACCTCATTTTAAAGCTAATTACGCCAAAATTTGTAATCTATTTTGCTTTTGGAAAAAAAAACCTCTGGGCTATTTTTAAAAAATTTTGTAAGTTCTCAGATGTACTAGTAGTGATTCTCTGAGGGATTTTTGAAAATTTTGGACAAACTGGAAGACCTTACAGGATGGGACATACCTCATTTTAAAGCTAATTACGCCTAAATTTGTAATCTATTTTGCTTTTGGAGAAAAAAACCTCTGGGCTATTTTTAAAAAATTTTGTAAGTTTTCAGATGTACTAGTAGTGATTCTCTGAGGGATTTTTGAAAATTTTGGACAAACTGGAAGACCTTACAGGATGGGACATACCTCATTTTAAAGCTAATTACGCCAAAATTTGTAATCTATTTTGCTTTTGGAAAAAAAAACCTCTGGGCTATTTTTAAAAAATTTTGTAAGTTTTCAGATGTACTAGTAGTGATTCTCTGAGGGATTTTTGAAAATTTTGGACAAACTGGAAGACCTTACAGGATGGGACATACCTCATTTTAAAGCTAATTACGCCTAAATTTGTAATCTATTTTGCTTTTGGAGAAAAAAACCTCTGGGCTATTTTTAAAAAATTTTGTAAGTTTTCAGATGTACTAGTAGTGATTCTCTGAGGGATTTTTGAAAATTTTGGACAAACTGGAAGACCTTACAGGATGGGACATACCTCATTTTAAAGCTAATTACGCCTAAATTTGTAATCTATTTTGCTTTTGCAGAAAAAAACCTCTGGGCTATTTTTAAAAAATTTTGTAAGTTCTCAGATGTACTAGTAGTGATTCTCTGAGGGATTTTTGAAAATTTTGGACAAACTGGAAGACCTTACAGGATGGGACATACCTCATTTTAAAGCTAATTACGCCTAAATTTGTAATCTATTTTGCTTTTGGAGAAAAAAACCTCTGGGCTATTTTTAAAAAATTTTGTAAGTTCTCAGATGTACTAGTAGTGATTCTCTGAGGGATTTTTGAAAATTTTGGACAAACTGGAAGACCTTACAGGATGGGACATACCTCATTTTAAAGCTAATTACGCCTAAATTTGTAATCTATTTTGCTTTTGGAGAAAAAAACCTCTGGGCTATTTTTAAAAAATTTTGTAAGTTCTCAGATGTACTAGTAGTGATTCTCTGAGGGATTTTTGAAAATTTTGGACAAACTGGAAGACCTTACAGGATGGGACATACCTCATTTTAAAGCTAATTACGCCTAAATTTGTAATCTATTTTGCTTTTGGAGAAAAAAACCTCTGGGCTATTTTTAAAAAATTTTGTAAGTTCTCAGATGTACTAGTAGTGATTCTCTGAGGGATTTTTGAAAATTTTGGACAAACTGGAAGACCTTACAGGATGGGACATACCTCATTTTAAAGCTAATTACGCCTTAATTTGTAATCTATTTTGCTTTTGGAGAAAAAAACCTCTGGGCTATTTTTAAAAAATTTTGTAAGTTCTCAGATGTACTAGTAGTGATTCTCTGAGGGATTTTTGAAAATTTTGGACAAACTGGAAGACCTTACAGGATGGGACACACCTTATTTTAAAGCTAATTACGCCTAAATTTGTAATCTATTTTGCTTTTGGAGAAAAAAACCTCTGGGCTATTTTTAAAAAATTTTGTAAGTTCTCATATGTACTAGTAGTGATTCTCTGAGGGATTTTTGAAAATTTTGGACAAACTGGAAGACCTTTCAGGATGGGACATACCTCATTTTAAAGCTAATTACGCCTAAATTTGTAATCTATTTTGCTTTTGGAGAAAAAAACCTCTGGGCTATTTTTAAAAAATTTTGTAAGTTCTCAGATGTACTAATAGTGATTCTCTGAGGGATTTTTGAAAATTTTGGACAAACTGGAAGACCTTACAGGATGGGACATACCTCATTTTAAAGCTAATTACGCCTAAATTTGTAATCTATTTTGCTTTTGGAGAAAAAAACCTCTGGGCTATTTTTAAAAAATTTTGTAAGTTCTCAGATGTACTAGTAGTGATTCTCTGAGGGATTTTTAAAAATTTTGGACAAACTGGAAGACCTTACAGAATGGGACATACCTCATTTTAAAGCTAATTACGCCTAAATTTGTAATCTATTTTGCTTTTGGAGAAAAAAATGAGGTATGTCCTATCCTGTAAGGTCTTCCAGTTTGTCCAAAATTTTTAAAAATCCCTCAGAGAATCACTACTAGTACATCTGAGAACTTACAAATTTTTTTAAAAATAGCCCAGAGGTTTTTTTCTCCAAAAGCAAAATAGATTACAAATTAAGGCGTAATTAGCTTTAAAATGATGTATGTCCCATCCTGTAAGGTCTTCCAGTTTGTCCAAAATTTTCAAAAATCCCTCAGAGAATCACTACTAGTACATCTGAGAACTTACAAAATTTTTTAAAAATAGCCCAGAGGTTTTTTTCTCCAAAAGCAAAATAGATTACAAATTTAGGCGTAATTAGCTTTAAAATGAGGTATGTCCCATCCTGTAAGGTCTTCCAGTTTGTCCAAAATTTTCAAAAATCCCTCAGAGAATCACTACTAGTACATCTGAGAACTTACAAAATTTTTTAAAAATAGCCCAGAGGTTTTTTTCTCTAAAAGCAAAATAGATTACAAATTTAGGCGTAATTAGCTTTAAAATGAGGTATGTCCCATCCTGTAAGGTCTTCCAGTTTGTTCAAAATTTTCAAAAATCCCTCAGAGAATCACTACTAGTACATCTGAGAACTTACAAAATTTTTTAAAAGTAGCCCAGAGGTTTTTTTCTCCAAAAGCAAAATAGATTACAAATTTAGGCGTAATTAGCTTTAAAATGAGGTATGTCCCATCCTGTAAGGTCTTCCAGTTTGTCCAAAATTTTCAAAAATCCCTCAGAGAATCACTACTAGTACATCTGAGAACTTACAAAATTTTTTAAAAATAGCCCAGAGGTTTTTTTCTCCAAAAGCAAAATAGATTACAAATTTAGGCGTAATTAGCTTTAAAATGAGGTATGTCCCATCCTGTAAGGTCTTCCAGTTTGTCCAAAATTTTCAAAAATCCCTCAGAGAATCACTACTAGTACATCTGAGAACTTACAAAATTTTTTAAAAATAGCCCAGAGGTTTTTTTCTCCAAAAGCAAAATAGATTACAAATTTAGGCGTAATTAGCTTTAAAATGAGGTATGTCCCATCCTGTAAGGTCTTCCAGTTTGTCCAAAATTTTTAAAAATCCCTCAGAGAATCACTACTAGTACATCTGAGAACTTACAAAATTTTTTAAAAATAGCCCAGAGGTTTTTTTCTCCAAAAGCAAAATAGATTACAAATTTAGGCGTAATTAGCTTTAAAATGAGGTATGTCCCATCCTGTAAGGTCTTCCAGTTTGTCCAAAATTTTCAAAAATCCCTCAGAGAATCACTACTAGTACATCTGAGAACTTACAAAATTTTTTAAAAATAGCCCAGAGGTTTTTTTCTCCAAAAGCAAAATAGATTACAAATTTAGGCGTAATTAGCTTTAAAATGAGGTATGTCCCATCCTGTAAGGTCTTCCAGTTTGTCCAAAATTTTTAAAAATCCCTCAGAGAATCACTACTAGTACATCTGAGAACTTACAAAATTTTTTAAAAATAGCCCAGAGGTTTTTTTCTCCAAAAGCAAAATAGATTTCAATTTTAGGCGTAATTAGCTTTAAAATGAGGTATGTCCCATCCTGTAAGGTCTTCCAGTTTGTCCAAAATTTTCAAAAATCCCTCAGAGAATCACTACTAGTACATCTGAGAACTTACAAAATTTTTTAAAAATAGCCCAGAGGTTTTTTTCTCCAAAAGCAAAATAGATTACAAATTTAGGCGTAATTAGCTTTAAAATGAGGTATGTCCCATCCTGTAAGGTCTTCCAGTTTGTCCAAAATTTTTAAAAATCCCTCAGAGAATCACTACTAGTACATCTGAGAACTTACAAAATTTTTTAAAAATAGCCCAGAGGTTTTTTTCTCCAAAAGCAAAATAGATTACAAATTTAGGCGTAATTAGCTTTAAAATGAGGTATGTCCCATCCTGTAAGGTCTTCCAGTTTGTCCAAAATTTTCAAAAATCCCTCAGAGAATCACTACTAGTACATCTGAGAACTTACAAAATTTTTTAAAAATAGCCCAGAGGTTTTTTTCTCCAAAAGCAAAATAGATTACAAATTTAGGCGTAATTAGCTTTAAAATGAGGTATGTCCCATCCTGTAAGGTCTTCCAGTTTGTCCAAAATTTTCAAAAATCCCTCAGAGAATCACTACTAGTACATCTGAGAACTTACAAAATTTTTTAAAAATAGCCCAGAGGTTTTTTTCTCCAAAAGCAAAATAGATTACAAATTTAGGCGTAATTAGCTTTAAAATGAGGTATGTCCCATCCTGTAAGGTCTTCCAGTTTGTCCAAAATTTTCAAAAATCCCTCAGAGAATCACTACTAGTACATCTGAGAACTTACAAAATTTTTTAAAAATAGCCCAGAGGTTTTTTTTTCCAAAAGGAAAATAGATTACAAATTTTGGCGTAATTAGCTTTAAAATGAGGTATGTCCCATCCTGTAAGGTCTTCCAGTTTGTCCAAAATTTTCAAAAATCCCTCAGAGAATCACTACTAGTACATCTGAGAACTTACAAAATTTTTTAAAAATAGCCCAGAGGTTTTTTTCTCCAAAAGCAAAATAGATTACAAATTTAGGCGTAATTAGCTTTAAAATGAGGTATGTCCCATCCTGTAAGGTCTTCCAGTTTGTCCACATATTGTATTTGCAATAAATTTTTTAAGTTCTTTCAAAATTCATTAAATATGTAACAAATACGAAGATACATATGTATGTATGTATTTAATAATTTGATATTTGAAATATGTCACAAATACGAAAACATATTTAAAAGCTTGTCAAAAACATATTTGGAAAAATGTCCCAAATACGAAAAACGTATTTGAAATATGTGAAGACGTAAGATGTTACGTCGAAACATATTTAGTTCGACATATTTATCTTCACCCACATGATTTATGTTGGCTTTTACTTTTGTGTAAGCTGTATGCAATGTTTTTAGCTTTCTTGAAACATAATTTTTATTATGCAAATTTGAATCTTTACGAATACTTAGCCAGATGTCAAGAATTTCACCCGCAACAGTGAGAGACGCATCACTCTTAAATTTCTTGTCTTTTACTATTAAATAAAGCAGTCTACCAAGCGCATCCCTACCTGTGGGAATTTTACGTCTTGACAAAAAACTGTTTGGAACTAAGAGAAAAGTTTCCGGTATTAAAATAACTCACCACATTAGCTTGAAAATACAAACCCACTATCCAAGGCTGAAATTTATTGTCTTCGATTGCAGACATCTTTTAAATCAAAATGCAATTTATAATAAAAATTTTAAAACAAACAGTTATTTTTCTGTGCACACAGAAAAAACTATTAAATATACAATTTTTTTCTGTGCAGTGAAGTTAGCTGCGACTAATTTTTGACACATTTTTATTATGGCTCCTACATAATAATATTATTACACAATCTTATTTTGATGAAGAGCAGATATATATTTAACAAGTAAATATAGACCGCAAAATAATTTTAATCATTTCAACTAAAACTGCAGTTTTTCTGGACAGAATGCTACAGTTATGTACACCAAAATCTTTATTTTAAAATTTCCTACCTCGTTCAATTTTTATATAAGAAAAGGTAAGCAAAAATGAAAAAAAATATAAGTTCGTATTGGAAAATCTGAATTTGTAATGCTATGAATAAAAAACCATCGAACAAAATGGCAATGTTGCTTTAAGAAACATTTAGGAAATTAAATAAGCTTTCTAATGCATGTAATTAGGTTCAAAACCGCTAACAACTGCTTGAGTTAGAGGCAAATTACTAAAGCAAGATTTTTTAATTTTTTGAAAAAAAAGGCATTTTGCGTAAAAAAACGAAAAAACAGTTTGAGAGACCACTTCCCGTTCATCAATATTTAACTGTTATACACCAAAATTCTTGGTTTTTAGAGTAGATTAAGAAAATCGATGTTCATGAAGGAATTTCGAAAAAAAATGAAAAGTGAGACGGTCTAATACATATATCAAAACTACATTTTCTTTATTGAACAATAATAATATTTTGACAACACTGCAAGGCTGGGGGCTAATTCTGGCAGTCATGATCGAAGACTTTTTTTGTTTCGAAAGCAATTTTATTTATTATTCTTTCAATCGATACTCGGGTACGCTGAGTCCAGTGGTGCTTACCGTTTTTAGGTTAGCTCTGTTTTCAAAATATACCATTATTTCGAAAATGGAGGAGGTCGCACAAAAAATATTGGCGTAACTCAAAAACGGTTTAGTTTATTGAATAAACTGAAATACCGAAATTCGGCCATTACTTTGAGGTAAGGTTAAGCTTATTTCTATATATATGCCCAGTCGTTTTAGAAACATAATTTTTTTGGCAGAAAAAAAAAACATTTTACCTATAGCAAAATTTCGAAATTTTTGTTTTTAAAAATTTATAAAAAATTGGTAAATGCAGATATGCTTCTAATTTTTTATACAATAGAAAACAAACAAAACAAAACAAGCCATAAATGATTAGAATCAGGCTATAACTTTTGATTTTATTTACAAGAGATGAAAAATTTTAATTAAATTGAGAAATTTCTTAAAAAGCCATATATGTATAGGAGCGCCCCTAAGGAGTGGTTATAAAGGGCAAGTATGTTTTAAGAAAATGTTTAGAACTAAAGACTAGTGGAGGTCGGTCATACAATTTATCACCTTCGGGTCGACTTCTGGGCAATTATGGGACTTTTTCTTCAATATAATTTTAGCCTGTATTGAAAATTTTGTATGGGAGCTCGCTCCCTTAAGAAATGAAGAAAGCGGGTAGGTATGTTAGAAACAAATGATAGGGATGAAAAAAAATCGGTTGGTCCATCTAAGGGTATCATATGTGCTGTAGGGGCCAAATTTAAGAATTTCATTCTTATGGAAGCCGCTCTATTGGATGGTAATAAGGGGCAAGTATGTTTTCAGAAAATGTTAAGGACAAAAAAAAAACTAATTGCATACATAAACACATTAAATTATAGCCTCCTACTACAATATTGATATTTTTATAAGGAAAATTATCAAAAAGAGGAAACACGAGAAATCAGATTTCTTTCTTTTTCTTTTGTGTTCTACATGTGGTGCTTTTGAAATTTTCTATAATATTGAACTTAGAAGCATTAAATTTCAGGTGCAGGGTCCTGAGTGAATGAGAACCTATAAGATGAAAAATTTTAGTGCTTTAAAACCTAGAAACATCAACTTTGGCATACAAATATACTCACGAAAGGGAGACACTAACGAAGAAGCGGGTTAAATGCTCCTATAATAAAAAATTCAAGGAATATATGTATGTACATACCTACAATACAGAAAATGTGAATATTTTCCAGCTTTTACTGTAAAATATTTAAATATTATAGACCTCACATTTCCATGGGATGAGAAATAGAGAGTCGATAATAGGCACTAAAATTGTATTGACTCAAACGAGTAATTACAATTAGTGGAGGTGGGGACGAGCAAAAGAAATATGGGTTATAATTTTCTTTTAGTTGGGCTAGAGTAAGGAGAATCTTACCTTTGGATTAGAACGAACAAAAGAACAACGATTTTACAATGCACTGCTGATTTATGTCTTATGACTTAAATAGCGGTAAAACGTCGGTTTTTCTTCCTCTTTGCAGAACCGAAGTTTGGATAACAAACCGTTTACTTTCAGCGAGTATTAAATACACTTGCAGAAATTTAAGTTAATATAAATCTACGAAATTCAATACGTCAATGTATTTATATTAATTTATGGCACTTAATAGAAATTTAATAAATACAAAATTACATAACGTAAATTCAACAGTTAATTAATTAATTAATAGAAAAATCAATATATATATATATATATATAAAATATAACATATGTGTTTTTAGAAGTGTTTATAATGTAAATTGTACATAATGAAAATAAAATGTATTGGACACAAGGCGAATTCATTCCAGGTAATCTCGGTAGTACAACAAGTACAACTCGTACAAAAACCACAAGCAATTTGTTTTTGTAAAATTATTGTACAATGTCAAAAACCGAAACAAAGATAATAAACAAAATGTTAAAGTCCAACAAATATAAAGCTAAAAAAAGGTATCAGCAGGGCTTTTAGGATCGCCTGTAATGAATTCGCCTTGATTGGACATCATTTTTGAAAGATACTAAAACGATATTATCGCTTTTATATGTTTTCGTTTATAATTCGATTTTTTGGATATGTATGTAAATATGTACTTACAAATGTGGAAAATTTAATCACTGGCGTCCATATATCTACTGGATAGATAAGATCTGCCGTATCATTGTTGCATTTTTTTACTAAAGCCATTATAAAATCGGCGGCTGTCAGCACTAGCAAACACAAGGTCAACACTAATTTCCTTATATTAATACGATTCCATGGTATATTTTTATCTAAACTGGCCTTCAGATAGTAAAAATCAAAGAAACTAAATATCCATAGAAAGGCACATGGTACCCAAATAAATACTGTCTGCTCGAAACAAGGTGTAAAATCTGGATCTTCTGTGTACCATGTTTCATTCAAATTCTAAGGCGAAAAAGAAAATGTATTAAAGAACAGCACTACATTCAATTTTAACGTTTTAAAAGTAACGCACGTAATTTTAAATTTTGAAACTTACCCAGAATTTGGAGCCACAAAACTCATCCATAGGGTGAGAATTGGTTGGCATTTTATTTATTTATCGACCCAACTTGCCCCGCTGCAGCCAAAAGTTATGGGTTGTATGATTTTTTTATTTCTTTATCTAGAATAATACCGTGTGCAATCTAGTTATAAATACATAATAAACATTAAATAAATACGTATAATAACATATAATAACAAAAAAACTGCCTAGTAGATTTTATAATCACAGGGTGTATCAAATTCCCATTTTATTTGCATAAATTAACAAATGAGCTGGCAACCTTACAGTTCACTTTGTTTCTTTTTTGTTGTTTGGTTTTTCTTTGGAGCTTAAGTTATACAACAATGCAACAATAGAAAAACAACAGGCATTTTGTTGCTAGAATTGTGACGGAAAATGTCAATAAACATAAATAAATAAAAAAAGACATATATAAATAAGACAACGAACGTCACACCACGAAGAAAAAAGTTGCGAACAGCTGCGTTACCTGTCTCACCTTTTTATTGTTTAACGTTTGCAACTCTAGTAGTTTCGTATGCATGTATCTCTGACATTCGTATTTTCATTGTGTATTCGTCTTGCAAAAAAATATTTCGTTGTGAATTTCATTTACATAAATAAAATAATTTTTAGTTAAAAAGTATTTAAAAATATGAAATCGCGTCGGAATTTTCTTGATAATGATAAAAGCATTATGGAGAGAAATTTAAGATTTGTTAAGGTAATTTATATTTTAACTACATAAACACTTGCTTTATCATTCTTGAAAGCCGCTAATTTCACGTTTCTTCTTTTTAGAATGATTTTGAAGAAAATCTTAATCAATATTTTAGTGGCTCAGTTAATCGCGGTAATAAAGCCACTAATGTTTCAGCTCCACCCCGCGACTATAAAGTTGTGCAACCTAAACCAGGTATGTGAAATATTTACTTTAAATCAAGAACATCAACTCGTCAGAGTACAAGCTATTTGTCAGATTTTATTATCCTTGATAGCAGTTCTTATAAAAAAAGGTATTTTTCCCGTGCCAACACAAGTAGCTTAGAGGCTCTTCTGGTCATACAATTTTAGGATACTTTTAACGGCACATACAGTGAGTGTCAAAAGAAATCGGAAAACTTCTTTTTATATATTTATTTTATTTACATATTAACAGCCGTATTCATAAAAATTTATTAATGATTAATTAGCCGTTTATAAGCAAAAAGTGCTAAAGTTGTATTCATAAACGAAAAATAGTCCATTAAACCTTTAATTAACCATTCATAAAGTATGAAAATTTATTTTTGGATTTAAACATCTTTAAACCAAAAATAAAATGGCGTTTTGATAAATGTTTGCATTTAATTACAAACCTATATCATTTTTGGGCAATATGTTTGAAAATAATGGAAAAATGTGTTATTTATTAATATGGACATGTTAAATAGGTACATTTTACTAAATTTATTTTAATTTATGGCGATTTCTTTTCTGGGAAATATGTTGCATAAATGGTACATGCTCTATCTCTTTTGTATAGAGCATGTACCATTTATGCAACATTTTTCTCAGAAAAGAAATCGCCATTAGACAACCAATTTAAAGTTAAATTGTTAAATATTAACCCCCATATTCATAAAAAATATTTTAGGTGTACAGCAAGTTTATAAAACGAATTTTCTATGAAAATTTGTTTAATAAGCATTTTATTAATCAAAAATATTTTTTATGAATATGGGGGTAAAAAAAAAATTTTATGTGATTTAAATGAATGTGTTCAGGAAAAAATGAAGATTTTCTTTTTTGCAATTAGTTTTTTTTTTAGGTTTTAAACAACGAATTGTTGTTCAAAAAAATAACAAGAAAAAAAATAAACAAATCATTACAAAAGTGATGTTAATAAAAAGTAAACAAACCTTTTATTCGAATACTTTCTTATCGTATATATAAAAAAAAGTTTCTACAAGCATTTTTTAATACCTTTCGGCAAAATCTTATTTAGAAAATAAAATAATACCTATGTATTTTTATTTTATAAGAATAATTTTTAAGGACTTGATTTATGAAAAAATATAATAATCCAAATTTTAATATTTTAATCAGGCTTAAGTTCACTGAATTTAATTTTCATTAAATTATTTTTATGAAAAATAATTTTATATTATTCATTCAAAGCAAATTTCAATCTACCAAGGTAAAATACCATTTGGTTTTAAGATTGATGTTTGACTATTGACGTTATACGTGGTCAATGGCGGTGAGTGTTAAACGGCAAACCCCTCTATTATAGAATATCATGCGAACCAAATAGAAGTTCCATGCATCACTAACTAGCAATAAAAAGTCAACAAAACATACTAAAACACAGAATCGCTACAAACAGATAATAGCTAATGTACGTTTATGAATACCAATTTTTATAAAAGGCTTAAAATGCAAAAATCGTTTGATAGTTATTACATACTTTAAGCTTAAAATAAGAACTTTTTATGAATATGGCTGTAAGAAAATATATTTTCTTTTCAATTTAAGTATTACCAAAATCTTATACATATTATGCTCTTTCAAAATCTAAACAAAAAAAAATTTCTTCAACAGCAACAACAACAACAAGAAAAAGAAAATACTCAATTTTCACGGTTAAAAAAAGTGTGCAGTTCATGAAAATTTAAAAAAAAAATAATGTTATACTCTGTTTGTATCCCTACGATTATAAAACTGATTCAAGCCTCCTTGGAATTGATTCTGCCAATTTTGATTTTACCTCATTGGGATCTTGGACCACTTTTCCTGTAAGATTTCGTTAAGAGAGTCTGTCTGTCTGTCCAAATAATCCCGTAGATGTTCAGTGGGATTAAGGTGCGGCGACTGCGGTGGATAGTCCAACTGTTTCGTTAAGACGTTTTGATCTACCAGTACGTGGATGGTCTTCTAAATTTTTGCTGCTTGTCTATAATTTTTTCACCGTATTACGGCTTCTTCCTATAATGGATGCGTTTTCCGTAACGATTTGCCTTAATTTTTTAATTTTATCACTAACACTCTTGTTTCAATTGCTGTTTGTTTGCCCATTTTGGTGTTGAAGTTCACGCGGTCAAAAAAACAAACAAAGGACGTTACTTAAAATTTATTGAGCACAATAGAAGAAACCTAAGTAAATACCATCGATGCAAAAATAAATAATATAGGTACAGTTTGTTATGCAACTACAAAATTACTATTACGATTCTTTATGTGCATGGCAGTTCTGCTCGGACGCCTGTTATTTGTACACTTCTTTTGACGCTTAAAAAATTGAGTATTTTTGTTTTTCTTATTAGCGGTTTTCACCCTTTGTATTAATTGTACAACTCTGCTTTTTTAATACACTTTTATAATACAAAGCGTGAGTGTCTCTTTCGTAAATTAATGAATTTGCTGAGTGAGAGAAAGAACCAGATAGAGTTTCGTCAAATGTTTTATTCTGATAAATTAACACACGTGTTTACTAAAGCTTTTTATTGGATTTTTCAATCACAGCGTAATAAATTTTAATCTAATACATTTTGTTGTTGCAGTGTTGTAAATGTTAGTGCTTTAACTAAATTAATAGGATTAACAAGGTCTACAAGGGACTTTACTACCAAGAGTGAAAACCGCTATTTTTTGTGTTGATGTTGAAGTATTTTTATTTTTTGTTTAGATATAAGGCATGTTCATTTATTTTACTAACAGAAACTTGCAACGAGAGAGTTAATTCAAAATGTACAGATTGTTCTGCCAACTACTCAAAAAAATAAAAAAGTAAATCAAAGCTTTGCCATGAAAAACTAGCAAGTTAAGCACACGACTGTGTGCAGTTTTTTGTCTTCCTTAATTAAATTGCTTTGAACTATTTGCACATGCATATGTATATAATTTATGTTATTGAACAATTTTTAATATAAAACATTTTGAAAAGTTTGCTTGTAAACAAAACCATGAAACAGCTGTTTCAAAAATTCTTGCAAGAAAACATTTTACAAGTAAAAATTTGCAAGAATTTTTTGTCTCTCAATTTTTTTACTCTGTTTGCAAATTTTTTTGGGTTAATGAACACTTTCCAGTAACAATTCTAAACAATTTTTAGTTAATGAACACACCTATTATCAAAAGTTTTTTTCGGGAATACAATACTTATTATGACGTGCTAAATTCTTTTTTTATAAAAACACTAAAATTTATTGCTGACGGAAAGCTAGTTTCTAAGCACAATTCGCTGGTTGCATAGGCCAGCTCGTTAGGAAACTTTTTCCAAAGACTTTAGAAAAGCTAAAAATATTATACAAATAAGACTATTAAGTGAATAAGAATTTTAAACACTCAGGTCTTATTTGTAACAATTTTAAAGCTTCAAGAAAGCCACAACAATAAACAATGAGCTTATTTTTTCTTACATTCCCCTACAATTGGCTGGTTTTTTCCAACTCGAATAGTAATTGTAATAGGGTAAAAAGAAAAAAACCAAATTAAAAAACAAATTGCTTAATAAAGCAACTTGCCATTTCAGTTTTTTTTTTGCGGGGCACAAGCAAATTTATTACCAAAAGTTATTTTCGGGAATACAAAATTGACTATTAATAAGATTTCTCTATGACGTGCTAAATTGTAAGAGCATAATGTAAGGTTTTGTTAATGATACTTAAACTGAAAAGAAAATTGTTTTTATTTTTTGCTAAATAATTAACTAAAAAATAAATACCTATAATTAAAAATAACAATATCACTTTCCTTTTTTATCCATTTTCTTTTACACACTCTTAGAAAATACTTCAATATAAGTATTTTGCTAGTCGTTCTGCCATTTTTACCATTTAACATATGTAAAAGACATGGTAGCTTGGTTTTTCCGGACACATTTTCCGAAATGGGTGAATCGTTCTGCAGAAAACTCTCAGTAAAAAAAATATTCTCCGGATAAAAATATTGTTCGGAACGCATGGATGAATCCACCTTAAGCGACATAATTTTCAGTTCACACTTGCATCATCTCTTAAGATGTCATGGTCACATACGGTACCGTTACGATTTTATAGCAAAACAACCTTCAAACAAAATTTTTATTCAATATAATAAAAAAAAACCTTCCCTTTTTTGTGGTAAGTGCTCGATATCATATTTCGGGGTAGTGCCCTTAATATTGATTTAAATCAGCAGTGCACTATCACTAAATAAAACTGCAAAAAATTAGTTTCACTCTTTTTTACCAGCTTTAGTGATGATTGTTTTTTTTTTTAACTACCACTAAAAAAAGTTAGTGATATTGCAAATTTTTTCACTATCACTAAACGAAGATTGAATGCAAAAATCTGCACACAAATCAAATAGTGCAAAATTTGTACTTGCAATCAAAAAAGCTGCATATAAACAGAATCTCACTAAAATTTAAAGTCTCTTGACTTTAATCATGAAAAAACAAGTTTTTTGTTTGTAAATTTAAGTTTTTGAGTGCAAAATTTGTTAGCTCACTATCACTCTTATTTAGTGAGGCTGCAAATTTTCAATTCATCACTCAACATCAACAAAATGATTGCAATAATTTTGCACTATCACTAAATGTGAGTTGAAACTGCAAAATGAATGCACTACCCCCATCTATGCGCGATATATTAGTACTAAGGATTCTATCTATATACGTTTAAGAAATCTCTTACTCTACTCCTATCGCATATGGTATGGGCGCCATTGTACCAAAATCATGATTTCGGGAAGAAATGGGTAGTTAATTGTTTATAACTAATAAGAGTGGGTTTTTAACATCGAGTTAAATCTTCGCAGCAAACTATAAATAATTAATCTAAGAATAAATTTAATGGTGTACTTATTGTGTTTGCTATTTTTAAGTGGAAGCTTAAACCTCGCAGAATTGCCATACGGAATAACAAAAATGGCAACAAACATATTTTAAAAAGTCAACTTTTTACCAGTGCCCTTTGCATTTTATACAGAAGAAGTAGACAATCCACCCTTTTATTTCTTATAAAAAGAAACTTCTTCATATAATTGTTTTATTTAAGTTTTTATATGTTTCAGAATCACTAAAGTCTTCATATTCACTCGAATGAACCATTTTTCTGTTTTCTAAAAAATCTTTTCTTTTATGATGAATATTTTTTTCTGTGTTTATATTTAAACAGCTGCTTTTTAATACATACAAACATGTGTGTGTGTTGACATTTGTTGATTAAGTTTAAGCTTAAACTGGCAAATAGAAGTAATTAATCCTCATCTTAAAAACTAAAAGCACAGATTAAAGATGACTAAATCTCTGATCTCCATGTTAAAAACCCACCCACCCACTAAGTCGGTTATGAACCGATTATCACTACTAGTATGCTATTAAGTTTATTTCAGGTAAATGTTAAAAAATAAAGTTCTTAAATAATAAGAAGGCTTAAAAAAGTAAAGACTTATGGTACAAATTGTGTTTTTTTTTTGTTGTAAATTTTTTTTTTTTTTTTTTGTAAAAATTGGAGGAAGACATGGACTTTTGCTAATATCTCAGACTCTACTAATAAGAATACAGAATATATATAAATATATAACTTGTATAATTTATAGAAAAACGAATGTATTTTTATTGGAATATAACAAAAAAAAAAACATTAAGTTCATACACAGAAAAAATTAAAAGTTGATTTTAATCACCAAGTTCGTGGATTCAACAAACATTTTGTTGATTTTGCACCTATCACCAAAATAACTAAATGGTTACCAAGTTTTTTAAAAATTCAAAATTGTGATGTTCTCCCAACTAATGATTAATTTAATTAAAATATGATAAAAAAAAACTGCGCTTTCCAACAATCGGTTAATTCATTCAATTAAAATATACATAAGTAGTAATTGAATTGACAAACTACATAGTAATTGATTTATTTGTAAGATTCAAATAAAATTTTAATTAAATGAATTAAGACGCATGACTGAAGTTTATATTCAAAATTAATCAAAATATTTAATTTACCATAAAAATCCTATTTAATCAAAACCCCATTTTTGTACCCACCACCTTGGCTTGCCAGACTGTCTTGATTTTTCTTGATTTACAACAATTTTCAGTGCTCGTACAGCATTAAGAAAAAATGTATTTTGTCAAGATTTTTAAGGTCCAACCAAAAACACTTTTTTAAATTTGTTTTAAACAAGGCTGTGTAAACAGCAAATAAATATTTCATGGTATTGTTTCAGTGTATTTGTTTAACAATCTATCAAAACTACATTTCATTTATTCAGCACTAATAATTCGTATTATGTACTTGACTTAATTCTGTTTCCAATTCGCATGTTAATATGATGTTTAAAAAGATTTCACAAAAACAGCCAAAGTCAATTCTAAAATTGACAAAAAATGTTTTGTAGATTATAATGAAATGCGTATTGCATTAAATAGAAAGTATTAATTCTAAAAATATAAAGAAGATAGCTGGACTGTCGTTTTAAGTGTGGCTTTTTCTAGTTCACTATTTTCAAAATAACACATAGTTTTGTCTTGTATTTTGGTTTGGTCACCGTATAGATACTAATAATTAAAAACTTTAAACAGCTGACTCAAAACAAAAGCGTACACACATTTTAAGCGCAAAAAGTGAGTTCATTTGCTTTTAATTTTGTCTCTTAACTGATTTGAAATAGTGTGTTTCTTTTGCAAAAGATTATTTGAGGAAATTTTTAATTGACAAGAATTTTTTTAAATTAAGATTTTTTTAGTGATATCAAGGATTTAGCAAATTTGGATCTGGCAAGCCTACCACCACCAACAATAGTGGTAGAAAATATGTAGTGTGCTAATTACACTACATACTTAATTTCGGGGAATCGGTCAAAAATTTGTCCCATGAAGGAACTTTTGGTTTTGCTTTTTGTTTTGTGCATTTCAAAAGACATTTTTTCTTCAATTAATTTTGTTCTTTGAATATTTTCAGCACTTCTCACATTAACATATCCTAATGATTGTTGGACGCGCTTAAAAAGAATAACAGAGTTTAATTTTTTCTTTCGTTTTCAATTACAGTATAACCAGGGTTAATCAAATAAATACTAAAGATCAATAGTGTCTGACCGAACGTTCGGTAAAAATTTCTGCTAACACCGAACTTTGTAATGAAATTACATGTTTTTTTATGCATGTGTGTATATGAAAATAACAACAAAGCAAGTCCAAGAAGAACAGGACGAAAATGTTGTTTATAAAGAATTTAAAATGTATTTGGCTGAATCTTTAAGTTCTCGAAATATATATATATATATATATATATTTTAATAATACAACTCCAGTACATTTATAAAGGCTGTGATCCAGAAATAACCTTTAAGCAACACCAAACAGCGTTGCTAGTAAGGAGCTATTTGGTACTGCTGGACAACTTTATTCAGACCGAAAAAATAATCTACATATCACAAATGCAGAAAAAATATTAAATTTGAGTAAACGCGTAATAGTCTTATGTACCCGCTTTAAAAATATCCTGCTATTTTGTCTTCTTGATGGTAATGAAACGGTTAGTTTAAAATTTCTTTCAATTGCCTTTAATAATAAATTAAAAATGTTTTTGCTTCTACTGAAAATTAAATCAAATTTTGAGTTAATATCCCCTTGTTGATCAGGTGCAATATGTATTCTATATTGAACTCCTGTACTATACTGCCGTGCTTAAGAAAAAGGCAATAAAGTGTAAACATGAAAGTCAGAGAAAACTGAAAATTAAATTTTGTATTTTTGTATTTTATAATAATTGAGTAGAACATTATTAAAGGAATTTATTGACATCAAAATTAAAAAAGGCATTTCCTAAGCACGGTAGTATAGTACCAAGTTTTTTTTCTGCGTGTGCATTACACTTTCTGATTTTTAACTATAAAAAGTAGTCAAAACTTTAAACTGCAATTTATCTTTTCATTTTGCATATGAATTGCTGAAATTTTATTTTGTTTTAAATAAATAAATAAAAAAATTACAATTGTTCAGTTTTAATAAAAACGAGTTAGAGTGCTATATTCGGCTGTGCCGAATCTCTGATACCCTTCACCGAGTGGGCTCTATATGATAAATACATATATATTATTAACTAAGCTTCACAAAAACGAACGTCAGCATTAAAATTAGTTGCGGTTTAGACCTGAATTAAATTATTGACCGACAATAAGAAAATTTTATGCGGTTCTTGAACTTTGAACTGGCTTGAGTAAAATATCATGATTCGTAACAGTTTTAGCCGAACTAAAATGATTTTTAGGAGGGTAATTTGTATTGGACCTATGGTAAATTATGGACCAATCATCCTAAATTCTGAGGACTGATTTCTGGTATTACAAAAAATAAATTAGAATAAATTTCAATACAGCAGTGTAATTAGTTTTAGCGTTAACAGTAAATTTCACAAATTTGCATGATATTTTTTTGGCCATATGAATTTAAGTTAGAAATTTTACTGCAATATCTATATCTGTGATGGTTTTAGGCGAATTTAATTATTTTCCCAAAGTGGGCTTTATTTGGTTTTAGGTGTAATAAACAGTTTTCCGAGAGAAGGGTTTATATGGGGCCTAGGGTAAATTATGGACCAATCTTCACGAAATTTGGCAGTGTGATTTATCGTCCTATAAAACTGTGACGTACCGAATTTCAAGTTTATAGCATCTTCAAAAAATTTTACAGTGTCGTTTTTGGTCCTATAAAACTGTGACTTACTAAATTTAAGTAGTCTAGCGTTATTTATTGCGGTTTTAGGCGTACTAAACTGTTTTAGCGGAGTAGGGTTTATATGGGGCCTAGTGTAAATTATGGACTGATCTTCAAAAAATGTTACAGTGTGATTTCTGGTCCTATAAAACTGTGACGTAATAAATTTTAGTACGCTAGCGTTATTTATTGCGGTTTTAGGCGTACTAAACTGTTTTCCGGGTGCAGGGTTTATATTGGACCTAATGTAAATTATGGACCGATCTTCAAAAAATTTTACAGTGTCATTTGTGGTCCTATAAAACTGTGACGTAACAGATTTTAGTATGCTACCGTTATTTATTGCGGTTTTAGGCGTACTAAGGGTTTATATGGGGCCTATGGTCAATTATGGACCGATCTTTACGAAATTTAACAGTATGATTTGCAGTCGTATAAAGCGAATGCGTGCAAAAATTTTATGTCATTCCGTGCATTATTCCACCATTTATATTAGTTCTTGTATCAAAATTATCCATTTTTTTAGGACGGTGGTTCCACATTTTGATTCACAGTTCTGATCATACTGAACCGATGTTGCTGAATTTCAATCCCAAACTGCTTAGGATAACTACAAGCAATTTGAGACCAAGTTTGTTCTTTTCTTTTGCGTTTTTTGAAAGTGAGCGTGTTTTCAACAGACGGACATGGCTTAAACGACTTAGAAATACTCAAGAAACCAGAATATATATACTTTATGGGGATTTAGAGGCATAATAAAAAAGTTTCACACGGAATGACAAACTAAGTATAGCCTGATTCACCCCAAGTGGTGGTGGAGCGTATAAAAAGAGTATTAAAGTCAAATAAGGATCAGTCTCATATACATTTAGGTTAGAGTAGGGACGGAGTAGGAGTCGCACTTAAAAAATTGTAGCGTTTGAAGTCGGGGTCGGAGTTACTACTTTTTCGGACGACTCCACAGCCTTGATCAGAACCATGATAGGTATTATCAAGGGCCACTGTTTGATAGGCAGAATGACGGTTAGAATGGGGTCTGCCTTATCGGATATATGTAGGTTGTGTGCCGACCCAGAGGAGTTGGAGACAGTTGAGCACTTTCTGTGCCACTATCCCAGCCTACAGAACAGCAGGCTGAGGTGGCTGGGTAGCAGATTCCTGTTCGAATTGGGAGATGTCTCGGGCTGCGGGCTCGAGAATCTAACGGCATTCGTAATGGAAATGACCTGGCTGCGCTGCAGTAGGCTGGGGACTGGGAACATGTAGGGCAGTTTTCCGGTTTGGTAGGGTTGTTTTTGCTTGTTATGTCCTTTTTTTATCTTCCACTATCTTCTTTTCCTGTGCTTTCACTCTTTAGTTCTCCTACTCTTTCATACTAGATTTTTTCACTAATTAAGGCATCACAATGGACCATATTGGTCTCTGGGTGATGGTGTGAAGTTTGCTTCTCACCAGCCTTTCTAACCTAACCTAACCTATGTTTATAAGTTTGTAAGAGGTAATCTTCAGAAATGCCGGTCCGATTTAAGTGTTGACGGAAAATGATAATTCTTATAATTTTGTTTATAGAATTATTTTAACGTATAATAAGTTTACATAGATGTAGAAAACTCAAAAAATCTCTGTAAATTTTTTGTAGGTTAAACCCTTTTCATTATACCTTGCTCAAATTTTCACGAAGACTTCGTTCGGAAATAGATGACCAGGCATTAAGTCATGGCAAATATGGTTTTCTATATTCCCGAAGAACTAGGAAGTTTTAGGGTAATAGTATGAAAGACTACCATCCATAGATTAAAAAACGTATACACACTATACAAAAAATTCTCAGAATGGTTCCTGAGAAATGGCAGTTCATCCGAAACGGCCAGGAAAAATATCTAAGGATATTATTAGTCATACCCAACAAACAGCCAAAAATCAAACGTTGTGCTTTGCTTTATTAAAAAATCATTTATTGGGATTCTTACGCTGTAGTCTTTGCCCTGAAATACATTTTAAGAATCAGTTTCAGTAGAGTTGACATTGAAGTAAGTGTTATTCAAAGCCACACCTCGTTCTGCCACACCATTTGCCACTTGTATATGTTGAACTTTGCTCTTTGCATTTTGAAAAGATTTGTTGGCTTCCAAATTTTCTGGATCTGTTTAAAAAAACCAATTGAAATATTGCAACATTAAAAAAAACAAGATTGGTTTTGGGAATGAACCCCTCCTGAATTTCTTTATTTTAAAGGTTGTCTTCTGTTAAAATTTACTATTTCGTTCTCGCTACTTGGCGTATGTAGATTTTATGCCATTCAACTCAAAGTTGTGGTGTCCATATGTTCATCAATAAAACGATAATGGTAGCCAATTTTGGGGTTAAATAGCACTGATGATCTAGAACAGTTTTAAGCGTGGTACGTGTTACTGCTACATTAATAATTTTGTAGTTATCCAAACGGTTTAATAGACTAAGATCATTGAGAGGAGTGTATCGAGGGCATTGACAGAGGTGCGTAAAAATTTTTGATATTTATTCTTAAAATAAATTAACCAAATTCTAGTAAGGCATCAATTTTTTAATTGTCCATGTAATATAGCAGCAGGTGAAAAATGCATATTTTTAAAGAAAATATACACCCCTATCGTGAATAATTTTTCCCTCGTTATTTGTTCGCTTTTGACGTATTTGCGATCATGGAAAACTCCCATGAAAAAAATTAATTCATAGGAGAATAATAACGTGAAAAAAATGTTCGCGGGAAAAAATTCCCCTTATCGTGAACAATTTTTCCCCTCGTAATTTCTTCACTTTTCCCTTTGAATTTCTCACTTTATTTTTGCTGGGGAACAAAACATTTATGTAAGTAGTTCTTCTCATAATTCGAATATTGAAGTTACAAAATTAATATCAAGGTCAATTTCCGTTAAAAGAGGCACAAACTCATATGTATATTGTGTAAAAAAAGCATTAAAAAACAGGTCGATTTCCTGAGGAGTTATGAAGCTTTTTAAAGACGTGGTGGCAGAATTTTAGACATTTTTTTACTAAATTAAAGCGCAAAAAGCTAATGTTGCAACCAAACTATCACTCCAATACAATATATTTTATTTTGTTTTTTTTTTTTAACTTTTTAAAATATACATACATACGTGTATATTTTTGAGCAAAAAATTTTTTTTAATGTTTTTTAATAATTCTTCTTTTTTACATTCACTGAGAACTGATAGCGCGAAAAATGTTCACGGGAGTTTCACGATAGCATTTTTCCCTTCGAGGGGAATAAAAATTTCATGGGAACAAAAATTCCACTTTTTTTTCACGATAGGGGTGATAATTTTCTTCATCCACCGATTAATAGATAGATTAATAGCGGTAGCTGTTGGATAGGGCTTAGATCTATCACCCAAAAAAGATGAAACTCAGATGAGAATATTTTTTTTAGTCTTTTCTTGGTTGCATGTCTTCAAGCTGGCCTTTAATTTAATTGCTCAAATCTTCTTGTTTTGGTAATGGATAACAGGGAATAGAACTACATCGTAATAACTCCAATTAATGATTTTTGAAAAAAACAGAAGCCAAACGTTTCATTTTTATTTGTCTGTTGGGTATGAGTAATAATAATAGGTAAAAAGCTGAAAAGCGGTATAACTCAGGAACGGTAAGAACAAATTCAAAAATAGTTTTCCCTTAATTATTTAGAATTAATTGATCTTTTAAACAGCATTGTTAGTTTTATTCATTTTCATAAAAATTTTAAAAGTTATAATACGTTATTTACAAAATGTATGGAAAAATTACGAAAAATTGTAATGTAGGGTGCATAAATGAGCAAATTCATTGCAAAAACTTATAGTTTTTACATACAAAAATAAAGCTTGGACATTTTTCATTTAAATTGTTTCCTTATAAGTGAAGAAAATCGTGGGTTTTGACAAAGTTATGAAGAAAACTCAAAAAAAGACAGGCAACCCCGATTTTTGGCAAAAATTCGACTTAAGCGACCTTTAAACCTCTTCCGAAAAATCTGAAAAAAAATCTCTAAAATACTTAACCCTATAAGCTTTTAAATTATGCGTGAGCATCCATGAATATTAAAAAAAAAAATTTTTTGGGACACACTAATGTATATTGCTCAGAACTGACATACATTTTTTTGACAGATCACGTGGGAGTCGTGTCATGCTGTCATGTTATTTTTGTTTAGTATTGTTTGGCATTTCATAATCGAAAGACTTACGCCTGAACAACGTTTACAAATCGTTCAACTTTATTACGATAATTCACGATCTGTGAGGAATGTGTTTCGTGCACTTCGCTCAACTTATGGTCAACATAATCGGCCTACTGAGCGTACTATTCGCAACACCATCACCCATTTTGAGACCCAGCATTCATTATTGGATAATATTCGACCGAATAGACCACGTCCAGCACGCTGTGAAGAAAATATAGCGCTCGTAGCTGAGAGTGTACAGGAAGACCGTAAAGAGTCGATTCGGCGCCGTTCGCAGCAACTTTGACCGTTATCGTGCCATGATAACCGACTATTTGATACCTGAAATTGAAGCTCGTGATCTCGTCGACAATTGGTTTCAGCAAGACGGCGCCACTTCCTACACATCGCATCAATCAATGGCTTTATTCAGAGAACACTTCGGTGAGCACATAATTTCACGTTTTGGGCCGGTCGGTTGGCCACCAAGATCGTGTGATCACACTGTTAGACTTTTTCCTGTGGGGATATGTAAAGTCTAAAGTTTATGCGGACAAACCCGCTTCGATTCAGGCCTTGGAGGAAAACATCACGCGTGTCATTCGCCAGTTACAAGTCGAAATGCTCGAACGAGTCATCGAAAATTGGACTCAACGGATGAACCATCTGCGACGTAGCAACGGCCAACATTTGATAGACATAATCTTCATAAAATAAATGCCAACGAATGTTCTTTCAAATGATAATAAACATTCCCCATTAATTTTGAATTTTCTGTGTTGCTTTTCTTAAAAAAAAGTAGGGAACCTCGAAATGGATCACGCTTTACTTTAAAGTTTTGAAATCCTTTAAGGATTTGTCTTTTCACTCCATTCATTAGTGCTAATCCGCGATCAATTTTTATATATCGGCAGTTCATTATTGGTTTGGCACATATGCCAAAAAGTCGTAGTGAAGAAAAACGACAATGAAGGTTTACATGAAGTTTTCTGAAAATATACCCGATAGAATTTTTTTGTATTTTCACCACTGCTATTGGTATATGTTTTAAAGAAAAATGTAAATGTTTGTGAGCGTTCATTAACGAACTTAGAAGTTTATAGTATTTTGTGAAAGTGAAAATTATTGTTTTGTACCGCATATGCCACTTTTCTAAATTTATTTCTAAAAAGTAGCTTTTTGTGCGACATACGAGTACTTACTGCTGTGTATTGAGTTGTTGACATTTTATTTTGCATTTGCTTAAACTACTTTTTTTCTTGCCGCAATGTGATTGTTGATTTTCTTCTTTTAATTTTATTTTGCTTTCGCTTTTATTACTTTTTTCCTTACGGCAATGAAGCAAAGCATAAGTGAAATTTATTTTGTTCGTTTTTGTATGAGGGTTTTGCAGCATTCGGCAAACAGTGGCTTGTAGAGCAAAACAATACTTAATAAACTTTAAAATAGTGGATATGGAGCAAAATTAATGCTTAATATCTCAAAAAGCATAAAAATTTCGTGAAGCAGGTTTTTGATTCAGAAAAAGAGTACTCAAGTATATATGTATATACCCCATACCCAACTTAATTTTTTTAAAAATGATCGGTAGGTCAAACCAATAATGAGCTAACGAAATTTTTTTTTTTTAATTTCCTGTAGGTTCCAAAACTCAACAATTTCCGAGTTTCTAAATTGTAAAGCTAAGACATGAAATAAATTCTGAACATACCCTTTAAATTTTTAAAATCCTTGCGGCCCTGACTATTCAACCTATTTAATTTATTCTGGGAACAGTTCTTATTATTGATCGATTTTTCCAATTTTCAATATGTTAATTATACCAAAATTAAATAGTTAGAATCTGGGAATTATTTGTTTTTAAAGTTACTTTATAATATTCCACATTTTTTTCGAATTTATTCTATGAGTTAAATTTCAGTTATATATTTTATAAAGCTCATAGAATAAATTTGAAAAAATAAAAACTGTTGAAATTTAATAATATTAAAAATAAAATAGTTAAATAGTGGGATTATTAGCACATCATTAATAAATGAATTAATTAATAAAATATTTCATTCCCGAAAATAATTTTTGATAATAAATTTGCATGTGCCCGGCAAATAAAAAACTGAAATGGCAAGCTGCTTTATTTAAGCAACTTGTTTTTTTTAATTTTGTTTTTTTTTCGTTCTATCCTCTTACAACTACAATTCGTGTTGGAAAAAACCCAGCCAATTGATGGTTTATTGTTGTGACTTTGTTGAAGCTTTGATATTGTTACATTTAAGAGCTGAGTGTTTTAAAATTCTTATTCACTGTATGGTCTTACTTGTATAATATTTTTAGCTTTTCTAAAGTATTTGGAAAAAGTTTCCTGACGTGCTGGCCTAAGCAACCAGCGAAATGCGCATAGAAACTAGCTTTCCCACAACAATAAATTTCAGGATTTTCATTCAAAAATTGGGATTATTAGCACATCATTAATAAATGAATTAATTAATAAAATAGTTAAGATCTGAACATAAACTTTTAACATTTTTTCGTTGAAATTATATTTTAACTAAAAATTATTTTAAAAAATAATACTCGTTAAACTTGAAATATAATATTTAACATAGTAGATAGCACAGCTGACGTGAAAAACGTAGCTATTTGTCCAGGCTGCTTCACACACATGTGATCGTACATCTCGTTTTTTAATTTATATTTTTCTTGTAATTGTATTTAGTTGAGCGGGAACACAATATTTTAATGTATATTCTAACTTAATTTACCGAGCAATAGTATCGTTATTTATAAAAATGGAGTGGAGTTATTTATAATAAACTTATTTGTAAATTATATTTAATGTTTATTTTTATTACAACGGTTTTATTATATTTTTTTTAAATGTATTTTTAAACTTTTACTTTTAAGTTTTTATTATTTTCTTTATTGTTATTAAAAATTATTTAAAGCTTATTTTTTCACTACTAACAATTACTTTGAAAACGGGGCTTGTTATAAAACACTAGATATTTTACTGCTAGCTAACACACTTAAGCTCAGCACACTAACTGGATTTTGTGTCGCCAATGTTTTAACATTTTGTATTAATTTGTATTAACTTTAAAAAATAATAATTCACTAACACCAAACAAAAAGTAAATAAATATCATTGAAATTGTCTGTTTAGTTTTCAATCATCTGTCAGCGTTGCCATTTTGGTTTTTTTCGGGTATTTTTTTAGTGCTTTTTTCCTTCTCAAATATCTGAAGTTGTGTTTAATACCCGTTTTGAAAAAAGGGTTATTTACAATGCTTTTTGCATTTACTCACGGTGCTTTTAAGTGCATTTTTACATCTCTTCTTTTAGATTATAAACAAAACAGTGTCTAAAAATCTTATTGTGTTTTTATTAAGGCCCTGATCATATAAAACGCAACGCAACGCCAAAGAATTACATTGAAAGCACAAACAATGTCATATATTTTTTTTAATTTTGTTGTTGCTTTCTACAGAAATTCATGTACCGTTTTCAAATTTTCAACGCCACAAGCAATTTAGCGTTTGAAATTTTAAAAGAAACAACAAAATTACAAAATATTTATGACATTGTTTGTGTTTTCAATGTTATTATTTGACGTTGCGTTGCATTTTACATGAGTAGGGCCTTAATTAAACTTTTTTTCCATCAAACAAGCCAATGGTTACCATTCGGATTGATTTAAGTACGGATTGATTGATTTTTCTTTTCAGTGTAGACTTAAAATCGTTGTCACACTTTTATCAATATAGTTACACTGTGGAACTAATTCAGGTTAGCAAAAGTTAGGTCGATTCTGAGAGTGAGGGGTGAAAATAGAGGCTTAATTAGAAGACCCGTATCGCGGCGTTTGTTTATGTGAGTTCGAATTTTGTTTTTAATCGACCTTCAACCTTTGCAGTCAAATGCCGATTTTCAGCATATTGTTTATATGTTTTTTTTTTGCCTATAACTCGTTTTGTTCAGTGTTGGTTTTGAAGAAACATTGAAAAAGAAATTATAAAAATATAATTTTTAAATGTTAACTAGGAAAAGTTTTAAGCAAAAAAATTTGTTCCATAGTGGTTTTGTTCAATAAATTAATTTGGTGTCTCGAAAAAAAAAATATTCACCTAAGGAATATTTTTAAATGTATCTTTGGACGAAAAATGTAACATTTTTAAAAGAAAAACGTTACTTGTTTTATTCTTCCACTGGCAACACTGCACTAGACCACATACGCACTCACTTTAGTAAACTCGCATAAACTTGTACGCACAGTTGTATCTGCGCACGTCATTTTTCACATGACACGAGAACAAATACCGGGATTTCAGAAAAACTGGACAAGTTTTTTAATAATTTTTAAAATAAATACTTACTGCCGTATTCATAAAAAACTAAAATGGATATGAAATCTGTTTTAAGAAAAATTTGTATGAAAATTTTGTTTGAAAATACGTTTGAAATCTATTTCATTTTTTATGAATACGGCAGTTAGGAAATGCAGTATGTTCTCGAAAAATGTTCTATACTCGTATAAAACAAATTTTTAAAGTTTTTTTTTTGCAAAAACTTTCGGTAGACTTCTAAGAAATGTTTGCCTCTCTCGGTATTTTAGAACAATAATGATTAATTAAAACCCCAAATTATAAAAAGGTTATTTGATATTAAATATGTTTTTAATCTCTTTTATGATCAGTAAATAAGTGCGTTTTTTCCATTTCGTTTAGAGCTTTTTCCAGACTTATTTTCACTGAGCTCGGAAAATACACATTTGATATAAGTTTAATTTAATAAAGAAATTATTTTTTCAAATACCTAAATAATTATACAAAAAATATTGGAATCCGTTTAAAACTAAACAAATCTTCCATATTATCCTATATCCGTTAATTATTTTAAACCTCATTGATCAAAGCGTTTTTGTGACTGATACACATTCGAGAGTGGCTTTGTATATTTTGAGCCCAAAATGAAAAGACAAAAATTTTTTATCGAAAACGGATTTATTGTTTTTCTAAGTATGTACATACTTACTCCAAGATGATCAATACCCTTTTGGAAGCGCTGTGGAATTTTCTTAACACTTTTTTATTTCGATTAAAGGAACCTCCATAGATTTTGTTAAATTATACGGGATCCAACGCGAACAAATCTTTTAGACATCTAAATGTTATAACAATGTCTTTTGTATGCTAGTCATTCTAAGGATTTCCCAATCTCGAGATATGTCCCATTCTGATATAGCAACTGATTCTGGGCGACATTACCGACTTTCGTTCCTAAGCGAACTGCAACCACGTTTATATTCGTTGTACTCGCGTTTTACAATGGCCAGGGATAGGTTTTCATTGCCAAAAGTCGAAGAAATTTGATCGTTGCTTTTCTGTGGAAAGTCGTAAAAACCATTGCACAAAAATGTTTTCAATCTTATTTCAATTTGTTACTGAGAAAAAATTTTAAAGTTACTGTAAAGAAAATATAAAAAGCAAACCTCGTTCAAACATTCTTGTTTAAATTTCCCTTCAAAAGCTGTGTGTTAATTTATTTTCTTTTATTTTATTATTTAACCCTGAAAGGTTACTCTTTATTTAAGTACATTAAGGTAACTCTTCATCGAATCGACGAACTTTTTAAAAAAAAAATCAAGCGGAACGACTTTTAAAGTAAAAAATCGACAGAAATTTTCTAGTTAAGCATTTTATTAAAAAATTTAATAAAGCATAAAAAATAAAAATTTTTCTTCTCTCAAAATTTTATGAGAATTTTAAATAATTTTTGTGTTTTAAAATTTATTATTTTTTTAAAGCTTTCGTTGTTGGAAAAAAGAGCGTATTTTGAATACAAATAGAAACGTTAAACGAACAGTTACCATCCAGGGTTAATGTTATAACAAATACGAACACTGATATTTGAAAAAGCCACAAAAGTAAAGTATAGGAAAACAAACAAATATTTTTATCTTAAAAATAAATCATTCATTCTAAAGTAATATTTTTTCATCAAGGGCGTATGAAGTTTTTATAAACAAATAAATAATCTTTGAACAGTTTTAAGAATTTCTAATTTAAAATGTGATTTTTGAGAGCAAATTCTTGTTTTCATTCCTAAATATAAAAAGGGGGCTTTTTTAACCGCTTCTTTTCTTTAAATTTAAATAAAACAATGTATGTGTGTGAAGCCGTAGCTTCCCTGGTTTTTTATGATTCTGGCTTATAAATCAAGTTAAATTTGACCGATGACATGGGTTATGTTGGCTTTGGCGACCGCTGTCTTTCATTCGCATAGATCTGCGACTTAAGAAACCTCCACAAGAAAAATTCTAATGGGGTCCAGTTGCACGATTCCGGCGACCAGTAATGTAAACTGCACATAACATGACCATGCCCCTAAATCGCTAGTACAGAATGTGATATGATCTATATGCCACGTAGCGCCATCCTGTTGAAACCAAAGGTCGTTGGTGTCCAAATTATCCAATTTAGGTCCAAAAAAAGTTATTATTCATCAAACTATAGCGCTCGCCGCTGATGGGGATGAGCTGGCCAACGTCGTTATTAAAGAAATATTGACCGGCACATTGGTGCCCAAAATTTACACCAAACAGTAACTTATTCAGAATACATTAGACGCTCTTGAATCTCACGTGAATTGAGATGTTTTATGATGGAAGTTAAATTTTGACAGTGTTGAGGTGAAAAACATTTTACTAGTTCACCATAGAAATTTGCTACAGTTTCACACATGATGAAGGCATTAATTCAGTAATGGGCCTAAAAAATGTCAGTTTAAAAATGTATCATTTGCATGGGTTTTTGAAAGCTGTACCTGTCCATGGTGATCTGGCAAATCACTCTGAATAAATGCCAGCCGATTAGATTTGGTTTTAACCCCTTTGGAAAACCCTTTAAATGTTAACAGCTGTTCGTTTTTGTTTTTTTTTTTTTTTTTTTTGTTTACCCAGCTTAGACCCCTTTCAGACAGGCAAAGTTTACTTTGACAAAGTTTGTTGAATTCTCTTTTAAACTTTGTTTGGTGCTCAGACACACAAAGTTTAATTTGACAAATTTTTGTTTTCTCTTGTTTGAATATAATATATAAACAGCGTTGCCAGAATGATGATTTTATCATATTTTTTTTTAATTTTTTCAAACAAAAATATGATTAAAGATTTTTTTCTCAAATGATGATTTTTTATTTTTAGAAATTCTGATTTTTACTTTAATTTTGCTTATAGAAAATACACGATTACTTAAACAGTAAATTTTTAAAACAATGAAGTTTTGCATCAGCTTGATGTGTGTTGGTGCTGCACACTTTTGTACCCAGTATCTAGAATACACAAAATTGCATCATTATTTCTGGACATAAAAATATTAAAAAAGGCATATTATAACCTATTTCCAATGTGCGAAAGAATTCCTTCTTTCGAACAACTACATTTAAAACAAAAACAAATTCTAAAAACTTTTTTTTTGTTTTAAATGTATTTGTAAAGGTACGTTCAGACTGATGAAATATTTGAAAGCAAACATCAAATATTTCATTAACGTAGTCTGAACACAAAATATTTTTGAGTATCAAATAAAATAACAGCTGATTTTGAGCAAATAAAAGTATTTGCCGGCAAACAAATATTTGTCCAATGTGAACATAGTGTGAACACAAAAAATCAAATATTTTAGTAATTTTTGAGCAAACATTTATTTGATATTACAAAAAAATTGAAAGAGCAAACAACGACAAATAATTTTAGCCATGTTCCAGATAGAAGCAATTTTTACTGTAAGTTTTCGGATTCTTTACAATTTTAATAATTTTTTAAAATTCCATTCCTTAAAGTTTAAGGCACTTTTACTAAATTTTATGGCTTGTTTGAAATATTAAAATGGTTCGCGAATTTTCGCAACATTTTTTTTTTGTTTTTCCCCTAAATTTTGTTTTTTAACCGATTTAGCAATTTCAAATATATTTTAGGGTTTGTTTCCAAGTTTGCATTTTTTCGTGAATTTTAGCCATGTTCGCAAAAGAAGCGATTTCTTTCTGTGATTCTTTGCAGCTTTAACTATTTTTAATAATTTAAACTTTGGTATCATGCCGCTATTAGCAAATTTTTGGGAATTTCCGCTAATTTAGCAATTTTTACCGAATTTTTGCTATTCCTTATAGTTTTAGGCACCTTTAATAAATTTTATGGCTTGTTTAAAATATCTAAATTTTTCGCGAATTTTCGCTATTTTTGCAACATTTTTTTTGTTTTTTTCTTGACATTTTGTTTTTTAACCGATTTAACGACTTCAAATATATTTTAGCGTTTGTTTGCAATTTTTCGCAAATTTTAGCCATGTTCCCGTTACCCAGTGGCTTCCATTTTTTCTTCTACATTCTCCTGTTCTAACACTAAAAGAGACGCTGATCCACAGAATGAAATAAAAAAATTAGCTTTTGCGCTCATTTTTACCATTTGAGAAATATATTTTTATTTTTGAACACTTTCATTAAATAATTATTTGATGCAAATATTTCATTTAGTTTGAACGCATGGCAAACATGATTTAATTTATTTTATTTGAAACTATTTGCCAACTGTTTCATCAAACAAAAATGATCAAATATTTGAGCTTAGTTTGAACATTAACAAAATATTTTTTTGTTTCACACAGTTTGAAGCAAATATCAGAACAAATATTTTCGTTAAATATTTCACTAGTCTGAACGTACCTTAAGAAGTTAATAATTCTTTAGTACATCGGAAATAGGCAGTTAGAATATTGATAAAAAAAAATATTTGTGAAAAGAAAAAATGTATTTTTATAAAGTTTCATATACTGACGAATTATGTTTTTATGTATTTCAATTTAAATAATAAGAAGTATGGTTTTATAAAAAATTAATAATTCTTACTATTTTGCCCTTGTTTTAAAAAATTTAAATTAAGAAAAAAAAATTTAAGATTTTCCTCTTCAAAATATGATTTCTTTCGCCATATGACAATTTTTATTCCAAAGATTCTGGTAACGCTGTATATAAATATAAAGTTGCAGCCAACTTCAGGTATAATCTACGAACGAAAAACAAAACGACTTTGCGAGTACAGCAAAGTATGTACTCCCCCGCTATACTCTTTTCCCTTCTCTTCTATAAACTCAAGACTTTGCAAAGTGAACTTTGCTTGTCTGAAAGGGGTCTTAGCGAATAAACTGTGTCTATAATTTGGTAAGCGACAGCGTTGCCAAATGTGCAGATTTATCTTTTTTGCAGTTTTTTAAGTGCAAAACAGTCTTGAAGATTTCTACTTCAAAAAACGGTTATTTTTCAATCACTGCAGTTTTTTTCAATTTCGTTCGAATAATACAAAGAAGCATTTAATTATTTATACAATTAGAGGATCGTATTCACTATCCTATTTAGTCGCACGATATGTCAAAAAAATCGTGTGTGCTCATAATGTATGACAGTGTGGCTTGAAAATGAATTGAGTGACAGATTTTTTTGGCAAGTCTGTCCGACATGCAAATGTTTATGAAAATTTTCAAAAAATGATAGATATGCGATCAGAGTTGCATTTTCTTGTAAAGTAGATGAGTCATTTGAGTTTGGATCTTTTTTGTGGGATAGTGTGGCATTGACAGCAGATTTTGCAGACATTTTTTTTATATCGGATAGAATTCCGTCAGATTTTCGCGTGAAAGGAATCGTACGATTATGTAGGATGGTGAATACCGGCCTTTACAAACATTTATTCTAATACAACAATGTTATAATTTCAAAACACTTAAAATCAACGATGTAGGTACATCATATTTGGTACAAAATGTTCTGAATTAAAAACTAATTAATGCAACCAAGAAAGATAGAAATAAAGATTACGCCTTGCGCATGTGATGACGTAGTAGTTCCCTTATAAAGGTTACCAAGGCTTTTTTATATGTGAAATTTCTCATTTCTTGAAAAAAATTTATGTATTGCATGATAGTTGGCTACCCTACAATAAATTTACTAGGAGAGTTTTCAGAAAAATTTTGTATTAATTGTCAAACAAACTAATAATTTTAATAAATATTTTATATTAAAAATATTATTAAAATAATAAATTAATATTTAAAACGCTAAAACTCGTGTGTTTAAAGTTGTATAGTAAAAGAATTAAAATTTTAAAAATTAAAGAGAGTAAAAAAAGAGTGAAAATATGAAGTGTGCAGTGGGCGAATGCAAATAAAGTAACAGCAAAAAAACAAGTGAGAAATTGTGTAAAAAATAACGTTTAGCGTGTTTTTAATAATATGTTAATATTTTTGACTAAAGCTGTTTCATTTTACAATTTTCCAAAATATACAGCCAAGCGAGTGAAATCAGTAATTTTGAATTGAGAAAAACTTGTGGTATACATTTCACACAAGAAGATTTTGAAAGAAACTTAAAATTTTAAATGGGTAAGTTAACTAAAATCAAATTTTTGCAGTTCATTACTAAATGATTTTGAATAAGATTTAGCAATCGTCGAGCACCAAGATAATAGATAACTTAATTATTCATTTAACCACCTAAGTGAAGGTGGGTTAAGTAAGCCATCAATTGCATTAATGGAAAAGTTGAGATCATGTGACGCTATCTTCTTGCAATTAAATGGGAAAAATTTTTGTTTAAAAGCAAAATATTTGTAAAATCATTTTTTGGAAGTGTAGACATTAAAAAACTTTTTCTTAGATGTAGGATGTATTTTCGAATGAGGTTACTAAATGCCTTGATTGCTTAAAATTCCAACAAGCGAAAGAGTAAACTAAAAAAAATTAGAAACTAAAATTCTTGATTTAAAGTATGTTCCCTTTTCGTCTGCTTTCATTTATGTAGTAAAGATAGAACTAATGTACATTTTGCATGTAATATATAAATCTATGGAAAAAATAACTTTAAAAAAAATTCTTTTATTTTAAAAAATTTAAATAGAAAAATTATAAATTGTCCCACTGTTATGAATATATCAGTTTGAGAGCTAAAAAATTTTAGCCAATGAGAACATAGGTTGTGTGACGTCAGAGTTACTACATGCGCTGTAAAATAATTTTATGCCTGTCTAATGTCGTAATCTTCATTTCTATCATTCTTGAATGCAACTTTGTCAAAACCAGTATCAACAGGAAACGTTGAGAGGATAATTTCTCAAATTAATATAAATATAAATATAAATATGCTAATATAAAATGACTGTTTGTTGGCAAAAGAGGCAAAGAGAATGATTTTTTTGTCGGCGTAAAGTTTCAACCGGCTTTAAGACCGCAGTATCAGCACAAAACTAGCACATGCACATTAAAAAAAAAACAACTTGAAACCTCTATGCCATAACCTTTGTCTGCCAAAAGGATACTAGCACGACAGTGCTAACTCACCACCTCTTATCAGGCAGTAATTTCTCTAGGCTCTGTTAATTTATCCTTTTACAATCCGCGTTTCATACTTTTTTAAAAAATCTTAGCAAATCTTTTGCTCAATCTATGTTTTGTATACCACAACCTCAGTTTATCACTAAGACAATTTTTTGTATTCTTCAACAAGTATTGAGCGTATTTAATTCCTTCAAACTGTCATCTTTATTTTTATCTAACTCAAACTCACTATCATTATTGTTTTCCAGATTTTTATTTAAATTCTTCTCTTTTTACTGTTTTCTACTATTTCTAACTCTTCTGATTTATTTTCCTGTCAAATTTTATTAAATTCTGAAAAATTCTCTTAAATATTTTTTACTCATTGAAATTGCAAGTAGAACCGGAAACATGGTCTAAAATAGTGTTTTATATAGGAACTAAGATGAAATTATTTTGTAGTAATTACAAACGGATGACACGCTTTTATATGGTATACCCTGTGTTGAAGGGTATAAAAATTATAATACATATGTAGTTGGATTTTGTTTATAGTTACAAAGAAAAAGTGGCTTGATTTGATGTCAAGTGACCCAACTTTTGAAACCGATGTGTTCCGATTGCACCAAGGTAAGCGCTATTGGATAGTAGTTTGGACACAATTTTTCAACAAGATCAGTCAAGAATTTTCTGAGCTATAGGGACAAACAGCTGTTTGTTTTCATCTACATATGTAACTTATTATCTATTGTTCTTATCAAAATTTGTCCCAAGTAGTTTAAATAGCTTTTTCATCAATCTTTCGGAAAAATCAATTAAAAAATATTGTTTGTCTATTTTTAACCATCAGACGTTTTTGTTTATGTTTTTGAAGAAACTAAAGCGTAATTGTGCTACGAGTGGTTAAATTTTAACGTGAAAAACATAAATGTATGTAGTGGATTGCTGCCAAATTTTAATAAAAGACATGGAATGTGCTTTCCAAAAATTTGTGAGAACTACTTTCAAGATTTATAATTTACGAGTGATTACCTAAAATTTTTAATTAAAGTTAAAGAGTAATTATAAGCCAGCCGGTACAAATTAAATGATAGCAGATGGAGAAGTTTTTGTTCAGACTATTAGGGGAAAAGAAGAACAGGAAATAGGACTTGACTAACTTCTATAATTGATGACCATATGAATAAAATTAAATTGTTTCATAGTGACAAGATTTTTCTTAACAATGTAAGGAAAACTGAAAATTTTTTGAAAAGTAACCCTAATATTTTAATTCTGTATGCAGATAAGGGTAATATTACAGTTGTGATGAATATACATGACTAAAGTTCAAGAATTTATAATATTCTTAACGATGACTCCACATTTAAAATATTGACAAAAGACCCAACGATTAAACTACAACAGACAAATAATGATATAGTAAAAAAAACTTTTCAGATTAGAGATAATTACACCTTTTAAGAAGAAAAATTTAAAGACAACAACTGCTACAGCACCCAAATTAAATGGAGTTCCGAAAGTCCATAAGGAAACATTTCCATTAAGACCAATTTGCTCGAGCATTAATGGTCCATCTCATGAACTTTGCAGATATATAACAGGAATTCTTAAAAAGATAACGGAAAATTCAGTGTATAATGTAAAGTACTCATAACAATTTAAAGATAGGATTAAAAATATAAGGATACAAAATGAGGAAAAGACAATTTCGTTAGATGTAGTATCCTTATTCCCTAGTATACCTATAGATGTAGCCTTAAGTAATATAGAAGGAAAATGGGATATTATTAGAGAACTTACGACTATTGGAAAGAAATTATTTTTAAGAATTCTAAAATTTTGTATAGATGATAGTAGATATTTTCAATATAGTAACAGAATATATTCTCAACAAAAAGGATTACCTATTGGCTCTCCATCTTCTCCAGTTGTAGCAGATATTGTTATGGAGGGGCTGCGTGATACATGTATTCGGAGATTATCTATTAAACCAAAAATTATAACAAAATATGTAGATGATTTATTTTGTATTATTTCAGAATGTGAATTAGAAAATATTTTAAACATATTAAACTCCTTCCACCGGGATATTAGACTTACAATTGTAAGACTATTACCTGTTTGAGACTTTGTGTTATGTCGCTGCAAAACAAATCATATTTGATTTAGGTGTCCCTTCAAATACCTTCTGACGATACGTTTTTTGTTGCAAGTTAAAAGCTACAATTTGACGTTTAAGTCTTAAATTAAAATTAAACTATTAGATTGGAAAAATTTTTGCGAATTATTTTAAAGAGGGACATCAAATTGTTGCTTGGTTTTATATTTCGTGAAAGGTAATATATACCCCGAAAGCGTATATATTCCCTTTGTGTTCAATCTTCTGTGTCATAAAAAATTTCTGTGCGGAATGTCGTATAGTCTGATTAAGGAATATTTTTTTTTTTTTGCTGGGCAAGTTTCTTATTAAAAACAAAAATAATAAACGCCATATTTTGGTATTGCGAGCATCTTTTGATATTTTCTAAATGTTTACTATTTTTTTTACTATCTCTAAAAAAATGTCGCATAATATCAACACGATTTAGTATCTCAATCAGAGTGTTGATTTGGTTTATTATAATTATATCTGATAGAATCAGCATGGTTTCTGCCCATTTGCAATACGAGATGCTAAATTTCTAATATTTAATCGAATCAAAATAAAACCGTAAGGAAATAAGTTTTACTCTGCATAAAAATTTTAAAAGGAGAAAAAAAGAACAACAAGAGTTTTGAATGGAAAGATGGGTGATCATAATTAATCGATTTTTGTCAACATTTTATACTTTTTCCCGAATATAGTCCTCTTTTAAAAATGACTACAATATCAACTCTAATAAATAACTAAATTAATTGAAAGAAACAACTCTTTATACAAATAATAACGGTTGGTTGGTTGGTTAACGTGGTAGCACGCCCAAAACTAGGCGTGCTGCAAGTAGACTCCGTTTGCTCCACACAACTCGTCAACATTTGGAACCCTGAATCAAGCGTGACCCAGGACAATACTGAGGCGGCTGGAGCCAGCCCGTTGCGTTGAAATATTTCACCAAATTGCCGAGTTTTACCTGCAATATTTCGGAGAGTCATTGTTTAAGGTAATTCCCAAATAATTCATGTCAAATTATTACTTCCCGTATTTGATTTTTTATCATAAGGCGTCACAATGGACTGAACTGGTTTCTGTGCGAGGGTGGGCAGACTTAATTTCACACCAGCCTTTCAAACTAACTAAACACAGGGCTATCCAATTGGTGGTTTAAAAACAGTTACCAAGGCTATCAACTGTTAAAAATCTTTCATCTAAAATGTTATTTATTTAGTAAAAGGCTTGCCAATATGGAAATGGTTAAAACTTAGTAAAAAAAAACTGGAGGCTCAAACGTGGCCACTATTCGAGCATTACGGGGTGATTTTGGTCGTCATAATCGACCTACTGTGCAACAAATTGCCAAGGTTATAAAGAAATTTGAAAAGACTGAAATCGTTACAGATGTCAGACCTGTAAATCATCGCAATTTGCGCACTGCCGAAAATATCGGAAGAACCGTTACCGCCAATTCAGAGCGCTGTGGCCATATGATAACTGTCTTTTCTTGGCCCGCAATTGAAAATTATTAACTGGACGATATGCGGTTTGAACTAGACGTGCCACGAGCCACACAACACGGCCGATTTTGGCTTAAATTCATAGGAAGTTTCCAGAACGTGTAATTTCACGTTTTGGCGTCGTCATTTGGCCACTAAGATCATGTGATTTGACGCTGTTAGACTTTTGTGGGGCTGATTCAAAGACCTCTACGTCAACGTGGATAATCCCCTAACGTTGGAGCATTTGAAAACCAACATTCATTAGGTTATCGCCGAGATACCGCCCGAAATATGCGAAAAAGTGGTCGAAAACTACCTCAAAAAAAGCGACTACTGCAACCAATCAATTTGTACTTAATTTCAAGGTCCAGGCATTGTACTGAAATAAAAGTTTCATCGAAATCATAGCTTTATGAGTGTTTTGTTTAACTTTACTTTTGAAACCGACAAGTGGATAACCCGTTTTAATTCGAATATAACCTGTATATCATTACAGTTCCATTCTTAAAACTATATCAGAGATGCCTGACTGATCCAGATCTCTCTGGAATAATAAGGGATGTTTTAATAGAATAGAATGAAATATGCAAAATCACTTGCGTCTCTTTATGTTGTTCACTTTTATCGTATTCGAATTTGTGAAAATTTGTTATACCATAAATAACAAGCAAATGTTAGTAAGGCACCAGATAAAAAATATATATATAAATCGATGTTAAAATCCAGTTCTCTTCACTCAAATATGTTTCTTGCTTGTGTGTAAAAGGATTTATCTAGAAAACATTATACCAAATGATGTGATATAATCATACCTCCTTTGCATACACACTTACTCAGATGAGTCATGTTCATCAATCAAGAGAATTAAAGGTGTACCCAAGAGAAATTAAAGGTGTCATAAATGTATGATTTTATGCTGTTTTTATATATCGATTTTATATACTGTATTTTCCCCTCAAACAAGAAAATTATGTTTTGTTAAATGACATTACATTCCTTACTTAAAAGTAATTTTATTGCAGTGTTAGTGCACCATGGCCTCTCAAGGTAGGATAGAGCCAACTGATCCAACTTTCAATGAGCGTCACATATGTTGACTTTAAGTAATGGCAATAATTTTATTTCGAATGTTGGTTTTTAGTTGTGGGATGGTTCCTGACTTTCTTTCAAATATCCCCAAAGAAAACTGTCAGGAGCTGTTTATTCTGGTGAACGTGAAGACCACTTGAAATCGCTTGTGGAAAAAACACTGCGTTCGCCGAATATATCCCATATCAAAGCTATTGAGACACCTGCACAATGTGCTTGTGGCTCCATCTTGTTGAAAACACAAACACGTATGGTTTGTCACAGCTGTCCTAACAAAGTTTTCCAACTTTGTCCGCTATGCATTACCGTTGAGAGAGATTGAAACACCATTATCATTAAAAAAAACTAATCAGTTCACTTAAGTGGGTGTAATTGTCGCTGATGTATTGCTCTTGGATTCTTCATATCCCAAATCCTGCAGTTTTGCTTGACGTAGCCATTAAAATGGAAATGAGTTTCTTCGCTCAATATCAAACTGTGAACAAAGTCTGGATTTCCCATTTGTTGATTTAAAAAATTAAAACAATTGTTTTGGTACGTTGTTCATGTTAAATTCATCACAAAATTTTGAATATAAAAATTCAAACCATAAAGCAAATTCTGCACCACTCTGTACTAAATGAATGGAAACACCAAGTTTCACATTTAGAATGGAAACATAAATTTTTCCATTTAGAACAAACTTAAATCTGATAACTTCTTGCCCATTTCCCTGTTTACGTTTTTTCCAGTCATTATGTACTTTAAAAGTAGTACTAATTTCGATTATAATATTACAGGTAAGATACAATTGTCAAAGCACTATATTGACAATGTATGAATCATTCGTCCAAATTTCATACCAAATAAGGATATTCTGACACTCAGAAATACACAATTCTTAATATTATTGATTTTGAAATACGCAACATATACAAATCAATAATATAGATATACATACTTATTGCAAATGATGCACATTGATTGCCCTTTGAATGTCTAAAGTATAAAAATGTACAAAATGAAAAACGAAACTTATTTTACAATTCATATATTTTTTATTTTCTATTTTCATGTTTAAATGCAATACAACTTCAAAATTTGATCATTTATGTACAAACTATCTACGTAAAAAAGGTGGCTCTCATGCCCAAATATTCTCGAGTGGACTAGAAATACGTAAAGAATTTCTATTACTATTAGGTCTAGCGCGACATGAGGCATATGAATTGGCAAAAAATAAAAATTTTGATGTTAATCGCTGCAAAACACAGCACCATGAATATCTCAACAGAGGTTTTGGGCTAGATGAAGCTAATAAAAGGACTTTGTGTTATATACGTAACCTGAACAATTGGAGTGAAGAGAAACTTAAATTTGAAGAAGAAAACAACGTTTTAGCAAAAACGCCACCCGCGACAATTACTTCTAATTTTTATGAACGAAAAGATAATATACATTATGATCATAATCGATATAACTGTAACTATGAAAATCGTGCTCGCCCTTATGCTTCTACAAGAAATGATTTTAGGGGACCAGAGAGATCACGATCTCGTTCTCCTAAATTTGTACCGCCAAGAAAGGAATATAGGGATGATCACAACCCACCATCAAGGGAAGTAAATACAAATAATTTGAGGGAAATGCGTTTTCATCCATCTCGTTCACCTTATAAAGGTTTTAATACAATAGAAACCGAAACATTCGGAAATGAAACAAGAAGAGATACATTTCGTAAACGTTCTAGCTCTTATTCTCCAGAACGAGGACGTAGAGAAGAATATTATCGATCATCAAGATCTCGTTCACCAAGAAGGGAGTTCAATGAAGGCAAAGCTGATCGATATATATATGATACTAATATAGATCAGGAGAGGAGAGTTAAAACTAGTCAATCTCATTCTCGTTCTTATTCTCCGTTAAGAAATAATTGTAGTGAAGGCCATTATCAAGCAATGAGAACGCGTTCTCCTCAAGATAGACAAGACGAAGAATATTGTATGCAACATGATAATTTCAAAGATGAAATGAGAAGATATTCAAATCGTGAATTTTCTCGTTCTAATTCTCCGTTTACAAGGGATCATCGACAAGAACATTGTCGTTCATCGGGATCATGTTCCCCAACTAGAGGTTTCATAGAGGGAGAACATGAGGGTTATTTTGTTCAAAACGATAATTACGAAAATAATATTGAAGAACGAAGAGCCTCTCGACATTTTTCTCCAATAAGAAATGACCGCAGGAAGGAATTATATCAATCATCAAGATCACGTTCACCCAGTAGAAGGTTTAACCCAATAAATGAAAGAAGAGGCGATTTTTCTTCACAAAATATTAATTGCATTGATGAAAGAAATAATAAAAACTATTATAACAGCTCACAAGAAACTTCTGCTTCGAATGTTGGATATTTAAAGCGACCAAAATCAGCAGATTCAAAAAGTTTTAGAAATGTTTCGAATAGAATTTCTCAGAACAAAAATATTCCTTCGTTACTTACGATGGATGTTTCCCTTAACCCGGAACAGAAATGCGAGAGAAGTTTTCAAAAACGCAATATTCCTTCTCTTCGCTCCTTAGAATCATTTTCCGAACAAAATGATTTTTCAAAATCCTCAACTTTCACACAAATAAAACACCATAATCAGGAAAAATACCAGAAACGACCTCAGCAGTATAACAAAAATCAGTCAACATTTTTAAACAAAGGAACAATACAAAAACAAATACAAGCTTCGCCGAATGCTACTAATCTGCAGCCAGCGCTAAAACGAAACATCGCCAATATTCCTATTATACAAAGTGGATTGAAAAAGCCTGCGCCAGGCCATTTAAAAGCCAATCCTAGGGATTATTGGTCGCAATGGTGGCCGCAATATAAATACATTGAAATTTCCGCACCAAAAATTTATCCCGACGACTATGAAGTTAAAACTTGCCGTAAACATATTCTTCTAAGAAAAGGAGTTCGTACAATAATGAAAACTATTGGTATTGATGAAACAAATTATTATGCTCGCGACGTCTACAAATTGTTTCAATATAAAAAACAATTAGAAGATCCAAATTTTCAAAGCAGCTTAACTCCAGATGAGTTGAATATTATAGCGCCAGCATTGCGACAATTCCAGAAAAAAACCATAATGGTATTTTTGCATCAAGCATTAATTGTAAGGTGGCATATTTCGTTAGATATTTTAAAAAAAGTCCAAGATGGAGAACCGATTTTATCGAATTACGCCCGAGTTTTACTTAATGAAAAATCGTTTCATTATCTAGTTGTAGAATCAATTCAGGAATTGAAGGTACTTTTTCCTGTTCTTATTAAATAGTTCCGATAATTCTATTATATATTTAATTATTTATTTTTTTGCTTATAGAAAATGTGTCAACAAGATTGGCCTCAATTTGCTGAATTTTATAAAAATATCAAAGCTAAAAAAGTAAACATTTATTCTATGGGTGTTAGTCCCAATCTGAAAATAAAAACAAGTAATGCGAACTTTGTTTATAAACACGAAAACGAGGACCATAATGATGATGGATTTTATTGAGAAATTAAAAAAAAATTATTTCATCTAAATTACTACAGAAGTAACTTTTTGGGATTAAATTTGAATTAAAATTATAATATACATATGTATATATTGGCTCATTTTACTCCTGCAAGGAGCATAGGGCCGTCTTTCAATATTGTATAACTTAATTTAAACCTAAATTTATAAAAAAAATTATAAAAAGATTAATATTCAATTACATATACACATACATATGAATATTTATTAAAATTTAATATCGATTTCATTTGTTGCACTCATTTTTTTTTCTTTTCATATGTATATGTTTGTTGGTTCAAATCAATTTAATGAAGATTGGTTTGGTAACTCTCACCCAGAGACCAATATGTTCCATTGTGACGCCTTAGCTAGTGATGGAATTGTAATAAGAAAAGAATAAGAGCAATAAAGAGTAGAAGCACAGGAATAGAGAAATTAGTGGAAGATAATAATAAGACAACACAAGAAAACAACCCTATTTAACAGAAAACTGCCCTACATATACCCAGTCTTTTGCTGCGCAGCCAGGTTATTTCCATTGCGTATCCTGTCAGATTCTCGAGCTTGCAACCCGAGACTTCTCCCAATTCTACTACCTAGCAATCTCAGCCTGCTGTTCTGGAGCCTGGGACAGTGGCACAGAAAGTGATCAACTCTATCCAACTCCTCTGGTTCCTCACACAACCGCCATCCTTCCTAACGCCATCCTTCCTAGTTCTAATACCTATCATGATCCTGACGGTGACCCTACTCCAAGCCAGCAGCAAACCTGAATCGGATTTCCTGAGCGACACCCTGCAGCGGTTCTCCCAGCCTCTATTTGTCCCGCTTAGAACCCATTCCATGATACTCCCAATGTAGAAGCCCATTGGAGGCCTGATTGCCTCCAAAAAGTCAGGATACTACATTTCCGAGCCCAGTCTCGCCAACTCATCATCTATCTCGTTGCCGGTGATGTTGCAGTGACCCGGTAGCTAACACAGCCTCACCATATAATCCCCTAAGAAGAGCCCTCCTGCAATCATCCACGTGGCTGGAGTTCACACAACTGCTGTCGTCAGGAAGTCTTTATGACCTTGTGATGTCCATATCCTTAATGCACACCCCCGCACCCGTGCCCTTTATCTTCGAGCCATCAGTAAAAATAGCAAATCCCCTATACAATCTGGAAAACTATTGGCGTTAATTTCACCCAAGACCCGAAAGTGGCCCTCCGTGAAATTTCCTAACAGCCCTAACTCCCTCAGTCTAAGAATAATCCTGGCTGCCATTCCCATCACATACTGCTTTATAAGCAGAATATGTAGAATAACATCCAGGACCGCGTTATACCGATGATCATCTGATTTCCTTGCAGATGTGGACGGGTTTGCCACGGTAACAATACTTTGATTATGACATGTACATAATCGTGACCATGCTGTCACCATTATTAGGGCCGGTTTGTGAACTCTTACCCTCCTTCCGTATGCCAACTTTCTTCTTTGATGATACGACAGCAGAGTCTGGTGAGGATCCTATACTTACTGACAACATATGATTCCGCAGCAGCCTTTGATGTGTATCCGGCAGGATAGGGAAGCCCTCGAATGGCACAGATAGAACCGTGGATTCATTCGAATCTAGCAACGTTCTTCCGGTGCTTCCTCGGAGGTTGCATATTCATTATATCGTGTAATGACGAGTCTTTCTTGGCTATCTTTTCTAGAAAGGCTAAGGAGACTCTCACACCACTCTTGGCTTTTCTAAATTCGACCGGCTCTCCGATGTGAAAACGAGGTTTTAACCCCCCTTTCCTGACCATAAGCCGAAATCACGGTTATTTCGTGCTCATCATCAGAGCCCAAGGTCAGATCACCTAGTCTTTCCGAGGCCCCAGTACGTGAAATTGGAAAATTAGGGAGTCCATACAGTTAGTTTCTATCACTAGTTTCTGCACTAGAATATTCCTGTGAATACCCAGCAGATCCGAATCTGAGCCTAACACCGAACCTGCTGAGTTTTCAGTGATATTCCCTATCCAACTCCTGTCAATACGTCCGTCTCTTGTTGTTTTATAAATTTATCCAGTTTTTAGGTCCCACGAGTAAGTACGTATGAAAAAGGACCATCTCGCGCAGTGACGGCTTGCACGTAGGAACGAAACGATACGAGTAAATACAAGTACATATTCGATACTTTTATATAAGTACCAAGTATTTTTGGTATCGATATATAGCAACCGAGTACCAAGAAATATCGGTCAAAAATACTCGGCATCGGTCAAAATTAATCGTTGTTAAAAAAAAAGTTAAAAAAAATATATAAAAAGCTGTAAACATAAAAAGGTTAAAACACGAAATTTTTTAAAAATTGGACCCCAAAATCTTGCTTTTGAATTGAATAAGGTACACTTAAAAAGTTGAAAAATTCGATATATGCAAAAAATGTGTTGCCACCTTCGTACCGTGCTAAAGATGATTTTCTAATGCTGACGCAGAAGTACCGGTATCGAGAAACCGTTTGACCAGTAAACATCTCGACAAGTTATTGCTTTTAGCAAGTACATCAAATACTGAATTTTTTCATGAATGTTAAAATCATATAACACAATACATATTTGATCTAATTTGTGTTATTATTTTAAAAACATTTTAATATATATAAAAATCATAAAAGGTGTTTTAAAAGAGGTATAGAACTTTGAACTGGAATAAAACAAACATGAATTTTTTTAAATTTATATCTTTATTCGAAAGATAATCTTCTGGCATTGTAGTTTAAATATGACTTCTGGCATATGACCGCCACGGCTGGCTTGGATGTAGTCTAATCTGCAGGTCCAATTTACGATGACTTTTTCCAACATGTGTGGCCGTATATCGGTAATAACGCGGCGAATGTTGTCTTCCCAGTGGTCAATCGCTTCAGGCTTATGGCGTAGACTAGCGACTTCACATATCCCCACAGAAAGTCAATTCACGATATGGTGTTGGCCGATCGAAGAGTAAAAGCTTGTAAGATTGTTGATGCCATAGGAATTTAATATGGCAGTGTGTTTTCGATTTTAAATGATCAGCTGCAAGATGGGTGCCGCGTTTGCTCTCAATTTACCATAAACGTAATCGTGTGACAACTTTTTGCGGCGTTTTCTAACTGTGGATGGAACTTGGATCCATGACAACACTCCGGAGACCAAGCAACAGTCTAAACAATAGGTTTCTCCGTGTGAACCGGCTCCGAAGAAGGCCAAGGTAAGTTTGTCTGCCAATAAGGTGATGGCAACAGTTTTTTGGATGCACGCGAGATAATCCACATCGATTTCCTTCAAAAGAGAAAAACAATAAACGGCGAATATTATGCCCACTTGTTGGTCCGATTTAACGAGGTTTTAAAAAAAAACGACCCCATATGGCCAAGAAAAAAGTTCGTTTTCATCAAGATAATGCACGGGTGCAAACAAATTACATGAATTGGGCTACGAATTGGTACCTCACCCGCCATATTCTCCGGATTTAGCCCCCTGTGACTATTTCCGAACCTAAAGAAATGGATCGGTGGAAAGAGATTTAGCTCCAACGATGAAATTATTGGTCAAACAAATGCCCATTTTATTTTAGGGATACACAAATTGGAGAAACGTTGGACTAAGTGTATTGAGCTAAAAGGAGATTATGTTGAGAAATTAATTTTTTTTCATATAACTAGGAGCGAAGTTCGAAAAGTCACGGACTTATTGATCTGCCTTCGTATACAAATTTAGAGCTTTTAATATGTACAGTTCAATGTCGGTTGCTCAAGAGTATCGAGTGCTCAAAACTTGTATGCATTTGTTTGCGAAAAATAGAAATTTATATAATGGTGTTTATATTATATTTTAATATTAATTAAGTATAGATGTAAAAAACTTAAGGAAGTTACGGGTGAAAGCTGTAGTAGCTTATATACAAAACTGAATTTTTTTTTTACATATACATATGTACATTAGGTTGTCCCAAAAAAAATAAAAATTTGGATTTTCTCGGAAGATCTTTCCTAATTTGGATACTCATAAGGTAAAGTATTTTTGAGAATTTTATCAGATTTTTCGGAAGTGCTTTAGAGGTCGCGCAAACTGATTTTGTACCAAAAATCTAGCGTTTTTGACTTTTATTGAATTATTATTGAAAATTGCTAAAAAATCGGTATTTTTCGGCTTCTGAGTAAATATTCTTAAAGAAAATTTTCCGATCTTTAATTTTATGTGCATAAATAATAATTTTCGTCAGGGATTTTCCACATTTTGATACATTATATATCAGTTTTTTTGTAAATTTTCAGCAAATATGAAAAAAATGCTTTATAACTTTTAAAATTTGTATTAAGACTAAAAAAACTAATAATGCAGTTTAAAAGATTATGAAGTTTTAAATAAATTAGCAAAAAAAAAATTAATTTTCTCTCACCGTTCTCGAGTTATACCCTTTTAAAGCTTTGTACACATTGTATGAAATGTATAATACTATAAGGTGTGAACTAGGTTTGCATTGCTTTAAACTTTAAATAATTGGATTTAGAAAATGTTTTACAAATAAAATAATAGTTACTTACCAGTCATACATAACAATAACATATGTAATTATCACAAGAAGTCCCGTCTTTTTAATTAAAATATTTTGTTAATCTGAAGTTTTATTGCTCCGGCAAGTTGAAATTATCATAAAGTAGTCCAAGAAATATTGGGTAATATTTTTTTAAAATAGATATGCCTTTGTCGAATACAAGGAATGTGTGGTGTGTGGGCAAAATGATTGATGACCTTGATACTGCCAAACCGCCGACAAAAAACCAAATACTGCAAAGATTTTTTAAATTGCATTTAGTGGAAAAGTGCACTATTTCCAAAAGCGCCAGAATAATAGCAAAGAGTTTGAGAGATTTGTGGAATCCAAATCAGGAACTATGCAATATTTCTCGCAAAATAATAATATTGCACTCGAAGTGGGCAAAGTTATGTAAGGGTAAGTCTAGAAAAACCAAACTCGAAATTAGTTTACTGCAGGGGGTAGAGCAGCATCGCAAGAACTATAATAAATGATTTATAACAATGTTTTTTTTCTTTGTTTTTATTATAATTGTTATGTATGAGTGGTAAGTAACTATTATTTTATTTGTAAAACATTTTCTAAATCCAATTATTTAAAGTTTAAAGCAATGCAAACCTAGTTCACACCTTATAGTATTATACATTTCATACAATGTGTACAAAGCTTTAAAAGGGTATAACTCGAGAACGGTGGGAGAAAATTCATTTTTTTTTTTGCTAATTTATTTAAAACTTCATAATCCTTTAAACTGCATCATTAGTTTTTTTAGTCTTAATTCAAATTTTAAAAGTTATAAAGCATTTTTTTTCATATTTGCTGAAAATTTACGAAAAACTGTTATATAATGTATCAAAATGTGGAAAATCCCTGACGAAACTTATTATTTATGCACATAAAATTAAAGATCGGAAAATTTTCTTTAAGAATATTGACTCAGAAGCTGAAGAAATATCTATTTTTTTACCAATTTTCAACCGAAATTAAAAAAACCCAAAAAGGTCGATTTTTGGTATAAAATCAATTTGCGCGACCTCTAAACCACCTCCGAAAAATCGGAAAAAAATCTCAAAAATTCTTAGCCTTATGAGTATTCAAATTAAGAATGATCCCCAAAATTTTTTTTTTAATGGGACACACTAATGTACATATACATATGTATACAAATAAGACTTATAATTAATTTTTGAGGTGTTTTTATAAACATCAATAAAGTTAATTTAAACAAAAAAAAATCGTTTAGTACAATTAAGGTCAAAAAAGTACAATTTCTTGTTGGTACAATTATAATGCTATGTTTTCACAATAAGTGCTTCACTCTCTATTCAAGCTTCACACCCTAATCATGAACAAAGCAACTTGCTTCGCCATACAAAACTTTGAGAGCGAATCAATTCGATTCATATTGAATCTACTTGCGAAGCAAGAAAAAAGAGAGGACTCTTCTTTAATATTTATCGCAAGTTTATCTGAAACAGCTGAATAAATCGTTTGTGCTAGCGTTGTCAACTCGGTGCGTTTTGTACCATTTTTGGTGCTTTTTTATATTTTTTACAATGATGAAAATATTATTTTTATTAATTTGGAATAATTATTCTAAATTTTTGATCTCTTTTTAAAATGGTTTAAACAGAATTTATTAAATTAATGTACGAAAATGTATCGTCTTTTTTTTATTAAGTTTTTTTTTTCAATGCCATCCCTGATTTGAAACTGCACATTTTACATTGAAATTTCTATCCATTTTCCTCATGTGGCAATTTTTTGTAAACCTAAATAAAAAAATACAACAGAGCAAGACACAATACTTGACAAAAAATTTCAAGTGGCTCTACCTGTATTGTTTATACCATGTTCGCAAGGACAGCAATATTCGAGTTTCGTTCTTTCATGCAACTGTATTTTCCTTAAAAGTTTTCAGATGTTATTGATATTGCCACATTTGAGCAAATTCGAGTTCGAATGCAAATAGCAAAAATAAGCGAATATTTTCTAGCTACCAAGGATATCAAAAAATACTGTTCCAAATTTAAATTCTCGTTTTTTTGTTAAATAATCTTTAAAAATGTTTAAATGAGATGTTATTTCAAATACCTTAAAACACGCAACAATTTACAAATCTAAAAATTAAAGAAATTTTTTTGGTTAGATTAACCTTTTTGTCGATAAACCTTTTTTACCGCATAAAAATCTAACTGCCTGTTTTTAGAACACGAGCGCAATAGTAACTCACTTTACTTACATTTAAAAGAAAAAAATTTGCTTTTGTTTTAAATGTATAACTGCGCGTTCTACAAACAGGCAGTTAGTTTATTCACACTAATCGTACAACTAACCGGGTAACCTCGAGTTTTCGCTAAAGCAACAACAAACAATGGCTTCTAACTAAGCAGATAAATTTGGCTCGTTTCGATGTTGTTTTGTTCTTGTTTAAATAGTGTTGTTCAAATATTTGTTCGCAAAGCAATGTCTTAACGACAAAGCTAGTATTGCCGTAATAGCAAATCCCAATCTTGATTGCTATTGTAGCTCCATACCAAAGAACATAAACATTCTGTCAACCTTTTGTTCTTGTGTACATAGAACAATGTCTCGTGAATACGAGATGTTACCAGAGTACGGAGAGTTCTCGAGTCAAATTCGTAGATAAAGAAGAACAAATTTGTGGAAAAATGTTAACAACATGGGTCTAAAATACCAGTTTAAATGCTTGCTAGCGTAACGTGACGAAAAGTAGACTTTTCTGTAGAAATGCCCATATACTTATGGGCAAATCCTGCGTTACGAAAGTTATATTCTTAGCTTTTTTGGATTAAAATATTGAAATATTTTGGCCTTTCAAAGTAGATATGTAGCTACACTCACAATATACGTAAAATGAACTGAAATTGTAAATTAAAATAAATGAATATTGAGTTAAAAACCGGTCTACTTATTTTTCATTTATTTTTAACGAAAAATTTTCTTATTTTGCAAAGCACTAATGGTACATTTTAAAAAGTAAGTACACATTTATAAGCTACGCAATAAGACATACAAGGATGCAGTAAGGCAAGTGAACGAAATCTTAATAAATTTAAAAAAAAAAATATATAAAATTTGAAGAGCCACACATTTCCTTACTACGAAGCAGGTTTGTAAGGGAGCATATTGAAGAGTAACGGTAACAAAAAATTTAGGGTGCAAAACTGATCGTTACATTTACCAATTTTTATATGCGCTGAAAAAAGCGCTTTCTCTGTCAAAAATCTATTCATGTCTTCCGTTAGCGAAATGGTAATCGCAACTTTTACGTTTCTCCCTTACAAATCTGCTAAGGTGGAAGCTCAATTTTTTATTGGGTTCATTTAATTTTTACTGTCAGAAATTCAACTGCGAATTCCGTAAAAACTAATTAATTTTCAGTTATTTTATATAATTCAACTATCAAAAAAATAACCGACGAATTCCGTAAAAACAAATGTTATTTAATTCATTTATTAATGATGTGCTAATAATCCCAATTTTTGAATGAAAACACTGAAATTTATTGTTGTGGGAAAGCTAGTTTCTATGCGCATTTCGCTGGTTGCTTAGGCCAGCTCGTCAGGAAACTTTTTCCACATTAGCACATCATTAATAAATGAATTAATAATAAATATTTCATTCTCGAAAATAATTTTTGATAATGTTATTTTCAGTTATTTTATATAAATTAACTATCAAAAAATAACTGACAAATTCCGTAAAAACAAATGAATTTTCAGTTATTTTATGTAATTCAGCAATTTTATACTTCGTTAGCGCCCCTTTTTCTTTCGTGGACATATTTTTACGCCAAAGCGTATGTTTCTACTTTGTAAAGGGACGATTTTTACCTCTAAACGTTCGTATTTCGAAAATTTTTATTTGTATTTTTTAGATACGTTACGAATGTGATATTTTTTTATTTCAATGCTTATTGGTTTAATGTTTATTAGCTTAATAATTAGGCCCTATATCGCTCCCGGGCATGCGTCAGGCGAAGGAACTGATATTTCCCGGGAGTACATTGGAGACGAGGGGTCTCAACAGGCGGGAACTACGACTGCTGGTGGCTTATCTGGCAAGTCACCATACGGTCAAGCACCACCTGTTTCCGATGGGCCTGGCAGAGGACTATGTCGTGAGGAGTACGAGACCGCAGGGCATTTACTGTGTGACTGCCCGGCGCTGGCATGGGCCAGAAGGAGACACTTAGGGCACGGCGCGATAGGCGCGTCCCGATTCGGTGCAACACCGGCAAAAGACCTTCTTGGATTCAGAGGGAGGCAGAGGGTCTTTTGGCTAACTAAAGGGGGGTGGGTACAATAGACCAGGCTTGGTCGCGGTACCGTCTCCGTTGGGAGGAATCTCCCCGCTCTCTCTCTAAAAAAACACTTGTTTAGATTCCCAATTTAGGTTCCAAAACATATTAAAAATATTTTGTCTAGGTACTCAAAATTTTGCTTTTGCCCATAAAATATTTTATGGAAAAGAGCACAAATTTCTAGTATAATTTTTATTACAGTAGGGATGAATATAAAAATTTAAGCTTTCTTGTTTACAAAAATTTTTTTTTTCTGTGCTGCCTAATAACAAACATCAAAAGATTTAAAATTGTCTTATTTTGAAGACTGAATAAAATCGTCACTTTTTAGAAAAAAAATCAGCAAATCAGCACTTTGCTAATTTCGGAACCAAAAATCGTCAAAATGACGATAAATTGTCAAATCAGGCAGCCCTGCTAGTGGGGAAAATTTTTACTCCTCTTCTTTAACTAGTTCGAAATTTCAGAGCATCAAACAAACATTAAACATCGCCTTACTTTTCAGATATGTATTAACATCTATTTCTTGATAAATCTTATTTACAATTATATCAGCAGTAAATTTGCCATAGCTAAATAATAAAATCCCGAGAATTCCTGCACAAATTTCCCGGGATTTATTTCGCAAAAAATTTGCGGGATCCCGGGAACTCCCGTATGAAAAACACTAACTGGTAATAATGTATGAGGCTTAAATATGACTTTCCCAACATTTTAACTTAAAATTTACGAATCATTTTAGAAGAAAAATTTTTAAAATTCACTTTTATTTAAATGAAGTTTCCCAATTAATATTTACATACCATAAATTTATTTGTCACATTATTTAAAAAAATTTATTAATTTAAATAACAGACTTCTATTTAACAAAACATTTTATAAATCATTAAAGCCAAAATTAATTTATGGTAGGAATGTACTAGTTAAAAGTTCTTGTATTTTGCGTCAAAATAAAGTAAACCGATTTTTAAATTTCATTGTTATAAAAAGTCTGTTACCTATTTAAACAAATAATTTTTATCAAATAATATCCAAAACAGTTGAGTATACATATATAGACCAGCGCTGCCATTTTGGTATGTTTCGGGTACTTTAAGTGCTTTTTTCTTTCAAATACACGAAGCTGTGCCTTATACCCGTTTTAAAAAAACGAGGTTTGGCAGTGCTTTTTGCCATTTCTCGCAGTACTTTTTTGTACCTTTTTTAAAATTTATTAAAATTTTGTAGAATCAAAACATTAACGACTTATTTTGCGCTCGTGATATTTTTTAAGCAGCTGCGTATTATAAACATTTTCATATGTGATGGAACACGATTTTGGAAACAAAATGATTTTAACTCGATACTATCGTTTTCATTGTTTTTAAAAACTAATTTCTATTATATTTTTATCTTTTCCTGTCTATATTCTTTTCAATTTAATTGTTTATTGTTCATTAATTAACCAGTAATTGTATTTTAATTCAAAGTGTCCTAGTAAAATATGTATGTTCTTATTTTGCGAAATAGTTATGGTGCATGTTAAGAGTAAGCGCACATTTATGCGCTACGAAATAAGACAAACAGGGATATAAGGTAAGTGAAGGAACAAGCTTTATAAACAAATAACAGTTAAAGGACTGCCTTATAGGCGCCATAAACGACTACAGTATGCATGTGCAATCAAGTGATTGTGCCAGCTGATTGACCGTGTATGAGCTTGTGGTGTGATTGTACCAGCTGCTGGTGCTAAATCAAAAATAGTTTGATATTTTTATGATTGTACCAGCATGATTTAGTCATGTATTGTAAATTTAGCTCATAAAAGTTAAATCGTCAGTGCATAAACATCAAAAAAATAGAAAATTTTAAATTGCAAAGGTAAATCGTCAAGGCATAAACATAAAAAAAAGAACTTTTTTAACAAAGTATTTTAAATATGAATGCTAAAGAAAATATATTTTGGGGAGCATTTCTCGAACTTTATAAAACAATGCATTGCCTCTGGAAAGTTAAAAGTACGGAATACTGCAATCGTTAAAAAAAAGCAATGCTACAATAAAATGGTATTTTGTAAAAAAAAGATCGAGTCTGGCGATGAAACAATAAAGGAACCACCATGCAAAAAACGAAAAGCAACAGCGGAAGATAATTTGCTACAAATGGCATGCCAAAAATTAAGAATTGTACCAGCATGCTGGTTTATTGTGTGCTTCAAGCTTAATTGCACAATCACTTGATTGCACAATCACTTGATTGCACAATCATGATGGTGTTGTGTATGGGCCCTATTACTTCGAAGCAGGTTTGTAGGGGAGAATATTAGAGAATAACTTTAACCAAGAAGCAACAAACACAGATGGCACAGATTTCTCTTTTAAAAATAATTGCCAACTGTGCATGACATCACAAAAGAAAAAACTGTATGCGATTTTGCTTTCAAAAACAAAACACAATAGTCTTTGTACCACAGATATGTAAAAAGTGACGTGTGAAAAAGGTCCAAATCAGTTGCGAGGGCAGCTTTTGAAGAAAGAGACAAAAAGCTTTTTTTGTAGTGAAGTGACAATATGTAAAAACATGCCTGTACAATCAACACAAATTGCTTGATCAAAACAAAAATAACAAAACACAAACCACGTTTAACAAAAGCATTGGTTCAACAAACATTTCATTTTGTGAAAAAAAATGTATTTAGTAATATTATTTTGTTTTATAATGTAATTTACTTAAATATTATTTACTAGTGTTGAGGTAAACTTAAAAGTTAATTTTTTCAACAGTTTTGCGATAAATCTTAACTTAATTAAAATGTGTTCATTGTATTTATTCCGTCTCGTGACACATCCGTGTGTAATCTGTGCTTTCTACGTCAGACAAACCATCAACAACATAACGGACCTCTTGTTTATTTGATTCATAAACTTTAACAACAAAAATTGAGTTAATCATTACACTCAACAGTTTTTATATGCGATGAATAAAACACTTATTGTGTCAAAAATGCACTGCTTGGGAACTTGCCGTATAAAATTCATGTCTTTCGTAAGCGAGATGGTAAACAAAAATTGTATGTTGATTTTACAAACCAGCTACGTCTACAGTAAATTTTTTTATTGCGATGTGTCTTACGTCATTTCGAAGCTAATTATACCTTTGGCCATGGGTGGAAAAGTGAGAAAAAAGTGTGTCTGTAACTCATGTCGAAAACTATCAAAAGTGATTACGTCGTTACGTCATAAAAGTCATAATATTACACTCGAAGCCGTTGTGAACTTGCAGACGTTGAGAACGCCAGTAACACATATCGTTGACGGCGGCCAAAATTATTAAAATTTAAATCAATGACGGCGGCGAAAATGCAACCGTCGCACAGTGGCGCCATTTGAGTTTTTTCGTTGCAAAAATCATATCTTTTGAACCGAATAAGATAATTGAACAGTTTAAACAGTATATGATAGATAACTGTTTAGCCTATGAAATGAGCGTTTGGAAAAGGTGCTACGCTTTGTAGGGGCCTACTTATGGGTTATCAAAATTAAAATTAGTAGAAAAATCAATTTTATGGTAACTAAAAAAAATTATTTTTACATTTTTAGATTGTTTTTATTTTTTTTCTTTAGGGTTTTATGTTTTAAATTATTACCCAACAAATAAAAAAAAAAAAATTTTTTTTTTAAATTTATTTTTTCAAATTTCTGTAAAATGAAACAATTTGTAAGAGAAGGTATATCTAAAAGACTAACCATTTCTAAACTATAATTATTTTGTAACTCTATTCGTGACTTCACATGCCGCAGGGAAGAAATAAGTGGATTGGAAGATGCTGCCAACATGTTGAAGAGGTCCTCATTTTGCCTTACCCTTGATGCTTTGAATGTTTTCTGCAATCTATATTTTTTACAAGATTTGTTAAGAGACTCCTGTGCTTCTTCAGAAAGCTCTCCAATTGGCAAAGACTGGAACTCAATTATATCTTTGCCATGCGCCAATATTTTATGGACGGTCGGGGTCAACTTCTTTTGTGAATACATTTCTGCTAAAAGAGATGCAGTTTTCGACGCATATTCTCCATATTTTGTAGAATTGACATTTTCTTTGCAGTTTAAAACATCCAAGATCGTTCCCAATCTTTTCACGATTTGATTGTCAATTCCAGTGATTCTAGTTACTGCCTCGTCATTTTCAAAAAATCTCCTAGAAGTGTTTCCATCGTTTGAGTTACCGTATCCGTGCTTGGGACAGTCTACTTTTAGTCCAACTTGTTTAAAAAAAACATCCTGTATTTGCTTCTTTCTAATCTTTTCCTTATCCTTCATTGATGTATTTTCATCGAAGTTTTTCTCCTCTTGTGGTAGGGTATACGCCAGTTTTAGCAAGAATTCCATACACCTTATCCTTGCGTGCAATGGTGACATTCCATATTCGTAATTCTCCTCATTTGTAGAATCGTTTAAATTACCAAAGTTCTTCTAACTCTTTTTGCAAATCGGGCATGACATTGTTGAGGTTGTTCCTGTCAGTTCGATTACGACTTTTCCGTCAACCATGGTCAGGTGGAACTCGTAATTGCATTCAATATATTTTCCTTCTCCAATTTGCAGCTTCGTAGGCTTAATCTTGCTTATTTGTTCTTCAATGTCCTTCACCGTGGTCCTTATGAGTTCTGTCGATTCCCTTGCAAACTGAAACATTATTGGTCGGCAATAATGCACTGATGACGGACGTGGATTTTTCCAGTGTAGGGAAACATCAGATTTTAGCCGCAAAGGAACAACAGATGCCATAAACATATTTCCGTCCGATATTGTAGCGTCATCGGCAGATATCGCAGCCCCATTTGCTGATCAATGTCAAATTGAACACTCCTCAATACTTTTTTTGGCCTTCCTTTTGCTCCTCTGGTTGATGTGGTGGGTTTATCTACTGCCAATATATCCAGGATGGTGTCTTCATTAAGCCAGTCCTCGTATTTGGAGTTGAAGTTCTAAATGGTTCGATTAGATTTCACCCATTTTGCCTTAATATTTGCATATATCAGATAAAAATTATTTTTTATAATTTCGCTTCTCTCAATATTTCCGTATAAGCTATCAAGTTCTTCTAAAGCAGCTTCCGTGAAAAAGTTTGGTGTGGTTGACTTTCTAAACAGTTCAAATAATTTTAAATTGTTCAACGCCATGTTTTCAGTAACAAAATTGTTTAATGGTTTCAGTAATTGTTGCGCCAACTTTCAGTCGTAGACTAATCCAGGCATTATGCTTATTTTGCAATATATAGGCTTATGCTACCATGCCTAAAAATTTACCTGTTCCCTGCATACATATGGATTTTGGCTGAATAATGCAATTTTTATATTATGCACGTGTCCAAATAAGATTTGTGCCTACCTGTAGGGACCATAAGTCAATATTGTTCTTGACCATTTGTACGCCAAAGTATTGTTTAAGTGAGGTACGTACCTGCTAATTTCAATGAGTAGTTTTTTTCAAACTATTAGATCAAACTACTGTCAGTGAAAACATATAAGGGATGGACGCCATACAATTTCTGCAACCATGTCTTTTTAACCTTTTTTACCTCTAGAAGCCAAACGGGCACGTACGGGCAGATAAAACCGTTTAAATTAGGTAAAGAAATAATTAAAGAACAGGTTTTGCAAATATAGAAAAATATAGATTTTTTTTATTTTCCGTCAAAGTTGAAAAATAGTGAAAAAAAACGGATAGTTTTTAAATAGTAATTTACCAGGAGAAACACAAAGCAAACAGTTAATTTTTTTTTATTATTATACATTTAATAAATACATCAATCAATACAAACAAAAAATAAGGCGATTCGTTACCTATTTTTCGTGACATTACACCTGAAATCGCAACAAATTGACTAAAAATTGTGTGTTTTTTTGAAATCCGAAAGTCGGTCAACTTTGAACGGTTATATCTTCTAAACTAAAACTGTGATATTATTAAGAGTGGCATATTTGAAATCGTTGAAAAGTTTCATATAACATGGGTTTATTCAAAACTTCGTCGGCGCTCATGAAAATTTTGATTTTTGCAACCTCGTTTGCTCTACGGGCGCCACTGTGCGTCGGCTGTACCAAAAAATTTAAGGTGCGACTTGAATGTTTATTGATTACAGAATTGCTTTGAAAACATTTGTATATTTTTCAAAAATGTTAAAAGCAAAATAATTAAACAATGAAAAATCAGTCAAAAACAAATACTTATCTCTTCCATGTTATTATTCATTGCATTTTGCATATTAAATATATATTTTTTTAGTGGTAATATTTTTTCTCGCCCCGTTTTTATACGTGAGTTTATTTTGTCATGTGCAATAGTGAATAGGTAGAGATAGATAGAAATAAAAACAAAACCAGAGAAAGAAGAAGAAAAAAATACGTAAACAAATTGCTGAAAGCCAATTTTATTGGAAATATGGTAGGACGACATTTTGCTTGACCGAGGCTTCTTGGCCGGCGAAAAGCAAAATGTCGTTCTTTTTTCCCTTGGTAATTGTGTGACGAATGGTGAGTCTGGTGGCCGGAGTGAGAATAATTGAGACCAAAGTGGTTGTGTTTATCAAGTAAAAATTTTATTAAAAATTAAATTAAATTGGATTTTAAATTTTAAGACTTTAACAAAAAAGTCCAAGTAAAGATAAATATATAAAAAAAAAAAAAAAAGGAAAAATAACATCACCATGCCACTGCCACGCGCCACCACCAACTATCCTGACTCATCCATCGCTGGAGAAGCTGCATCAGCATCGCCACGCCGGGGTGCTTGGTAAAACAAAATTAAAAGGTTTTAGACGTAAGAAAGTGCAAACCTGGACGACCCGACGGACAGGACCTAAAAATAAAAAAATAAATTGTTAATAAAAAAAAAAAGGTTAATAAAATAAAAAAGAAAGAAACAAAACAAAAAGGGGTAATAAAAAAAAAAGGAAAGTTTTAGGAAATTTTATTTAAGTTTTTATTTTTTGTACTTACCGCGGTTGTTACCAGTCCGTTTTGGGGACTTTGAGCAAAACGGCGAAAAAAAAGTAGGGTTGAGCTCAGGCCTAAGGATCGTCGTTAGGAGAAAAGGAAAAGACCGATATTAGTGAGTGAAAAGAAAAAAAGGTTTAAGTGAAATTCCCTAAAATTTAATAAAAAAAATATATATATATATAGTATAATATCACCACAATACTAATTATATAGTATATATATAAAAAAAACCCCCTAAAAAGAAAAAGAAAACCCTGGAAAAATATATATAAAAAAAAAATATTACTTACCGGAATACGCTGGGACTTCGGACAACGACGGACGACGAAAACCTTTTCGGAGCTCATTAGCAAATCCGCTGGGAACCCGAGAGATACCAAAGTTAGCAGCTGGCCCAAAGAAAACTTTTGCCTGAAAAAAAAGGAAGAAGCTTGGAAAGAAATTTCGAATCAGTAATTTGATAGAAAGAGTAATTAAAATTTAAATTTTAAATAAAAATCCTTTTTGTTGTTAACTTTTTTCCCTGAATTTTTATGAATACTTGTTGAGTAATGCAAATTTCAATAATGTTAAATTTTTGCCAATATTGAAAATTAATAAATCAATTTTTGTAATGTGTTAATTGAAATTTTAAGGCATTTTAAAATTAATATGTTGGCCTAAAAAGTAAAAAAAAAGCGGTGAGCAAAGGGGGGACAAAAAATATGTGAAGATGGGTAGCAAGGATCTGCTTAGGGACATCCAGTTAAACCCGAAAGTAGGATGTACGGTGGGACAAAAGTTCCCAAAGGGAGGGCAAATATTAGGCCAGCCACCTGCCTAATAATATGTAAAGTGTGTGTGTGTCCTATAGTGTCGCGATAACTTACCTGCTTCGGGTCCCAAATATTTTTTTTTCTTTTTAGTTTTCCCCCAGCTGGTATGGATTTTTTTTTTGTGCCCGGGATTACTGCCAACAGGTCGGCAAAAACCACCCCATCCGGCGAGCTTAAGCCGCGCGATACGCCAGCATACCAGCGCCGCCGACAGTCTGGCCACACTCACTGGTTGTTGTGTAAACAGCAACCAGCTGGTATTTTATCCCCGTCCCGTGTAGTACAATTTGACAGTTCAAAGCGGGAACTTTCTCACAAAAATTTTACAGACACACTTTTTCTGTAAATTGGCGAGTAATTTCGTTACGTGACAGCTATTACTCTCCAAAAATGTTACAGACGCAGCTAAGTGAGAAAAACAGTTATTTGTTTTAATTTATGGCATTTTTGTTTCATTTCTCGTATTCAATCGTAAAGTTTCTCGAAGCGAGAGTTACAGAACATGGGCACTGAATTATTAAAATTTTTTATTAATCTTTCACTGAGCGCCCTAACAGATGTGCCTTTGGAATTAGGATTTAGTAAAATATTTTCAATATACATACAAAGTTTTTTTAAGTATGGAAAATTACCTTAGTAGAACCAATACTTTTCCTAATTATTATCATCCAAGTAACAAAAACCTAAGTCTCCCAGCTACCATTTTGTATCATAATCGAATCTTTTGGGAAAAATAGCCGAGTTAAGACTAAAATACTCCAAAAATGGTCTAAAAAATATCAAAATTTTAAATTTTAGAGATCTAGTATGACCTATGGACACGTTTTATATATCTAAATATCGAAAAAAATTTAGCAAATTTTATTTTTTTCCCGAAAAAATCGGAATTTTTTTTCAAAAATTAAAAGTTATGCACCATTTTTTTTTTTTTTTTTTTTAACATACCCATTTTTGGGAACCATAAATCTTCCCGAGTACCAGTTTTATAACCCAAGTAAATATTAAATTTCATCTTATAGTGCAGTTACACCTACACCATAAACACGTTATAAGTTGTTTATGATGTTAAACTAGTTTAAGGAACTTGTTTATCCATACAAATTATAAACACGTTTGTAACTAGCTTTTGAGATAAACTAGTTGCAAACAACCAGTTTTTGTTAATGCAACTCTGTTCTTTTCAAATTTTGCTTTGGCAAAGCTAGTGATATTTGACATTTCATAAAAAAAAATTAAGTTAAAAAAGTTTGCGTTAAAAAAAGGAACACATCAAGAAAAAGTTTAAAAAAATTAATTGAAAATTGTTTTATATAATATGGATAACGAAAATAAAAGGTATGTTTATCGTATGTATAAATGTACGTGCACCAACGTTTTTAAGTTTTTTTTACTGAAGTCAGCTGTTTTGTGACACGGCTGTTAAACTGTTAACTGCCAAAACTGCTGATGTAAACGATATAGTTTATGAAAGTAGTTTACGATCATAAACTAGTTTGAAAATTACAAGTGTAAATGCACTATTAAACACGCCGATATATAAATCTGTAAAATCGGTTAAAAATGGTCATGTTATGAGCAAAATACTCCAAAAAAAGGGTTAAAAACATTAAATTTTTTATAAAAACCACCTCAAACTAAAGTCATGGCCAAAATTTACATGATATTATTTTCAAACAGTGAATGGTATAAATTGTTCTTTTAACAGATAGTAAAAATGTTACGTTAACTTTCAAATTTATGTGTTTTATTTTACATTAAATCAAACTTCACGATGAATCTTCCTTTATAAGCTTCGTTGACAAAAAATTCTCATATAAGCATCGCTTCAAACTAGAAAAAATAATTTCATTAAAACTTTATTTGCTAAATTAACCCCCTTAAATTAACCCCCTTATTCATAAAAAAATATTTGAACCTTTTTCATTTAACAAATTTTCATAGAAAATGGATGTAAAAACCTTTTGTAAATCTTAAATATTGTTTATGAATAAGTCTTTGATTGCATATCCGAAGAAAGGAAAATAGTGTTTATTAATGATCGAAATGGATATGAGGGGCTTAAAGCAAAAGGGGTTTAAGTGAATTAGGTTAAATAATGAGAAAAAATCGGTTAAAGTTAACTTTCAATAAAAAATGTAAGATGCTATCTGGAATATTACTTTTTAATTAATAGAGATCCTGAGATATATTTTAATCTTACAAGATATAAAAATTACGCCTTTTACAAGTACAAATACCCAAAAATTAACAGTAAAGTATGGAAAGTTGCACCTTTCCTTTAAGCCCTTGTGCTTAAATTTTTTTAAAATTTCTAAATAATTTCACTTTTACCACAAAAGAATGTTAGCAATACCTAATAAGAAAACCACATAAACTTAATTTGTTAAATATCATATACTTTAGAAAAGCTATAATGGTAAAATTTTTTAGTCGTCATAATCAGATTCCTTGACATCATCATCTTCGCTTTTGATTCTTTCCGGAAGTTCTTCCATTCTATCATGTGGAAGTGCTTTAAACCTTTCATGATAAATTGGTGGTATATAGTAAATAAGAACAAAATCATCTACAAATCCGGCATATTAAATGAAAGTGGATCGGGCATACACTGAGAAAGCTTTATAACGATATCAGCCAAACTGACCTAGACTGGAAACCGCATGGCCGTCGCAGACCAGACAGGCCGCCAGCAAATACCTGGAGAAGGCTCGTAGATGCAGAAGCACTATTTGCAGATCGCACTTGAAGAATATTAAAATAAATAAAACAGTTTATTAGAATATGTCAAATGTCGCCAAAGACTTTTTCAGTTTTTGAATATAAAATATATATTTTTTTTATTATTCAAAATTATTTTATAAAGCTTCGTTCACAATAGCAGCAACAACTTCGGTTTTTCTTCTATCTTATATTTTCCCAAAGTATCATCATATATATTATTTCTAAAGCACTTTTTTTTTGTCGGTTGCAAATATCTCCCATACCACCGCATCAAATTTAATGAATGATATCTCATTTTAAAGCTTATTTCTAACACTAAGGACGAAAAATAATTAGAAATTGAAAAATTAATATTTTCATTGATAAAAGTTATATTTTATATAGAACTGCATGATAATACTGTTGTCATTATGACTATATGTTTTTGTTCAAGTGTGGTAATACAGGATCGCTTAATAATAATGCAGTTCTGATAGAACTGCATGATAATACTGTTGTCATTATGATTATATATTTTTGTTCAAGTGTGGTAATACAGGGTCGCTTAATAGTAATGCAGTTCTACATAATATAGTATGTATTAAAATCCATTCTGGCAATACCGCTATTTACTATAATGCCGTTTATTACTAAGTCAGTTATATATAATTGCGTACGTTTAAAATATAGTTTTGTTTGTATTAAAGATTCGTACGGGCAAAAAGTTAACGATGATCATGTCATTACCTCTAACATTGTATTCAAAGAAGTATTATAAAAGCATTTAAACATACGTATGTATGTATGTAAATATGTATGATATATATTATGATTTCTAATATTATAATACTTTTAACAAAATGTATAGAAGTTACTAAAATTTCTATTAATTATTTTCATTTTATGTTACAAAAATGACAACTAACGCTGCGAAATATTCGCACGGGTCATCTAGTTTCATATATTTTCCTTTAATTTTTTGAACAAAAGTTTTAGTAAAAATTCTACTTCAGCAACAATTTGTATGAAATTATCAATGACGTTTATAATAATTTTAGTTAGTTTTTAATGAAAATTTCAACAAAAACACTGGCAGTTTTGAAACAAATTCTGATTAATCAGATGTTTTCCAAGGCTTCTTATCAATAAAGTCCAACTCTGTGGGCTATGACGAAATGAACCCAAAATTTTAAAAAATCGTGCTACGTTGTTTACATCCTTTTATAACACACCTCTTTAATACAATTATCACCACAAATTATTTTCCTCTTAATTGCAAAATACTTAAAAATTGTGCCAATTCCTAAAACACCCAAAAAATATAGTCCTATATTGCCATATCTCTCAAAAGTTTTTGAAAAATTCTTGCATAAACAAATTCTGGGCTGATTATAGCCCATAGGCTAGGTTACTGAAATTTGATAAATAAATAAAATAAATAAAAATCGGTCAGGCTTCAGGCCAAAAGGTGGGTGCATAACAGTACTTTTTGAAGTTGCCGAAGATATCCGATGTATTAAGGATCAGGGTAAAATCGCCTTTTTACTCCTTCTCGACAACTCGAAGGCGTTTGATAGCGTACACCACGGAACACTTTGTAGGAAACTGAAGCAACAATTTAATTTTTCAACTATATCTTCAAAGTTAACAGCGACATGCTTAAGCAATAGACACCAGGCTGTATTTAGTAACTTAAGATATTTATCATGGCTGCCAGTTTCAAGAGGTCTTTCGCAGGGATCAATTCTCGGTCCGCTTATGTATTTTATGCATTCAAATGATCTTCCGACTCAACTAAAGTTTATGAAAATCCAAATGTATGCTGACGATATCCAACTAGAGTCAGTGAATAGACAGCTATAAATGGGCTGAGTTTAAACCCTAAAAAATCAAAATGCGTTCCAATTTGAAGAGCACAAATGGGCAACCTGTATCAGCTTAGAGTTGTTTTGGGAGATACACAGATCGTGGACTCTGCAAAGAACTTTGGTGTCATTTTTAATTAAGTAATCTAAGTATATCCACATCGTCATAAAGCTCGTACAGCTCGTGGTTCATTCAAATTCGTAATCTATCATCAACGCGTAGAGGGCCATAAAACCGCGAGCATTGTCTCATCGGATCTTTTTATTGTCCATGTTTCAACAAAATATAGTAGGACGGGCAGGATGAGCGATTTTTGGAGAGTTGTTTTTGTTCGTCAAGAAAGGACTTTATTTCATAACTGCTTACCAAGCCCAAAGTAGCATATGTTGGGCGAGTTATTCTCCGCTTAATATCTTAAGGTGCCATCGTTAGTAATAGCCCCTCTAGGCCCATGATCATTGACTGCTTTACGAATTTTGCAAAAGTTCCACTCACTTCTCGCGTGTTGCTACCAATGATGTCAATATCGTCAGCATAAGCAAGCAGCATGACACTTTTGTCATATAAATAATGCGACAGGGAAGACGTACGGTATGCTTAGAACACTATGGACTAATCATTATTTCACGCCATTTAAGAATCGAATGTTATTGGCCAAATCCTACTGGTAGCCAACACTTTTATGTGGATGTTGCTGTTGAGGCAGGGTTGAATATGCCGATATCATTATCTAATGGCGGAACGTCAATTTTTTATATACGCCGTACGACTCTGGAATCTAGTTCCGCAAATATTCAAAGCAATAGAAACACAGTCATTTCAAAAGAGCAATTTTTTATATTTTTGACTAATAACGGGTGCGATCCCGTACTTTTTGGAGTTCGGTAAAATGAGAGTTAACAAAAATTTAAGTACGGGAACCAGTGTGGCCATTTTTGCATTTTTCCAGCTAAATTTAGCATTAAAATTTTCTGTTTAGCTGCAAAATTTTCATTTAGCACTTGTCATTTTATTTAACATTTTTAGAAAATATTTTAAGCTTTTTTTTAGCATTATTTAGTTTAAAAATTTGGACGAATAGTTATATTGATTTTACTTAAATTTTTTATACATTTTGACTAAAAATAGTTGTAACTAAAATAATTTCGTATGAAAAGGGATAGTTCTTTTGTTATGAAACATCTTACCTGTCTTGTTAAAAAATAGAATATTCAGGGAATATTAGAAATGCCCTTATCATATTGATTTTTAAATATTTTTTGCCCTTTAATTTACGATATAAAAGTACAATCAAATTTTTCTTTGTATTAAGATAAAAATTCAATAGTGTAAATGTGTGAAAAAACTTTTTGCTCTAAACTGCTGAAAAAATAATAATAATAGCCTCAACTGTTCTTAAACTATAAAAAATTAAATGATCTAAAAAATGTGTATATCATAGAAATAAATCGTTTTAATTAAGCATGTATCAGGGGTCTGCGGGCACCTAAATTTAAAATTTAATCTGAACTACATGTGCTTGATATGAATGTGTATTAGATGCTTCACCAAAATTTATCTTCTTGTTTAAATACATATAACCATTTATTTCAATTTCGTTAAAAAAAAGTCACTAAAATGTCTTAGTTTCGAATAAAATTTCATACTGGTAATAAATTTTAGCAAAAATCTTTAAAAAATTTTAGCATTTTTTAAAATCACATTAAAAACCAAATTTATACCCTAAAAGAATTCGTAAGTACGAATTATGTTCAAATAAATACATAAATGACACATTTGCATGTATGAGAGTAAAATTCAATCATGTTTTTACATTTTTCAACATTTTCTATTTCTTTATTAATATTTTATTAATATTTTTTATTTTAATTCTTTTGGTAATACTTGTTTGTAGTTTTTTATTGTTGTTGTCTGATTGTTTAACAATAGGTGCGTTCATTTACTTAACTAGCAAAAACTTGCAAAGAGAGAGTAAGTAGGAATTTAAAGAAATTGCTCTCAAAAATACTAAAAAGTATACAAAAAAAGCAAGTTAAAGTAGTGACCAATATACAGGAATATTTGAGTACCCATTAATTATTCTAAGACTTGGGAAAATTTTATACATTACGGTAAAAATAATGTGATTTTATTAATTTATATTTGTTTATGTTGAATAAAATGAATCATGAATTGGATTTTTTTTTTTATTTAGGAGGTGAAAGAAGAAAATATTTAATTTAACAATCTTTGTATAACCTATGTATATGGGTATATAAAACTTCAACGTTATGGACCGACTGACAGATTCATATTCTCATAGCCTTAACGCCGTGAGTTATAAGGTTGAAATTTGAACCGGATGCTGGTCTCTCGCTAAATCGATCCACTAAAAATCAAAGAAATTGCCTAATAGTACGAAATTTGTGTGTGTGTTAGTGAACAAATTTAGTGCATTGCGACTCGCAAGATACTACTTTCATGTGTAAATGCTAGGTAAGATGGTTTTTTTGGAAATCAGAACGTTTAGGGGATAAATAGCGTAAAAACGAGTTAATTCGCAAACCTCATAACTCCTAAGCTAATCGTGGATTCATCCATGCGTTCCGAACGATTTTTTTGTCCGAAGAATAATTTTTTTACTGAGAGTGTTCTTCAGAACGTTTCACCTGTTTCGGAAAATTTGTCCGGAAAAACAAAGCTACCATATGGTTTACAGATGTTAATTATACAAACTGGCAGCACAACTAGCAAACTACTTATATTGAATTGATTTATAAAAGTGTGTTAAGAAAATGGACGAAAAAAGGAAAGTGATTTTATTATTTTTAATTATATTTATTTTTTATTTAATAAGCAGAAAAACAATTGTTGGACTATGGCACTATTTTGAATTGTGGCAGCTAAATTCAACTTTTATGTACAAATATGAAAAAAGTGGCATCGCAGTTCATTTTGTTCTGAACAGGAATTAAAATTTAACCATTCATTTTTCAATTAAAGCCAATAAATATAGAAATAAAAAATGTTTTACATTCGTTACTTATCCAAAAAATAAAAATTTGTTTCTTTTTCGAAATTCAAATATTTAAGGGGTGAAAATTGTACCTATTTTTGGTACCTTCTTAACAAAACATTTTTCTACATTTCAATAAGGAGAACAAATATAAAAAATGGTGAAATGCGGGAAATTAAATAATTTTAGATATTCTCATTATCCATTTTATGGCCGTTTTATTTGGTCCAAATGCATTTCTTTGGTGTTTGTTTCATAATAAACAAGACGGTCATAAAGTAAACAATGAGAATATCTCAAATTATTTTATAATTAATAAGAATCTTTAATTTTGTAAATAATTTAATTTGCATACAAATTTTTTAACTAATGGGGTATTATACTGCAATTGAGTCCTTTTCATTACATTTATTTTTTTAATTATTATTTCTTTCATTAGAATTTAAAAAAATTCTTTTTTTTAAATAGCATTTTTTATTTATGCACTTAAAATTATTAACATGGTTAATTTAGAAATGCAATCAGAAGATGCTCGAATGCAGGTACTTTTGCAAAGGCAAACTTTTTTGTTCCGCCAAATAGAACGTAATTTCATAAATAAAAATGTTTTGGATGAATGTGATATATCTAACGTAGACCTTTACAAAAATCACATTTCCTTTGAAGAAATTTATTGCGGAACAGAAGTGGATTTATATATTTCTACAAATATTTTTAATATTGATATTGTTAAAGAAATGAAAGAAAATGCAAAACAATTTTCTATAAAATTTTGCAAAGTTTTGAGAACCAAAGTCAACTTTAATAACGAAGTTTTAATGTGGTTCCATAAATTTACTCCTAAAAATGGTATTTCAGGTAAAGCAAGTAGTATTGTACTTCTTCTAGTAAAAATGTTCCCGATTGAAATTGCAAATCTTGATCCAATCAATAATCCATTTAGAGCTTTAGCTGATGTCGAGCAACTGTAGTCGTTAAAAAGCTGAAAACGTTTGTAGTTTTTGGTCAGCAGTAGCTAATTTACAAAATGAGCTGAATGTCCATATGTTTCCTGATATTTCAAGAGTCGTTGCTGGAATTTTATCCATTCCACATTCGTCTGCAAATGTGGAAAGAGTTTTTCTTTTCCAAATATAATTAAAACTAAGGAAAGACATAGACTACATGAGCCAACATTATCAAGTCTCATACAAACAAAGGATTGGTTAAGATCGACAAATTCATGCTGCTCTGATGTAAAAATTCCAAATAGTTCAATCGCTAAACAAATAAGTGCCTAATTTTGAACTCATATATTTATAAGACTTTGATGTACCTTTTTTTATTCATACATTTAATGTATGTTAATGTAAAGCTAGCGGTTTTCACCCTTTGTATTAAGTGTACAACTCTGTTATATTTAATACGATTTTATAATTCAAAGCGTGAGTGTCTTTTTCGTATGCATTATAAATTAATGAATTTGCTGAGTGAGAAAAAGAGACAGATAAAGTTCCTTCAACTGTTTAATTCTGGTAAATTCACACACTTTGTTTACTACTGCTTTTTGTGGGATTTTTCAACCACAGCGTAGTATATTTTAGTCTAATACATTTTGTTGTTGCAGTGTTGTAAATGTTAGTATTTTTACTAAAATTATAAGATTAACAAGGTCTACAAGGGACTTTACTATCAAGGGTGAATTCCGCTGCTTTGTTTTTTTGTTTTGTGTACAATTGAATTTTTATGTACTTTTTTTGTTGTTTTATTAAATTTAAAAAATGGTACCGTGAAGGTCCAAAAAGTACATTTTTTTTTGGAAGTTGGTACCAAATTTAAAACCCCATTTAACATCTCTGCTAGGTAACCATTATACTCACAGTACTAATAAAACACCTGATCGGTTAAAAGCAAAACAAAATAATTAAAGGATTTTTTTTAACAAGATCGTTATTTTATTTTGCAATAAAAATATCGAAATATCTGTCCTAAGTTAAACAATGGTATGATTTCTTATCGCATAAATATATTTAGTAATTTAAAAAATCAACAGTAGCGTATAAATTTTGCAAAATATCCTTATGCTATGTTCATACGACGATAAAAACCACTCGTTTCGCTCTCTGAAACTCGATTGCCAAACACGCTGTTCATACGATTCATTCTTGTTTCATGTTGACATTTTTTTGGGTTGTTAGTGTGATTTTATTTAAAATAGATTAAAATGTAAGTAAAAATTCAAAATATATTATTTAAAACTTTTATTAATATTATTATTTAATTATTTTCACTTTATTTTATTTAACATGAATTTTTATTTTGTTTTTTTCTTTGTTTTGATTTTTTTTTGAGAGCTAGTTCAGATAAACTAACGATAATTGTTATCAACATTGGAGATGATAGTATATTTTTCCTGTTTCGCAACATGTTTCACAATGAAACGACCTGTTTCGTTCTCAAAATTTTGTATGGCAAAACATGTTGTTTCAATCATGTTTGGGGCGCGAAACAGGAATGGGAGAGCGAAACACGAATATTGCTGTCCGTGTGAACATGGTATTACACTGTAATTTTGTATAAAAAACAATTTACTCTACTTGAGTTTTGTTAATTTTAACTGGAATTCAAATTCAATATGTGTATCGGTATCGATATCGGCGATATTTTTGTTTGAATATCGGTATCGTATCGGCAAAAAGCCGTATCGTTATATCCCTATTATTAACCATAACATGTTCGGATTCAACCATAATAAGTTTGTGACTTCTTAATGGAGGACTTATTTAAACATAACATGATTAAAGTAACCATAATATGTTTAAATAAAATTCGTTTAAAATAGTTTTGTTGAGGGTGACCGACTATATAGAAAAAAAGTGTTTTAGTTAATTAAATAATTATTTATAAATAACGAAATATCGGAATAATTCATAATAACAATTTTCCTAACCGTAGCCATAATTAACTATTGCGTTGATTGATTAGGCTGGGTTTTTGGGATCTCAGTTAAACTAGAGTAGGTTAATAGGAAAACAGATTTGTGCCGCCATCACCAAGGTTGAATACAAAATTTTAACGGAACAGCTTAGTTTTGCTTAAAATGTTGGTTTTAAATGAAATAATAAAAAAAATCACTTTTCGCTGGAAAAATTCGAGTTTCGGAGTATGTTAAACTAAGTTTAAACTTAATCTATATCTCCAAAACCCGGCCTTAGTGAAACTTGTATGAAGTAGCTATTTATTAAAAATAACTCAAAACTTCTAATAATATTAACTATGTACTTATATACATACATATGTAGTCAAAAAGTTTTAATTATGACGTTTACTTCTCTTTTTTGTAGGATTCTGTATTAAAAGCTTTAAAGCCAATACCAACGAAAAATATTTTATCAATATCTGTCAAGCCGATGAAATTCCACCGCCCGAGGACATAAGTGAAGCGCAGTTAACAGAGATTCTAAATTCAGAAGAGCCAAGTTCTTTTCGTATACCTATGAGCATCTCGGAACCACGAACTACTAAGGATAAATCCAATAATTCCGTCGATGCTGTCGATATTGCTATTAACCCAAAATTTTTCATTAAAATAGAGAAATCTTTACTGTTTTGCGATTTCTTTTTGGCTCTCATTGCTGAGGCCCTCAGTGATAAATACAATGTTCAGATTAAAATTGACAAAGCCATTATTTTAAATAATCGAAAATTTATTGGTACTTTAGTATCGCATCGAGTACGTAATAATGATGTTAAAACTGTATTAAGTTCATATAAAAATCCCAGCGAAGAAGATGTAAAAAACTTAAAATCTATTGAAGAAGCGACCGCTAAAGGACCAAAACCTTTAGTACAAGAAATTAACGCTAAAGAATTGAAGGATTTGAAGCAGAAAACGGAACAAGCTAAACAGCAGCAATCTACAAACTCCATACGCATTAAAAAGGAAATTGCACAAGCTGCTTCCACAATGCCAGAATATAAGTTAAGAGCACGCGTGAACAACGAAACTGTAGAAGAAGTCCAAGCTGAATTTTATTTGCCAAAATGTGTAAGTCGCTTCAATAAATTTCATATACCCGTAAAGTTCTATGATTTTGAGCTAACTTTTTGAAATTCCTAGATTTCTTCTTACGAGTTGAATGTAGATATTGGTGAAGATCGTATACTTTTGGAGTCCACAAAACATGGCTATTTGTTTGATAAATTTGTTAATTATCGTTTGAATCAAGAGAGAGCTCGTGCAATTTTTAATAAATCTAATAAGGTTTGTTTTAAGTGTTTTATTTCGTGCATTAATGGATCCTTCATCTTTATTTGTTACAGATGCTGCAAATTCGCATTCCGGTTATAACAGCCTAGTAATGAAATCTGTTTTAAGTCGACCGCTTGGCTTGTACTACTTACTTATATTATTTTATTTTAATTGCAAATACCTACAATATGTACATATTTCAGTTAGATGTTGTAATCAAAGATTTTTTTTATAAAATCTCTTGATCCTAAATATTTTAATTTTTTTTTACATTGTATTATGGCAAACGAAGCAAAATACACACATTTGCACAACACAACAACAAAATGTACCTATTTGCAATTTGCTTCATTTTACTTCGTTTGAACTAAAAAAACAAAAATAGTAGTGCATATTATAATAATTACAAAATTACACAAAAGTACGGGAACAGAAAAAACCATTTTAAGCACAAACCAATAAAAGGTTGCGCCACTTTTAAAAAATTGTATATTATTTGTCGAAATAAACTACTATTAACAAAAATAGAACAATACAAACACTTTTACAACAACTTACATTATTTTTCTTGATATTTTAATATAAAACCTTTTTATTTTATTCCACAACACTTTCCAAAATTTGTTCATTAACATTTTTTCCATACCTTTTTTTGTTTTGTTTATGTTTTACAGCTGTTTAACAATTTACACGAAGAAAAAGTTTGGGCTGTTTCGTGCAAGAAGAAGAAGAATTTTATTCTCTCAAACTCGCTCTCTTTTACACAAATTTAAAGTACGGGAACGCTTTTCGTGCAAATTGGGATCCCGAGGGATCCCAAAGTTGAGTAAAGAAACAGAGCTATTTGCTCAGTTGCATTTTTTTTTTTTTTGTAAAAAAGAAAATTTTAATCAAAATTGTGATCGCTTTAGCGCAAAATTAAAATAAAAGCTAAAATGCTTGTGTATATGCAATGGTAAACAAATGATGATTTTTGACAACTTACACCCAATTTTCACGGGGGCTTTTACGATGTCGTTTTTTCTTCATTCCCTTTTGAAGAATCTTCCAAAAACGGTTTGCCTTTATACGATGATTTCTGGTTGTGTGTCTTTTTTTATTTACCATAGGGCCTTGATTATCCGTAATTCGACTAACCGACAGCATTTAAACGGGAAATAAAAATAATTTGGGAACAAGTCCAGTTTACCAACGCACCTCCAAATAAAAAAAAAAGTACATAGGGTGATAGAAAATTGAAAAATAAGAAGAAAAAATAAAATGGCAAAATTCTCGGAAACGCATAGTTTCCGAGTTATGGACCTCGGAAGTTTCATATGAATTTGTGATTTCCCACTACATTTCTGAACGTATATTGCCAATATTGGTATCATTTGAAAGCTTTTGAACAGATCTTTCTGGAAATGCAAAATTTTTTTAAAACTTTTTAACTCTTTAGCTCCTAATACAGTTTTTACAACATTTTATATCAAAATGTTACGGAAGTGCACTAGGTAATAAAAATTTTATCAAAAAAATCCCAGCTTCGCTAAATAAAGCTTCTCAACATAGCCGGCCTTTGACCGGGCGCAAGGATTTTCTCCTCTATGGTATAACAAACACCGGCTTCGCTAAATAAAGCTTCTCCGCATAGCCGGCCTACGGCCGGGCGCAAGGATTTTCTCCTCTATGGTATAACAAACACCGGCTTCGCTAAATAAAGCTTCTCCGCATAGCCGGCCTGCGGCCGGATGAACAGATTTTCTCCTCTATGGTATTACAAACACCGGCTTCGCTTACTAATGCTTTTCTGCATAGGTTTTCTCCCGAATCAGAGAGCGAATAATTTTTTTAATTTTTTTTTTAATTTCTTAGTGTAGATAGAAATAAGTATGTATGTATAAAAGTTAAGTTAAGTTTATTTTAGAAAAAAGTGAATTAAAAAACAAATTTAAAACATAAATACATATATTGGTTTTTATGCTTACTAAAAACTTTTGTTTTTTCGTAAATTCATCGCCGCTCCTTAATGGATTATATCCAGAAAGATCTATTCAAAAGCTTTCAAATGATACCAATATTGGCCATATAGGTTCAGAAATGTAATGGGAAATCGCAAATTCATATGAAAACTTCAGAGGTCCATAACTCGGAAACTATGCGTTTCCGAGAACTTTGCCATTTTATTTTTTCTTCTTATTTTTCAATTTTCTATCACCCTATGTGCTTTTTTTTTATTTGGAGCTGCGTTGGTAAACTGGACTTAAGCCATAATTTGTTGGCATTGATTTACATTTTTTTGCAACGATTACGTCTATTAAAATTAGTTGTTCCCCATATTATTTAAATATTTAGATTATACCCGCCTTTTATTGATAATCGAGGTCTCACTGTATTTTCAACCTGACACTTCAAAGTAAGAAAAAGAATAAAACGGAGCAAGCAGAAGTTTAAAGAGAAATATAAAAAAACGAAATGAAAAACACAAACTGAGTCTTTTTGTATACCCCTCTTCTCTGCACCGTTTGCTAACAAACAAAAAGCGATTTCGAAAAAGCGACGTAGTAAAAGCCTCCGTGAAAATTGGGTGTTATGCTAATGCCACTAGAAGTTTTTTGTGTTGCCAAAATAAATTTTTAGGTAAATAGCACATTTGCATAAAAAATAAATGTGGATGCTTACGATCAGCCATGATATGCACAATGACCATCGTGATTACCCTTCTTGTTAACTAAAAATTAAAGTAATTGTTAATTATAACTGAACTTAGTGAAATTGGCCGTTAGATAATTTTTTATACCCACACCACAATACTGCCGTCCTAAGAAAGAAAGTCACATCTCTATTTTAGTAGTTTTGACCAGGGTAAGAAAAACATTCTTCAATTCAGTGATGCATTTTGGGTTTTTTTCTTTTTGGGCCAAATTGGCGATTTAAAAGGTCCAAAAAAATTTTGTAATAGCGGACAACATGATGTTTTTGTAAATATTTAAAATTTTTGATTTTCGTACAAACAAGCTTCGTATGTTTTTTCATCCTTTCATATATCACACCGTTTGTTCAGTTTATTTGGTCCTAAACAAACAAAACAATTTCTTAGATAAAATAAGTGTTTGAAAAATTGAGAAAAAAAAAACATTAAAAAATGAATGAAAAAATTTAAAGTAGTTAGTTCAATTTGGACTTGAAAGGACCAAAATAGATTTCCACAGGACCATCAAACATTCCAAGGGCCAAAAATGGCACAATTGAGCCACGTTTTGCATCACCAATTCAAGTCAATTCTCTCGTTCGAAAGTTTGTGCTCGTGAGTTTTATTTATAAACTCGCCAGCTTCGAACTTCGAATCAAACTTTTTTGTTTATGCGGGTCCATGATTAACCATGGGTCCCAAATAGGATACACTAATAAGAATGGTTTTTATTTACTGTGGTGTAGGATATCATATGGCCGGACTTGACCGACTATACGTTCGTACTGGTTTTTTTTAATGTTTTCTTTTTCTCTTCAGGAGGTTTTAGACGATGTGTATTTAGCAGTGTACTTTAAAATTTCCCATTGCAAAATGCATACATGTCGTACAAAAGAAAAAAAAATTGTGAATTTTTGAATGAAACTTTCAAAACTTTTTAACTCCGCCTACCGCTACATGTGGTACGCCGGTCTGGTTTGCAGTCAGGGAAGTACCCGACTCTATTCTAACGGAGCCTTGCTGCTATCTGGGCACCTCAGCAGGAAGACGTGCGCTTACCACGTTAAAGGGGGCTATGGCGTGGTTGACTTAACACCCCCAACCTCATTAAAACAAAATGGAATCTTCTTTAAACACTTCAAAATACACTATACAAATACAACAGAAAAATCAAACAGCACCATCGACAGAACCAGGCCACAGTGCCCTGGATATGGAGCAGGTGGACTCACAGGTCGAACCGATCTGTGGAATTCTATGAGACTTGCGCTTGATAAGTGATTTGCAGTGAGCCATTGGAAGGCCAACGAATTGATCAATGGATGTGTCAGTTCATCTGCTATCTGGTTACCCGAGCAGTCTGAGTGCCGTGAGTGTCCATATTATCGTTACGCTTGAATGTTTCGCAATCTCATTCATACATCCGACATTCTGCTGTTAGCTTCGATCAGTAAATATACGTATATCTCTCGATACTCTCTCGAGTTAGCCGCCCGCCTTAAAGCCCAGTTTTCTGCCTGCAGGACACTACATCCATCCGGCAGACGAAAGGAAACTTTTAAATCCAGTTCCTCTGAAGAAACTGAATATACTCCTAGGGTCGGTCCATGGAATGTATCTACAACCGACGGCTCATTGTACGCCATATGTATCGCGTACTCCGCGCCAAAGCAAGGATTCGGGGTGCAGTAGTCCACCTCATCAGAAACAATCGAACATTTGATTATCCTGGCCTGTCCATAATCACGGGTCGACCAGCTGTGCGTCGCGTTCAGCTGTGTCGCCGAGCAAAAAGCCATCTGTTTGAAGTCGGCTTTACTATAGCCCCAAAGCTCCAATTGACATATATCAGGCCCATGCCCCAGTTTTTACCGATTGCACCTCTGCACACAGAGAAAGCCACTATTGCCCTTACAAATCATTATGTGCTATACATCCTCGTAAAAAGTACCAGTTCCGTCTTAGACGGATTGACACCTAGTCCACATGATACGCTCCAGGTGCTAAGTACCTTCAATGCAGCCTCAATACACTGAGACATATTCAAATGACTAACCGTGATGGCCATCGCGCCATGGCGACATCGTCAGCATACGTAACTGTTTTAATCCTCATGTCGTCCATCTTCAACATGGTATTCATGGGCAAGTTCCACAATAGTGGGGATAGTACTCCTCCTTAGGGAGTACCCCTGTTCACCAGTCTGAACACAGGTCTCACCTATCGTAGAACAGATGACCCTATTTCTTAGTAAATTGTCTACAAATCTACATATGCCATCGTCAATCTCTAGACTCCTCATGGAGGACACAATGGAGTCCAGACTGACGTTATTGAAGGCCCCCTCAATATCGAGAAGGGCCACAAATGTTCACTCCTTGAATTCGACTGATCTCTCAATAGTTCCGACTAGAAGCTGGAGAGCCGTCTCAACAGACCTACCCTTTGTATAGGCATGTTGAGAGACAGGGAACATACGGGAATCTAGCGCATCCACTATATATAGCCATTAACCAGGATATAATTAGGGTCGAATTCCTTTGCAGGTCTACGTAATTCTACCGTAGTCCAATGAAATGGACATTGGAGTGGGTGTCAACTCACCAACTTGATCCCGCAAGCTCCCTTGGGAATTTCCAAGAAAGTGAGTGTCAATCAACACCTCGAGTGTTTCCTGACTATTCGTAGTCCAACAACCATCCGATTTACGGACATAGGTTGGGAGAACCGGGCTCGAAGCCATTATTTTACGTAAACGGTTTGTCTCAGAGGATCCCTCCGATAAAGAGAGCAACTCTAGCTTAATTGAATTATGGAACTTCAAATAAAAAAAATAGAGTTTATCAGTTATATAAAAAAAATCGTTTTTTTTAATCGAAAAAATGCGAATATGTACTTATATCGTTTTTAGTATTTAATAAACATGATTTAAAATAGGGAGCGGCGAATGTTCCGTTTTGAATTTAATTAACGATTCTCTTAAGAGTGATAAAGCATTAAAACTTATGTTTATAAAATACTAGCTTATCCCGGTGAGCTTCACCACACTGTTAAAATAATTGCTATAGGATTACCGATTTTAAATTGCTTATGAAAAAGAAATAATTCCCAATATCTATTTGTTAAAATAGTTGAGTTAAATACATTCAATTTATAAAGTATCACTATCCAGTGTGACACAAAGAATGCTGACGAAGGCCGTAGCGGGCCAGAAAATGCATTACATTCTGCTGGTGTCTAATAATTGTAAATTTTTCTGTACATAAATATACTTCATTGCTATCCAACGGAAAGCTAAGGTAAAATGTAACAAGAAAATACAATATAATAGTCTGGTAGTGTATAAAGTCATTTCTAAAAAATTTAAGGAATAGAGCTATTACAAAAAGCTTTATAAAATACATAACTGAAATTTAACTCATAGAATAAATTCGAAAAAATAAAAAATGTTGAATATAATAAAATTGCTTATGAAAAATAAATAATTCCCAATATCTATTTCCAAATGTATTTTTTTTTTTTTTTTTTTTTTTTTTTTTTTTTTTTTTTTTTTTTCAAAAAAGTACGAAAAGGAGTTCTAATTTTTTTGTTCCGTTTAATTTTTAATTCTATTTAAAAAAAAACTCTAAAAGTATACATGTTTTAACTGATTTTACCCCAAAGAAGTACCAGACACCTATCCGCTTATTTTTTGCGTACTTTTAACACCGCTTAGCTTGTTTTTCTATCTATAATGGCCCAGGAGACATACGACTACCGATTCTACCGTTTTTTACTCTCTAACTGCCTAAGTTATAAAAATTAAAACAGGTTAATAAAGGGTTTATGAAACGGATTTTGTATGAAAATTTTCTATGAAAATCCGTTTCATAAACCCTTTATTAACCTGTTTTAATTTTTATAAATTAGGCCGTAAATATTTGAAATTCCAAAAATCTCCTCTCAGTGGATCTATTCGTTGGGAGACGTATCCACTGTCCAAATTTAATGTCTCTAACTTTGTTTGGACTGCTCTCCTGCTCCTATAGAAAAAATAAGTAGTCTATTTTATTTTTGGGGTTTACAGGATGCGCCTGTAAAAAGTTATTGCCCCCCCTTCATCTGCATCCTTTATATTATACAAAGTTCAGTTTCGGACCGTAATGGGCTGATTTTTTTTAAATTAACTTTCTGTTTCACATTTACTTGCGTGTTGGTGAATATAGAATACATAAGTTTTTATGCTTACATACCATGTCCTTGTTTCAATTGTAGCCATCAGGAATATTCATAAAAATTTCTTTATTTAATTCACTATGTAGAAATGCTATTACATCGTTCTTTATCATATAAAACTCCATGATTTTTAGACTGAATAAAATATCAAAATATAATACCATTTACAGTTCAATCAAATAACCACAATATTAATTATTAAACTCCAGACTCAAAAGAAGTCTGATTGAAGAATATCTAACTACAGGGGAAAACGTTTCCTAGTAGTCGATTCTTTAACGTTGATACATAACGTTTAATGACTTTTAATTTTATCTTCTTAATTTCTTTTGATATTATAACACCATTTTCTTTCTACTGGCCTATTGGTAATTTTACAATTTCCTATGTTTCATTTTCTTTCAATACGTTTAGTTATTCAGCCATTGTCGGTTGTCATTGTTGTTTATTAGGGCTTGAATCGTAATTTTGGGGTCTTCATAAACTTGAATTACATTAAAACCAAAGCAGGTGCGCAATCAATACGTTGATCTTCAAACCCTCTAAGGGCTAATAAATCAGAGCAAGTTAAACTCTATTTTTGGTTTAAAATTTGTTTAAGCCAACAAATCTATAAATCAGAAAACATATAAACCATGTTTAAACGCATAAAATTGGGCGTTTAAACTACCAATACAAACCATATGAATTTGTCTACATTTATCGTAGTGCTGCCACATGTTACTTTTTACACTACATATAATACATGGGACACTGATTTACAACTGTTGAGTTTAAACTACATATAAATTTAAGTTTAGTTCAACTAAACCAGCGTTTAAGCACTCACTGATTTATTAGCCATAAGTGATGTACCACCATTTTCAGAAAATTGTGGTTCTTCCTCTTAGTTGATTTTTTTGTAACCCTTGGAGCAACAGAATTTTTAATTGTTTCTTCAGAACTTTCTTCTCTAACCTCCATTTGAACATTTACATTGCAAAAACATACAATATCAATTCGTTTCGGTTTTATGAATGTAAAACGTGGAATTTTGTGACAAATATGTAAATATTAAAGAGCTGCACAAGCATAACAAATATTGCTTACAAGCAATTTCATTAAATTCAGATAGTAGGTGTATATTACTCTCTCATTACAAAACAAATACTTCCAAAAACAATTGTTTTGCTTTACGATCAAAATATAGAAGAATAGAACAAAACTGCACAAGAACAATGCTGAACTAAAATAAAGCTGAATTAGAACAAAGATGAAGTAGAACATTAAAACAGAAATAGAACATTCCAAGCATGTTTGAATGTTTTGATTGTAAACATAAACCAAAGAGAAAATTGCAAAGGGAGAAACTTTTGATTTAATTTCGTTTGAGTGGTTTTCAATGGGTTCGGTTGTAGGTTCCTTTAAAATATTATTTAAAATTTAGGAAATAATACCTATAACTAAATTATTAAGCATAAAGTCTTTTTTTATTTTTATATAAAACTTTAAACGTTTATTTAACCAATATTTCGGCACTCCTTTGAGTGCCTTCTTCAGGGTTTTTTCTTCCTTATTTTATAAATTTTCAACAATTTTTAACAAATTTAACAACAAATTAAAAAATTTTTTAATTAGAAATATTGGTTCAATAAACGTTTAAAGTTTTATATAAAAATAAAAAAAGACATCAAGCTTGATAATTTAGTTATAATATAATAATAAAGGTCGACTAAAATAAAATATACCTACATTTAGGAAATAATTCAAAAAAATCAATTTTGCTTACATTTAATGCATCCATTTTTGTTATAAGCTAAGATCACTTTAAATTTTTTGAATTCCTAATTACGTGCACTCGATGCTTTTACTATAATTTACCGTTTCTTTATTTCATTGTCGGTTTTTGTGTTGATATTCTGTTTGTTTTGATAATACAAGCACTAACAAAGCAGAAGATAAAAACTTTTCAAGTTATGCTTGTTTTGTTTTGGTGAGAGTAATGTGTTGTTATGTTTGTTTTGCTATGTATGTTTACAGTGATATAATATGATTGATAGTTGTGTGAAGTAGAACACAGAACATTAAGAATATTTTGCGCAGCCCTTTAGTAAATATGTATGTATGTTATTGAAATTTGGTAGTATAATTTGAAAAACTTAGTCTTGAAAACGAAACGGAAAGAAAATTTTGTTGAGTTCGGCTCACTTGGGTCCTTACAGCGGTCCCTTTTTGGTACCCTTAGCCAGTAATCAGAGTCAGCCAGTATCCACCAGACTATTCTCCAGAACCCACTGAAGCCTCGAACCACCCCGACTCCATGCAAAACAGATAGATCGATTTCAGTCCTACATTAGACATAGCGTTCAAACATGGCAATTCTGTTCTCCCAAAATGCGTAATCATCATAGATCCGAGCCCGGGACATTGAATAGAAAGTGTACCACCGTTTCCTCCTCACCCTGACAACTTCTACAGTAGTGATTATAATCGAGACCCATTCTCCCCGCATGAGGCCCTATCACCTGGAGACACGTCTTCACCTATATCACTGTCCTTATCCGGTTCCTACCAAAACCAAGTAGAACGCGAGTTACGTACTTGCCCTCCATGCAACCCGAACTAGATATCATTGCCGACAACAACGACATTAATATTATAGTACAAAAATACATGACACAATAAACTACATCCAATAACACACTTATTTAAATTCTAGTACTCATAAAAGCGCCCCAACAATACCTCATTGATTGTTGTGCCGCTTTTGTCAAATAAGCAGAATCAATTTCACAATTTAAAAAACAAACCACCCAAAAACCTCATTAACGAAAAATAAACAAATCCACAAAAATACCAACGTAGTCACTTACACTGTCATTATTTTTGTAGACCTAAGCAATAAACCATAAATACATTTAACAACCTAAAGTAAACCCATATGTAAACCAATTAGCATAAGCAAATTGCTAACTAAGATAACCCAAATTGTAAACCCACTAGAATAACCCAGATTGTAAACACATGACCCAAATATCCATTCATAAGTAGAATTAAGAATTTCTTATAAATACTAAAGTAAGATCACCACAAAAACTAGTCTTAATATCCAATCCAACAAATAAAGAGAAAAAAAACCCCAAAATATTACGCTGTGGTTTTTTTTATTTTTGGAAGTAATAGTGTTATTTATTCTGAAGAATAAAGCACTAAAAACGTAATTGGCGCAGTCGCGGAAATTAAATTCTAAAGAATTTAATTTCAAAGAAAAACCTACACAACTGCCTTTAAATTCTGAAGAATTTAAAGAAAATTTAACACTGAAAATCCCGAAGGACCCCCCGATAGAATATTTTTCGGTGAAACGAAAATACGTAAGAGGTAAAAACAAAATAAAAGTGCGAAACAATTTGCCAAACAAAGCGAAGTTATTAAAAGAAAAAGGAAAATGTCGCTACAAGACCGATTTAACGAAAACCGTAACATCAACCATGAAGATGAACTCAATGAAGTCATAAGAAGACAGGAAGCTGCAATTCACCAATTGCAAGAACAACTCCAGCAACAGCAAGTACAACAGCAACTTCAGCAAATTCAACAACTCCAGCAGCAGCAACAACCACAAGCACAACCACAACAAGGTCTATGGTTAACACCAAAAGATCTGTTAACACAATTCCGGCAATTGAGAAGCCTAGATAAGGACCACGATGCAACAGCCTTCATAGCATCGGTAGAAGCAGTCTTAGCACTATGCCCTAGAGAAAACCAGCAACTGATAAATTTGGCAACCGCCATAATCATGAACGAGAAAATTAGCGGCGATGCAGGCGACTACATTAGAGGACTAGGAACGGATGCAACATGGGACCAGATAAAGGCGAAATTGATAGATCACCACCGACCAAGAACAACATACTCAGACATATTCAGCAGATGCAGAAACGTAAAAGTGAGTAACCTTAGGGAATTATTTACATATTTTGAAAAGAGCAAATCTGAGCTAAATAAGATATATATGTACGACGACACAAGGCCAGAAATATATGAGCCAAATCGAGTCGATAAAGACCTAGTTAACATTTTAATTGAAAAGATCGATATACCATTACGATCACACAGCGACCAAAATAGTACACTAAACGAAATTATAACAAATTACACTAGAATTAGGGCTTTGGATGACCCTAGGACGATACACTACCGTCATAGGAAGAAAAACCAACAGACACAATACAGTAACAATAAAATAGAACAAACACAAAACAAACAACAAACACAATACAATAGTAATAAATCACAACAATACAACACTAACAAACCAACACAATATAACGATAATAAACAGACTCAACAAAATAATAAAAATCAATCCGAATACCACAAAAAAAATTATCAGAATTATAAAACAAAAACGTCACATATGAGCGTCGATGCGCAACAACCGAACGTGACAAATCACCCCACATATATGGAGGTGGATACAATGCAAGAAGTTGAATCTGACACAGAGAGCGTAAATTTTATAATGCGGCCTCTAAATCAAAACTCCCAATAATAATTCTTACAATAGGCAAACAGAAAATAAGATGCCTAATCGATACGGGCTCCACAACTAGCATATTAAAAACTAATATACTAATGGAGCAATACCCGAAAATAGAATTAGAAAAACCCCAATTTTGTAGAACTATTAACGGATTAAATGAAGTAAAATACACTATCATCACACCATTCCCAAAAGAATTCAGATGCCTAGGGACCTTAAAATGGAAATTAATAGACTTTTCCAACCCCAATTTTTCAGGCATAATAGGGCAAAATTTCCTTACGAAATTAAAGGCAACAATTGATTGCGAAAATAAATTTATTAATATGTTGGGAACAGAATTGTACTTCGAAGAATACAATTACCCAGCGGAAATCGAGAATGTTTCCACATTAGAACTATTACAAGAAAACAGTAGAAATTTCAACCTCGACCACCTCAATTTTGAAAAAAGTGAAGCGACAAAAAGGTTACTTGCAAAATTCAAAGATCTTTCCTTTAAAGAAGATGATACTCTCTCGGCAACGAATGAGATCCACCACGAAATAACCACAACCGTCGATAAACCACTTTACTCAAAAATATATAGGTATCCACAAATACACGAGGAGGAAATAAATCGACAAATTAAAGAAATGTTAGAACAAAACATAATAAGGAAAAGCAACTCACTCTACAATAGCCCATTGTGGATAGTTGAAAAGAAATTGGATAATTCGGGCATAAAAAAATATAGACTCGTCATCGATTATCGTAAACTCAATCAATTTACGGTAGACGATAAATATCCCATCCCCAACTTAAACTCATTATTAGATAAGCTGGGAAGATCACAATACTTTACTACTCTCGACTTAGCTAAAGGCTTTCACCAGATAATGGTCAGGGAGGAAGACAGGAAGAAAACAGCCTTCTCAACACCATCGGGACATTACGAGTTCATTCGAATGCCATTCGGGCTGAAAAATGCCTCCTCTACATTTCAAAGGCTAATGAACGAGGTCCTTGGAGACCACATAAACAAGACATGTGTCGTCTATATGGATGACATCCTTGTGTTCAGCACATCCCTACAAGAACACATAACCACCCTGGGGGAAATATTTCAACTCCTAAGGAAGGCAAAATTAAAAATTCAAGTTGATAAATGCGACTTTCTGAAGAAAGAAACGCAATTCTTAGGTCACGTCCTTACGACCCAAGGTATTCGACCAAACCCCAACAAAGTTTCAATTATTCAAAAACTTAAAATACCGACTACGGGAAAGCAGATAAAATCTCTCTTGGGGATGACTGGCTTTTACCGGAAATTTATAAAAGATTACGCGAAAATCGCGTATCCAATGTCGAAATGCTTAAAAAAGGATCAAAAAATCAACATTAACGACCCTGCATATTTAGTAGCATTTGAGAAACTGAAAGATTTAGTGACAAACTCACCAATATTAAGGTACCCAAATTTTAACAAAAAATTCAAAGTCACAACTGACGCAAGCAATTTCGCAATAGGAGCAGTACTCTCACAAGAGGGACACCCTATCGCATATGCATCTCGTACCCTAAATAAACACGAGTGCAACTATGCAACAATAGAAAAAGAGCTATTAGCGATTGTGTGGGCAGTTAAATATTTTAGGCCATACCTATTCGGTAGAGAATTTGACCTAGAAAGTGACCACCAACCACTCAAATGGTTAATGACGAAATACTCAGGAAAGGATATAAATCCAAGACTCCAAAGATGGCTCATAAGCCTAGGAGAATATAACTTCTCTCTCGAATATATAAAGGGCAAAACCAACAATATAGCCGATTTCCTAAGCAGGATTAGAAACGATGAAATACATCACTGGGAAGATGAAATATATCTTGAGGAAACCCCGAAAATTCAGGAAGAGCAAGAAGACGACAACGCCTCGTTAGAAGTACAGACTGTCCATTCCCAAGAAGAGGACTTAGGTTACAATGTACCTATTCTAGAGACGATCGTCAATAGGTTTAAAACACAGATAATTCTCGTAAAAGAGAAAACCGAAACAATAAAAACCATTTTTGGAAACAAAGTCATTTGCATAGAAAAGAACGATATGGATAAAGGATATACACTCGATATCCTACGCAGAGAATTAACGAAAGGAAGGGTAAGGATATACTCCTACCTCAACGACCACGAATATTACCAACTCCATAAAACTATAGAAAAGGAATATTCCGGAAATCCCCACATCAAATTCATAAAATGCTCTAATATAGCAAAAAATATTGAATCTGAGGACGAACTAAAAACACAAATCGCACATTTTCATAAGCATGAAAGCGGCCATTGCGGTATAACAGCAACATACGAAAAGCTAAAATCGCTAATATACAACCCAGACCTCAAAACGCAAATTTATAAGATCATAAATAATTGCGATATATGCAGCGGAGGAAAATACGATAGAAACCCAATTAAAAACAAATTTTATTTAACAGAAACACCCAAAACGATAAATGAAATAATTCACGTAGATACATACGTAAATAGCAAACATTCATTTATCGTTTTCATAGACAAGTTTTCGAAACACGCTACTTGTTTGTATCTATCAGATAGGAACCAAAAAACACTCGAAAACAAAATTCAAGAGTTCATAGCGCTAAAAGGAAAACCTAACAAATTCGTATTCGATAACGAATTTAACATTACAACAATAAGGGAGTTTCTACAACAACAAGGTATTCAATATCATGCAACAAAACCGAACAGTCACACGGGTAATAGTGATATAGAAAGACTCAATAATACATTAACAGAAAAGATTAGAACACTAAACCTCGAGGAGAAATTACCAATAACAACACAAATTAACAAAGCAGTCACACTTTACAATAGTAACTTCCATTGCACTATAAAATGCTCACCACTCGAAGTACAGAATTTTAAAGTAGATCATAACACTATTTTCCAAAGACTAACAAAAGCAAAGCAAACAAGATTAGAAAAAGCTAATGCAAATAGGGAAACATACAATGAAAACAGGGACATCGGATTTATAAAAAATTATAAAAATGTCAGACACAAAGAACAGCCGAAATACAGAAAAGCAAATCTACAAAATATTCATACTTCCAATATAAAACGATCATCCAAATTTGCAGGTATTAATCTTACTAATGCTAACGATGACAATTCCCCTAACTGCAGCATCGATAACGCTAACACCAATAACCGCAACTAACGGATACTGCATGTTAGTCCCAATTTACAATGTTGAAATTGAAAGGCAGACATTTTTCTTATTCTCTTTTGAACTTACCTAAACCATCTTGCCGCGATGTGGTGGCTTAAGTGTCGGCTGTAGTGTCTGTCTTGGAACTTGAATCCGGACAGCTGAGTCGGAACAAGTTTAAAGGCAGACGCTTTAAGGCCAGCATGACCAAGGGTTATCCATTCCTCATCCTATTCCCTTCACCTACAATCCTTCCCCCCCCCCCCTTTTTATTCCCACTTCCCCCACTTTTAAGGTCAAGGTGGTTGATAGCAGTGCCGAGGACCTGGATGACTAGTAAGTGGTTAAAGAAACTAGTCGCGAACAGCTTCCCTCTGACGCTGATGGCAAAGGTCAGTTGTAATTCTAGCCTAGTCCGTGCAAGCCGTCACTGCGCGAGATGGTCCTTTGTATACGTGCATACTCGTGGGATTGGAAACTGGACGATTTCAAGATAAAACAAAATACGGACATAGTGACAGAAGTTGGTGCAGGGAGTATCACTGACAACTCCACAGGCCCGATGTCAGATTCAGACTCGGATCTGCTTGGGGTTCACAGGGATATTCTGCTGCAAGAAAGTCAGTTAGTGACAGAACTGACAGAGACCAACTGGATGGGCTCGACAATGGACTCACTGACACGCTCTGGGGCCTCGGAAAGACTCGGTGATCTGACCTTGGACTCTGATGATGAGCACGAAATAGCTATGATTTCGGCTCATGGTCAGGATCAGAGGGTTGAACCATTGACTTTTGTGGTCACATTCGAGACAGTGAGCAAATTGGCGAGTACATCGAAATCCATTGTTCGGCAGGATGTGACAGAACAGGTCACATCGGAGAGCCGATCAAATCTCGAAAAAGCCAAGAGTGGTTGGAGAGTCTCTTTAGCCTTTCTAGAAAAGATAGCTAAGAAAGACTCTTCACTGCACGATGGGCGGGATAGGCATTTGCTGAGGATGCACCGGAAGAACACTGCTGGATTCGAAAGAATCCACGGTTCTTTCGATGTCATCCTAGGGCTTCCCTATCCTGCGGGGTATACAGCAGAGGCTGCTGAGGAATCAAAAGTTGTCAGTAAAGACAAAGGATCCTCACCAGATTCTGCTGGCGTATCCTCTTACAAGGAAGGTAGAAGGAAGGAGGGTAAAAGTTCACCACCCAGCCCTCTTAATGGTGACAGATTGGTTACGGTTGAGGGAGCTAGGCCTGGGGACGAATTACCCACAGTAGACCAAGAGTCTCTCAGGAAGTTGAAGTTGATGAGTGGGGTTGCGATATTTGGGTTGGGGTCTATCAGTTTTAGGTTTCACAAAAATGATGGACCCTAAGAGGCTGAATGTGGTGCAGATAAACCTGCATCACTGTGAAGCAGCCTCAACCGAATTAGTAACCCACCTCATCGATAACAACGTGGACGTGGCCTTAATCCAAGAGCCCTGGATCAACAACAACCGGGTAGTTGGATTAAAGGCCACGGGATATACACTGTTCGTACCCCACACGGGTGAGAAGGTTCGAACTTGTATAATGGCAAGAAATGAGCTCAAATTTATGTTGTCTCATTCTTTCAGCAATGGAGACCTCACGGTTGTTACAGGTGAAGCTATGGACAAAACGGTCCTAGCACTAGCATCGGTATACTTACCATATGAGGCTACCGATCCACCTGGTGTGAAAGTACGTGAGTTGGTGGAGCACTCGAACAGAAGCGGCTCGAGACTGGTACTAGGTTGTGACGCTAATGCACACCATACCCAATGGGGAAGTACCGACATCAACAAAAGGGGTGAGTCTATGTTTGATTTTATTATTGCTAGCAATCTTTACATCTGTAATAGGGGGAATACGCCAACATTCAGAACTAGAGATAGAGAGGCAGTAATAGATGTAACATTGACGAACTATAGAGACTTAGTAGATGATTGGAGGGTGGCTTTGGAATTTTCCTTCTCTGACCATGGTCGTATATCCTTTAATCTAAAATTCGAAAAGTCAAAAAGGCGTCCTTATAGGAATCCAAGGAGGACGAACTGGGATTCCTTTTCGGGATTGGTGAATAGTAACCTTAAAGTTACACACGATTGGGGGTCGACTTCGGCCGGTGTGGAGCACCTGGTGGGTACCTTTACGGAGGTGTTGACCAGTAGCTATGAGCGATCTTGTCCGCTGAATTTTCCGGGTAGGCGCTCGCAACCGAGATGGTGGACAGGTGAGTTGAGGACTCAAAGGACCACTGTCAGAAGGTTATTCAATAGAGCGAAGCATACGCGTAGGGATGAGGACTGGAGTAACTTTAGGATAAGTTATAATAGGTATAAGGGAGATATTAGAAGGGCTAAAAGGGACTCGTGGATCAAATTTAGCGAGTCAGTGGAATCTGTAAATGAGATGTCCAGGTTCAGAAGGATTTTATCCAAGGACCCTGTGGTCCCGGGATTTATTCAGAGACCGGACGACTCATGGACGGAATCTAGCTCAGAATCTCTCTGTTTGCTTATGGAGACTCACTTCCCGGGTTGTGTGGATCCTGGGACGGGGGAACAGGTGGGGTGTGGTAACCCCTTTTCTGGATCGGGCTCGGGAGGTGAGATAAGGGAGGCGGTGGGGGATATCATCACCTTGGATAAGGTTACATGGGCGGTTAATACTTTTGGGTCTTACAAATCGGCAGGACCAGATGGTATATTTCCGGCTATGCTACAGAATATCCAGGGATCATCACTCCTATTGCTGGTGGAACTATTTAGGGTATGTCTGCTTAATGGCTACATTCCTAGAGGGTGGAGAGAGGTCAGGGTTATTTTCATACCTAAGGCAGGTAGAACCGGTCACTCTAAACCCAAGGATTTTAGACCTATCAGCCTATCGTCTTTTCTTGTGAAGACATTAGAAAGACTGATTGATCTGCATCTGATGACGAAGATTGACGCCGGCATCATCAGCGGCGCTCAGCATGCCTATCTTAAGGGTAGGTCTGTTGAGAGTGCGCTTCATGATGTGGTGGGTTATATAGAACGGGGATTGCGAGACAAGGAATACACCTTGGCGGCATTCCTGGATATAGAGGGGGCCTTTAATAATGTGAAAATAGAGGCTTTAAGGCAGGCACTGAGTGATTTAGGGGTTTCGTTATTCTTGGTCGAATGGATAACTCTGATGCTTAGCAGTAGAGTTATTCACTCGGACTGGGGAAACGAGCGCTTAAGGAAACTCGTGACTAGGGGGACCCCACAAGGGGGAGTTCTCTCTCCCTTATTGTGGCTCTTGGTTGTCAATGTCGTTCTGGGACGTTTTGACAGTATAGGTCAGAAGGTCGTCGCCTACGCGGATGATGTAGTTATATTGGTATCGGGCAAGTTTCTGCCGACAATTAGCGATGTCATGCAAGGGGCGCTGGGCGAACTGGCAGCATGGGCGACTGATAAGGGCTTGGGAGTTAATCCGGAGAAGACAGAATTAGTTCTTTTCACTAGGAGGTACAAGGTGGAGAATTTTAGGCTACCGGTACTAGGGGGAGTAGAGCTTAGGCTATCTGATAGTGCTAAGTATCTAGGAGTTTTTCTGGACAGTAAGCTGTCCTGGAAGAGGAATACTCAGGAGAGGCTAAAGAGGGGTCTCAATGCTTTCTATGCTTGCAGATCGTCGATAGGTAGGAGTTGGGGACTCCGGCCGTCAGTTGTGGGATGGCTGTACACTTCGGTGGTTAGACCCATTCTTACGTATGGATGCTGTGTTTGGTGGGAGGCATTGAAACTAGCTAGTCGGAGGGACCTTCTGTCTAAGGCTCAGAGGTGTGCTTCGATCGGCATGACAGGTGCCTTGAGAAGTACGCCTCAGGCGGCTCTGGATGTTATTCTTCATCTTCTGCCTATAGAGCAGTATGTGTAGGAAATGGCAGCAAGGAGCATTCTTAGGCTGAGGGAGCTAGGACTGTTAGGAAATTTCACGGAGGGTCACTCGCGGATCTTGAGTGAAATTGGTACTAGTGGCTATCACCTAGGCTCGCCCGGCTCTACGGATTATTTGGTCACTAGGGTCGATTTTGGGCGTTTGCCAGAGGTGATATTGCCTTCTAGGGAGAGCTGGTCAGGGCAGGGCAGATTGTATAGGGGATTTGCTATTTTCACTGATGGCTCGAAGATGAAGGGCACGGGTGCGGGGGTCTACATTGAGGATTTGGACATCAGAAGGTCATATAGACTTCCCGACGACTGCAGTGTATTTCAGGCGGAGGTTCTGGGGGTTCTCAGAGCCGTGGAATTGGTAGGAGCTAACATTGCCAAGGGCTCGGAGGTCACCATATATGTGGACAGCCAGGCGGCTCTTAGGGCCTTAATGGGCTGTTATGTGAACTCCAGGCTAGTGGACGATTGCAGGAGGGCTCTAGGAGTAATCTTAGGGAATTATGTTGTGAGGCTCTGCTGGGTACCAGGTCACTGCAACATCACCGGCAATGAGATAGCTGATGAGTTGGCAAGACTGGGCTCGGAAATGGAAGATCCTGACAGTTTGCAAGTGGTCAGGCCTCCAATGGGCTTCTACTTTGGGAGAATTAGGGAATGGATTCTAAACAGGACTAATCGGGCTTGGCGGGGCCGAACGGACTGCCGAGTATCGCGCTCTCTGTGGCCGATGCTTAGTAGGTCAAATTCGGACGCGCTGCTGGGTAAGAGTAGGGCCTGCGTCAGGACCATGATAGGTATTATCACGGGCCACTGTATGATAGGCAGAATGGCGGTGAGAATGGGGTCTGGCTTATCGGATATATGTAGGCTGTGTGAGGACCCAGAGGAGCTGGAGACAGTTGAGCACTTTCTGTGCCACTGTCCCAGGCTACAGAACAGCAGGCTGAGGTGGCTAGGTAGCAGATTCCTGCACGAATTAGGAGATGTCTCGGGCTGCGGGCTCGAGAATCTGATGGGATTCGTAATGGGAATGACCTGGCTGCGCGGCAGGAGGCTGGGAAACATGTAGGGCAGTTTTTCCTGTTTGGTAGGGTTGTGTTTTGCTTGTTCTGTCCGATTTCTTATCTTCCACTATCTTCCGTCCCTGTGCTTTCACCATTTACTTCTACTACTCTGTCACACTAGACATCTTTCTCTTCTTTCTTCCTTTGTTTCACTAATTAAAGGCATCACAATGGACCATATTGGTCTCTGGGTGAGGGTGTGAAGTTTGCTTCACACCAGCCTTTCTAACCTAACCTAACCTAAACCTTTTACAATCGCGAAATTAATAGACAGACAGAAATTATTCGTTTCTTTTTTTCGTTCTTTTTCGCTGTTGGCGGAGACGAACATTTAACAGGCAATGATATATAAAATTACATTGGTGTGAGAAAAATGATATGAAGCAACAACATGAAAATTGCGAACAGTAAAAGAGAAACACGAAAAATGTCTAGTACAGATAGTCATGTACTACACACTCTACCTCTACAACCCCTCGCCAACAAACTTCGTCTGTCTGCCTTCCACTTGCCACATTGTAAAAGGGGACTTACCAACAGAAACCGTGGAAATAGTCAACGAAACGAGTCTAATATTACACATAATACAACCACATGAATTAAGCAACATACTGTATAACATACAAGAAAATATAAAAACCCTATCAGTAGATTTAAAACAACACCTACTAACTCAAATAAAAACAATAGAAGCAAAAATTAGGTCTATAACACCCAATTACAGGAGACAAAAACGAGGCATCCTGAATATAGTGGGAGACGCCCAAAAATGGCTCTTTGGAACTATGAACGACGACGATAGACAACAAATCGAACAACGTCTCAATAACAACAGAATTAACAACCTACAAACAATAAATACTATAAACAGACAAATCGAGATAAATACGAACTTTAATAACTCAATCTCAATACTAAAAGAAACAATACTTGACGACAGAGACAAAATACTAAGTTACATAAATAATATACAAACACATACTAACGATATTTACAGTAGACTAACGTACCACGATCAATTACTGAAACTGCAATACCTAGAGAACAAAGTTGACGAAATATTAGACAATATAGCCTCAGCGAAATACAACACCTTACACCCATCCATACTAACGGCAGAGGAAATCAATAAATATGAGATTGACTTTCTAAAAATTAAACTAAGTAGGATAGGAGTCATGATGTATAACGACTCAATAATACTAGCAATTAAGTTACCGACTAACAGCATAAAAACTACACAATACACAATTGTACCCATCACAAACGAAAACCATCAAAAAATAGATGAAATATCAGAAAAGATTGTAAAAATACAAAATAACACATTCTCCTTTGTAGAAAATAAAATGCTCAACGAGCTTAAACTAAGCAGCAATTGCGTAGTTAAAAACAATTGTAAACTAATTAAAGATCTCGATACAAAAATAGAAGTAATAAATGACGGCACATTGCTTATACAAAACCCAGGAGAACTACTAATCACATCAAAATACAACGAAACAGAAACAATACACACAATACTTAATAATACACTCCTGGAATTCATAAACTGTACAATCTTAATCCAAGATAAACAATATTCAAATAAACAAGATATATATATACAAAAATTCGAAGAAGACAAAACAAATGTAAATTACAATTTCACAAACAAACCATCATTCAAAGAAATAATCATAAAAGAAGTAGAGAATATTAAAGAAATACGAGAACTTAAAATAAGAAACATAATCTCAGACACAAGTCTAATAGCCATAGTTCTAATTCTAAGCATAATAATAATATACGGCTATGTAAAAATCAACAGAATTCAGGAGAATCCCATATCAACAGGGGGAGGAGTTACGTACTTGCCCTCCATGCAACCCGAACTAGATATCATTGCCGACAACAACGACATTAATATTATAGTACAAAAATACATGACACAATAAACTACATCCAATAACACACTTATTTAAATTCTAGTACTCATAAAAGCGCCCCAACAATACCTCATTGATTGTTGTGCCGCTTTTGTCAAATAAGCAGAATCAATTTCACAATTTAAAAAACAAACCACCCAAAAACCTCATTAACGAAAAATAAACAAATCCACAAAAATACCAACGGTGTCACTTACACTGTCATTATTTTTGTAGACCTAAGCAATAAACCATAAATACATTTAACAACCTAAAGTAAACCCATATGTAAACCAATTAGCATAAGCAAATTGCTAACTAAGATAACCCAAATTGTAAACCCACTAGAATAACCCAGATTGTAAACACATGACCCAAATATCCATTCATAAGTAGAATTAAGAATTTCTTATAAATACTAAAGTAAGATCACCACAAAAACTAGTCTTAATATCCAATCCAACAAATAAAGAGAAAAAAAACCCCAAAATATTACGCTGTGGTTTTTTTTATTTTTGGAAGTAATAGTGTTATTTATTCTGAAGAATAAAGCACTAAAAACGTAATTCGCGCGTTTTCGCCGCATCGCAGCCAGGCCATCAAGCAGGTATTCTCATTTATACACATTTTTATGACGACACCTAACAATTGTGCTATATTTTTATCTTTTGTCTCGTAATTACAAGTAAGTGCTAAGTGCTTTGATACCCTCACACACAGTTAGAATATTTCCGGAGTGAGTTTATATGAAACCTTTAGTAAATTATGGGCCGATCTTCACGAAAGCTGACAGTGTGATTTCTAGTCAAATAAAACTGCGACATTCCATAATTTATAGCAATAGCATTCATTTTTTAGTTTTATGCGTACTTAAGTGTTTTTCGGGAGCGATCTTTACATAGTCCTATGGTAAATGATTGTTGTGAAAAATCTGATATCAACATGAGCATTCCGCAACTACGAGTATTTATATTATAATAAAATTATAAATTTTTTACGACTGAATCGATTTTTCAATCCCAAACTGCTTAAGAGAACAAGAAATAATTTGGCGCCAATATTCTTTCCTTTTGTCGTTCGAAAGTGGACGTGATTTGAACAGACGGACAGAAAATAGGATATACTTTATTGGATCTTAGATGAACATAAAGTGTGACGCGAAATGACAAACTAAGTATACCCTCTTCAGAACTAGTTGGGTGGGGGTATAAAAACTCACAAGCAACATTCTCATAAAGAGCAGACCCTTGTTTAAATTTCGATTAAAAAAAAAAACAATAAAAAAGCCATTCGACAAATGAAAGTTTTGTAAGAAATTTATTGTATGAAAATATTTATTTGCAGGTTTACAGTTTTGTTTTTAAAGAATTTTCACAAATGAAATTTGATTTCTAATGTCTTTATAACAAGGAATTTTTTTATTATGTAACTTCCAGCATAATGTTGAGATTTTTCGCATTTTGTTTGCCTAACAATTTATTTGCCTTCCAATTTAGCATACAATTTGGGCACATAATCATCCCATTCGGCTTGATAAAAATTACCGGCAACTGGATCTCCCAATTGATATTTCTTGGCAAACGCGGAAATTTTAAAGCAACCACGACCATCGCCGCTGTTATTGGGTAAACGTTTCTCATCACAAGTCAATTTAGATGGTTGCTTGAAAACTAAAAAGACATAACGATGTAAACCTGTTCCCGGTGGTGGTCCAGAGCCAATATAATCCGACAATACTTCGCCTTCGTTGACTTTAGAGCCGGGCACGTTGATAACTAGCCAATGGTGCCATTCACGGAAAGTGGGTTCCTTGCGGCTGGGTGCATCTGGATCGGTCATGCAAACTGTGTATAGAGCATTAGCATCGGAATTCCAGCTTAATTGTGGCTTGTTTTGCACCTGGGTAGGTGTTAAAACATTGCCCTCTTTAACTTGAAGATCACCATAGGTAATATTCACTACTTCAGTAGGAGCAGTATCAATAACATCGGGTACAACCTGATGTTCCTGGAAACTTTTTAAGGCCATTTTTGCAAAGTCTCGTTTAAAATATACACTAAAATTGGTCAAAGAGTTTGCTAAACAAACTGGCAAAACTGAAGTTATTTTCTGACTGCAGCAGTGATAGCGTCTGACAGCTAAGAGGAAACTTCTGGATTTTGACAGTACAATTGGATTTTGTTGTTGTGTTTGTGCAGTAGCAGCTGCGTAAAATCTTGTTATTGATTTAGCCGTTGTTGTTCCAAGGGGCAAACGTGACAAATTAGAAAACATTTCTGCAGTATACTTGTTTAAAACAAGAGACCGGCACTTAAAAACAAAAAAATACACTTGATAAGTAAGCTTTTCTAATTTTAATTATTGTACTTGGCAGCGCAGTCAACAGAGCTTTTCGGTCGAAGTTAAAGCAAGGCGAATTTTAAATTCGCTTTGAGATAAACCAAATTGCTTGTCAAGGCAAATTCGTGGACCAATTAGCAGGGTTGCCAGATTTATTTTGACCAAGGCCTATCCAATAGTTCTGCTTACCTCTACAACAAAACAACAAGCATTTTGTTTGTGTAAAACTCCTCGCTGTTGTCGGAATCTTACTACCACATCGGGAAAACAAATGAATATTTGTGTGTTAAAAAAAAAACGTAAACAAAAATATACATGTATACGCAAAATGTCAACAACTTTCGACAGCCAAAGGGAAAAAACAAAATAAACATGTGGCTCGTTGCAGAGACCTACTGGATAGGCCTTGATTTGACCTTTTTCGACAAATTTATAGTCAAAAGTCGCCAAAGCTTCTTTTTATAAGTTCCAATTCATGCCACAGATTAGTTCTGTGTTCATACGTTGCAAGTCTTAGAGATATACTTATCACATTTTCTACTTTGAATCAGCTTCGGCGTTCACACAATGCTCGCATTATTGCTGAAATCCTACTTTTTTATAAATGAAGTACACTCATATGTGTGCGTTTTTGCATAACGAAAGAGAAAACCAAACATACCCTATAAGAACAGTGACGGTCATTTTACCAGTCATTTGACTGTCATTAATGACAGAATAAGGGTAATCGCGTAGAACAAAGTTTTTATAATTTTCTTAAGGCCAATATGAAAAAAATTACCTACACTTTTGTGTACGTGTGATTTTACATCCTTCTCTAGCTTATAAATTTTATCGTAAATAGAACATATTTCTGAACTGCTTACTCCAACGTCAGTCTTGATGGATTTATTAGTCACAGTTGACTAGTTAGTCTGGATGAATATATTAGTCATAGTCATATATATATGACGAGTACATCAAGCTGAGTACTGAGTTTCTTTTCCCCTTGTATCTCTTGCCTATAAACTAGCAAGCTTATCAATAAGACTTGCATCGTATCAATTAGTACATAACAAGTTTTGCTTAAAAATATAGAAAAAAAAAAAAAATAAAAATGAATTTTTTTCTTTTTAACCAATAAATTAGTTTACAAGGAAATACTTATTAAAAACCTAAAAGGTGATGAAAAATTAACGTGTTTTAGAAAGTCACTATTGAACATAAAACTTTAGGCCCAACCATAATATGCATAAGTTAGCTTAAAGAACTTTCAAAAATTAACGAAAAGTCTGTCAAATGCATAAGAAAATTAAAAGAGACTTAAAGGTGGCCATAATCTACTTACATAAACTTGAGATCCATGTTGCATATTTGTATTTGTTTATTTGATCTTTTATTTAATTTGCCTGCAACGTTTTAAAAAGAAAAAAATTGGTGATTGCTGTACATACTTATTAATAAAAAATGGATACAAAATTAAAATATGTAAAATTCTTCTTTTTCTTTATTCTTGTTTTTCTTTATCCATTTCAATTTATTTAATTTTTTAAAACAACGCACAAACAGCTGATTCCGTACGGAATGTGCGTTCAGTTTGGCACTTTGCTTAAGCAAATGACATTTGACGAAACTTAACGAAAAGTTTCATTGAGTACATTATAGTTGGCCACATATGTTTTATATGTATTCGCACAGTTGCTTAAGTTGACTTATACTACATTTACACCTACAGAAAATCTAGTACTTAAGGGATTTTGAGCGAAATCTTGTTAATTTCTACTAGATTTCCCATACAAAACAAAATCTAGTTCGCCACTAGATTCTGGCAAAATCTCACGAAATCTTGCAATACTCAATGATACAACTATGAATTTCATACTAATGTACTAAAAAACAAGAAAAATCTGACAGTTTGACAAAAAAAAAAAATTCAAAAATATATAAAAATAGCGGGGAAAATAAATTTGCGGTAATGTAGTAATTAACAAAATTAAACATTTATGAAAATGGATAATCCAATAATAAATAAACGGTATGAAAATTATATTAATATAAACTGTGTAGCATTACAAAGGCCTTAATTTACAGAAAACGTACCAACAAAAAAGAAAAGCAGTGCAATTCCAATGAAGAGACGCTTTTATTACTTTTAATATTGTTTTTTAAGTTTTTAGTTGTTTTTGTTTGTTTTGCAATAAAATTGTTACATATAAAAATTTGCAATTTTGTCTCTTATTTGTTCACTTTTTGGGTTATAGCCGTAATTAAACTCCTCGCCATTTGGCTGCTCTCTTTCCGTATCAAACGGCTTTTCCCAGGTATCATTTATTGCGGGTGGTATATTTGCAGCAGTTTGTGAAACCTTATATTTAACAAATGCTGGTGTTTTTTACGCATCAATCTTAACTCCTATTCTATTTTTTAAATATAATATAATTAGTTTTTGGCTTTCCATTTTGCTAATAAGAGTTTACAATACAATTTCTTTCCTTTTTCAATCAGCTGTTTTTATTATGAATATGAAATCCGACAATATGTCAAAAAGCACTGGTGTAAACGCCAAAAAATTTCTTTAAGATTTTAACTAAAATCTACTAGATTTTGTGTAGGTGTAAATGTAGTATTAAGCGACTTCATTCATATTATGCTTGGGCCTTAAGTTTGCAGATAACGAAAATGGTCAGGAAGGTTAAAAGCAGTAAAATAATTGTTGAGTCACCCAGTGTTAAACATTTCATACAATTCATATAGCATCAACTTTGTTGCACTCAAAACACAAAAAGAAAAACGAGCAGAGAGGAGGAAAACAATTAAATTATTTGTTATTAACTAAGGCCATTATTAAGGACAGTGTTATTCACCCAGTGTAGGGAATTTGTAGTTTAGTTGATAACTCCATAGAAAAACATATTAAAATAATAAATATAATCTATAAATAATATATGGACAGTGAGTCATAGCTTTTAATAATGTCTATTTTAAATGTAATTATCTTATATATTTTATCTCATTATTTCATATCTACAGGAATTAACTAATAAAACTTAAAGCAAATGTCAAGTGAAGCCCCTCATGTGGGGCAATCAGCCTATGCGAAAGCAGCTAGCAGTAGTACTTCATCTTCTATCGACTCTTCTACACCCTCTTTATCAGAACTTTATGACCAAACCGATTTTTATATTGGTGTTGGTTTAGCAATTAGTTCTTGTTTTTTCATTGGTTCTAGTTTTATCATTAAGAAAAAAGCCCTAATACGGCTTAATCGTCATGGTGAAGTAAGAGCATCTGCAGGAGGTTTTGGTTATCTAAAGGAATGGATATGGTGGGCCGGATTATTAACAAGTAAGTGTACATGAAACAAATTTAGTTTACTCAAGTTTATAAAAAAAGTGTTTAAGGTTTACGCCTTAATTTTGAACAAAAAAAAAATCAATAAAAAAAATTGGCCAGGACACAGTTTCTAAGTTATATGCCTCCGAATTGTCGAAAAATAATTGCTCATATCTTATGCTTTGATGGGATAATATAGGTATCAAAATATTAAATAGCAAAGTCTCTGAGTTATGGGCCTCTGAATTTTTCATATATACCTTATGTGATGTTCCACAAGATTTTTGAACGTATATGACCAATATTGGTATCATTTGAAAGATTTTGAGTTTAGCTTCCAATGCAGTTTTTACATACTTTGATATCAAAATGTTAAGAAATGAATTATGTTAATATTGAAGGCCTGCGCAAATCAACTTGAAAATCAAATCACACTTTGTTTTTTAAGTGGTTGCACACAACATACTTGTACGTAAACAACAATACTAATAGTACGTGCGATGTGATGTGCACCGACCAATGATTTTTTTAGTAAAAGTGCAGTATACGGGGCACATGAAAAATCGAGTTTGTAATTCGCAAACGAGATAGTTAATTGTGCAGTGTTATCAAAATAAAAAACTGTCAATGACGAATACAGCACAAAAGGTTGCTTGCTCAAAAAAATGGTATTTGGTGCAATTTTTTTGTAGAAAGCCAGTAAGCCTAGGGCACGAAAGACCACTCTAACAGAAGATAGAGTTATTTGTATAAAGTCTGAAGTTGCACAGAAAATAAATGCAGAAATATATTCACGAACAATAAGAAGGCGATTAAATGAGTCTCACGTGTCAAAAAAAAAAATATATATTAAGAAGCGGTTGCGGTTTGCAAGGGAAAGCTTAGAAAAGATCCACGATACTGGAATAGATTTCTCTTGAGCGAAGGAAACAATTTTCAAGTGCGAACACAATTTGTATTGTCTATACGATTTTCGTTCTTTTTGTTTCGAATAGGCTGAAGATTTTTGTTCTTTATCGGAAACCAAAATTCCCTTTCAAAGCAGCAACTCTGTAACACGGACAATTCGTCGGTCACAGGTTGACAACTCTTAATTCGCAAAAAAGTCGAATCGGGGGCATTATTTATTTTAATTTTTTTTTAATCTGAAATTATTTCAATACCTTTGTTTTCTTTACACCAACTTACAATAAATATCTCCTACTAATTTTGTTTTTTTTTTTTATTTACTTCCAACACGGTTTAGTAACGGAGTAATAACGTTTTTTTTTGTCTCCTGAAAAGTACAAAAAAACATGATAAGAGTTGTCAACCTGTGACCGACGAATTGTTCATTAAATATCCCATATGTTTATAAACACAACTTTGCTATCGTATTGAACCATAACGAAAGATTATATATATATATATATATATATATATATATATTTATATATATATATATATATATATGTATATATATATGTATATATATATATATATATTGTGCATTCCCAGAAAAATCGGATGAAAAATGTTTTTGATTTCCTCAATTTTGAGATATTTTTTAAAACACATTAAATGACCCTTCGTGGTAAATTTTGTTCTTAAGTTTTTTGATCATAAATCTTAATAATGGTCCTAATTGATCTTGGAAAAATTTACAAACATTCTCTTGATTGAAAAGGTTGTGCTTGTGAAAACACTTGCTTCTTTATTGTGCATAGCCAGTGAAAAAGTTCCTTTCCTTGTGAATCTGGCCTTAAACACTAATACATTCAAAAACAAAAAATCCCATTTTTTTTAAAAAAAATCACCTAAATGAGGCTTCTCAGATCACTTGTTGATTTTTTAACAAATTGACGCTCGAGGCTTACGGAAATTAAAATCGCAGATCCAACAAATGCCAGATTATACACTACGTGACGCAGTGCCCTATCTACAAATACAAATAGTGTACAAATAGTGAACATGTCGCATGCAATATTGTTGGATCCATATCGCATAAAAGCCTAATTTGATGTGATCCATCAATCCATTAAAGTGGATCACGATTCAAATATTAAAATATATATTTAACGTGAACAAAAATGACGCCATCTTGAGTGCATAATAATACTTACAAAATTTTATATTAATATGGTTGAAATAAAATTTATATAACAATTAGTCTGTGGTTTATTGAACTGTGCATGGTTTAATTAAAATTTTCCATATTTTTAAATCAGGTTTAAGTTCAAATTATGAACTTACATAAAGTAAAGGACTGAAGTCTACATGCAACCTTCTGTTTTACGATTTTTAGAAATTAGTAGCGATAATGAAAAAATCTTTTCATTAGGTATGTAACGATACGCCTTTTTGCCGATACGATACCGATACTTAAAAAGAAAAATCGCCGATGCCGATACAAAACTCAAGTAGAGTAATTTCTTTATTATACAAAATTACAGTCTAAGAGATTATTAATATTTAAAATTTATTAAGATTTTAAAAACAACGAAATTAATTTAAATACATGCTACATTAATTTATTTTTTAAACAGACAAAAAACAGTAAGTGTTTTCTTGATATGGCTTAAAAATCTCGCAATCTGTGCAACTGTGAATTTTTACGCCCTCGAAAATGAACTGTCAAAAATTGTATGAGAATTATTTTACACAAGCTTCGTAAATGTGCCTAACAATTTTGACTCTTAAACTTGCGCTGTTCAATTGTGCATTTATAGTAAAAGATTTTTATAATTCTTACCAACGTTTTATATGAAAAATTCAAGTGTTTATAAATCACAAACAATAAATACTTCCAATAATTTGAACAAACTAGTCTTTTGGCTTTCCTTATGCATTTAAAAAAAAAAAAATCACATTTTAATCACAAATTTCAACTTTTATTTTAAAATTTTTTTTTTTTTTGCATTGACGTTTCTTACAAACTGATATTGTTAAAATTACACAAAAATTAAAAAGGGTTTTCATTGAACGAGCCTCGCAAGTTTGTCCATTTGCACAAATGGCAATTCTAAGCGATATCATGAAAACCTTTAGTGCATGCGATCATTAATGCTCCAAATTAATATTAATAAGATTTTTTTTAAAAAACAAAGTATTCTCAACTTTTGCGGAGATAATTTCACAACTTGAAGCAGACCAGCAGTAAAAAATCGTCTCTCAGATGTAACTAAACTCATTTCTGCGCCATGGTCTTAAACTTTGAGTATAATATTTAATAGCGCCAGTATACAAACGGATCTGCGTCTCTAGAAAAATTAGAAGATCTAAGGTGTATCTAGACTTCTTATTATCTGAACCACGTCGTAGGATGGACAAAGGATCATTCTTCTCCAAAATTTATTTTAAGATTTTCACAAACGCTCCAAAGGTCAGTTCTTGTAGACTTATCAGAACTTTTACTAGATGTAGGGGTGACCGCGTCTTTAACACTTTCGGAATGCAGAGTCATGTTAAGTAGACCAATAAGATGTTTTCTAGTTTTGTAACAGGTAGAGAATTTTAGAAAAACAATAGATTTCATTATTCTTTCACACAAATCTTTCATTCAGAGCTAATGCTACGTAAATCGCCAATTTTTGGGACTTTAAATCAGTGTTTAAATTGCTTGCTTTAAAATAGCAACAGTCGCACATTTTTGCTTTGTTTACATTTTTTGCAGCAAATTAAAAAACTGTGTGTCTAAGTGTTTACTTAACTCTTTGATAACGAGTCAGCAAAAGCAAAAAAGCAAAAGCAAAACAAAGAGAGTAAATAATTTGTTTAAACTCGCTATGTGCATGTACTCTGCAAAATCTGTCAGCAAAGAAGCCACTTAAGAAAACAAATTTTCTGTTGCTGTAAGTATTAAGTTTTTGATTGTTTTTTTTTTTGCTTTTGATGCGCTTAAAGTCAGCAAGTTAACTTCTTTGCTGTTGCTGGAACTTAATATATTATGAACGAATTTGTTTCGAATTTTTTTTAATCAATAGGTACATACCTACATACATAAATGAAACTACACATTTTTTTAAACTAATTTGTTTATTTTGTGTTATGTAATTATGTATATATTTTATGAAACTAACGCCTGCAACAGCAAGCAACAGCAATGAAGTCAAAAACAGCAAAGAAGTTAATACTCGCTGAATTTAAGCACATCAATTTACAGTTAAGCCAAAGCAAAAAAAAAAATAAACAAAAACTTATTACTTACAGCAACAGCAATTTTTTTTTCAAGTGGTTGCTTGGCTGGCTTTTTAAGCTGAGAACATAAACATGGTGAGAATAAATAAATTATTTACTCTCACTTTTTCTGCGTTTGCTTTTGCTTTTTGCTTTTACTGTGTTCTTTTTCTTAAGTTAAGTTAAGCAATAACAAAAACATTACAAATAGTCAAGCATTTTTAAACACTGCTTTAAATTATTCTGCATCTCAGTTTATTCATTTATCGTATTTTCTAATAATGTTCGAAGACTGTTTACTAGCGAAATAGGATCAGAAAATATAGAAGTGGATTTGCTTATGGATTTTGTGGTCTTTAGGTAGGTAGAAAGGCGGGTGTGAAGTCACCTTCACCCAGAGACCAATATGGTCCATTGCGATGCCTTGTTTAGATATAGATAGCTGGAAAGTAGGTGAAATAAACAGAGAAAGCATAGGAAAAGATAGATAAGAAAAGAAGATCGGACCAAACCCGAGAGAAAACTCAACACAACACAAACCCGCCCTATGTGCGACTAGCTCCCATGCCAACCCCATTACGAATCCTATCAGACCCTAGAGTGCACAGCCCGAGACATCCCCTAATTCTCCTAGGAATCTGCTGCCCAGTCACCTCAGCCTGCCCTGTGTTCTTTTTTAAGTAACTCAAAATTTGCAAAAAAAAAAAGCATTGAAAATTAAATTCTTTGTTCAAAAAAACTATAAAAAAGTATCGGCATATCGACAGTAAAATAACGCCGATACCGATATATCGGCAAACGTGAAGTATCGGCGATATATTGGCATCAGTATCGATATTCGTTACATCACTCCTTTTTATACCACTAATTGAGGCACCATTAAATAAGATTATACAAAAAAATATCTAAAATAAAATAGCAGCATGGAAATTAAAAGAATTAAACAAAATTATAAGTAGGACCAGTGTAGCAAAATTGAAATTTTGAAATGGTACTGAACTTCAACTAAAAGAGTACTTTTTCCCACCAAATGCTACTTTTTGTTAAAAAATAAAACAATCATTTATAAAAATAAAAGGAAAAGAAAACATTTTATTAGAATTCATCTATATACATATGTATATAAAAGTGAATGTATGTTTGTATATATACATATATATATATTTGTGCCTTATAGGAGGCCAAACCACTTGACCGATCATCTTGAAATTTTCACAGAAAATAACTGTGACCCTGGAAGAGACATTAGGCTATATAAAGTTGAGATTGGACAAAGGGGCGATGTCACGCCCATACAACCCAAAATTTTAAATCCTTATATCTTAGGCATTTTTTGGCATAGGATCCATGAAAAAAGAGGGCGGAGCCACGCCCCTTTATAGAAAAAGTTAAAACCACCATATCTAATAAACAACTGAACCAATCGTCATTAAATTTCCACAGTAGGCGACTGCCTTGAGTTACTGAGCTTTAAGCTGTATAAAGATGTGGTTGGAAAAAGGGGCGGTGCCACGCTCATACAACCCAAAACATAAAATCCTCATATCTAAGCCACTATTTGGCGTAGAATGATGACATTTGGTATATATGGTATTGTTATGAATAGAAATACATTGCATGAAAAAAAGTGGGAGGGGCCACGCCCCTTTATGTCGATTATATCTAATTTACTACTGAACCGATCGTCATCAAATTCTCACAGTAGGCTGTTGGTATTAATTAACGAGCCCTAGGTTATGTAAAATTGTGGTTTGACAACTCAACTCAAAATTTATAATCCTCTTATCTTCGATACTGTTTCACGTATGTAGGTGTTGGGAGAAGTAAGATAGCTGCAGGGGAAGTGCTACCCCCCATAGGACGCCAATGTTTAATATCGCATATCGTTAGAACTGTTATAGTGAGAATGTTTAAACTTGGTATTAGTCACTCTTATGGAAAACTACACCTTTAAAAATATAAATAAAGGGGGTAGGCGCAGGGCGAGTAATACCCCCATAGGAAGCATATATTTAATATCGCGTAACTGAAAAATTATTACAGCGAGAGTCTTCAAATGTGGTTAAATCCACTATTATGGTAAGCTATAAATTTCAAAATAAAAATGTGTGGGGTAGACGAAGGAGGAGCAATAAAATACATTAAATACTTCATATCTGAAGACAAAAGTCTTCAAGCTTTGTAGGACCCACCCTTATGGTTAACTTCACCTTTAAAAATAAAAATATAATATATAAATGAAAAAGCGTATGTTTGTTTATTCTCTACAGACTCCTAAGCTACTGAAAGTTTCACAGTAATTTCCTGATTACTCGGCGCTTAACATAGGCTATTAATATATTTTAATCAAGTAGGCGTGGCAACAACCATACAATAAAAATATGAATAACCTTATATCTGTGGACATTTAAGTTGATGCAATACATCAGAATCAATGAAAAAGTCGATTTTGAATTTTTGGTTAGTTAGGCCATTTTGCGTTTAAGGTAACGATATATAAATAATATCTTGCGTAAGGTAAATTTTTTTCAGTACTTTCTAAAGAAAATGATTTAACCCTTATGTGATTGACAAAAAAAACTACTTGTTTTGTACGACAAGGTACCCGGGTACCTTCATACAAATCTTATGAAAAATTAACCATTTTGCAATTTTGGATCATGCTAAATGCTAATTTACGCCAAAGTTACAGGCGCGGTGAGTGTTTAACTGCAGATGAGCATTTATACGGATATCGTGAACGTACTCGTTTTACACAAAATATGCCGGCAAAGCCTGAAAAGTATGGGATAAAAATATTTTGGGCTCGCGATGCTTCAACTCCTTCCCCGTACATGACCAATTGTATACTGCTAAACAGAAAGTGCGCGCCTGACAAGTGTGAGAGAGAGTACTGTCTTAGATCTTGTTAGTCCATATAGGAACTCAGAAAGGAATGTCACATCCGTTTATTTGTTTACATCTCTGGAACTGGTAAAAGTATTAAGTTTGTGGAATCTCACACTTATCGGAACAGTGAGAAAAAATAAACGTTGCATACCAGCTAATATGCGGGCACATAAAGACAGGTAAGTTTATTGTTACATATTCATTTGGCAAAATCTTACTTGATAGAACCTTTTCACGTTCATAATTATGGCTTAGACAATTTATTTCTACAAATTTTGTATTTCGCAAAGAGCTGTCGTTGTGCTCTTACGTGCCAAAAAAAAGGAAAGCTGTAATATTGTTATCAACCATGCATTTTACCCCGTCAGCCGAAAGCACTTTGACTGCTAAGCCCGAAATTATAAAATATTACAATAAAGCCAAAGGGGGTGCCGATTACATGGATAAGTTGTTGGGCGAATATACTTGCAAGCGTGGAACAAATCGGTGGCCGCTATACTTATTTGTTGATGCTTCATATATTATTTATATGGAACACAATACACTTTTAACTTCTACTGACCGCCGTAGAAAATTTTTAAAAGATCTCAGTGTGCAATTGTCTATTGAAAACATAAAGCGGCGTGCTAAAAATCTAAAGGTGATGGCAAAAGCACACACTCGAACAGCAATATATATTATACTTGAAAAAGATTTTGATACTTCTGAACATCCAGATACCTCAAATATGCAGAGATAAAAATGGCCGTATCGCAGTAGCAGGAAGTTGCAAAATCTGTTCGAAACTTCGTCTGAAGAAAAGGAAAACACGCAAAACTTGTAGCAATTGCTCTTTACCAATTTGTAACTCGCATTCGGTAAATCGTCCAGTATGCACAAACTGTTTACAGGACGATCAACCTAAATAAATTTATAATCATACATAAATATGTAAATGAATGATATATTCACATGAATGTAAATAGGAACATATGTATGTATACATTTTTTTGCTTTTTCTTTTTGTAAACATGTAAATATGTAACTGAATTTTTATAACTTCTTGTCAATATAATTTACAATAAAAAAAGAAAAAAAAATATACAGAGCATTTTCTCTTAGAATCGCATAAAGGTACCTGGGTACCTTGTCGAACAGTTAGAGGTGTATTAAGAAAGTTGGCATGCTACGCCTATCTGAATTTATTAATTTTTTTCAAAGTTTTGAAAATGAATAAAATATCGAAAGTTAGGAGCTCTCAAGAAGTTTCAAGTACTATGGTTGAACATTTCTACAAAAAAAATTAATTTCAAAACGCAAGAGGTACCCGGGTACCTTGTCAGTCACATAAGGGTTAAAATAGTTCATGTGTTTAGGAAGAAGTAAATAACTTTTGCAAAGTTGCATCCCTGTCGGAAAATGAGTTAGCTTAAAGTTAACTCATAATTAATCAGAAGTTAGTCAGGGGTGACTCAAAAGCTAACTCATTTACATGGTTAAAGCTATTCACTTTTTACACGCAATGTCCGCAGTGCGAGTCAGTACTCACTCACACTGCGTAACTTTAAGATAACCATAAGTTAGCACATTATGAGTTAGCTTGTGGTGCATACAATATGTTGACTTTAATAAAAGAATAAAAAAAAAATTACGTATTTCTGCCTTTTTTATTTTTTTAAAGAGAGACAGAGAATATTACACATATGTTTTCTTTCACTTTTGTTGTATTGCCCCTTTGTCTACAGAAAAACTCTTAATTATAAGACACCAGCAGCATGTCCGATATGGTTTCATAATAATTCTACTTTGGAAATGAGATGTATTTAACTAAATAATATTAACAAATAGAATATGGGAACTTTTGCTTATTATTTAACTTTGAAAAAGTACACAAAACAAGCAAAACGTTTTTTTTTTACCAAAGTCCACTGCATCAGCTTTGAGTTAGCCAAACGCTAGTTCAATAGTTATCGAGAAGAAGTCAGTCGCACAAAACACAACTCACTAAACTCTGCATAACTTTTGAGTTAGCCAAAAGCTAGTTCAATACTTATAGAGAAGTCAGTCGCACAAAACACAACTGACTCAAATCTGCACCAATTATGAGTTAGTTTACTAGTCAATTGTAAATAAGTTAGCTAAGTCAACTAAATGTTGAGCTAGCTAATAAAAATCCGACGGATTATACAGACATATAGTGCACCCTTAGAACTTAGTTCTAAAATAAAGTTTAAAACATTTATGTTTAAAAATAAAGCTTTTAATTCTGGGTTATAAGATAAATCCAATTTCTTTAAGAGATCATTAGAAATATTATAATTATATCAGCAACTTTTATTTGATTTTAATAGATCTTAAGTTTTTATGAAACTTAAAATAGTTTCCTCGTGTAAACGATTTTAATTCTTTTTGCATTGAAAACGTGCGCTCAACTGATGCTGAGGAATGTGGTATCGATAAAATTCCAAAGGCAATACGTGAAATGTTAGGAAACTTTAGTTCATCCATTTCGTTCTTTTTTTTGGCTATAGTTTTCCAAAAAATTAAAATACTTTCAGTTTTTAAATGCTTTATTTCTGGAAGATCGACTAGTGCACGGAATTGAGAATTGATATTTTCATATTTTTCTTTCTTGTTTGGAAATAACACTAAAAATATTGGTATTATGCTATTGGTTTTCACGGAAACAATATTTTCTGCAGTGAAGCTGCTTAACATTTTTAAGGGTTTATTTTCAAAACAAAATTAAGTTTTTAATGATTCGCAAAATCTCAAATAAATTGAGTTTGCATTTTTTTCAATTTATAAACAATTTCCTTGTAAACTTTGCATGTTTCCTTAAAAAGGCAGATCGGGTTCCACAAAAAAATTTCATTTAAAAGTAAATTGTTTTCATTTAAATTAAAACTTTCCACTGATATACATTTTTTACAATACATACATTTTTATAAAATTTCTTGCCACTTGCAATAACAAATCTTCCATTCTGGATAGCAAAATATGAATCCTGGCGTCCTTGTTTTGCTATTCAATATTAACGTCGTTATTTTTTTTTTTTTTATATGGCAAAAATACGAAATACATTTTTGTTCCAGGTTTTAAAATTGATGTTCCAATGAATTTAATTCGTTCACTTTTAAAGCCGCTTCCAAAATTTATGATTTTATGATTTTTTTTTTTGTATATAGTAGTGCTACCATACTTTTATCTTAATTAAATTAGACTTCATATAAAACTCAAAAAATCAATCTGTAATTAAATACGATTTAAGTTTTTATGAAAATTAACATAATATAGATTTAAATACTATCCTGAAAATTGGGCATTAATAATACAAGGTATTATAAATAAATTTTGCAACAGACATATGATTCAAAAGTTTGCTAGCGAAATGATCACATCACACAGTTGTAGTTTAGCGCTGAGTTGAGAAGGTTGCTAACATATTAAAAGTTAAAAAGCGCTAACTTGGGTTACACTATCAAGGTTTGTCTATCAAGTTTTAATACACTCACAGTTTTTACCAATACATACACTCATACTTTTAAAAATTGAAGCGAACTTTAAAATTCTCTTACCCTGCGGCCACACGATCAACTTTTTGTTGATAGTCTTTTACATATACTGTTTGTCAAAATGTACATAAATTGAAAGCTGTGACGTAGGCTGCACGCAATTTTTAATCTATTTACTTTCAAGATGTCAACAAGAAAACAATTTATACTGACAAACGAAAAATTTGCTCACTAAACTTCTAATCAGCTGTTAAATTGAACGTAAAATTGTCAAACAAATGGATAGTTAAAATTGAGAGCAATCTCGTGATCAAATTAAAAATTTTAAATTTATCTTTTTTTTTTTTTTACTGTATGTACATGTTGTGCTTGTCGCAATGAAAGTAATTTCATTAAATATTATTTTATTTAATTGATAAATGATATTACTAACTAATTAAAATACACGAAGTTCAAAAAGCACGCGTCTCGAATGTTCGCTGAGACTATCTGTTTTTTTAATTGACAGCCGCAATATAAAGATGATGCCAGATCATCAAACGATGTCAGGGTTTACACCTAACATCTCCCCTTTTAAGATGGTTGAGGTGATCTGGACGCAGGTTCAACCGGTTGTCTACGTAATACGCCTTGGAACCAGTTGAACTGGTGAATTAGGAGGAGTTACGAAGTCTTCTTCGGCTGTTGACGTAGGCAACTGAAACTCATTCAATAGTTTGTTCAAAGGCATTGTAGTATTGGGAGGTGGTGTCTCATCTGTCCGCAATCGTAACTGATTTGCGTCAGCCTTTACGATTATATGACGATCGCCTACTTGGATTAACGTATCATAAACGACGTTACCGATTTTTTCGATTATTTCGCCTGGGGCCCAATAACTTTTGTTTCCCTTAATGTTTTTGGCGTATACCAGGTCTCCTGATGTAAAAGTTCTTTTTAATACCGTGTTTCTTGTTGTATTGGTCCTCCATTTGAGTATCGCGCTCCAAGGAAGTAGATGACGGTTTCAATATAGCATCAAACACGGTTCTCATTTTACGCCCAATAAAAGATTCCGAAGGCGAAAGTTTATTTGGTGAGTTTGGATTTTGCGTTGAACGATAGACTTCCAGAAATGTCTGAAGAGCTTCGCTAGACGTTCCTTCCCCATCGGAGTGTTTAAGAGTGTCCACGAACCTTTCAGCCTGGCTATTTGAACTAGGGTGGAATCTGACGGTTCTAGTATGTTTAATGGCTCGTTCCTTACACCATTTCTCGAATTTTTCAGAACTGAATTGTGTTCCGTTGTCCGAAATGATTTGTTCTGGATTTCCGAACTGAGAACAGTATTCGTTAAGTAATTTTAAAGTCGAAAATGCTGTTATTGAATTTGTCTCGTATATAGAGGGATATTTAGAGTATGAGTCAATTACCACTAAATAGTATTTACCCTTTACAGGTCCGGCATAATCGATATGAACCCGCTCAAGCGGTCGTGAAGTAACAGGCCAGGAACAAAGATCTGTTTTGACAGGGCTCTTAGCAGCGAGCTGACAGTTGTTGCAGTCTCTGTTGTGTTGCTCAATATCTTTGTCGATATTCGGCCAATATACGTAACTACTTGCGATTGATTTGCTTTTTTCTGCAGCGATGTGCCCTCGATGTAGTTGTTTAAGAATTTTTCGACGGAATGTTTCCGGAATAACGATACGAGTATTAAACAATATATCACCATCAACTTGAGAGAGAGATTCTCGACGATTGTAGAATGGAAGTAAAGCTGAATCAAGGTTGTTGCTGTTTGAATGCCAACCTTGGTTTATATTGTTGATAACGTTTTGAAGTGTAGGATCATTTTTTGTAGCTTGCATTACCATATGATACGAAACAGGAAGAGTCGAAAACGCATCTTTGAGATCACTTTTGATGTCATCTTCATTGATGCCACAATTTAGTCATCAGATGGTTTTTCATGATGGTCGATAAGACGCGATAGTACGTCAGCATGACCAAAGTCTTGTGTGTTTGTATATTTGATGTCGAAATAATATGCTAGTAAAATTAAAGCCCAACGTTGCAAACGATTTGCGGTATACACTGGTATTCCCTTTTTAGAACCGAAAATGGGTAATAGCGGCTTATGGTCCTTGTGTAGAGTAACCTTTCTTCCGAATACCATTTTGTGAAAACGTTGAACGGCAAAAATAAGCGCTAACCCTTCTTTTTCTATTCGGCTATAGTTCCTTTCGGCAGTAGTTAAAGAAATAGCTACGTGGTAAATAGCCTTAAAACTTTTGTCAGGAAAAGTGTGATAAATCACAGCACCAATACAATGACTCGAAGCGTCAGCTGCCAAGTGAATAGGTAAAGTTGGATCGTAATGAGTAAGGAGAAGATCTGATGTAAGAATTTGTTTGAAATTATCAAAAGATTGTTGACATTCTGAGGTCCATTTAAAATCATTTTCCCTTTTCAGAAGATCGTCTAATGGTTTGCGTATCTCTCTCATATTTGGAACGTATTTTCCGTAGTGATTTATGGAACCCAGTAGTGATCTTACTTCCGATATATTTTCGGGAATTTTAAGGTCTTGTACGGCCTTAATTTTTTCCGGATCTGGACGAATGCCAGCCAGTCTTATCAATAATTTGGCCCAGATACTTAATTTGGCTTTTGAAAAATTGACATTTTTCAAACTTAAGCCGAAACCCGAATTCTTGTATACGTTGCAATAATTTATGTAAATTTTCTTTATGTTCTGTTTCGGACTTACTTGGTAACATGATGTCATCAATGTATGATTTTGCTCCTTCTATGCCCGTACATAGTTGGTCCATAATACGCTGAAATGCGCCTGGTGCGGATTTTATACCGGGTGTTAAACGATTAAATTTAAATAGGCCCCTATGGGTGTTTACCGTTAGTAAGTCCTTACTTTCATCATTGACTTCGACCTGCAAATAGGCGTCTGAAAGATCCAAATGACTAAAAATATTGCAGTTATGGCAATCAGATAAAATCTCTTCGGGGGTTGGAAGAGGGTACTGGTTTGACTCTATGATGTTGTTTAGACCCGTAGAGAAGTCTCCACAAATTCTTATCTTACCATTTCTTTTACTGACTACGATCGGTGCAGCCCATTTACATGTGTCGATTGGTGTAATAATACCTGCGTTTCAAGTCGTTGAAGTTCAGCTTCGATTTCAGTTCGAACAGCATATGGAACTGGACGTTTAGGGATGAAAACTTCCCTAGCATTAGGTAGAAGTTGTTTGTGGACCTTTGTTTTTGTGCAAAGGCCTAACGTAGATTTGTCGAATACGGTTTGGTATTTGGTTTTAAAACTAGAAATTTCATCATTAATTGTAATTTGATGGCACCAAACTGATATAGGTTTTTCCCACAGTTGAAACGATTCAATCCAATCAATGCCCATGATGTTCAATTCGCCTATGTCTGAAATGTAGCATTGCAGGGTCAAATTTGTATCACCAACAGTAACAGTACTATCGAATTTAGCAAGTAAATTGATTTTGTTTGTGTTGACGTCATTGGCAAACATCCTTGGTTGCGTAAGCATCAGGTTCACCAATGGCCTTCCAGGTTGTCTGTGATATAATTGTTATATCGGATGCGGTGTCGATCTGTAGACGAACAGGTTTGTTAATTGCAAAATTTATATATGTACTTTCGAAGTTTCTGAAATTTTACACATTTTGTAGAAAAAAACAGCACTTATACGATGATTTTGGTTAGAATTGTTGAACTTTTTTAAAGCATTATTGTTGTTTTTGTTATGATTTTTGTTGTTTTTGTTGTGATGATGATGACTATCTTTATTGTTGTTGCTGCTAGCTGCAGTTGTAGTTTTATACGAGTACCCATTTTTGGCACTGACACAATAGTTGTCTTTATGTCCCACTTGATGACATTTGGTGCACATGTGTTTGTTGAATGGACAGAACTTGACGTAATGTAAGTGTCCACAAAGCCAGCAAGGAATTTTTGGAACCTTGTTTGTTGGCTTAAATGTGGTTAGGTTTCTGTTTACGGCACAAACAGATTTTGCCTGGTGCTCAATCATTGTGTTGTCAGTTTTGAGGTCTAGAATTTTCTGTGTGTCGTCCACAAGAGCATCTAGATTCATGGTTGCCTTTGAGTCATCCAACAATTTAAGTAACCGTATGCGAATGTCATTATCTTTACTCGACTTGAGACCCAAGACGAAAATAAGTCGATATTCATCCCCCTCAATTTAAATTGTTCGCATTGTAGATTTACCCTGCTGGCGTATTCTCGGAAATCTTCATTATCCCCCTTTGAGAGTTGAAGGCATTTGTATCGTTGGCTAACTTCAGTTTCCACATTACCAAAAAGTCTGTTGAGTTTTTCAACGGTTTCGTTGAGAGTCATCTCCGAGGGTTTCTTTGGTAGCACGTAATTTTGGAACCGTTCGTGCACTTGGTTTGACATTTTTCGCCATAGAACTGCTACTTTACCTGCATCATCTGTCATGGAATTTGCAAGGGAATCCATAAGAGCAACTCTGGATGTACTCGCTTGCTGATCCGTTGTTTGCGCTTTTGACGTTTCCTGATTCAAGATGAGTTGAGCTAGATAATTCACCATTTGCGTTTGCTGTTCCATCAACTTGACAATTTTATCGGCATCCATTTTGGTTTTTTCTTTTAATCCTCAATAATGAACTTGTGTTGTAGAAATCAATACGATGTTTGATTTGAAAAAAATTATCAATTATCCTCGTCGCCACTTTTGTTGTGCTTGTCGCAATGAAAGTTAAACACAACCTTGTAATTTAATTAAATATTATTTTATTTAATTGATTAATGATATTACTAACTAATTAAAATACACGAAGTTCAAAAAGCACGCGTCTCGAATGTTCGCTGAGACTCTATCTGTTTTTTTATTTGACAGCCGCAATATAAAGATGATGCCAGATCATCAAACGATGTCAGGGTTTACACCTAACAGTACACTTTTGTCCTTTGAAGTTATAATGTTTTTGTTATTATTGCTTTGTTGGCATATGTATAAGTTGTTTTCACCCAAATTCCCAATTCCCAAAAATTATAAAAACATTGATTGCATGTAGACTTTAGTCGTTCACTGTATATCACAAATTATAGTTAGTTTTGTGTGCTGTATATCTCCCAACAAATTTTTTTTACAAAAACAAACATCTGGCAAATTGCCAAACAACAACACAATACTATTGAGAAAAGTTGCTTAAATTTGTTGTTTGCTTATTCCTTTATCAACGGCAAAAACACTACAAAACATTAAAATATAATGTATGTGTACAGAACACTAAAATTGTATTGTACTTTTAACGAAAAACAGAACACTACATATTTTTTGTAACTTTCGTCGAAATACACTCAACAAATATATATCGTTTCTGACTGTGTGTACCGTCCGTTAAATAATATAAGGTTTATTTTCGAAAACTGGTCATAACCCTAATACATATTACTTGATTTACTGCCTGTTGTTAGAAAATGAAAACAAAATTTCGTGTGAAAAATTTTATTGAAAAGCAACAATAAAAAACGACAATTTGTTTTTGTTTTAAATATAATCGCGCGAAATTTTGTTTAATACTATGTTTCCACTATGAGCAAAACAACTTGTTTTAGGCAAAACTGGTCAAAGTGTTTCCATTATGTTAAAGTCGTTTTGGTTTTCGAATTTTCGAAATTAATGTGGCATTTATGTTGTAAACAAACATGAAAGCCAAACAAAATATGTGTTGAACAAAAAAAATTTTTTTGCATAGAATTTCCTTCTTTGTTTTTAATACACAGATATACATATACATATGTACGAAATTGTACGTACTCTGTACGTATATATATAAAAGCACATCATTTACTACCTTTTTATTATATTATTTCATTATTTTACGTTGCAATATAAAAAATCAGCTGGAAATTAGCATTAACCTTTTTAAAAAGTCTGGTTATTTTGGTAAATATGTCACTTTTTCGAAATTGTCAATCATCAATAATGGATAACTCAGAGTTGTATTCATGATTTTCAAAAATTTTCGATGTGTTTTGGAGCAAAACTAGTTTTTGTTTGGGTTTTTCGAACATGAAAAATGTATGGGAAAACAAGTAGCAAAACACTTGTTTTACAGCAAAACTGGTTTTGTGGCCCAAAACATGTAAGTGGAAACGTACTATTAATTTTCTAAAAACAGGCAGTTAAGGGAAAATTTTTAATACATTTTATTTTTGAAAAAACCTGAGAAGATTTAGATGTTTTAGAAACAGAAAAATTAAATTTAAATTTTATAAATTACTGAAATATAAGCGGAACTTAGGGTTTACTATTGTAGACCTTGTACATCTTGTAGGTCTTGTAAATCTCGATTTTGAACACGACAACAATAAAATGCATACAAATTTATGTATTGAAGATGTCGTTAACATGGTTAATTTAAAATATATGCATTTTGTTGGCGTGTTTTAAATCAAGATATACAAGGCCTACAATAAGTACAAGGTCTACAATAGCAAACTGTAAATTCCGCTATGATAAAAAACAAAACTTAATGGATTGGCGTAATTTGAAATTAACATTAAAAATTATAATTTTTTTTATATAATTTTAGTGGGTCTAGGTGAAGCTGCTAATTTTGCTGCATATGCATTTGCTCCAGCATCTCTTGTTACTCCTTTGGGAGCTTTAAGCGTCATAATATCTGCAGTTATGGCCTCTCGATTTCTTAATGAAAAACTCAATTTACTTGGGAAATTAGGGTGTTTTTTGTGCATCATTGGATCAACTATAATTGTGCTGCATTCGCCCAAAGAAAAGGAAATCGAAGATTTACAAATATTATTTGAGAAATTACAAGATCCCGGTTTTATATTGTACGTCATCATTATAATTGGTTCATCAATATTTGTGGCTTGTTTTGTAGCTCCACGACACGGTCATACAAATGTTGTTGTTTATATTTTCTTATGTTCTGGTATCGGCTCACTAACTGTTATGTCTTGCAAGGCTTTAGGTTTAGCCATACGTGATACTATATCGGGAAAAAATGATTTTGCCACGTGGATGCCGTGGTTTTTAATCTTAGTGACGGTTACGTTTATAGCCATACAAATGAATTATTTGAATAAAGCTTTGGATATTTTTAATACCGGCATTGTAACTCCCATCTACTATGTTATGTTTACCACACTAGTTATAACAGCGTCGGCCATTCTCTTCAAAGAGTTCACGCATATGCGGTTCGATGATATCTTAGGCGATATTTGTGGATTTTTGGTGGTAATAAGTGCGGTGTTTATGCTTAATGCATTTAAAGATCTGGATATATCACTTAACGATGTACGTGGAATAATGCGTCCTAAAGTGCAAAAAGTAAGCCAATACGATGAAGAAGTACTGGTAGCGGATAATTCTAAAGAACGACGTTTCTCTTATGGATCAGGAGATATTTATCGTAAAGCATGACATATACAACGTTATCAAGTTTAAAATATGTTTTAATAACTTGATAGTATTCTTCCTTTAGTATACACACATATTTATTTGGTCTTTAGTTTTCCTTTACGAAAAATTGTTACATAGCTAAAGCTATGTTCACACCTATTAAATATTTGACGTCCTACACGTAACCACTAGTTTTATTAAAAAATTGTTTGATTATGCAAAACGTCATACATACTTCATTTAACAGTTTCTAAATTAAGTTATACAATTATCATCTTACAAATAAAGTTAAGTAAGTCAACAAAAACTGTTTAAAATAAAGTTAAAATTTAATTAATTTACCGATCACGTTTTTTGGATTTTTTCGTCAAATATTTGTTAGGTTTGAACATACCTTAATATTATATTTTATCTTCATTTTTTAGTGAAAATTAAAAATATTTGTATGGACTTTTGTCCATAATTCCAAAAAAATACTTTTAAGATAGCTTAAGCGAATGTTTATTAAAAAAAAGTAAATAAAATAAAATATTGTTAAAACTTTAACAATACAATAAACTTTTTTTTTTTTTTTTTTGTTTTTTACTTCTTTTCATCCCTCCGGAACTAAAATTTTATTTAGAAATTTCTATTTATTAGTATTTAAAAAAAATAATTTGCTTTTGTTAATGCACTGAAATTTTCATCTTGGGAATTTAATTAACCAAAAAAAATTTTAATCCAGTTTTTAACGATTCAATTTTAATTAATGTCTGTTTTTAGATACGAGCGCAAAACTCGTTCGTTTAACTACATTTAAAACAGAAACGAAATTTCAAAATTTGTTTTGGTTTTAAATGTTTGAATGTAAGTTAAGTCGTTTTTAAGTGATCGGTTATTTTAATTTGTTTGCTAGTTAAAACGCCTAATGTTGGAGGTTTAAAGGACATATTATGAATAAATAAAATGGACTTTTCAAGTGATTAAGATTTAATTAATTTTAAAATATTAAGAAAATTAAATACGACAGTCATTAGAAAAAACAAAGACATAAATAATACGTCCAAATCCTTTTATTTATAGATTATTTCATAAAAAAAAGCCACTCTTGGCCAATTAAAATATATTCTCAGTTCCGGAGGCAAATAGTTCCAAATACGCGCATTTATGGACTCTCAAATAGTGTTAATATCATAATTAATGTTATGTTATCTCATAACAACTATCTTATAAGATCAACTGTCAAAAATATACATACATACATATAAAACAATGATAAGACGCTATCATTAAAATGTTTAATATTTTATTGCAAATAGTAAAATTTTGTGAAAATATATTAAAAAAAAAAACAATATTGTACACTAAAAACAAAGAAAAAACTAATAAAAAACGCCACAAGGTACGTTCGTAAATGCATCACATCACTGCGCTGCATCAGTAATTTCAAATGTTTATACATATGTATATGTAACGCGCAAAATAGAAAGGGACCTAAGTGTTTTGTTCAGGAGAGCCATTTTAAAGATTTAAATACGTGTACCATCACTGAGCGTGTTGGTATTGTTCTCATTTGAAAGCGCCACATCTCATGACGTCAGGAGCGTGTTGGTCAACCTTGAAAACGCGCGTAGGTCGTCCCTACCTCTTGTTTTGTGTAGTTGGTTTTTACTGTTCCCATTACCTTACTGGTCCCTTTCTCTATGCGCTGTCACATATATGTATATCAATGAAGAAGATGTGGACCAACAAATTTTCAAATACTTCACAAAAATAATAGTCACACAATAAAAAAAAATTATAAATACTTTTTTGTTGGCATTATAAAAAGTTTGCTTTTCTGATGCAGCGCAGTGATGCATTTACGAACGCACCCTTTACTGTACCACAGAACTAACACTGTACGAAAATCAGTAAATTATGAAATCTAGCAAGATACACGTTCCCCTTGCTTAAGATTAAGACTATCACCACTGTTGCCAACAGATTTCCAAAGAATATCGTTAAAACAGAATGAAAAATAGCTAGAATATAGCTAAATTTATAACTTATTAAAAAATTTGGCGATATATCAAATAACTTTTTCAAAATATATAAAAATTTAACGACAAATCGCCTTTTTGCAAATAAAATCAGTAACTTATGTTGAGTTTTATAAAATTATGAATCAAACAATTTGCTAATGCATCATCAAATGTTATTTTTAAGAACAAATTTCAGAAAGCATGTAGAACATACAATCATATATGTATACATACAAAGGTTAGTAAAAAACAAAAAAAATTAGCCATGTCACAGAGCACAATTCCGTTCGGAATGATTCCGTTCGGAATTGAAAAAAACATATTTGTGTATTGATGGAAAGTATATTTTAATAAAAGATTTGCTATTATTTCGTTGACGAAGTTATGCTAAATTTTATTTAAAACTTATGAAAATTATGATAATCGTCATTTAGAACTTCATAAAAATTGTTGCTGTAGTAGAAGATTGTAGTTAAAAAGTTTTTCATTTCTTTAACAAAACTTCAGTTACATTTTTGACTTAAAATTAAAAGAAGTTACGTGAATCATCTTGGAAAGATATGAGACATATGGAAAACGAAATGGATGCTTCCATTGTGAATGAGGCTTTAAATTCAATATATTTTTTTCAGAAATAGGAACTGGGTATAAGAATTGGATAACAAGATAACAAATTTGTAATATTCACACAAGCACGATTCATGCTTTTTTATATGTTTGTGCAACAGTTTGTGTGGTTTATTTAGTCCTTTTGTTTATATCAAAGCAACTTATTAACAAAAGTGTTTGGTGGCACTGTTTACAAGGCGTCTACACTTTGGTCTGCCTTTGACAAAAAAAGAGAAAAATATAAATTGTTGCTTCTTTATTTTGTATTCCCGATTCACAATGGAACGGGTATTATGTGTTTGTAGTGTCCAAGACCCAACTTTTATTATACCGATCGATTCAGTATCACTTTCTGAGACAATTTAACGATGTCCCTCCGTCTGGCTGGTTGGTTGTCTGTCCATGTTACTTTGTGCCCAGGTTGTAGGCCGCAATTTCAAAAGCAATTTGATGAAATTTTGTACAAAGGTTTCAATTCATTAGCACGAATCCCGCTGAAAATGGTGAGATTCGATCCATAATTTCACATGGTCCCCATACAAACTTCTTTTCGGAATAGTGTTTGTGCCTATCAACCATCTTATTGTGTTGGTATTTATATAAAATTTGAAACAAACTTATTTTATTGCAATCTTAATCATCTTATCAAATTTCATTCGAATCGATCCGTATTTGACGATAGCTCACATACAAATACCACTACCGAAAACAGCCATAACTTTTTATAAATGTTTTAATGCCATAACTTTCTTAAAAATGTTTATATTAACATTAAAAATGGCGACAAAAGCTTCCACGATAGTCCATGGGTCCCAAATAGAGTATACTCTCTTTATATACTGTATAATACCTATCTGCAAAAATTTGAAAATAGAGTTTTTTTTATAACTTTTATTCCCTTTATCATAACGCATACCTATGTGTGCTAAATTTTGAGCATGTAATATTACAAATGGCCAAGTGATTACCAAAATGTGATTAAGGCAAAATCGTTTACAGAAAGCCAAGAGAAATAAAACCTAGGTGTTAGTTCTGTGCCTAGGTGCACGTCAAAATGTTGTGAAAGGTCTTCGAATAGACTTTGTTCTATTTTTTCCGAATATTAACGTCAGAAAATATTTGAACGTTTTTGGCACAAGTCATGGGACCAGAAGAAAATGAATGCAACCAGTAGTATTGAAGTTTTCGCTAAAAAGAGAACTTGTGTAGAAAATTCCCGACCCACAAACTCAAAAGCATTTTTTTAAATAATAAAACAAACTGTTTTTAAAAATCTTTATCCATAGAATTTTAATTTCGACAGTTAGAGGACCGTTGCGCACTAAAAAATAAAATTATCAAAAATCACGATAAAAGTTTAAGTTTGTTGCATAGTGTAATTTAAACAAACATTAAGTACTTTTTTTATACCCTCAACCACCACTAGTGGTCAATGAGGGTATACTTAGTTTGTCATTCCGTGTGAAACTTTTTTATTATATATCCTAGACCCCATAAAGTATATATATTAGGACCGGAAATCAGACTGTCACATTTTTTGAAGATCGGTCCATAATTTACACTACCTATTCTCGGAAAACAGTTTATTGCGCCTAAAAGCAAATAAAGCCCACTTTGGGAAAATAATAAACTTCGCCTAAAATCAAACAGATGTAGATATTGCGGTAAAATCTCTTCCAACTTAAATTCATATATTAACTTCTAGTTAGCGATATGTTTTCGACAGTTATAACTGATAGTTAAATACAACTGAACTTTACCGTTAGTATTTTATAGTCTTACAATTAAATTGGGACATAAAAAAATAAAAAAAAAGTGCTATATTCGGCTATGCTGAATCTTTCATACCATTCACAGAGAGTTCGAATAGTTCAGGAGTGGGCTTTATATAGGATATACTTATTACAAGCCAATCTTCATAAAACCTCACCTCACAATAGTATAATTCGTTGCCTAAGTTAGGAAGGACGGTTTACATGGTACTTATGGACCCATCTTCATAAAATTTTAGTACGACTTCTAGTCATATAAGACGAATTTGTCCAAAATTTAATGATAATCGGTACATTCTGTCGACACTTTAAATTTTTTTTTAATTTTTAGAACAAAAATATAAATTTTTAGGGAAGTTGTTTCACACTTGCGTTCATAACTCTTATTCTACTAAGCCGATTTGCTATTCATTCCCAAAATGCTTAGGGGAACTAGAAATAATTTGACATCAATATCTTCTTTTTTGTTGAGCCTTTCGAAAGTAAGTCCGTTTTCAACAGACGGACATGCAGGCAGACATGGCTAAATCGTCATAGGACTAAGATGAACATTAAAAAAGTTTCACACAGAATGACAAACTAAGTAGGTAGAGGGTATAAAAATCACATCATTCTTAAACATTCAAAATAAATAAAAAAATTATACCATAGTTCTTATAAATCCCGAAGCCAAAACTGCGCCACAAAGTTCCAATCGAGGCAAAGAAACTGTCTTAATAGGAGCAACACTAGTCTTACATGAAAGCAAGTATGTATGTATTATTTTGCCCGGATGCGTCAATACGAATATAAATTACACCCGCGTATGCTTTCTCGGAAGCTTCAGAAAACGCATGGAGTACGGCCGACGTAGCAGGCGCATATTTTATCCACCGTGGGATCTGAATATTATCCACTTTCCTATAGTGCTCAACGAAATTCCGCCATTCTCTCTCCGTTGAGGGGTGGAGAAATTCATCCCAATCAATATTGTCCTGCCAACTCCGTTGCATAATGATTTTCGCTGTAATAATAACCGGACCTAACCATCCTACAGGATCAAATAATCTAGCTATCGTAGATAAAACTTCCTGCTTCGTACAATTCAACTTATTCACAATAGGCTCAGTTCTAAAATAAAATGAATCCAACTGGGCATTCCTAAAAATTCCCAGAGTTTTCGAACTACTACAAACGTAAGTAGCTTTGAATCTACAAGATAGTCTAAAGGAAGATCCCTCAAAATTTCCATTTGATTTGAAGTCCATTTCCTCAGCTCAAATTTTGCCGAAGACACAACTTTCCTCAGTTGATCCCGAGCCATTAAAGCAGATAAAATATCATGAGCGCCCGTTAATACGTCGTCAAAGTACATACACTTGCGCAAAATTTTAGCCGCAAGAGGATACTCATCCTCGGAATCCTCAGCGAATTGTAACAATGTCCGTAGCGCCAGGTAGGGAGAATAATTAATACCGAAAGTTACAGTCTGTAACTCATATGTTTTGACCTCCTCCGTCGGAGGAGATCGAAATAATATGCGTTGATATGGCGTATGAGCAGGATCAAGACGAATTTGTCTTTATATTTGGGTAATGTTACAATTAAAAGCGAAACGATATAGCCTGCAACGAAGAATCAAAAGCACTTTATCTGATTGTAATGTGGGGCCCACATAAAGGCAATCATTTAACCTATTATCGTTAGAGGTCCTATTCGAGGCATTAAATACGACACGTAATTTCGTAGTGTTACTATCAGGCTTAAGAACCGGGTGATAAGGAAGGTAACACGAAACAGAAGAATTCAGAGAATGAGTATGAACAAGTCTCACATATTTTATCTGAGGGGCTCATTATCTTCTGCATTTCCCAAAATCGAAAAAGATACATTTTCAAACTATCCTCTAGTGAAACATCTATTCTCCTCGAATATGCGCTAACTTTCGGCTCCACAATAGGCCCCGTAATGATCCAACCAAATATAGTCTTCTGAGCCACTAAAGATCCTAAAACATCGCGTTTAATTTTGTCCAGAATAAGCCGAGGATATAAGTCCGCGCCTAAAAGCAAATTAACCGGTCTTGATTGATAAAACCGAGGATCAGCTAACTAAAGGTCCAAAAAATTATTACAAAGGCCTGGGCTCATTACGAACGAGGGGAAATTACCAGAGATATTGGGCAACACTAAGGCCAACGTTTCCAAATTAAGAGATTGGTCTAAAGCAAAGCTAATTTTAAGAGCGCAAATTTTCCTTGTAGTACTAGACAACGTCTGATTAATGCCTGAAACTTTGACAATCGTCGGATGTGCGAATAGCTTCAAGCGGTTTCGAAAATGTTCAGAGATAAACGAAGACTCTGAAGCAGGATCAATAAAAGTCCGTGCTGGGTATATCATACTCTGGTGATATTCACCATAAAAGTTCCTAAAAGCACCCTGAGTTTTGATCGACATGAAAAACTTGATGGTTCGAGTTAACCGAAGAATTTATGCCTGCTGACGTAGAAGGTAAGGAAGAATTCATATTAGTTGGGACCACATTGCGCGACAAAGAAGCAGAATTATCCCACGAATTAACGGAAGAATTTATCCCATTTGACGAAGAAGGAAAGGATGAATTCATATCGTTCTGGGCCACATTGCCCGAAAATGAAGCGGTATTATTTCCTGAAATATCTTCAGAAATAGACACATCACGGTGTAATAAATCCAAATCTTTCCATCTAGACAAACCAGTTTTGTTCTTAACACCCTGTTCCCCTAAACTAATCGTAGACGTAGGCAATCGTTGAATACACATACAAATTACAATAAAGTTTTAAGACCGGCACTAGACTCCTTATCAACCGAATGTTAATTTAATAAAATTTTCAATTGATTATTTACTAGCATACGAGGATTCTCGCATGCATCCTTCAAATTTTTCCAGGCTACCTCAAATCCATCATTGCTTAATGGGCACTTTGATACAATTTCGTTTGCTTCGCCGGCGGTTTTTCGAATTAAATGACAAAGTCGCTTTATATTACTCAGACGCGAACTATTAATGTAAATCGCCGTGAATTAATTCCTAAATGCGGGCCACGAAACATAATCGCCATCAAAGGTTTAACATCACAGAGAGGCAAAGTTAAATTGTGATCCGAGCTACAAGTATTTGAGCCATTAGATTTCGAGGATTTTTCAAAATTAAATGTTGTCTCATTAATAGTGGCCAAACATTTCATATATGCCAAATATGTAGCCTCACATTTTTTTCACACCACCTCAACATCCTCAGGTTCACTTTTCTCGGAACCCTCTAAATAATCTAAACAATGCTCATGAGACAATTTAACTTTCTCCCATAATTGTTTCAATTCATCGCCCTGAATCTCTAACGTAAACACCGTATGCATTTCCTAGCGAAGGTGAGTAAAATTTGATTCAAATCTAATCAGCATCCGAAGCTCTTATAAATTTAGGAAGCGGTAATATTGGCAAATTTACTGTTCTATTTCTAATAAAAAATTAAATTTTTAAAATTTTATTTAATATAAACCAATCAAAAATTTGTAACAAACAATACGTAATTGACAGAATTGAATTTTTTTTAAGGAAAATAATTTTTTTTTCTCAATTAAAACAAATAAAAATTTGTAACAAACAAATTGTATGCCAACTTGACCAGCCGTAGGGTACTTATTGTTCTAATAATCAGGACAAGAAGAAAAAAATTCAAACAAGAACAAAAACTCTTTTCTTCTCGATCTCTATTACGCGCACGTTTATATAAATATTTTTCTTAATTTATTAATTATTTTCAAAATTAATTTATAAATTATTTCCAACTTTAATTTACAAATTATTCGACTTTAACTTATAAATTATGTATTTCTAAATTTACTTTAATAAAATTATATATGTCCGTCCACGTAAGCAAACACACGATCAACTAAAAAAGTAATCACGAAAATGAATTATAACAAACGTCAAAACTAACAAGTGTATGTATGTATGTATGTATATGTACATATGTATGTATGTACATACATATATTCACTGGGCAAAGGAATAAAATAAAAACAAATTTATGCTTCTTCACTTTTCCAGTCCTTTACACTTTATTAAAAATTAATTTATTTAATATTATTATTTTTCTGTATTTAAATTTTTCACAATCACTTTGAAATTAATTTTACGCAACTTGTTTTCCATACATAAAAACTGAAACATTCCCTGTCGGAAATTCAGTTAACTTTAAATTAACTGAAAGCTAACTATTTCTCAAGTAGTGGTGGTTGACACTTGCATTGCTTTTATATGAAATTAACTAACTATTTTAACATTGCGATGTCCTAGGAAGTAGTCAATTGTCCGACTCTGCATTACTTACAGTTAACTTAAAAGTTAACTTTTTGTAGCTACCCAGTAAAAACTTTATAAAAATATATAAGTAGTTACACAAAAGTCAATAAAGTAAATTTTTTTTAATTTTTTTTTTAATTATTTTTTTTTTTTATTTTTTCTTATTTTATTTTACTTTATTTTATTTTTTCTTATTTTATTTTACTTTATTTTATTTTTTATTTTTTTTTTCTGTCTCTGGTGGGATTCGAGCCCGCAACCTCGGTGCTGATAGACTAGCTCGCTACCAGCTAGTCTACCGGGCAGTGTAGTTTTTGCATTAAAAAACTATGTTTTTTGACTATAATGACTATAATGACGTTTGTTTGTTAATCGACTTGGCTCCCTCTACTTAAAATTTTAAGTATTAATATACAGTGTTTGTATACACTTTGGTTAATGTAAATTTTGCATTGCTTAGTAGTTGGCTTTAAGTTAGTCCATACAAGCTAACTTAATGTTGGCTTTTTTTGTAGTTAGCTACTCATTTGACGGCAGGGTTGATACAAACGTACGTAGGTATGCAATATACTTATGTGATGTATAGATGTGTGTATGTGCAATGCAAAAAGATGGTTGAAAACCTAAAGACGTCGATCTTCTTAAAAAGAAAAATAATAAAATTAATTAACCTCTGGACAAAAGCTTCCAAAGATCCGGTTCGAAGGACCAAAAGTTTGCGTGCAAGGCGGAAAAAATGAAATAAAAAGACAATTTGGTATTTTGTTTTATTTTAAAAAGAATTATTTATTTACCTTAAAAATTCGGTAGTGAACGGTTTGGTAGTTATGTCAATAACTAGCTTAGTATACCAAAAAACTTGAAGATGGCGAAAGTAATGTTTAATTAACCGTTACCATTATTTTTATAAACTACTCCGAAAGAATAAAGTTGGTTAAAAAAAGAGTAGCAAACCTTAAACCCTAACCGAGATACCAATTATTACTACAAGTTAACTTAAACAATAAACAAATCTAACAACCATATTAACTACAATATTTAATTTAGCAATAACATAAGAAAATCTTCCCGTAAAAACTTGAAGACCATATAGGCCTGTCACAGAAATCAATTCCGATCGAAAGTGGAAGTGACTTCGTATTTTTCGTTGCCAAAAAACGAAATCTCCTTCGATCGGAATTGAGTTCTGTGACAGGCCTGTATATATTCGAAATTAAATGGGAATGAGCAAGACAACATCTTATACAAAAAGGTAAGTAAGTAAGTATTTGTTGAGTACAGTTTACATTATATACCAGAAATTTTACATTTGAGGTGAACAATATTGTTCTCAAAAGTTAGACGTTTGTCAATAGAGATCCCTAAACATTTAAGTTCATCAATAAATGAAACATCAGAACCAGATGTAGAAATGCGTAGCTTGTGCAAATATAAGAAATCACCAAAACCAAAGACTATGGCTTTCTTTTAAGTAGAATTAACGACCAAAGAATTTACATTCTTTCGATGACCTATGTAGCCTGCTAAACAGTTACCTTCATGATCTGGCAAACTTTTTCCACGCCAAGGACAAGGGAAGTGGGGTAACAGTTGAATGTGACTGTCGATGGCGCCATAATTCCGACGAAGAATCACCAAAAGATATTGAGAGTCACATTTGACAGCCTGTTCATGTTATCGGCTAATGCCACTGCAATCTGCGATAGAATGCGGAGTAGAAACAAGGTCCTCAAGTCGTTAGCCGGCAGCACTTGGGGCATGGAAAACAAAACATTGTTAGCTACATATAAAACCATTAGCCGGTCAGTGGTTAACTACGCAGCGACTGCGTGGACCCCAAGAGTCAGCGATACTCAGTGGAAGAAGCTTCAGAGCTGTTAGAATGCCCCCTCCCCCTAAGGACCGTAATGCGCTGTGTTCAAGTGACATCAATAGAACACCTGCATGATGAAGCGAAGATTATGACAGTATAGGGGCACAACATAATGCTTACAAAGCAGCAGGGGGCATTTGAATTACCATCTAACGGAGTTAGACCCACCGAGACATGTCAGGAAAGATCTTCGCAATCATCTACTAAGGCTCTATAGTTAGTCATGTTATATATTTTACTGCCTCCCTATCTCTAGTTCTAAACGTTGACGATCCCCCTATTACAGATGTAAAGATTGCTAAATAAATATTTTTTATTTAATACTTTTGGTAATACTTGTTTGTAGTTTATTTTATTGTTAATTTTTTGACGCAGCTGATTGTCCAACAATATTCCCAATCAGTCCATAGAAAAAGTGCAGGTACTAGAACAGTTTTCGGTAAGATTAGGATCCCGCGGGCTCCCAACGTTGAGTACGGGATCACACCTAATTGAATGTTTCCTTTATTTCTTCCTATAAAGAAAGAAACCAGAGGCTCTGGCGGGAATCGAATCCGCAACCCCGGTGCTGATAGACTAGCTCACTACCAACTAGCCTACCAGGGCACCCCTTCTTATAGCTGTGAAGTACAAATGTCGTTAATTTTAAAGGCCATATTAAAAAATTTTCAATATACATACATATGGGGGATTTCATGTCAAGTGACCCAACATTTGAAATCGACGTCTTTTGATTTGGATGAAATTTGCACCAAGCTCTAATAGTCCTATTAGATAGTAGTTTAGACACAAATTTTCAACAAGATCGGTCAAAAAGTTTTTGAGTTAGAGGGTATCAAAATTTTACATTTTGGCCAAACAGGTGTTCCTTCTCATCCATGTAACTTATTATTTATTGGTGTTAGCAAAATTTGACCCAAGCAAATTAGATAGCTATTTCTTCAATCTTTCGAAAAAAATTTTTTGTTTTTTTTAATTTTTTAAAATTTCTTTTTAAATTTAAAACTTTTTTTATTTCTTTTAAGCGGGTACTTTTTTGCTCAACAGAAAGCTTAGGTACTTTCCTTTAAGGTAGTTCTGTGTATAAAAAAAATAATGTCTATGTCAAGACGAGGATTTTTAAATTTTTAGTATATGCACTATTTTGAATTTTTTCCTATTTGTGTGTAAGTGTTTCTAAAATCTTAAAAATAAAACTTATGCTGAGAATCTTGACAAATTAAACTTTCCGACGGTATATAACATACCTAACTAGCATTTCATAACCTCGATACTGTAATACCCACAATATGTTAATCCCAGGAGTAAAAACACTTTTTTCTATAGAGATGTTGACAAACTAAATTTTTTTTATTTATTTGTAACAATTATAAAATTAATATAAATAATATCCATAATTTATCTTAGATCCCATATTAAGCAGCCTTCTGAAATTCTTTGTTAACGCTACAATTTATTACACTGCTGTATTGAAATTTATTCTAATTTATTTTTTGTAATACCAGAAATCAATCTTCAGAATTTTGGGATGATTGGTTTATAATTTACCATAGGTCCAATACAAATTACCCTCCTCAAAATCATTTTAGTTCGGCTAAAACTGTTAAGCCTCTAGTACACGGCATGTAAAAAGCCACATGCGCATGTGGTTCTGACGTAAGTTTGACGTCATCACACAACAGGCAGTGCTTATTGTGGCTTTGCATTGACGTCAAAATTACGTCAGAACTACATGCGCATGTGGCTTTTTACATTCCGTGTACTAGAGGCTTTACGAATCATGATATTTTACTCAAGTTAGTTCAAAGTTCTAAACAGAAACTTTCTGATTGTCGGTCAATAATTTAATATACTTAGGTCTAAACCGCAACGAATTTTAATGCTGACGTTCGTTTTTGTGAAGATTAGTTACTAATATATACATATGTATGTAGATATCATATAGAGCCCTTTCCTGTGGAGGCTATCAAAGATTCGAATATAGCACTCTAACTTGTTGAAGCATATTTTGATACATGTTATATTTTTTTAGATGCCTACAAGTGTTTCCGCAGCGAATCAAAAAAAATTATGAAATATTTGAGATATAAAAGTAATATTAAATATATGTATAAGCTAAAAATGCGATAACCGATATATTTTTGAGGGAAAAACATTGGTGGCTATTCATAAAAACGCGTCGAAGGAGTGAAAATTTACATGACAACAAAAACAAATTTAGAAAAATTGTCTTTGTTTATCATACAAAATTTACAGTTATTAAAACAGACAGAAACGCGTTAAATCTCTCACGTTAATTTAATTTTAGATGTGTATATATAACAAAAACAATTTTCGTAATTTTTTTTTTTTTGTTGTTTTATTTTTATTGTTATTTTTATACCCTCCACCACCCTGTGGTGAATGAGGGTATACTAAGTTTGTCATTCCGTGTGAAACTTTTTCATATACATCTAAGACCCCATAAAGTATATATATTCTGGGTCCTTGAGTAATTCTAAGCCGATTTAGCCATGTCCGTCTGTCTGTCCGTCTGGTGAAAACACGCTCACTTTCGAAAAACGCAAAAGAAAAGAACAAGCTTGGTCTCAAATTGCTTGTAGTTATCCTAAGCAGTTTGGGATTGAAATCCAGCAACATCGGTTTAGTAGGATCAGAACTATGAATCAAAATGTGGAACCACTATCCAAAAAAAATTGATAATTTTGATACAAAAACTAACATAAATGGTGGAATAATGCACGGAATGACATACAATTTTGCACGAATTCGCTTTATACGACTGCAAATTATACTGTTAAATTTCGTGAAGATCGGTCCAAAATTTACCATAGGCCCCATATAAACCCTTCTCGCGGAAAACAGTTTAGTACGCCTAAAACCGCAATAAATAACGCTAGCATACTTAAATTTGGTACGTCACAGTTTTATAATACGTCAAATCACACTGTAAAATTTTTTGAAGATCGGTCGATAATTTACACTAGGTCCCATATAAACCCTACTCCCGGAAAACAGTTTAGTACGCCTAAAACCGTAAAAAATAACGCTATCATATTAAAATTTGGTACGTCACAGTTTTATAGGACCAGAAATCACACTGTAAAATTTTTTGAAGATCGGTCCACAATTTACAATAGGCCCCATATAAACCCTTCTCGCGGAAAACAGTTTAGTACGCCTAAAACCGCAATAAATAACGCTAGCATACTTAAATTTGGTACGTCACAGTTTCATACGACCACAAATCACACTGTAAAATTTTTTGGAGATTGGTCCATAATTTACACTAGGCCCCATATAAACCCTTCTCGCGGAAAACAGTTTAGTACGCCTAAAACCGAAATTAATAATGCTAGCATACTAAAATTTGGTACGTCACAGTTTTATAGGACCAGAAATCACACTGTAAGATTTTTTGAAGATCGTTCCACAATTTACACTAGGCCCCATATAAACCCTACTCCCGGAAAACCGTTTAGTACGCCTAAAACCGTAATAAATAATGCTATCAAATTGAAATTCGGTACGTCACAGTTTTATAGGACGAGAAATCACACTGCCAAATTTCGTGAAGATTTGTCCATAATTTACCATAGGCCCCATATAAACCCTACTCTCGGAAAATAGTTTATTGCACCTTAAACCAAATAAAGCCCACTTTGGGATTTATAGATATTGCGGTGAAATTTTTTACTTAAATTCATATGGCAAGAAAAACTATCATGAAAATTTGTGAAATTTACTGTTAACGCTAAAACTAATTACACTGCTGTATTAAAATTTATTCTAATTTATTTTTTGTAATACCAGAAATCAGTCTTCAGAATTTTGGGATGATTTGTCCATAATTTACCATAGGTCCAATACAAATAACGCTCCTAAGAATCATTTTAGTCCGGCTAAAACTGTTACGAATAATGATATTTTACTCAAGCCAGTTCAAAGTTCTTACAAGAAACGAATAACATTTTCTTATTGTCGGTCAATAATTTAATTCAGGTCTAAGCCGCAACCAATTTTAATGCTGACGTTCGTTTTTGTGAAGCTTAGTTAATAATATATATGTATTTATCATATAGAGCCCACTCCTGTCGGTGGAGGGTATCAAAGATTCGGCACAGCCGAATATAGCGCTCTAACTTGTTTTTTACTGAATTTAGCTAATTTTGTTAAGAATTTTATTTACAGTTCCAAAAAAACCATTTCTCCTTATTTATATGTTCAGCTAAAAAAAAATTAAATATTTAATTTGTGTAAATATAACTACATATTTTTGTTATTGTATTCTTATTTTTTTTCTGTATTTTTATTTGTTGTAAAATTAAATATAATTTTAAATTTTTAGCTAGGCTTTAAAAAGCAGTCATATGAGTATGCCATAGTTGTCCTGATATATAGAAACCCCACTGTCAAATCGGTCCATAATTTAACCTAGGCCATATATAAACCCTACTCTCGGAAAACAGTTTAGTACCGCCTTAAACCAAAGTACGCAATGCTACCCAAAGCGTGGGGCCTTATTTTATATGAAATAAACCCCCAAATCGGTCCATAATTTAACCTAGGCCATATATAAACCCTACTCTCGGAAAACAGTTTAGTACCGCCTTAAACCAAAGTACGCAATGCTACCCAAAGCGTGGGGCCTTATTTTATATGAAATAAACCCCCAGTTTTTGAAATGAAATAAACCCGAAATGAAATTAAATAACACCCCAAACTAAAATGAAATAATACCCAAATTTTGGAGGGTGTTGTTTCATATGAAATATGACGCCAATTTCTGAAATTAAATTAGAACCCCATATGTGTAATAAAAATAAATTAATTGTATAGGTTTGGTTTTAAGAACCACGCGATATATAGCATGGTTGGGACTTCGACTATGGTACAGTCGAAATTCCCTATAATGAATCTGCATGGGACCATAAAATCACTTCATTTTAGAAAACTTCATTATAAACAAATTATATTTTTGCATTTTTTTTTTTTTTGAATAACTGCATTTGTTTTTGTGTTTGATAAAGTGCTGGGAAAAATCCAAAAGTGTTTGGCTCTGTTTGTTTTTGTTATTCATTCTTCAACTTTATTAAATATTACTAACTTTTTTTATATGCTTTTCTTGATGCACTTGCAATTTCGATTAGAAGGAAGTTATTAACGATTTCAAATAATGTGTTCTTTGCGACGATGTTCTCATTATTTGTTTCAAATGGACGGAAGTTGTTTATACTTTATCGAAAACAAAAAATTCCTTTCAAAACAGTTAACAGATTTTTTTTTAAGTTTTTTGTTAACAAAAAAATATTCTAAAATTGAAATCAAACGAAGAACTTATGTAATTTTACTTTTTATAACCTGTCGGTATGTATATTTATTTAAAGTTTTTTAGGTAATGATTTGGCAATATTTTTATTTTTTTAAAAAACTTTGAATTTCAGTCTTATAATTTTTTCCCAGTGAATGTTCTGAAATAAGAATTTGCTTATATTCGGAATAATATTATACAATGCTTCACAAAATATTTCAAATAGAACAATTTTGAAACAGTAATAATTACAATTATAAATTTAAAATACAATTTACAAATAAGAGAAAAAAGTTATACCATATTTGTATTATTTTAAATTTATGTGAATTAGAAAATATTCACAAAAAATGCATTTCGCATATCGCTAACAGTTTCCCAAACGTCAAAACAATCGCCATATCGCCAAACGTAAATTTCGGCATATTTGACAGTTAAAAAGCCGATAAAAATTCAATTTTTCCTTTTTTGTTATTTTTAAATGTAAAGATTTCGTTAATTTTAGAGACATATTCAAAAAAAAACTTTATTTATTAACTTTCAATATACAGATACAGATAAAATAAAAACATTTTTTATGAAAAAGGTCTCCAATAAATCAAAACTTTTAATTTAAGTTTCTCGCTATTTTTTTAGTATGTGCAAGAAATAAATTTTTTTGGTTTCTTTTCTTAATTTGCCATTAATATTTTCCTATTAAGTGCAAAAACCCGTTGTTTTACCATGTAACTTCTGAATTGGTTAAATTTTTTTTTGCATTTGGTAACTTTTTCAAAAATTTTGGTTGTAAAAATGTTATTAGTCGTGGTAGCACTGTTTACAATTGCCAGTACTGGCAAGACCAAGGCGAATTCATTACCAGGTGGCGTTGAAAGCACAGCTGTGCTACTTTTTTTTCTTACATAGAGAGAGAAATGTCAAAAGTTGCTTGTGTTTTTGACATATCGATCAACGAAAACAACAAAAAAATACATTGTTGTGTTTTTGGTGTTGTTACTTGTTGTAGTATCGACACCACCGTATACATGAATTCGCCTTGGGCAAGACAGTTGCAATACATGCAAACTTTTTCACTAATCCATGTACACTTTTCCAACTGTTTTGCCTACTGTCTTGCAAATTTTGCAGACAGTAAAATGGACAGTAATTTGACATTTGCTGACAGTAATTTGAAGTTTTGTTCCCAAAAGAAAAAAAAACAACAATTAAAAGAAAATTAATAAATTATGCTTTGGTTTTGATTGTTTCACTTAAGGGTTATCTATGTTCACAAAAAATAGTTGTTAAATGCTATTTTTAATTTGTTAAGTGCATATGTATAAAACACGTTTAGCTAGAACTTGCACTGCGACATGCACGTTAGACATTTTTTTAAAAGTGAACTGTCTTAACTACTGTCTGGACGCCTACGTCACGAAGACAGCAAGTAGTGTTTTTGGCAACTAATATGTATTTTCTTACTGCCTTGCCAGTACTGCCAAATGTAAACGTTAGGTTACTAAAGCTTCTGTGCTAGCTTAAAACCGGAATAAAAAATAAAATTATAATAAAATTTGGTACGTCAAAATTTCAAAGAACTAGAAAGCACACTGTCGAATTTCGTGAAGATCGGTCCACGATTTACTATTGGCCCCATTTAAACCCTACATCCCTAAAACAGTTTATTACGCCTAACACCGAAAAAATAATGCTATCGTAATAAAATTTAGTACTTCACAGTTTAATAAATAACAATAATAAATTTCGTGATGATCGGTCCATAATTTAACATAGGCCCTAAATAAAGCCCACTCTGGGAAATTAATTAAATAAAGGCAAAAGCGTAGCAGATATAGATAGTATGGTAAAAGTTTTCCAACTTACTGCCAATTTTACCAAGTTCAGTTAAAATTGACTAACGGTAATAGCTGTCTAAGACAAATTGTTAACTGGAAGTTCAAGTAATAGTTAGCTTTAACTGAACTTGGTGAAATTGGCCGTTAGCTTCATATGGTCAGAAATGTTATGCAAGTTTGTGATATATTAAGCAGCCTTCTGAAATTCACATTACTAAATTCATTGCTGTATTAAAATTTATTCTAATTTATGTTTTTTACTACCAGAAATCACTCTACAGAATTTTGGGATGATTTGTTCTTAATTTACCATGGTTTTAATATAAATTCCCATACTGAAAATCATTTTCGTTCAGCAAAGAATGTTAAGACTCATTATATTTTACTCAAGATAGTTCAAATTTCTAACAAGCAAAGCATAAAACTTTCTGATTGTAAGTCAATAATTTAATATATGTCTAAGCCGCAACCAATTTTTTTATAAAGATTGATTAATAATATACATATAGAGCCCACTCCTGAAATATTCGAATTGTCGGTGGTGGATATCACCGATTCGGCACAGCCGAATATAGTACTCTAACTTGTTATATATGTATATTTTTTGTTGTAAGAAGTACATACCACCATACTTTTATCTTAATTAAAAAAGACTTTTTAAATAACAATTAAAAAAACCAAACTGTAGTTATTTCTTTTTTTATTTTACATTTGAATTAAACTTCAGAACGTTTTTGTGGTTGGGGAGCCAAAATGTTGTTTTTCTTTTGGATTTTTTTACATTGATTTAGGTTTAAGTTTTATTATTGAGCTTTTATATATTAGGCTTTGTTATAACTATGTAATACATACAACATTTTTCATTTTTTCGAATTTATTCTATGAGTTAAATTTCAGTTATGTATTTTATAAAGCTTTTTGTAATAGCTCTATTCCTTAAATTATTTTATAAATGACTTTATACACTACCAGACTATTATATTGTATTTTCTTGTTACATTTTACCTTAGCTTTCCGTTGGAATAGAGCTATTACAAAAAGCTTTATAAAATACATAACTGAAATTTAACTCATAGAATAAATTCGAAAAAATGAAAAATGTTGAATATAATAAAGTTGCTTATGAAAAAGAAATAATTCCCAATATCTATTTGTTAAAATAGTTGAGTTAAATACATTCAATTTATAAAGTATCACTATCCAGTGTGACACAAAGAATGCTGACGAAGGCCGTAGCGGGCCAGAAAATGCATTACATTCTGCTGGTGTCTAATAATTGTAAATTTTTCTGTACATAAATATACTTCATTGCTTTCCAACGGAAAGCTAAGGTAAAATGTAACAAGAAAATACAATATAATAGTCTGGTAGTGTATAAAGTCATTTATAAAATAATTTAAGGAATAGAGCTATTACAAAAAGCTTTATAAAATACATAACTGAAATTTAACTCATAGAATAAATTCGAAAAAATGAAAAATGTTGAATATAATAAAGTTGCTTATGAAAAAGAAATAATTCCCAATATCTATATGTAATACATATTTATATTTTGGCCTGGAAGGCTTTGTATTACTTTATTAAATAAATAAATAAATAAATAAATAAACTGTATTTAAGTACAATTTAATGAAAATTAACAAAATATAGATTTAAATACTATCCTATAAACTCGTCATCATAGCCCAACTGGGCACTACTGGGATTAATTGGGCAATGATTGGATATAAGTAATTAAATTTGACGACTCTTTACTCCAAATTAGATGATTTTCATCACATATTGCCTGGAGTATCAATTTAGACATTCGTAAATAAATATCGATGTATTGATAAATCGAAAAGACTTATCTTTATTTTGATGTATCGATATATTTTGCGAATCTCTATTATGTTTATATTTCAGTAGACACCATGGTAGCAACTGTAAAAACTTTTGATTTGTTGTTATTAAAATATTATTTATGTTGTTGTTTATTTGTTTGGCTTAAGGTCATAAAATATTATAAATAAAAAAATTATATATTACATATTAAAAAAATGGAAACCTTAACGTTATCCGAATATCAGAAAATGTGTAGAATTTGTTTAAAAAATGAGCTGTTGGTTTCCATTTACAGTCCGACATTTTTAATACGACCAATTGAAATGCTGGAAAAATTGCATATTTTAAAGGTAAATTTACTTATTCATAATTTCTATTTGTTTGAGTAAAATGCTTTATAAAATACTTGATTAACTTCCTATAATAAGGTGCCTCTAGATGATACTTTACCCAATTTGATGTGCCAGTCGTGTTTGTATCGACTTTTGGATGCCTATAATTTGCAGCAATTAGCAGAAGCATCTGAAAGGCGTTTAAGGGAATATTTTGGTCTACCAACATCGTCTTCTTCGGCTGCGAGGTGAGATTAAAGTGGATTTATATATTTTAACATATTATAATGGTCAACAAATTCACTCTAATCTCTGTAGTATTTTGAATTGCAATGAACTACCTAACTCAGATTTAATCAAAGCGGATACAGATTGTTCCTCTGTTTCCATGTACGCTAACATTTGCGACATGTTTGATCGTCATGATGTAACTAATGATATGGTTGAAGTGGTAGGCAATGACGATGTTGAGCTTCTCAATGATGTCGAAATTGATGTCAGCAGCTTAACAAGATCTGAAGCTGGAGACACTTCCTTGAGCGACGTTTTTATGACAACAAAAACAAGAATTTCTTATGGTTCACAATTATTGACAACAAATTTAAAAAACTTAAAATTACAACAGCAACAAGATTTGTCTCGTGCTTTTTCCCCAGCTAATACTGAAAAGAGAATTACAAATGTTAAAAACTCGCAAAAGAATGTAAAAAAGCGTGTGAACAAGTCCTTGAAAGCACCCGATAAGTGCTTTGAATGCGGCAAAGTTTTTCATTACAAGGGCTATTTGGAAATCCATAGACGTGTTCATACAGGCGAAAAACCCTTTAAATGTCAGGTGAGTTTTTTTATGCAAATTGCGCATGCGAGCAATGCTGTTAGAACACGCTTTTATAAGTTCACAAACATTTACTTTTCTGTTGAAAATTTGCAAACAGAAATGTAAATGTTTGTTTTCGTGAAGTATAAAAAAAATATATATGTATATATTTAAATAAATTTATATACATATACCTATAGTATTTATCGATTAATTACATTTTATTATTCGCATATGTTTTGATGCAAAGACATATCGCACTGGTTCCTATAATGAGAGTCAACTCAAAATTTTTCAATTTTCACTTTATGCAAGAAATCGATGTACAGTGGTCATATCTACCCACTGTAAAAATCTTAAATTATTTTCTCTAGAATTTTGTCAAAAAAATGCAATTGTATCCGCCTATGTGATATAAGAGTACATATAAAAAGAAACCCGTTTTTTGTCTATACTGAAAATTTATAAATTTTAAGTTTACCCCCTTGAGAGGAAGTATTGCGATATATTGAATGAAAGCTTAATTATTATTTAGAAAGTTTAGTTTTGATTGAACTATTTTGACTGAAATATTGAGTCAGTTACAATACGGTGCGCTTCGCTACCCCGTTTAAATGAAATAAGTAAATTTTTTTTTAAACTGTTCTTGTGTATTGATAGCCATTTGTATTTATTTCAAATAAATTGACAGTTACCGTTCTCCAGATACACATAAATCTATATTGTATTTATATTGAAGCCATGTATATTTTTCCAATCCAGCCCATTTTTTGACAGACCTTTTGTACAGAAAACCAAATAATTTGATCCAAATTTAGAAACTTTTACTGGGAATGATTGTCTTTGTATGGGAGGTGACATGCCCACTTCTCCAGTTCACTCACTTTTTGTCAGATGTTGTGTATTGGGAACTAATCTATTTGTACCAAATTTGTACAATTAACAATGTTATGCTTTTATAACCAAGCTATTTATACCAAATTTGTGAACTGTAGCTGTCGCCGTTCTCTAGATATACCGAAATATATTTCTATTTAATCGCGCCCACCTTCTGTCAGATGTTGTGAATTTATAACCAAGCTATTTATACCAAATTTGTATACTGTAACTGTTGCCGTTCTCTAAATATACAGAATTCTAGTTTTTGCCACGATCACTTCTGCAATCCCGCCCATTTTTGATAGATGCTGTGTAAAAATAACAATTTTATTTGTACCAAAGTTGGACAATTTTACACTTAACGTTCTTTAGATATACAGAATTATATTTTGTGCCACGCGCACTTATCTTATCGCATCCACTCTTTGATACATTTTGTGCATTGATAACCCAGCCATTTGTACCAAATATGAAAACTAGCTATTGCTGTGCTCCAGTATACATACAGCCATGTCACAGAGTACAATTCCCTTCGGAAACGGAATTCATTCCGTATTTTGGTGCTTCAGAAAATTACGAAAAAACTTTGCGGAATGAAACCATTTTTGTTTTCATGAACGGTATGGGTGTTTTCTGCATCTCAAAGACCAAAAAACTATCAAAATATACTTTCTATCAATAAACAAATATGTTTTCTTCAATTCCGAACGGAATTGTACTCTGTGACATGGCTGATAATTATATTTTGTGATCCGCCCTCTTCTATCCTGTATACATACATATTAGTGATGTGTGTTGATAACCAAGATGCATATACCTAATTTGGAAACTGTCGCTTGCCATTCTCGAGATACACAGAAATCTATAATGTCTTTGTATGGGAGGTGCCACGCCCACTTTAATATTCCGACCATTTTTCTAGAGCGGTTGTATATTGATAACCCAACTATGCGTACCAAATTTGAAAAAAAATTTCTCTTACCGTTCTATAGAAAAAAATAAATCTATTTTGTGCCCACGTGCACTTCTCCAATCTCGATCATATTTAGTCGGATGTTACGTATTGATAACCAAGATGCTTGTACGTAATTTGGAAACGTTGCGTCTTGCCGTTCTCCAGATATGGACATTTCTACCGGAATTTCCACCCTAACAAAAAATATTAAAAGTTAACCCAAAGTTTTTTCTTTCTTGTATTATAAAGGATAAATATTAAAAATTAATTATACTAAAGAGTTCAAGGCTCTTCTTAGTTGCGATAGCGAGATACCGGGCTACAAAATTAAAGTTCACGTTTATGTATGTTTTGTGTTATTCTAAGGGCATTTTCTCTTTACAATCTACATTTCTAATAGTAATTGTGCAGTTGCACCCTTACCGTAACACTTTTGCTACAGCAGCAACAAACCTTTAAATAAATGCAAATTATCAAACAAATAACAATAAACGTTAACATTTTGATTTGCTCTTTATGATGCTTTAAGGCCGTGTTGTTCAGATCTGGATTAAGTTTAAACTTTGTTTAACGTACTATAAATCTCGGACTTTTCCGGCGAAATGTGATTTTTTTTTTATTATTTCATTAAATACCAAAATTTTTAGCAAAACTATTCTGTTCCGTAAAATTTTGTATATCAACTTGGTAATGCCGGCACAAATCTGTTTTCAAAAACCCAGCCTAAGATATCGCCATGTCAGACAAACGCGCATTTATTCTTAATATCTCTACTTTGATAATCGCAAGTGCGTGAAATTTTGTAATTTAACAAAGGTTAATTAAGGAATCTTATATAAAAAAAAATTTCGTTCATTAAACAAATATTTAATTTTATATTAATTTTTAAAAGTGTGTAACGTCACGTCATATGGATGTGTCAGAATCTAAAAGGCTTAACTCCACTTTTCCATTTTGTTATATTACTATCTAATTAGTTGTAAACTCTTGGAAAATTATTTTGTTTCTCTATTAAAATATTTTCGATTAAAAATATGAAAAACCGGTGAAGGTTTTGAATCTTATTTAATTTGTTTTAGAAGCTACCAGCCAGATAATGGAAAAATATACATAACAAAATAGGGTCATAATATATTATTGTAATATGAATTACTACGCTTCGCCTGTTCGGAAACTTCCTTCTTGTAGCAGCTTTAATTTTGGAAATCAATTTTTCAAACATCACTAATTTACTCTATCTTTTATTTTGTGGAGCATTCAATTATTATTAGTATAACATAAAACTGTTATATTTTTATATAATATATAGGTACATATCTTAAGGCCGTGTCAGATACAACTTCGTCGCAATGCGTGACGTTTCGAACTTTGAAGGAAAAGCTTAAAGCAAAATGTGTATAACACATAAAAACTTTGACAATACTCAGGCATTGTTTGGTTACCTTTAAAACCGGTTGGTAAATTAAACATTTAATTATTTGTTATAAAAATAAAATTTAAACATTTTATTAGAAGATTTATTGGAATTCAACAAAAAAAAAATATAAAATAAAAGAATTATAATTTTCTTTCTAGCTGATTGTCAAAGCGCGCAAAAAGATGAGAGTTGCCTAACTTTTCGCTTCGCTCTGCTTTAAAAGTACTTTATGTGACATGTTTCGTATAAGTATGTATGTATATTTCATCTTAGGTGTACATACATATGTACATATCATAAAATAAAAAGTCATATTTTTTAAAAAATTTCAAAAGCGATAAAAAACTTAACAAAAAACTGTTTTTTCAGGATAGTATCTATCATTTATTCATACTTTATTAATGATACTTACGTACCAGCCAAAATCAATTTTATAATCACAATAGTTGGCTTCTCATCTCTCCTGAAATTTTTTTTATAATTATGATACCCCTTATTAAATTTTGATGACGATATATGTACATACATCCGCTCATTCTTAGTTTGACTCTCCGACCATTTAAAAAAAAAATTGAGTTATGTATTTTGAATACCCCCTTTCTGAATCAAAAATCTGCTTCACGAAATTTGTTATGCTTTCTGAGATATTATTCTGAGAAGCATTAATTTAAAGTTAATTTAAATTTATTTTATTAAATTTGTATAGTTTTCTATCGAGTATATTTTTAGAAAACTTCATGTAAACCTTCATTGCCGTCTTTATCCACTACAACTTTTTGGCATATGCGCCAAACCAATTCTTCATTCTTATTGAAGACACTCGAGAGACTGATTGACCTTTATCTCAGGAGTAATATTGATACCCACCTCATTAGCAACGCTCAACATGCCTACTTTAAGGGTAAATCTGTTGAGAGTGCGCTACATGAGGTGGTGGGTTGTATTGAGCACGGCCTGAGGCATAAGAAATATACTCTCGCCGCGTTTCTGGACATAGAAGGAGCCTTCAATAACATTAGGATTGAGGCGATCAAGGATTCCTTGGTGGAGCTGGGAGTTCAGGGCTTTCTGGTGGAGTGGATAGTCTGCATGCTTGGCAGCAGGATTATCAACTCGAGCCTGCGGTCAACGTAATTCTCAGATCATTTGATTCCAAGGGTATGAAAGCCGTCGCCTATGCGGATGACATAGTTCTACTGGTCAGGGGAAAGTTTCTGTCCACGATCGGTGAAATTATGCAGGTGATGTTGGGCGAACTCTCGGCTTGGGCGAAGGATAGAGGGCTTGTGGTAAACCCTGCGAATACTCACCTGGTTCTTTTTACCAGAAGGTTCAGGATAGAGGGTTTTAAGGGGCCAGCACTGGATGGCGTCGAGTTAACTCTCTCTGACTGTGCTAAGAACTTGGGTAACTTCCTCGACTGCAAACTGTCTTGGAGGAGAAACACACAGGAGAGGATGAAAAGAGGACTCAATGCCTACTACACATGCAGAAATTCCATCGGTAAGAATTGGGGACTAATGCCCGTAATTTCTACTAACAGATATCTGGTCGTGTTCGTACCTAACAGTTATCTTTACTTATCCAGTAACACTTTTTTGTCAATTTCAACGTTAAATTGGCCCACGTGAATTAACTATCGAAAATCGATGGTTTAAAATACACTACACTTTACCCGTAGGTAAGACTGTCCGTTTAAACTTTTATTTTTTTCTCTTTAAACATTTCTTTAAGTGTTTTGAGTGTTTTTTTTTCCTTTCTACTATATTTTAAAAAAGGTTTTAATCAACTTTGCTCCTCATAAGGACCCATATACATATATACTTTATGGGGTCTAAGATCAATATTGTAGAAATTACAAACCGAATGACAAACTTATATATATACCTTCGGTGAAGGATATGATAAATATCGAATTGTTGTTAATAGTTAAGCGTAATGAATTTGCCGTTATAAAAATTTTAAGTGAAGTTTAAGCTTGGTTCACAATTATAGCAACACTTTCGTTTTTCATCATTTTTTTCTTCCAAAGTATTTCATATATTTTATTTTAATTTTTCGAACGCAATTTTAGTAACTAAAGTTTTTTAAAAAAACTGAGTCTACTTTTAAGGGCTGTTTTTTTTTAGAGGCATAGAACTTTTTTTAAAAAGTAGATCACAACAAATTCAATGGAATGACCAAAATTTTCGCTTTATTAGCTCACGAATTCCGCGACTGCGCCTTATGTACACACCTGTCGGTCCAATGCTGAACCACATTCCAATTTTATACCACTTTTTCGAGCATTCCCGATCTTATTTCGTTAATAATGCGTAGAGTGTTGACTTTTCAATGATCAATCGTTGCTGGTTTATCAGGATAAAGCAGCGATTTGACGTACCTCCACAAAAATTAGTGCAAAGGTGTCAATGCACACTAACAAGGCCAATCCACATGTCCATTTCTTCAGACAATTCGATTACCAAACGTTTGGCACAACAAAGAGATGGTTTCACGCACTGTACGGTACGTTGCGCCATCTTGTTGGAACCATTTATCCTCCAAATGATTTGCTATGACATGAGGAATAAAAAATCAGCGTAGCGTTCGCCATTTACGGTAATGTTAGCACCAGTTTTGGATTTAAAGACAAATATGCCGATAAGGCCTTCGGTATGTAAACCACACCAAACAGTTATTTTTTTGGGGTTGTAATGGAGTCTCAGGAGGAGGCAATTTTGCTTGTTTGCATACCCATTAAGCCAGAAATGAGTCTTATCGCTGAATGATTTGAGCCTTATCGCTGAAGATGATCTGATTAAACTTTCAGTTGACTCTAAGCCCATTTACCGGCCACACGACGCAATTTTATGGTACGCAAACAAGAATTTCTTATGGTTCACAATTATTGACAACAAATTTAAAAAACTTAAAATTACAACAGCAACAAGATTTGTCTCGTGCTTTTTCCCCAGCTAATACTGAAAAGAGAATTACAAATGTTAAAAACTCGCAAAAGAATGTAAAAAAGCGTGTGAACAAGTCCTTGAAAGCACCCGATAAGTGCTTTGAATGCGGCAAAGTTTTTCATTACAAGGGCTATTTGGAAATCCATAGACGTGTTCATACAGGCGAAAAACCCTTTAAATGTCAGGTGAGTTTTTTTATGCAAATTGCGCATGCGAGCAATGCTGTTAGAACACGCTTTTATAAGTTCACAAACATTTACTCTTCTGTTGAAAATTTGCAAACAGAAATGTAAATGTTTGTTTTCGTGAAGTATAAAAAAAATATATATGTATATATTTAAATAAATTTATATACATATACCTATAGTATTTATCGCTTAATTACATTTTATTATTCGCATATGTTTTGATGCAAAGACATATCGCACTGGTTCCTCTAATGAGAGTCAACTCAAAAATTTTCAATTTTCACTTTATGCAAGAAATCGATGTACAGTGGTCATATCTACCCACTGTAAAAATCTTAAATTATTTTCTCTAGAATTTTGTCAAAAAAATGCAATTGTATCCGCCTTTGTGATATAAGAGTACATATAAAAAGAAACCCGTTTTTTGTCTATACTGAACATTTATAAATTTTAAGTTAACCCCCTTGAGAGGAAGGATTGCGATATATTGAATGAAAGCTTAATTATTATTTAGAAAGTTTAGTTTTGATTGAACTATTTTGATTGAAATATTGAGTCAGTTACAATACGGTGCGCTTCGCTACCCCGTTTAAATGAAATAAGTAAATTTTTTTTTAAACTGTTCTTGTGTATTGATAGCCATTTGTATTTATTTCAAATAAATTGACAGTTACCGTTCTCCAGATACACATAAATCTATATTGTATTTATATTGAAGCCATGTATATTTTTCCAATCCAGCCCATTTTTTGACAGACCTTTTGTACAGAAAACCAAATAATTTGATCCAAATTTAGAAACTTTTACTGTGAATGATTGTCTTTGTATGGGAGGTGACATGCCCACTTCTCCAGTTCACTCACTTTTTGTCAGATGTTGTGTATTGGGAACTAATCTATTTGTACCAAATTTGTACAATTAACAATGTTATGCTTTTATAACCAAGCTATTTATACCAAATTTGTGAACTGTAGCTGTCGCCGTTCTCTAGATATACCGAAATATATTTCTATTTAATCGCGCCCACCTTCTGTCAGATGTTGTGAATTTATAACCAAGCTATTTATACCAAATTTGTATACTGTAACTGTTGCCGTTCTCTAAATATACAGAATTCTAGTTTTTGCCACGATCACTTCTGCAATCCCGCCCATTTTTGATAGATGCTGTGTAAAAATAACAATTTTATTTGTACCAAAGTTGGACAATTTTACACTTAACGTTCTTTAGATATACAGAATTATATTTTGTGCCACGCGCACTTATCTTATCGCATCCACTCTTTGATACATTTTGTGCATTGATAACCCAGCCATTTGTACCAAATATGAAAACTAGCTATTGCTGTGCTCCAGTATACATACAGCCATGTCACAGAGTACAATTCCCTTCGGAAACGGAATTCATTCCGTATTTTGGTGCTTCAGAAAATTACGAAAAAACTTTGCGGAATGAAACCATTTTTGTTTTCATGAACGGTATGGGTGTTTTCTGCATCTCAAAGACCAAAAAACTATCAAAATATACTTTCTATCAATAAACAAATATGTTTTCTTCAATTCCGAACGGAATTGTACTCTGTGACATGGCTGATAATTATATTTTGTGATCCGCCCTCTTCTATCCTGTATACATACATATTAGTGATGTGTGTTGATAACCAAGATGCATATACCTAATTTGGAAACTGTCGCTTGCCATTCTCGAGATACACAGAAATCTATAATGTCTTTGTATGGGAGGTGCCACGCCCACTTTAATATTCCGACCATTTTTCTAGAGCGGTTGTATATTGATAACCCAACTATGCGTACCAAATTTGAAAAAAAATTTCTCTTACCGTTCTATAGAAAAAAATAAATCTATTTTGTGCCCACGTGCACTTCTCCAATCTCGATCATATTTAGTCGGATGTTACGTATTGATAACCAAGATGCTTGTACGTAATTTGGAAACGTTGCGTCTTGCCGTTCTCCAGATATGGACATTTCTACCGGAATTTCCACCCTAACAAAAAATATTAAAAGTTAACCCAAAGTTTTTTCTTTCTTGTATTATAAAGGATAAATATTAAAAATTAATTATACTAAAGAGTTCAAGGCTCTTCTTAGTTGCGATAGCGAGATACCGGGCTACAAAATTAAAGTTCACGTTTATGTATGTTTTGTGTTATTCTAAGGGCATTTTCTCTTTACAATCTACATTTCTAATAGTAATTGTGCAGTTGCACCCTTACCGTAACACTTTTGCTACAGCAGCAACAAACCTTTAAATAAATGCAAATTATCAAACAAATAACAATAAACGTTAACATTTTGATTTGCTCTTTATGATGCTTTAAGGCCGTGTTGTTCAGATCTGGATTAAGTTTAAACTTTGTTTAACGTACTATAAATCTCGGACTTTTCCGGCGAAATGTGATTTTTTTTTTATTATTTCATTAAATACCAAAATTTTTAGCAAAACTATTCTGTTCCGTAAAATTTTGTATATCAACTTGGTAATGCCGGCACAAATCTGTTTTCAAAAACCCAGCCTTAGATATCGCCATGTCAGACAAACGCGCATTTATTCTTAATATCTCTACTTTGATAATCGCAAGTGCGTGAAATTTTGTAATTTAACAAAGGTTAATTAAGGAATCTTATATAAAAAAAAATTTCGTTCATTAAACAAATATTTAATTTTATATTAATTTTTAAAAGTGTGTAACGTCACGTCATATGGATGTGTCAGAATCTAAAAGGCTTAACTCCACTTTTCCATTTTGTTATATTACTATCTAATTAGTTGTAAACTCTTGGAAAATTATTTTGTTTCTCTATTAAAATATTTTCGATTAAAAATATGAAAAACCGGTGAAGGTTTTGAATCTTATTTAATTTGTTTTAGAAGCTACCAGCCAGATAATGGAAAAATATACATAACAAAATAGGGTCATAATATATTATTGTAATATGAATTACTACGCTTCGCCTGTTCGGAAACTTCCTTCTTGTAGCAGCTTTAATTTTGGAAATCAATTTTTCAAACATCACTAATTTACTCTATCTTTTATTTTGTGGAGCATTCAATTATTATTAGTATAACATAAAACTGTTATATTTTTATATAATATATAGGTACATATCTTAAGGCCGTGTCAGATACAACTTCGTCGCAATGCGTGACGTTTCGAACTTTGAAGGAAAAGCTTAAAGCAAAATGTGTATAACACATAAAAACTTTGACAATACTCAGGCATTGTTTGGTTACCTTTAAAACCGGTTGGTAAATTAAACATTTAATTATTTGTTATAAAAATAAAATTTAAACATTTTATTAGAAGATTTATTGGAATTCAACAAAAAAAAAATATAAAATAAAAGAATTATAATTTTCTTTCTAGCTGATTGTCAAAGCGCGCAAAAAGATGAGAGTTGCCTAACTTTTCGCTTCGCTCTGCTTTAAAAGTACTTTATGTGACATGTTTCGTATAAGTATGTATGTATATTTCATCTTAGGTGTACATACATATGTACATATCATAAAATAAAAAGTCATATTTTTTAAAAAATTTCAAAAGCGATAAAAAACTTAACAAAAAACTGTTTTTTCAGGATAGTATCTATCATTTATTCATACTTTATTAATGATACTTACGTACCAGCCAAAATCAATTTTATAATCACAATAGTTGGCTTCTCATCTCTCCTGAAATTTTTTTTATAATTATGATACCCCTTATTAAATTTTGATGACGATATATGTACATACATCCGCTCATTCTTAGTTTGACTCTCCGACCATTTAAAAAAAAAATTGAGTTATGTATTTTGAATACCCCCTTTCTGAATCAAAAATCTGCTTCACGAAATTTGTTATGCTTTCTGAGATATTATTCTGAGAAGCATTAATTTAAAGTTAATTTAAATTTATTTTATTAAATTTGTATAGTTTTCTATCGAGTATATTTTTAGAAAACTTCATGTAAACCTTCATTGCCGTCTTTATCCACTACAACTTTTTGGCATATGCGCCAAACCAATTCTTCATTCTTATTGAAGACACTCGAGAGACTGATTGACCTTTATCTCAGGAGTAATATTGATACCCACCTCATTAGCAACGCTCAACATGCCTACTTTAAGGGTAAATCTGTTGAGAGTGCGCTACATGAGGTGGTGGGTTGTATTGAGCACGGCCTGAGGCATAAGAAATATACTCTCGCCGCGTTTCTGGACATAGAAGGAGCCTTCAATAACATTAGGATTGAGGCGATCAAGGATTCCTTGGTGGAGCTGGGAGTTCAGGGCTTTCTGGTGGAGTGGATAGTCTGCATGCTTGGCAGCAGGATTATCAACTCGAGCCTGCGGTCAACGTAATTCTCAGATCATTTGATTCCAAGGGTATGAAAGCCGTCGCCTATGCGGATGACATAGTTCTACTGGTCAGGGGAAAGTTTCTGTCCACGATCGGTGAAATTATGCAGGTGATGTTGGGCGAACTCTCGGCTTGGGCGAAGGATAGAGGGCTTGTGGTAAACCCTGCGAATACTCACCTGGTTCTTTTTACCAGAAGGTTCAGGATAGAGGGTTTTAAGGGGCCAGCACTGGATGGCGTCGAGTTAACTCTCTCTGACTGTGCTAAGAACTTGGGTAACTTCCTCGACTGCAAACTGTCTTGGAGGAGAAACACACAGGAGAGGATGAAAAGAGGACTCAATGCCTACTACACATGCAGAAATTCCATCGGTAAGAATTGGGGACTAATGCCCGTAATTTCTACTAACAGATATCTGGTCGTGTTCGTACCTAACAGTTATCTTTACTTATCCAGTAACACTTTTTTGTCAATTTCAACGTTAAATTGGCCCACGTGAATTAACTATCGAAAATCGATGGTTTAAAATACACTACACTTTACCCGTAGGTAAGACTGTCCGTTTAAACTTTTATTTTTTTCTCTTTAAACATTTCTTTAAGTGTTTTGAGTGTTTTTTTTTCCTTTCTACTATATTTTAAAAAAGGTTTTAATCAACTTTGCTCCTCATAAGGACCCATATACATATATACTTTATGGGGTCTAAGATCAATATTGTAGAAATTACAAACCGAATGACAAACTTATATATATACCTTCGGTGAAGGATATGATAAATATCGAATTGTTGTTAATAGTTAAGCGTAATGAATTTGCCGTTATAAAAATTTTAAGTGAAGTTTAAGCTTGGTTCACAATTATAGCAACACTTTCGTTTTTCATCATTTTTTTCTTCCAAAGTATTTCATATATTTTATTTTAATTTTTCGAACGCAATTTTAGTAACTAAAGTTTTTTAAAAAAACTGAGTCTACTTTTAAGGGCTGTTTTTTTTTAGAGGCATAGAACTTTTTTTAAAAAGTAGATCACAACAAATTCAATGGAATGACCAAAATTTTCGCTTTATTAGCTCACGAATTCCGCGACTGCGCCTTATGTACACACCTGTCGGTCCAATGCTGAACCACATTCCAATTTTATACCACTTTTTCGAGCATTCCCGATCTTATTTCGTTAATAATGCGTAGAGTGTTGACTTTTCAATGATCAATCGTTGCTGGTTTATCAGGATAAAGCAGCGATTTGACGTACCTCCACAAAAATTAGTGCAAAGGTGTCAATGCACACTAACAAGGCCAATCCACATGTCCATTTCTTCAGACAATTCGATTACCAAACGTTTGGCACAACAAAGAGATGGTTTCACGCACTGTACGGTACGTTGCGCCATCTTGTTGGAACCATTTATCCTCCAAATGATTTGCTATGACATGAGGAATAAAAAATCAGCGTAGCGTTCGCCATTTACGGTAATGTTAGCACCAGTTTTGGATTTAAAGACAAATATGCCGATAAGGCCTTCGGTATGTAAACCACACCAAACAGTTATTTTTTTGGGGTTGTAATGGAGTCTCAGGAGGAGGCAATTTTGCTTGTTTGCATACCCATTAAGCCAGAAATGAGTCTTATCGCTGAATGATTTGAGCCTTATCGCTGAAGATGATCTGATTAAACTTTCAGTTGACTCTAAGCCCATTTACCGGCCACACGACGCAATTTTATGGTACGCTGGCTTTAATTATTGCACCAGTTGGATCTTATGTGTATGTAGGCTAAGATATTACCTCAACATTTTCCAAGTAGCAGACGGGCAGATACCGAGTTGCTTAGAATGGCGTGAGCGGATAAAGTCGTGTCCTTTGTCACACTCACCTCTACAGCGGCGATCGCTTCTGCTGTACGTGCTCTGTTTGGATAAATATTATACAAAAGAGTAAATGTTGTCCTGAATCGATTCATATTATTTATTTATTATCGTATTAACTGCTCAGATGGCCGATTATGCGCACCGTTAAATTCACAGAGCGTTCTATAAGTTTGGCGAACAAAGTGCGAATTTTGGAAATAAACTTCCACAATTTTTAAACGTTGTTCAGATGTTAGGTTTAAGGAACCCACTGTGTATTTTAATTTCATCACGATCTTCTTCTTTCTCTGTTAATTGTTTTTTACCCGACTCACAGAGGGGTATTTGGCCAATCTAGGCGGCCAAAATTATTTTGATTGAATTTTGTATGCAAAATATTTAGAAAAGACATGTTGTGGCATTTAAAATTGTAAATTTACTTCAAAGGGCCATAAAATATTCATCCGCACATATCCGCAGCCAATTTTTTTTTTCCAAACCATGAAATATCAATTAACACACCCGAGCTAGAATCTCAGTTGCGTTAGGTGGTGTTATACAACTTTATGACTATAGTTAATTTTTTTAATCAATTAAAATTAACAAAAATACCATTATTTTCAATGTAGCTCTGCCGGTACCAGAATATATTATATTCCTATTAAACTATGTGAATTATATCATATTTACCTGCACTACAATTATCCATTTTAATAAAATTCATAAACTGAAAACTCGCTTTTACTCAAGTTTTTTTCACGTTGACTTGTCTCAAACACAGCAAAATAGCATATGGGCATTTCCATGTCATCGTACGTGACATTTGTACGCCTTCGGAGCGATGGAGTTTGCGCAAATAGTAGTAACTGGAAAACTTATTAATCATTATGTTTCTTTTAGAGGGTACTATATATGAAAAAAAAAATTATTACATTCGAAACCTTGTTGTCCAAAATACCTAGCAAAATAGGTGTATATCGTACGTGACATAAAACGGAAGTGATTTTGGGGTGAATGTAAAAAAATCCGAAAATCTGCGAATTGTGGGATGTATTTTTCCTTTTTTAAATTTTTTGCATTAAACCATATATTTTTCCGTTATAATCCGTAATTGGAAAGAAAAACATTTTTCTGGATCGTTTTATAATGAACCAAATGTAATATCGTACGTGACATACCGTACGTGACAGATTTTTCTCTTATAGTATTTACAAGATATGAAATATATTTTTGGGAAATATATGCATTCAAAAACTTAAAACAAACAAGTCAGAAAGTATAGTCGGCCAAGCCCGACTATATAATACCCTCCACCATAATATTTTAAAAACAAATTTTTGAGTGTCCCTATTTTTGACCCATCGCCAATCATGGTCGCCGGAACAGAATTATGCTATGACGTTAAGAGTTATATAAAAGTTATTTGTGCCGAATATTATTCAGATATCTTCATCTATATGAGATTTTCTTGCCTTTCAGCGGTTTTAGGAAGGGGGTTTATATGGGACCTATAGTTAATTTTGGACCTACCAGCACAACATTTTATCACGACATAGTACTTGTCGTAAAAGTTATTGTCGCCAATTTTTATGTCAATACCAGCATTTATTAGAAAGTTACAACTTTAAAGGCTATTTTCTGGAGTAGTATTTGAATGAGTGCTATGGTCAAATATGGACCGATACCAATTATATTTGTTTAGATCATTAAGACTGCAAAAAAATAATTTTTGATCAAATTTCAACCTAATACCAACATAATAAGATGATACATTTAGTTGAATTTATAGTAATACAATATCGTACGTGACGACGTTTAACAGCTTATAAAATTTTTATTATACCTATTTAAAAAAAAATTCCGGTCAATATTTTTTTGCAACAAATATCTTGCTTTGAACTTTTATTTTGAAACACGTACGACTGATCAAATACCAATGACATAGACAAATGATGTTTTCGCACCACGTACGTGACATTTAAATAGCACCCAAAGCAAACCAAAAAATATACCGCTAATCAAACTATATATTTGGTCTCTCCTCGTGAATTTTGTTCATTGTTGCTGTAACATTAATTTTAAGGTATAATTCTAATGTTACCAGTATCTGTATTTAATCGGCAGAAAAGTGAAAATTGTTGATTGCAGTTACTAAAAATGAATCAAAGAGATAGTCAGTTTTAACTTTTATTTTTTGCTCTTTAAAAATTGTAATAAGCTGTAAACCCCTTTGCATAGTAAAGTTTGAGTGTTTTTTTACTTTCTACCATATTCGAAAAATAGTTTCAAGGCTATTTATTTTTTGAGTCGTGGTTGACATTCTCATGGAAATGCCCATATGCCCATTAAGCAACACGAAACTTTGACTGCGTGGCGAGAGCGAACGAAAGCAAAAAGGAATTAAAAAATAACGGGATCTAGTCCAGCATTCTATTCTCTTCACCCTACGGTGGGTAGTTAAAGAAAAAGTGAGTTTTGAAAATTAGCTGTGTGTGAATGTATGTAAAATTCATTATGAACTCGAATCTTCCAAATGGCAAGATGGATTTCGACATTGAGTTATCGTTGTATTGGTCTTTGAAAGCCAAGTGTCGGGTGTCTTTAATGCAGTTGGGGTCAGTAATGTTAACTTTTATTTTTTATAAACGTACAGCCTTCTAAAACCTACCGTTTTTAGAAAGAAAATACCGTACGCAAAGGGTTTTAATTAATATGTTAACAGCATACATACCAGAGCTGTAAATGAATCATTCATTTTTGAATTAATTCGTGAATCATTCATGCATTGAATTAGCAAATTTTTAATTAATTCTTTTCACACAAATAAATGAATTGAATTAAATTTGAATCAATTCAAACGAATTAGGCAGAAATTAATTTAAAATCGTTTCTAATTCAAATGAATCTGAAAAATGAATTGCAATTCATTTTTCAGATTCATTTGAATTGAATTGATTTTGAATTAATTCAAATGAGTTAAAAAAAAAAATTAACAATTCAAATGAATGAAATCTAAAATGAGTTGCAATCAATCAAATTCTAGAGCAGATCTAGGGGGAATAAAAAATGAAAATTTCTTTTTTCAGTGTTTGGAGTTTATTTCTTCAAGAAGAAATTATTTTTATTTTTATTCTGAACGACAAAACACATTTAATTTTCAAGAGGAAATAAATAATTTAAAAAATAAAATAAAAAACCCAACGAAAAATTTTTTGGTAATGTTATAGGTATTTATTTCAAAAAAATAAAACTATCTTTCACAACTAAACAAAAATCAGAAAAATTACAATGTATGTAGTTCAAAACACAATTGTGTTTCAACAATATGCTAAACATATGCGTTCATTTACTAAAAGAGTGTTATAACAAAAAAAAACACGATTTTGCACAAACGCATTAAAAATTTTTAACTGACAACCAATTTACACTAGGGATGGGCAAATTGAAGAAATATATCGTATCGATATTTTTTAAGAGTATCGATATATATCAATTAAAAATATCGATATATCGATGTATCGAACGTATTAAGCTGAAATTATTACTAAATTTAAAAACTTAATATACCTATGACAATAAATTTTTACATGGGCACAAACGTATTACATATTACAAAAAAATTTTAAAAAAAAGTAAAGAATACAAAAAAGTTTTTACTTATTCGCCATATGAAATTTAAAAAAAAAATTATTAGGATTATATACTGCCGGTAAACAAAATATTTTTTTTATTATTAGCATTCCAACTTTCATGAGTCGATTCTTTGCATAATTCTAAGAACCCTTTCCAGAATATTTTTTCCGCGCTTATTTTTTATTGTCATCTCTTAAAAAACCAAGACAAAACTGAACTGTGTAATCTATGAAAATGTACAATGGAAAAACGCCTTTATTTTCTTAATATTAGTTAAAAAAAACCTATGATGCAATTCTTAAAAAACAACAGTATTGTAAGCAGTTGAGCAACGGTTAAAATGTTGAATTTTATTATAAAGTGATCTTAAAAATATCGAATTCGATAGTCGTAGATAAATATCGATGTATCGATATATCGGTATTATTAATATCGGCGATATATGTATATCGATTATAATTTTTTTAAATATCGATATTTTGATATATCGATATTTATTTCCCATCCCTAATTTACACTGAAAAGAAGGAATCTTATAGACCATATTATCTTCTTACTCGGAGATTATGCAAGTTATTATTATAAAATTTCGACAGAATATGAAGCAGAATATAACGAATATTTCTGCGTAACTAAATCAAAAGTGATGTTTTTGGGAGTTATAACATTCTTTTAGTAAATGGGCAACATATAATGAGTTGGAAATGAATTGTTAATTTTTTTTTTAACTCATTTGAATTAATTCAAAATCAATTCAATTCAAATGAATTGCAATTCATTTTTCAGATTCATTTGAATTTGTCAAAATGAATTGCAATTCATTTTTCAAATTCATTTGAATTAGAAACGAATTTAAATTAATTTCTGCCTAATTCGTTTGAATTGATTCAAATTTAATTCAATTCATTTATTTGTGTGAAAAGAATTAATTCAAAATTTGCTTATTCATTAATGAATTAAAATCAAAAATGAATGATTCATTTACAGCTCTGATACATACATAATTGATAAAACATTTATACAAACCGCAAATGTGTTTTATGAAAAATTTGCATGGAAATTTTTTTTAGAATACATTTGTAACAAATTTATTGTACTTTTTATTGAATACAACAGAAAAATCCTTTTGAATAAAATAGGTACATATAATGATCGTATATTTTTGTTTAAGCTCTAAAATAAAATTTACGATCTTTATTTTTTTAATCCAAATTTCGATAGTTTTAATTAGGCTTAATTAAGTTCATTGAATTTAATTTTCATTAAATTATTTTTATGAAGACAGGAATTTTACAACATGAAATTAATTAAAATTTTATTGATAATTTTTCATTCTTGACTGTGCTGAGAATTAAACCCAGGCTTTCACGGACAGGTTGTCCTGACTAGTTTCGATTGTAACCACACAATCTCTTCGGAGGGGTTTGCCATTTTACTCACACCGCCATTGAAGACGGATGACGCCAATAGTCAAACATCAATCTTTAAACCAAATGGTATTTTACCTTGGTAGATCGAAATTTGCTTTGAATGAATGATTATCTATTTGATTTGATTTACATGTTCCTCCTAACTTCTGTTTTTCGTACTTTTTGTCAAGAATTCTTCTTGAAATCCAAAGTACATTTTAGTTTTTCATGTTTTTGTCTTTCTTTTTTCTTGTTGACCTTTCAGCACAACTTGAAGGACAAATGTAAATTTTATATCATTATATTAAAAAATGGTATATGGTATAACATTTAGCTATTTGTACACCTGACTTTGAACGTCACCTCTCAAAAGAAAAATAAAAATTATAACACCTACACATTGGTGGCTATTCTTAAAAACGCGTCGAAGGAGTGAAAATTTACATGAAAACAAAAACACATTCACAAAAAAATTACAAGAATTGTTTTTATTTATCATACAAAATTTACAGTTTTCAAAAGAGACAAAAACGCGTTAAATTTCTCACGTTAATTAATTTTAGAAGTGTATAGATAACAAAAACAATTTTCGTAAATTTTGTTTTTGTTTTCATGTACAAATTCACTCCTTCGACGCGTTTTCAAGAATAGCCACCATTGTCAACTTTAACAAACGGAGGTGGCTACACTTTTATTTTTTTCACGGGAGAAGCGAAAACTTTACAAAATACATTAATAATAATAAAGCATAGCTGGCGTTTGATTTTTTTTTAATGAAGTCGAAATCACAGGGGTCTCAAAATTTACGTGAACATGTAGTTTGTTAAAACAAACCACAATCAATCAAAAACTTGATTTCGAGTTTTTGTATAGTTACTGGTACGTCTGTTTGCATTAAAGGTGACGATATAAACAAAAAATCAAATTTTTTCTAGACTATCGTTCATTTAATGAAATTACCTTGCTACCTTTAGAGGCCCAAAATTACCGTACAAACCAGTAATTACTGTACGGTTAACATCACTGGTCGGGGTTTTCTCTTTTTTATGTTTATATAATTTTGTACTACTTACTTTTTTAACTTCAAAATTTAGTTTTTCAGCAAAACTGACCGTTTTTCGTATTTGCTGAGCGAATGATTTCTAAACAATGTCAAGATAAATTATCCAGACAAATTCTGTTACATTTCTGGTAAAATTACTTTTATAACTCAACGAAAAAATTTACCACCATTAGTAAAATAAGTTGTGTACAAGTTAAAGAGTGAGCCAGAAAAATCTTATACTTGTATTAAGTTAAATAAAATTTTTAAACCTTTCAATATAAATATTTTCAAAAATACGTAAATTTATTCAAATATTGTAGAAATTCATTTAACATTAAAATGCTGGTATATTACTCGCTATTTATAAATTTATCCACTTTTTCCGGAAAACCGCCTATTAAAGATTTTACAGTTGCTTCCGTTACCGTTTTAGACGTAGTGGTCCACTTGCACTAAAAATCGGACATGTCATGAGATACCGTTCTTGTGTTCTTTAATTCTTTTTACAAGAGCCCAATACCTTTTAACAGGTCGAAGTTCGGGACAGTTGGGTGGATTTGCCTCTCTTTGTACAAAATTGCTTATTGTTTGAATACCACTCAAGGTCCTTTTTTCCGTAGTGGATGATGCCAAATCGGTCCAGAAATATGAAGGCACTCTGTGCTGTTTTAAGAAAAGTAAAAGCCGTTTTGGAATTCACTCCGTAATATATATTGCTGTGCTTATCGTGCCTGATGTCACAACTGCAAATGCTTTACCACACAAGAAATATCTTGGGGAATTTTGTTTGTTTTTTTTTTTTGTGCGGTATTATGCTTTAACATTACCTCGCACATAAAAATCTTGACTGAAGTTGTGAAAAGTCTTCCAGTACATAAGTTTCATCATTCATCACACAACAGGAGTATTTGTATTATACAATTTTAACTCAATTTTTTCGCTCGTTCTTTTGTTCTAAGTTCTTAACCGTATTGCGATCTGGAACTTTCTGACCTTTATACAACTTCAACCCAGCACTAGCTTTGGCTCTGCGCATAAAATCAGATCATTAAACTTTTTTGAAACAGTGTGACGATGAAAATTCAGATATTTTGCTATTTTTTGACGGTCCATATTGGATTTTTTTGAAAACTTTTAATTATTTTAAAAAGTTGTAAATATGTATTATTATTTTTTCACATACTTTTTTTCGGTGTCCATTTTGACCGAAATAACAGTTGAAAATAATATTTGACATATTTTTAATAGCTAATGTTATTAAAAAAAAATAATAATTTGTTGCATCAAGGATAAGTTTTGTCTGGAATAGTATGTATAAGTCTTTTCTGACACTATGTTATTTTCCTTTCGGAAAACAAAGTTAATATTCTTCAAATTTATTGTGTTACATGCCGGGGAGATCCTGATATATTCCTTTAGGCATATCATAAATGAAACTTTTATTTTTGTATACCAAATTCTGTTGTTTAGCAGTAGGGATGAAACAACAATTATTTTAAGAAAAATTGGCCCATAAGACGATTTCTTGGGCAGAAAAATGTAAAACATGCTTCATTATTTAATAATTCATTTACATATATGTTCTAACATGTTTTAAAACATAGCTTTAAGCACCCTAAATATTTTATATCAGTGAAGCCAAAATTAAAGAGTGCTAGTTAGTCAGTAACGTTACAATGTTATACATACGATATATATACAGTAGCGAGCAAGTTTTTTCGTTTTTTACTTGATGTAAGTGCTCTAACAGTACTGCGTAAAGAGCACATTTTCCATACAATTAGACATACAAATTTGTCGTAGAACGCCGTCGTGAAATAAAATCTATTTTATTTTGATATAAACTTTCATACATTTATTAACAGAAAATTAAAAAGAAAAAAAAAAAAACAAATTAAAACAATAAAATGGGAGGCAATTTTAAGTTACTGCCGACGTTTTAATTATGGGCTTTAGGATTTTTGCCTGAAGTTAAAGACTCAAATCTGTTTAAACACTTAATTGCAAAAAAGTATTGAATATTTAAGCTTCGATGATATATTGAAGGTAAGAGAATAATAAGTGTTCAGCTTAAAATAACATCTCACCGACTGAAACGGCAATTCTTCTAGAAAAATTGCTAAATTTTTAAATATGAGCCAATGGACTGTCATTAACGTGCATGTGCGTCCGAATGTAGTTCCACCGCTGAATGTTAATGGTCGATCGTAACTGATATCGGATTCAGATGCGTGTCAGATAATTAGAGAATTACAAAAAAAAGCTGAAACCAATGCAAGCTACATAACTAATAAATAATAATAAGAACAAATAAGGATGTCAGCGAGGGGACAGCGCCCAAAGCACTATATAGAACCGGCTATAAAGCGGATATAAAAGTGAAAAAGCCGGCTTTATCCAAAAAATGTCAAGGCACATCGAAAATTTGCGAAAAAGTATAGAAATTGTAACGTTGAAGACTGGAAACGAGTGATTTGGTCAGACGAGGTAAAAATTAATCGTTTTTAGACGGACGGAATAAGTTATTAAAGGCATCACGTAAAGTTAACTGTTAAACATGGAGGTGGCAGTTAGATGGTGTGGGGATGCTTCACTTGGTGACAGATGGGCCCCACTCTTAAAAAGGTTCCGAATTATGGAAAAAGAAGTCTATTTGAATATTGAAGACAAATTTGCCAGAATTTGTAGACATGACCGCTTACCCATTAAAAAAAGCGTTTAAAAAAAATGCTGTGAACGAAATATCAAAAATTATTTTTGCGTATCTGTATGTGCGAAACGTGAAAAACAGAGTAAATACGGATTCTTTTATATTGTTTCTATCATTCCTATGTTTCTATTTGATACTTTTTGTTAACCTTTTTTTTAAAGAACAGAGTAATGAATAAATGTGAAACGTTTTGTTTTATGTGGTTGCTTCTGTCGCTACCGTATATACATATGTAAATATTAGGGAAGTAACGATACGCCTTTTTGCCGATACGATAACCATACCGATATTCAAAAAGAAATGTCGCCGATACCGATACTGATACGAATATAAAATTTAAGTTCAAGGTAAAATTAACATAACTCAAGTAGAGTAATTTCTTTATTATACAAAATTACAGTGTAAGAGATTATTAATGTTTAAAATTTACTTTAATATTATTTTAATAACAACGAGGTATATCTAGACTTCTTATTTAGCTGAACCACAGCGGAGGATGGACAGAGCAGAGGATCTTTCTTTTCCAAATTTTCCTTTTAGATTTTCACAAATGCTCCAAAGGTCAATTCTTGTAGACCTATCAGAACTTTTACTAGTTATAGTGGTGACCGTGTCTTCAACACTTTCGGAATGCAGAGTCATGTTAAGTAGCTCAATAAGGCGTTTTTTCGATCTACTGTCTTAGAAATTTTCTAGCTTTGTATCGAAGGTAAAGAATTGTAGATAAACAATAGATTTCATTATTCTCTAAACCCTCAAATCTTTCATTCAGAGCTAATGCTACATAAGTCGCCAATTTATGGGACTCTGACCTATTCTGCAGCTCAGTTTATTCATTTATTGTGTTCTCTAATAAGACTATTAACTAGCGAAATAACGTCAGAAAATGTAGCAGTGGCTTTGCTTATGGATTTTGTGGTCTCTTTGAAGTAACCCAAAATTTGTAGCAGGTCCACACCAAGAGTTCAATGCGTCTATGCGTCAGTCAAAAAGTTGTAGTGTAAAATTGTAATAACAAGTTACACAGCAAACGCGTAAAATGCACATAGGCTTTGAAAGCATGAAGTAAGATTACTTTCTACTTTAGAATGCGTCTCGAAAAAAGGAAAAACGCGTGGTGTGGACCGACCTCCAGCTTAAGAATAAAAAGAAACAATTTATTATTATGTTTGATTTTTTGCTATTCGTTGGTAAGGCATAAAATAAGCATTGAAAATTAAATTGTTTTTTTTTTAAACTATAAAAAAAAGTATCGACAGTAAAATATCGCCGATACCGATATATCGGCAAATGTGAAGTATCGCCAATATATCGGTATTCGTTACGTGCCAAGTAAATATGTTAAAAAAATTTTATGTAAAGAACGTATAATTTATAAGTTACCTACAAAAGGTTTTTAATATTAAGAAATTACAATAACTAATAGTATTTTATTTGTTAGTGTATTTAATTATATTAGTAACTATTCTACAGATTTAATACTAATTTCATTTGACTTTCTAAAACATTTAACAGTATGGCCTATAATTACTGCCAAGCAATAAACTGCAGCTAAAGCTACGAAATAAAATCCATACACTATGTACTGATTTCTAGTGACCAACCCGAATCCTACTGATTCGGTGACAACAACTAAAGTTAAAATCGTCTGTAATACTAAAGCTACTAAAGTGTTAATGCCAAATATTAAACCAAAGCTATCGTCACTTAAATTCTGTGCTACTATTGCACTTGATAATGTTATAACAAAGAAATAAAATACACCAAATAAAACATACATAACATAAGCTAACCAAAGTAAATTTGTCATGGCTGATATTATGATAAAAGCACCCATAAGTGTGGAACATATTGTTAGAATCCACATATGCCATCTTTTATCTTGTGCAGCATTCATAACACCAGCAATCATTGCTGCAACTGCACCTAAAAGTGTAACGGTAGCTTCCACACCTCCATTGTAGAAACTTTCATGATTTTCATCGATCTCTTTCCACAGGATTTGGGCGTAGGATATTACTTGCAGTTGACCACATGTTGCAAAAGACCACCAAATGCTCCACTTTAGTACAGAACGATTAGAATAGGCAGTGACCGTGTGTTTGAGTAGTAGACTTGAAGCTCTTCGCCATGAAAATGTAGGCCTTACTATTGTGATCGGCGTTTCTTCGGTTGAGGCATTAGCTTATATTGAGAAATTAAAAAAAAAAAAATAGAAAGTTAACGAATATTTATTTATACATACATCACAGAAAAAAAAATAAAAACTTGTCTCTAATTACCCAATAGAATCAAGCAAACAGTTTGTTCATTTGTTCACCTATTACCAAAATGATTATATAGATTACTAAAAACTTTAAAAATTGAAAATTGTGAATATTTTTTTTTTTTTTTTTCAATAAATGATATTTTAATTAAAAGAATGACCAAAAAATGTGTCTTACAATGATTTAATTAAATATAGCTCAGGTTTTGACCATTCCCAACAACAATTCTACAAGTTTAAATTATTTTATTTCAAACGAAAAAATCAATTAAGATTATTTGTTACTTAATTAATATTTTAATTAAAAATGTTAATATATAATGTTAATTAATATTTTAATTAAAAATGTTAATTAAATCAAAATTATTTTTTTAAGTTTCTTTTAACTAAAAAAACAATTGATTCAATTATCACATGGATTAAATTGAAATACAAGTTTAAATTATTTTATTTCAAACGAAAAAATCAATTAAGATTATTTGTTACTTAATAAATATTTTAATTAAAAATGTTAATTAAATCAAAATTATTTTTTTAAGTTTCTTTTAACTAAAAAAACAATTGATTCAATTATCACATGGATTAAATTGAAATACTTTTTTAAAAATTTTTAAATTGATAAAAAACTTCTGATCATTTCTTCTGTGATATGAGGGCGGTTAAAACGGCAATAAGTTTTCTTAAGATATTAAATAATCCAAATTTCGATATTTTAATCAGGTTTAAGTTCATTGAATTTAATTTTCATTAAATTATTTTTCTGAAGATAGGAATTTTACAACATGAAATGAATTAAAATTTTATTGAAAATTTTTCATTCTTGACTGATCTGGGAATTGAACCCGGCTTTCACGGACAGGTTGCCCAGACTAGTTTCGATTGTAACCGCACAATATCTTCAGAGGGGTTTGCCGTTTTACACTCACCGCCATTGACGATGGATGACGTAGATCGAAATTTGTTTTGAGTGTAAAACGGCAAACCCCTCTGAAGAGATTATGTGGTTAAAATTGAAACTAGTCAGGGCAACCTGTCCGTGAAAATCGGGTTCAATTTCCAGCTCAGTCAAGAATGAAAAATTATCAATAAAATTTTAATTAATTTCATGATGTAAAATTCCTATCTTCATAAAAATAATTTAATGAAAATTAAATTCAATGAACTTAAGCCTGATTGAAATATCGAAATTTGGATTTAAAACCATTAACAGTTCAATAAAATAACCACAATACTAATTATTGATATTAAATAATATAATTTTCCTTTCACCACTTTATAAGGATATTTTTGCAAAACATTTAAAATTTAAATAAAACGGGTTTTTTTTTTGGTTTGAGCAACTTTTGTAGGTTTATTATTAAGCTTGACAAATATTTTAGATTGTTTCTTCTGCTTATCATTATTTTCAAAGCTACTATATTTGTCCGTGCCGAATCGTTGATACCCCTACCATCACCGTTAATCGGTTTACCGATTAATTACTACCCGATTAACTGATCGGTTAATTTAAAATTGGTTATTTTCGATTAACGATTAAACCGGTTAATTTCTGTCGATTAACCCACGTAACAAACTTTTTAATTTTTTATAGAATTATAACATATTTTTTTGAGTTTTTAATTATTTGTTTCGTTTCATATACAAAAGGTTTGTGTTTTAATAAATATATCGATGAACCGGCAGTTAGTGCTTGCTGTCAACAATTTTTGTTTCACATACTTTTTATATGTATGTGTTTAGTTCTTTGTTTCTTCTCATATCAATCTTTTAACAGAATTAACCGAAACAATTAGAAGTGTTAAAAACTTAAAAAAAAATGTTAATAGGACTCTAATGGCATAATGGAAAATTGTATACGTTTAGAGAAATCCAGGATAAGGACTGAGAAATTAGATATTCTGTATTTTGGGTTGATTTCGATTTCTCCAACATCTACGATAAGTAAATGAATTTTTTTCAAGTCAAGTTTTAAAAAAATAAAGAAAAGAATCGTTTTAATTCTAAATATTTAAGACAAATAAATTTAATAAAAGTTTATTTTTTAAGATCTCCATAAACTATTGAAATAACTAATAAAATGATTTCACAGTTTATTTTTTAAAGGCTAGCTTACACGGTAATACAATGTATTACGGCATGCCAAAAAATTATGTAGAATGACAAGCGGTCGGTAAATGTTCATTTTCCAAACCATTTTAGAAACTCATTATACCAGAGGTGTATTTTAACAGTATATATAACATTTTTATAAAATTACAAAAACAACATAAATCAACTCAGGGAATTTTCATGTTGTTTTTGTAAATATTGTAAAACTGTAACCATTTGCTTTTTTGTTATTAACTCAGCTGTTCCGTGTAAACATAAAAAATATTTTCAACAGATTTTATTTTTTTATTTTACAAACGGAGAGAATTTCATAATATTTTGATTCTACAAATTCGTAATAAGGAGTGCGTACAAAAAAAATATGCAACTTATTTTCTTTATAGAAATAAAACGAAGTGATGAATTTTTTTATTTTATATTTAGATAAAAGCAAATAGTATTGAAATTCATTTATATCCAAAATAATTATAACTTCAATGTGTTTTAACAAAAAATTAAATTTTTTCTTTAATTCCTTTCATTAGGGCTTTTATTGTGTCATTTGTTACCATTTTGCAGGCAATTGTCCACTTTCTCTTAAATTCTTTTTCATTTTTAACAAAACCTTTTGTGTCCCTCAAATGTTTTTTTGCTAATGCCCAATACCTCTCAATAGGGCGGAGTTCTGGGCAATTTGGTGGATTAGCTTCTTTAGGTACATAAATAACATTATTGGTATTGTACCACTCAATAGCTTTATTGCTATAGTGACAAGTTGCAAGATCTGGCCAGAAAAATGTGGTTACCCTATGTTTATTTAAAAATGGTAGCAAGCGCTTTTGGAGACACTCGCTAATGTAAATATCGGAGTTAATAGAGCCGTTAGTACTGAAGGTGGGGCTTCTTTCACCACATGTGCAAGTTACCAAACAAATTTTCGGGAACTTTGATTTTTTTTTTGTACGCGAAATTTTTCTTCAACGTTTCCTCTAGAATTGGCAATATAGAATTCTTGACCTGAAAGCTGCGTAAAATCAGCCAATACATATGTTTCATCATCCATTACACAGCACTCACGATTATCGAAAAATTATTTTTGTAAAGTTTTTGCTCTTTTTTTAGCCTCAAAATTTTTCTTTGCATGTCTGTCAGGCACTTTTTGCACTTTAACAGCCGTATTCAAAACAGAAAGTTAGCCACAGTTTGTACACTTCGTACAACGAGCTGCTAACTAGAATGCGGATTAAGCTAAGCAGCTTGTTAGCATAGAGTTTATCTATATATATAAAATTGTAACGTTACTGACTGACGGACTGACTGACTGATTCATCATCGCACAGCCTAAACGCCTGAAGCTAAAAACTTGAAATTTGGACCAGGGGTTGGTCTCTCCCCAAATCGATCCACTAAGACGGGATTTTTGGAAATTCGAATGTTTAGGGGGTAAAAAAGGGCAAAAACGGGTAAATTCGGTACCCTTATATCTCTAAAACTAAAAGAGATACAAAAAAAATTTAATACTTATCGTTGTTCTTTAGAAAAATAAGCGGATAGGTGTCTGGTACTTTTTGGAAATTCAGCCCTTTAACGGAGTAAACGGGTAAAACCTGCATTTTGGTACTTTTTTTGTCACCCCATCTATCTTTTAAACCCATAAACATAGAAATAAGGGTTAAATCACATTTGAAACTTATCTAAAAAATCCAAATACGATTTTGGTACTTTTTTGAAATTCGGACGTTTAAGGGGTAAAAAGCGTAACTATTTTTGGTACTTTTTTTATAAAACATTTTTTTTTATTTATTGACATAAACGTATTAAATTATGGGTACCCACTACAATATTGAAATTTTTCATGCTTCAATGGGGAGGAAAAAAGTACCAAAAAGGGGAAATACGGAGTAAACGGGTAAAATCTGTATTTTGGTACTTTTTTTGTCACCACATCTATCTTTTAAACCCATAAACATAGAAATAAGGGTTATATCACATTTGAAACTTATCTAAAAAATCCAAATACAAATTTGGTACTTTTTCGAAATTCGGATGTTTAGGGGGTAAAAACCGTTACTATTTTTGGTACTTTTTTTACAAAACATTTTTTTTTATTCATTGACATATACGTATTAAATTATGGGCTCCTACTACAATATTGAAATTTTTTATGCTTCAATGGGGAGAAAAAAAGTACCAAAAAGGGGAAATAAGGGAAATTTAATTTCTTAGTCTGACAATTTTTTTAATTATCGTTAATATTGGACCTTGAAACATAAACTTCAACATGCAATGTCCTGAGTGGATAAGAACCTCTGAGGATACTTTTTGGTATTTTTTGATCTTCAACTGGTACTTTTTTAATTTCCGTTAGTATTCGACCTAGAAACATAAAACTAAACATACAAAGTCCTGAGTGAATAAGAATTTGTTAGAGGGATCTTTTTGGTACTTTTTCATTCTTTAACTGGTACTTTTTTAATTTTCTTTGAGGCAGGTCTCTCGCCAAATCGATCACGCTGACCTCATATCTGCTAAGCTAAAGGAGATACAAAAAAATTTTATACTTATTGTTGTTCAATAGAAAAAAAGGCGGTAAAAACGGAAATTCGCTAACCTCATATCTGCTAAACTAAAAGGGATACAAAAAAATTTAATACCTATTATTGTTCATTAAAAATAAGCGGACAGGTGTCTAGCACTTTTTTGAAATAAGGAGTAAACGGATAAAACCTGTATTTTAAAACTTTTTTGCTATGCCATCTATCTTTTAAACCAATAAACATTAAAATAAAAAATATATCACATTCGTAACTTATCTAAAAAATACAAATACAAATTTGCTGCGTTTCGAAATTCGAACGTTTAAGTGGTGAAAATCGTACCTAATTCTGTTATTTTTTTCAAAACATTTTTCTTCATCTACCTATATAATATAAAATTGTAAAGTTACTGCCTGATTCATCATCGCACGACCTAAACGCCTGAACTAAAATGCTGAAACTTGCCCGGGAGGTTGGCCTCTCGCGAAATCGATTACATATGATGGGAGTTTTGGAAATTGTTATGGTTAGAGGGTAAAAAAGGTTATAACGGGAAATTCCCTAACCTGATGTTCATTAAAATAATAAGCGGTTAGGTTTGGTGGTACTTTTTTGAAATTATACCCTTTTGTGGAGTAAACCTGTATTTTAAACTTTTTTGCCACTCCATCTATCTATTAAACCAATAAACATTGAAATAAAAAAATATCACATTCGTAACGTATATAAAAAATACAAATAAAAATTTTCGAAATATGAACGTTTAGACGTACAAATCGTCCCTTTACAAAGTAGCAGGTTAAAACCTAGAAACATAAACTTTGGCGTAAAAATATGTCCACATAAGAAAAAGGGGCGCTAACGAAGTAGCGGGTTAAATGCTAGTTAAAAATAAATTTTATCCGTCTGCTAACTTTTAATAAATCAACTCTGAATATTAATGATGCCACATTATAATACTCAAAAATGCAACACGTTTTCCATTAATCATCGCTGGTTTTGTCATTTCAATTCTTTTTTTTATTTTTTTTATTTTCCCTCTATATAAAATTTTGAAATGTTTTTAAATTAAAATATATTTAAAAAAGGACTCTAAACTAAAAAAAACAGTGTATTAAAAAAAACAAACAAAATTATTCAACATAAAACGGCTGTTTATCACAAGTTGGCAAACGTTTGGTAAGTGTATAATGAATAAACTTTGTGCTAACTTCATGCCAAATTTTCGTTATGAATACGGCTGTAAATGTCTGACAAAAGTTTCAGAACACCCAACTTTTTGTGCTACTTTTCTCCCTGAAATATTAGGGTGTATTGAAAAAGTCCGTATTATTTTGTTTGCTTTCTTTTGGTCAGAAAATCGTTTCTTTCTTCTACTTCCACGATTTCTTTCAATGCGAAAAAGCTCTTTGTATTGTTTTTTCACTTTAGAAACTGTATTTCGGTTAACACCTACGAGCCTAGCTATTGTTTTTTGCGAACAGCGCGGTTTTTTATTTAAAATTTCAATTATTTTCTTCCGATATTCTTGTTTGGGGTCCATTTTCAAAAAAACTAATTTCGTTATAGTTATGACATTTAACACGTGGCTAATGAGACAAATGAGCAACAAAACCAATGTAACAGTATTAATTTTTTGTAATTATTGTAAAAGTTATAAGCCTTAAAGTATGCCTAGATTTTTTCGTGCGCACTCCTTACATTGTATAACCGTGTAAACTGGCCTTAATTAATACATAATATTTTTCTATTAATTAAAAAATATGTATTACATATTTATGAATTATTTTTTTGTTTGCTTGTTTTAGTTCAAGAATTACATTATGTTTGTTATTTTATTGTTGTTTTTACTAATGAACTCCAAATAATAAATAATTTATGCATTCTTATTTATTGAAATTACTTAATTTATAAAAAAAAACTTTATTAACCGGTTAACCGATCAATTTCAAAATTAATCGATTATTAACCGATTAAACCAAAACCTCGGTTAATTAATCGAGCGATTAACCGATTAAAGAAAAAGCCCGATTAAATGAATATCCTAGTTTCTAGTATTAAAAATATTTAAAAAACATGAATCTGCGGTAAAATTAAAAAATCTTATATAAGTTAAACCATTGAAATTTATAATACCGAAACTTTTTTTCAAATTTGAATGCCACTTTTGGAGCACTCTATAACCGCGTCAACAAATGTGATACATGGTTTTAAAGAATGTCTTCTATCAATATCTTTTTAATTTTGATATCCTTATTACATCAAAAGTTATGATTTTGCAACGGAAAAATCAAAACGAGCCACTGTGCGTCGTAAGTATGTACGACGTAAAGCCGTATATTTTTAAAATCTATTTACCCACAATTCCATTGTAAACGTATTTTGTTTTCTTTTGAAAAAATTATTAGATGTGTAGCCGCCAAAACCGCTAAACCGAACTTCATGAAACTTTAACAGTATATTACTAATGGTCTGGAAGGAAATATAGGCTATATATATTTTTTGAAATTTTGAGTGGGCGTGGCACCTCCCATACAAAGACAATATAAATATATGTATATCCGGAGAACGGAAAGACCTAAAGTTTAAACCAATCAAATTTAGTACAAGCATCTTAGTTGTCAATACACAACATCTGACAAAATTTGGGCGGGATTGGATAAGTGGGCGTGGCACTAAATAGATTTATTTATATCTATAGAACGACAAGAAAAAAATTGTCCAAATTTTGTACACATATATTGGTTATCAATACACATCTACTCTAAAAAAATGGGCGGGATTAGGATGGTGGGCGTGGCATCTCCCATAAAAATACATTATAGATTTATGTATATCTGGAGAACGACAAGAGCCAAAATTTCCAAATTACGTACAAGCATATTGGTTATCAATACACAACATCGGACAAAATATGGGCGCGATTGGAGAAGTGGGCGTGGCACAAAGTATGTTTATTTATATAAAGAGCGGTGGTATTAGTAAAATTTTCCAAATTTGGTATACATATCTGGGTCATCTATACATAGCCTCTAGAAAAACTGACGTGACTGGACAAGTGGGCGTGGCACCCCCCATATAATGACATAGATTTCTTTATATCTAGAAAACGGCAGAAGCCAAAGTTCCCAAAATAGGTACAAGCATCTTGGTTATCAATACACAACATCCGACAAAATGTGGGAGGGCTTGGAGAACTGGACGTGGCACAAAATTCATTTATTGATATCTGTAGAATTGTCGGACAAAATTTTTCCAAATAGCTTGGTTATCAACACACAACCTCGCGAAAAAATGGATGGGATTGGAAAAGTGGGAGTGGCATTTCCCATACAAAGAGATTGTAGATATCTTTATATCTGGGGCCCGGCAAGGTCCACAATTTCCAAATAAGGTACAAATATCTTGTTAGGTTGAAGATGTGAAAGAATAGTAAGAGAAAATTTTTCCAAATTTAGTACACATAGCGGGGTTATTGATACGCAACATCTGAAAAAAGAAGGTGGGGGTGGATATCTGGGCGTCTAGAGAACGGTTTTAGCTAAAGCTGGAACAAATAGATTGGTGATCAGTACGCACCATCAGTCAAAAAGTGGGCGGTATTATATAGTTGGGCATGGCACAAAATAGAATCCCGTATATTTGAAGAACAGTAAGTTAAAAAATTTTCCAAATTTTATACCATTAGAATGGTTATCAATATACAGATAGCATTTGCAAAAAATGTGCGGGATTAGAGAAGTGGGCGTGGATCAGACTAGATTTCTGTATATCTAGAGAATGGCCATAGCTACAATTTACAAATTTGGAACAAATAGCTTGGTTATAAATGAACAATATATCTTATATCTATTTGTTCAATACAAATACCATATGTGACAGCGCATAGAGAAAGGGACCTAAAGGTAAAAAAAAAATAAATTTTTACTTTTTTTTTTGATGTGGACAACATCTGAGCGCGTTTTCAAGATTGACCAACACATTCATGACGTCATGAGATGTGTCGCTTTCAAATGAGACCAATACCAACACGCTCAGTGATGGTACACCAAAGATACACGTATTTAAATCTTTAAAATGGTTTTAAATGGTTTTAAATGGTTTTTACGCTTAGGTCCCTTTCTATTTTGCGCGTCACATATAGATTTCTGTACAACTTATAGGTGTGTTCCACAAGATCTCGGGCAAGTTCGGACTAATGAGAGTAAAATGAAAATTACTCTCTGAATTTGCCAAAACTACCCAAAATTGCTGGAACGTCTTTAAATACTAATGATGCTTACTTTTCAAATTAAGATCTATTTTAATGATTTAAGACGCTTAAAAGTCATAACATTATAAAACCAAAACATTTACATCATTGTCATTTTTTATATTTTGTTTTCTGTTACACAGGGTCTCCTGAAATAAGATATAAGATTTTTATATCAGCAAACGTCAAATTCAATCGCAGAGAGTATTATAAAATAGTTGAATTCTTGTGAAAAGTGCTTAAAAATAATATTAAACACTTAAAACAGAGAATAAACTAAAAAAAGAATCAAAAACGACACAAGTTTACTGTACGAAAATCAGTAAATTATGAAATCTTATAAGATACATGTTCCCCTTGTTTAAGATTAAGATTAACATGAAGAAATGTGCTCTCTCATTCTGCCGACGTGTTCTCACATATTATATCAGATATTATCTCAGGTGGAGACCCTGTGTAAGGGAAATATGCAGGGCTGTGGAGTCGGAGTCGCAGTACCCAAAAAAACGCGTGACTCCGACTCCAAAATTTTTCGGCATAAAAAATTTAAAAAAATTTCTAATATTTTCCAATATAAAAATTCTTCGAAATTGGCGATGCAATATATTGCAGATCAATATGAATAAGTAGATTTTAATTTATTTTATGAGAAATAATTGATTCAAGTACTTTACTATTTAAGTATATTTTTTATACGTGCGGGAAAAAGTCTAAATTACATTAGCAAAACTTATACTCAGTTTCTGATCTAGTTGAAAAAAGATGTGTGATTTTTTAAATAATTTACTCCTGCTAAAAAATGATAATGACAGGAATTGGCAATAATTTTAATATCAGAATTTTTTAACCATCAACGCTGAAATATTTTCAACATTGTACAGAATAAGTGTTGCTATAGCGCAAAAATACTAGTATGTATTAGAAAAATTGTGACGTAAAATTATTTCTCTTTTGTGTAGAAACATCTTTATCGGCCAGCCTTTAATTCCTACCATAACACTCATGTTTTTCTTATGCACATTACGCGGGGATTCTCATAATTCGTTTAATAAAGATGTTTCTACACAAAAGAGAAATAATTTTACTTCTCATTCATTTCGCATCACGGTTAGAGTAGGAGTCGGAGTCGTGAGTCGGAGTCGCACTTAAAAAATTTCAGCGTTTGGAGTCGGAGTCGGAGTTAGTACTTTTTTCGGACGACTCCACAGCCCTGGAAATATGTATGCAATTTACCACTTTAATTTTTTTATTAAAATTTTACATTTTGCTTTCTAATATATTTTTTAATAAAAATTAAACTTTTTCTTTTGTTTGTTAATTTCCTGATTAATTTTTCAGTTTCAAATTAAAAAAAACAGCTGATTGTTTATTCTTGTCCGAACTTACCCAAATAAAAAGTTCGTGAAAATTTGTACAGGAAATTAAAAAAATACTCTCTCAATTACTCTCTTAATTGCACAAAAATTGTTATGTGGAACGCTTTTGGGTAACTTTGTGCAAGTTCGGACTGTTTCGTTATGCATCTGGAACAAAGCTTATAATTGGTAACAGTAAGAGTATTTAAACTTGGTACAAATAATTTCATAAACAATGCACGAGATCTGTATTAAAAAAATTACATATTTTATAAAATGAGGGTAGCGAAGCGCACTTGGTTAAGCTAGTTTTTATATAAAATTATATTTTATTCAATTTATTGTCTATTTGAAATTGACTTCTGATTTTAATTTGGTATTACAAAATTGTTGTATTACGAAATTTAAAAAAAATAAAATAAATTTATTTGATTTTTGATGCTTGTTCCCTAGACTTCAGATAATTGTTATATTTTAATATAACATATAAATTTTAAATATATGAACACAAAACAACGACAATAACCATGCAAAATGTTACTTGATTAAGTCTAGAAACTATAACATTTATTCGTATTTATTTCTTTGGCCAATTAATTATTAATTTTCAGTTTATTTTTCTTTTTAAGCTAATAAGACCTAATGATATTGATGTAAATGAAAACTAATTTATTACATTTCACCCGACGTTTCGTCACTTTTTTGGTGGCTTTTTCAACAGTCGTCTATTTAAATAAAAATAATAAAGGACAACATTAATACAAAATATTTTTCACAACAAGCAAACACAACTTACAAAAATTATATATTATTTTACATTAAAAACATCAGATTTCTAATAAAATTAAATTGCACAAAAACATTTAACAAAAAACAGTAAAGCACAACTTAAAATTATTATCACAGAATTAATTATATTGTGGTTCTATAACTAGCGCTAATGTTGTCAATATCTTCATTGTGGTTCATTATGTTTTGTTGTATTCTCAAGCTTTCTATCGTATATCTCTTCCTCTCTTTTCGTTCAAAATCCAACACTCTCACTTGTTCTGATTCAAAGGAGTGAGATTTTGAAATCATGTGTTGTAATAATGCACCAGTTTCTCTCCTCCTCAATATATCATTTTGATGTTCTCCCACTCTCGTTTTTGTTGTACCTATATAAATTTTGTCACAATTCTGATCGTCCCTTCCGTTACACTTTTCTTCGTAACCAACATTATTCTGTTGAAGTTTTTCTATTGGCGCCTTAACTCTTGAAAATATTGCACCTAAAGTTGAATTCGGTACGTATGCAAAGTTTATTTGTTCTGATTTTATTGTTGTCCTTATGTGTCTATTATCCGTCAAGCCTGGTATGTATTTTACACTGTAAAAATGTTTGTCTTTTTCTGGGTTTCTGTCATTATTAATGTTTTTGTATTGTACATATTTTTCTGTATCGCTGATAAGTGTATTTTTTAAATTTTTAGGAAAACTATTACTAACTAATATTTCCGAGATTTTGTCGATATTTTTGTTATGATATTGCGGGTCGCTTATATTTAATACTCTTGATATAAAATTTTTTGCTGTATTAATTATCTGGTTTTTGGGTTGTGTCGCGTTGTAATTCATTATTCTGCCAGATGAAGTTTCCTTAGCGTACCAGTCAAACGTAACAAAATCCTGCTCCCTACGTAGCCTGGTATCATATCCCGATAAAATCGTTTTGATACATTAGCGCCCATACTATTTATAAACTTAGAGAACAAAATTTGGCCCGGTTATTTCTTATATATAAGGAGCATAACATATTTAAAATGGGCCAAATCGGACCATTATTTCACCTGGCCTCCGGTACAAAAGATTTGGGATTTTTAATACTAAGGTGAAGGGTTTATATGATTCGGCACAGACTTATATAGCACGTTTACTTGTTTTAAATTTAATTAATATCAATTTCAAAATTAATATCTTATGCTGTTATTTTGGCCATTGTTTATGTTAAGAAAATTCATCAAATTCCGATAAATACTAGATTCTACCTAAAAATTTTAAAACAAGTTTTAAACTTTATTATCAAAGTTGTTTGTGGGAATACTATTATTTATTAAAAAATTTTGTTTGTTGTGCTTAATTCCCTTTTTAAATAATTGATAAAAAGTACTGAAATTTATTGTTGGAGGATAAGCTGTTCCTATGCGCATTTCACTGGTTGCTTAGGCCAGATCATCAGGAAACGTTCTCCTAAATAATTTTAGAAAAGCCAAAGCTATCAGCAAACAAAACTACAGAGGGAATGAGAATTACCTACAAACACTCAAAAAGTCTTGTTTGCAACGATATCAAAGCTTAAACAAAATACCAAACAATAAATCAGTGTTGAGTTTTTATCTTTTTTACATTTCCCGCTACAATTAGTTAGAATTCTCCCAACATTAATTGTAGTTGTAAATGGGTAAAGAAAAAACATATTAAAAACAAAAACAAAGTGCTTTTATTGTTTTCGCAAGAAATCAAAATAAAAACAATTTGCCAGTTCAGTTTTTTATGCACGTGCACTTGCTAAAATTTATTATCAAAGTTGTTTGTGGGAATACTATTATTTATTAAAAAATTTTGTTTGTTGTGCTTAATTCCCTTTTTAAATAATTGATAAAAAGTACTGAAATTTATTGTTGGAGGATAAGCTGTTCCTATGCGCATTTCACTGGTTGCTTAGGCCAGATCATCAGGAAACGTTCTCCTAAATAATTTTAGAAAAGCCAAAGCTATCAGCAAACAAAACTACAGAGGGAATGAGAATTACCTACAAACACTCAAAAAGTCTTGTTTGCAACGATATCAAAGCTTAAACAAAATACCAAACAATAAATCAGTGTTGAGTTTTTATCTTTTTTACATTTCCCGCTACAATTAGTTAGAATTCTCCCAACATTAATTGTAGTTGTAAATGGGTAAAGAAAAAACATATTAAAAACAAAAACAAAGTGCTTTTATTGTTTTCGCAAGAAATCAAAATAAAAACAATTTGCCAGTTCAGTTTTTTATGCACGTGCACTTGCTAAAATTTATTATCAAAGTTGTTTGTGGGAATACTATTATTTATTAAAAAATTTTGTTTGTTGTGCTTAATTCCCTTTTTAAATAATTGATAAAAAGTACTGAAATTTATTGTTGGAGGATAAGCTGTTCCTATGCGCATTTCACTGGTTGCTTAGGCCAGATCATCAGGAAACGTTCTCCTAAATAATTTTAGAAAAGCCAAAGCTATCAGCAAACAAAACTACAGAGGGAATGAGAATTACCTACAAACACTCAAAAAGTCTTGTTTGCAACGATATCAAAGCTTAAACAAAATACCAAACAATAAATCAGTGTTGAGTTTTTATCTTTTTTACATTTCCCGCTACAATTAGTTAGAATTCTCCCAACATTAATTGTAGTTGTAAATGGGTAAAGAAAAAACATATTAAAAACAAAAACAAAGTGCTTTTATTGTTTTCGCAAGAAATCAAAATAAAAACAATTTGCCAGTTCAGTTTTTTATGCACGTGCACTTGCTAAAATTTATTATCAAAGTTGTTTGTGGGAATACTATTATTTATTAAAAAATTTTGTTTGTTGTGCTTAATTCCCTTTTTAAATAATTGATAAAAAGTACTGAAATTTATTGTTGGAGGATAAGCTGTTCCTATGCGCATTTCACTGGTTGCTTAGGCCAGATCATCAGGAAACGTTCTCCTAAATAATTTTAGAAAAGCCAAAGCTATCAGCAAACAAAACTACAGAGGGAATGAGAATTACCTACAAACACTCAAAAAGTCTTGTTTGCAACGATATCAAAGCTTAAACAAAATACCAAACAATAAATCAGTGTTGAGTTTTTATCTTTTTTACATTTCCCGCTACAATTAGTTAGAATTCTCCCAACATTAATTGTAGTTGTAAATGGGTAAAGAAAAAACATATTAAAAACAAAAACAAAGTGCTTTTATTGTTTTCGCAAGAAATCAAAATAAAAACAATTTGCCAGTTCAGTTTTTTATGCACGTGCACTTGCTAAAATTTATTATCAAAGTTGTTTGTGGGAATACTATTATTTATTAAAAAATTTTGTTTGTTGTGCTTAATTCCCTTTTTAAATAATTGATAAAAAGTACTGAAATTTATTGTTGGAGGATAAGCTGTTCCTATGCGCATTCCACTGGTTGCTTAGGCCAGATCATCAGGAAACGTTCTCCTAAATAATTTTAGAAAAGCCAAAGCTATCAGCGGGAAATGTAAAAAAGATAAAAACTCAACACTGATTTATTGTTTGGTATTTTGTTTAAGCTTTGATATCGTTGCAAACAAGACTTTTTGAGTGTTTGTAGGTAATTCTCATTCCCTCTGTAGTTTTGTTTGCTGATAGCTTTGGCTTTTCTAAAATTATTTAGGAGAACGTTTCCTGATGATCTGGCCTAAGCAACCAGTGAAATGCGCATAGGAACAGCTTATCCTCCAACAATAAATTTCAGTACTTTTTATCAATTATTTAAAAAGGGAATTAAGCACAACAAACAAAATTTTTTAATAAATAATAGTATTCCCACAAACAACTTTGATAATAAATTTTAGCAAGTGCACGTGCATAAAAAACTGAACTGGCAAATTGTTTTTATTTTGATTTCTTGCGAAAACAATAAAAGCACTTTGTTTTTGTTTTTAATATGTTTTTTCTTTACCCATTTACAACTACAATTAATGTTGGGAGAATTCTAACTAATTGTAGCGGGAAATGTAAAAAAGATAAAAACTCAACACTGATTTATTGTTTGGTATTTTGTTTAAGCTTTGATATCGTTGCAAACAAGACTTTTTGAGTGTTTGTAGGTAATTCTCATTCCCTCTGTAGTTTTGTTTGCTGATAGCTTTGGCTTTTCTAAAATTATTTAGGAGAACGTTTCCTGATGATCTGGCCTAAGCAACCAGTGAAATGCGCATAGGAACAGCTTATCCTCCAACAATAAATTTCAGTACTTTTTATCAATTATTTAAAAAGGGAATTAAGCACAACAAACAAAATTTTTTAATAAATAATAGTATTCCCACAAACAACTTTGATAATAAATTTTAGCAAGTGCACGTGCATAAAAAACTGAACTGGCAAATTGTTTTTATTTTGATTTCTTGCGAAAACAATAAAAGCACTTTGTTTTTGTTTTTAATATGTTTTTTCTTTACCCATTTACAACTACAATTAATGTTGGGAGAATTCTAACTAATTGTAGCGGGAAATGTAAAAAAGATAAAAACTCAACACTGATTTATTGTTTGGTATTTTGTTTAAGCTTTGATATCGTTGCAAACAAGACTTTTTGAGTGTTTGTAGGTAATTCTCATTCCCTCTGTAGTTTTGTTTGCTGATAGCTTTGGCTTTTCTAAAATTATTTAGGAGAACGTTTCCTGATGATCTGGCCTAAGCAACCAGTGAAATGCGCATAGGAACAGCTTATCCTCCAACAATAAATTTCAGTACTTTTTATCAATTATTTAAAAAGGGAATTAAGCACAACAAACAAAATTTTTTAATAAATAATAGTATTCCCACAAACAACTTTGATAATAAATTTTAGCAAGTGCACGTGCATAAAAAACTGAACTGGCAAATTGTTTTTATTTTGATTTCTTGCGAAAACAATAAAAGCACTTTGTTTTTGTTTTTAATATGTTTTTTCTTTACCCATTTACAACTACAATTAATGTTGGGAGAATTCTAACTAATTGTAGCGGGAAATGTAAAAAAGATAAAAACTCAACACTGATTTATTGTTTGGTATTTTGTTTAAGCTTTGATATCGTTGCAAACAAGACTTTTTGAGTGTTTGTAGGTAATTCTCATTCCCTCTGTAGTTTTGTTTGCTGATAGCTTTGGCTTTTCTAAAATTATTTAGGAGAACGTTTCCTGATGATCTGGCCTAAGCAACCAGTGAAATGCGCATAGGAACAGCTTATCCTCCAACAATAAATTTCAGTACTTTTTATCAATTATTTAAAAAGGGAATTAAGCACAACAAACAAAATTTTTTAATAAATAATAGTATTCCCACAAACAACTTTGATAATAAATTTTAGCAAGTGCACGTGCATAAAAAACTGAACTGGCAAATTGTTTTTATTTTGATTTCTTGCGAAAACAATAAAAGCACTTTGTTTTTGTTTTTAATATGTTTTTTCTTTACCCATTTACAACTACAATTAATGTTGGGAGAATTCTAACTAATTGTAGCGGGAAATGTAAAAAAGATAAAAACTCAACACTGATTTATTGTTTGGTATTTTGTTTAAGCTTTGATATCGTTGCAAACAAGACTTTTTGAGTGTTTGTAGGTAATTCTCATTCCCTCTGTAGTTTTGTTTGCTGATAGCTTTGGCTTTTCTAAAATTATTTAGGAGAACGTTTCCTGATGATCTGGCCTAAGCAACCAGTGAAATGCGCATAGGAACAGCTTATCCTCCAACAATAAATTTCAGTACTTTTTATCAATTATTTAAAAAGGGAATTAAGCACAACAAACAAAATTTTTTAATAAATAATAGTATTCCCACAAACAACTTTGATAATAAATTTTAGCAAGTGCACGTGCATAAAAAACTGAACTGGCAAATTGTTTTTATTTTGATTTCTTGCGAAAACAATAAAAGCACTTTGTTTTTGTTTTTAATATGTTTTTTCTTTACCCATTTACAACTACAATTAATGTTGGGAGAATTCTAACTAATTGTAGCGGGAAATGTAAAAAAGATAAAAACTCAACACTGATTTATTGTTTGGTATTTTGTTTAAGCTTTGATATCGTTGCAAACAAGACTTTTTGAGTGTTTGTAGGTAATTCTCATTCCCTCTGTAGTTTTGTTTGCTGATAGCTTTGGCTTTTCTAAAATTATTTAGGAGAACGTTTCCTGATGATCTGGCCTAAGCAACCAGTGAAATGCGCATAGGAACAGCTTATCCTCCAACAATAAATTTCAGTACTTTTTATCAATTATTTAAAAAGGGAATTAAGCACAACAAAAAAAATTTTTTAATAAATAATAGTATTCCCACAAACAACTTTGATAATAAATTTTAGCAAGTGCACGTGCATAAAAAACTGAACTGGCAAATTGTTTTTATTTTGATTTCTTGCGAAAACAATAAAAGCACTTTGTTTTTGTTTTTAATATGTTTTTTCTTTACCCATTTACAACTACAATTAATGTTGGGAGAATTCTAACTAATTGTAGCGGGAAATGTAAAAAAGATAAAAACTCAACACTGATTTATTGTTTGGTATTTTGTTTAAGCTTTGATATCGTTGCAAACAAGACTTTTTGAGTGTTTGTAGGTAATTCTCATTCCCTCTGTAGTTTTGTTTGCTGATAGCTTTGGCTTTTCTAAAATTATTTAGGAGAACGTTTCCTGATGATCTGGCCTAAGCAACCAGTGAAATGCGCATAGGAACAGCTTATCCTCCAACAATAAATTTCAGTACTTTTTATCAATTATTTAAAAAGGGAATTAAGCACAACAAACAAAATTTTTTAATAAATAATAGTATTCCCACAAACAACTTTGATAATAAATTTTAGCAAGTGCACGTGCATAAAAAACTGAACTGGCAAATTGTTTTTATTTTGATTTCTTGCGAAAACAATAAAAGCACTTTGTTTTTGTTTTTAATATGTTTTTTCTTTACCCATTTACAACTACAATTAATGTTGGGAGAATTCTAACTAATTGTAGCGGGAAATGTAAAAAAGATAAAAACTCAACACTGATTTATTGTTTGGTATTTTGTTTAAGCTTTGATATCGTTGCAAACAAGACTTTTTGAGTGTTTGTAGGTAATTCTCATTCCCTCTGTAGTTTTGTTTGCTGATAGCTTTGGCTTTTCTAAAATTATTTAGGAGAACGTTTCCTGATGATCTGGCCTAAGCAACCAGTGAAATGCGCATAGGAACAGCTTATCCTCCAACAATAAATTTCAGTACTTTTTATCAATTATTTAAAAAGGGAATTAAGCACAACAAACAAAATTTTTTAATAAATAATAGTATTCCCACAAACAACTTTGATAATAAATTTTAGCAAGTGCACGTGCATAAAAAACTGAACTGGCAAATTGTTTTTATTTTGATTTCTTGCGAAAACAATAAAAGCACTTTGTTTTTGTTTTTAATATGTTTTTTCTTTACCCATTTACAACTACAATTAATGTTGGGAGAATTCTAACTAATTGTAGCGGGAAATGTAAAAAAGATAAAAACTCAACACTGATTTATTGTTTGGTATTTTGTTTAAGCTTTGATATCGTTGCAAACAAGACTTTTTGAGTGTTTGTAGGTAATTCTCATTCCCTCTGTAGTTTTGTTTGCTGATAGCTTTGGCTTTTCTAAAATTATTTAGGAGAACGTTTCCTGATGATCTGGCCTAAGCAACCAGTGAAATGCGCATAGGAACAGCTTATCCTCCAACAATAAATTTCAGTACTTTTTATCAATTATTTAAAAAGGGAATTAAGCACAACAAACAAAATTTTTTAATAAATAATAGTATTCCCACAAACAACTTTGATAATAAATTTTAGCAAGTGCACGTGCATAAAAAACTGAACTGGCAAATTGTTTTTATTTTGATTTCTTGCGAAAACAATAAAAGCACTTTGTTTTTGTTTTTAATATGTTTTTTCTTTACCCATTTACAACTACAATTAATGTTGGGAGAATTCTAACTAATTGTAGCGGGAAATGTAAAAAAGATAAAAACTCAACACTGATTTATTGTTTGGTATTTTGTTTAAGCTTTGATATCGTTGCAAACAAGACTTTTTGAGTGTTTGTAGGTAATTCTCATTCCCTCTGTAGTTTTGTTTGCTGATAGCTTTGGCTTTTCTAAAATTATTTAGGAGAACGTTTCCTGATGATCTGGCCTAAGCAACCAGTGAAATGCGCATAGGAACAGCTTATCCTCCAACAATAAATTTCAGTACTTTTTATCAATTATTTAAAAAGGGAATTAAGCACAACAAAAAAAAATTTTTAATAAATAATAGTATTCCCACAAACAACTTTGATAATAAATTTTAGCAAGTGCACGTGCATAAAAAACTGAACTGGCAAATTGTTTTTATTTTGATTTCTTGCGAAAACAATAAAAGCACTTTGTTTTTGTTTTTAATATGTTTTTTCTTTACCCATTTACAACTACAATTAATGTTGGGAGAATTCTAACTAATTGTAGCGGGAAATGTAAAAAAGATAAAAACTCAACACTGATTTATTGTTTGGTATTTTGTTTAAGCTTTGATATCGTTGCAAACAAGACTTTTTGAGTGTTTGTAGGTAATTCTCATTCCCTCTGTAGTTTTGTTTGCTGATAGCTTTGGCTTTTCTAAAATTATTTAGGAGAACGTTTCCTGATGATCTGGCCTAAGCAACCAGTGAAATGCGCATAGGAACAGCTTATCCTCCAACAATAAATTTCAGTACTTTTTATCAATTATTTAAAAAGGGAATTAAGCACAACAAACAAAATTTTTTAATAAATAATAGTATTCCCACAAACAACTTTGATAATAAATTTTAGCAAGTGCACGTGCATAAAAAACTGAACTGGCAAATTGTTTTTATTTTGATTTCTTGCGAAAACAATAAAAGCACTTTGTTTTTGTTTTTAATATGTTTTTTCTTTACCCATTTACAACTACAATTAATGTTGGGAGAATTCTAACTAATTGTAGCGGGAAATGTAAAAAAGATAAAAACTCAACACTGATTTATTGTTTGGTATTTTGTTTAAGCTTTGATATCGTTGCAAACAAGACTTTTTGAGTGTTTGTAGGTAATTCTCATTCCCTCTGTAGTTTTGTTTGCTGATAGCTTTGGCTTTTCTAAAATTATTTAGGAGAACGTTTCCTGATGATCTGGCCTAAGCAACCAGTGAAATGCGCATAGGAACAGCTTATCCTCCAACAATAAATTTCAGTACTTTTTATCAATTATTTAAAAAGGGAATTAAGCACAACAAACAAAATTTTTTAATAAATAATAGTATTCCCACAAACAACTTTGATAATAAATTTTAGCAAGTGCACGTGCATAAAAAACTGAACTGGCAAATTGTTTTTATTTTGATTTCTTGCGAAAACAATAAAAGCACTTTGTTTTTGTTTTTAATATGTTTTTTCTTTACCCATTTACAACTACAATTAATGTTGGGAGAATTCTAACTAATTGTAGCGGGAAATGTAAAAAAGATAAAAACTCAACACTGATTTATTGTTTGGTATTTTGTTTAAGCTTTGATATCGTTGCAAACAAGACTTTTTGAGTGTTTGTAGGTAATTCTCATTCCCTCTGTAGTTTTGTTTGCTGATAGCTTTGGCTTTTCTAAAATTATTTAGGAGAACGTTTCCTGATGATCTGGCCTAAGCAACCAGTGAAATGCGCATAGGAACAGCTTATCCTCCAACAATAAATTTCAGTACTTTTTATCAATTATTTAAAAAGGGAATTAAGCACAACAAAAAAAATTTTTTAATAAATAATAGTATTCCCACAAACAACTTTGATAATAAATTTTAGCAAGTGCACGTGCATAAAAAACTGAACTGGCAAATTGTTTTTATTTTGATTTCTTGCGAAAACAATAAAAGCACTTTGTTTTTGTTTTTAATATGTTTTTTCTTTACCCATTTACAACTACAATTAATGTTGGGAGAATTCTAACTAATTGTAGCGGGAAATGTAAAAAAGATAAAAACTCAACACTGATTTATTGTTTGGTATTTTGTTTAAGCTTTGATATCGTTGCAAACAAGACTTTTTGAGTGTTTGTAGGTAATTCTCATTCCCTCTGTAGTTTTGTTTGCTGATAGCTTTGGCTTTTCTAAAATTATTTAGGAGAACGTTTCCTGATGATCTGGCCTAAGCAACCAGTGAAATGCGCATAGGAACAGCTTATCCTCCAACAATAAATTTCAGTACTTTTTATCAATTATTTAAAAAGGGAATTAAGCACAACAAACAAAATTTTTTAATAAATAATAGTATTCCCACAAACAACTTTGATAATAAATTTTAGCAAGTGCACGTGCATAAAAAACTGAACTGGCAAATTGTTTTTATTTTGATTTCTTGCGAAAACAATAAAAGCACTTTGTTTTTGTTTTTAATATGTTTTTTCTTTACCCATTTACAACTACAATTAATGTTGGGAGAATTCTAACTAATTGTAGCGGGAAATGTAAAAAAGATAAAAACTCAACACTGATTTATTGTTTGGTATTTTGTTTAAGCTTTGATATCGTTGCAAACAAGACTTTTTGAGTGTTTGTAGGTAATTCTCATTCCCTCTGTAGTTTTGTTTGCTGATAGCTTTGGCTTTTCTAAAATTATTTAGGAGAACGTTTCCTGATGATCTGGCCTAAGCAACCAGTGAAATGCGCATAGGAACAGCTTATCCTCCAACAATAAATTTCAGTACTTTTTATCAATTATTTAAAAAGGGAATTAAGCACAACAAACAAAATTTTTTAATAAATAATAGTATTCCCACAAACAACTTTGATAATAAATTTTAGCAAGTGCACGTGCATAAAAAACTGAACTGGCAAATTGTTTTTATTTTGATTTCTTGCGAAAACAATAAAAGCACTTTGTTTTTGTTTTTAATATGTTTTTTCTTTACCCATTTACAACTACAATTAATGTTGGGAGAATTCTAACTAATTGTAGCGGGAAATGTAAAAAAGATAAAAACTCAACACTGATTTATTGTTTGGTATTTTGTTTAAGCTTTGATATCGTTGCAAACAAGACTTTTTGAGTGTTTGTAGGTAATTCTCATTCCCTCTGTAGTTTTGTTTGCTGATAGCTTTGGCTTTTCTAAAATTATTTAGGAGAACGTTTCCTGATGATCTGGCCTAAGCAACCAGTGAAATGCGCATAGGAACAGCTTATCCTCCAACAATAAATTTCAGTACTTTTTATCAATTATTTAAAAAGGGAATTAAGCACAACAAACAAAATTTTTTAATAAATAATAGTATTCCCACAAACAACTTTGATAATAAATTTTAGCAAGTGCACGTGCATAAAAAACTGAACTGGCAAATTGTTTTTATTTTGATTTCTTGCGAAAACAATAAAAGCACTTTGTTTTTGTTTTTAATATGTTTTTTCTTTACCCATTTACAACTACAATTAATGTTGGGAGAATTCTAACTAATTGTAGCGGGAAATGTAAAAAAGATAAAAACTCAACACTGATTTATTGTTTGGTATTTTGTTTAAGCTTTGATATCGTTGCAAACAAGACTTTTTGAGTGTTTGTAGGTAATTCTCATTCCCTCTGTAGTTTTGTTTGCTGATAGCTTTGGCTTTTCTAAAATTATTTAGGAGAACGTTTCCTGATGATCTGGCCTAAGCAACCAGTGAAATGCGCATAGGAACAGCTTATCCTCCAACAATAAATTTCAGTACTTTTTATCAATTATTTAAAAAGGGAATTAAGCACAACAAACAAAATTTTTTAATAAATAATAGTATTCCCACAAACAACTTTGATAATAAATTTTAGCAAGTGCACGTGCATAAAAAACTGAACTGGCAAATTGTTTTTATTTTGATTTCTTGCGAAAACAATAAAAGCACTTTGTTTTTGTTTTTAATATGTTTTTTCTTTACCCATTTACAACTACAATTAATGTTGGGAGAATTCTAACTAATTGTAGCGGGAAATGTAAAAAAGATAAAAACTCAACACTGATTTATTGTTTGGTATTTTGTTTAAGCTTTGATATCGTTGCAAACAAGACTTTTTGAGTGTTTGTAGGTAATTCTCATTCCCTCTGTAGTTTTGTTTGCTGATAGCTTTGGCTTTTCTAAAATTATTTAGGAGAACGTTTCCTGATGATCTGGCCTAAGCAACCAGTGAAATGCGCATAGGAACAGCTTATCCTCCAACAATAAATTTCAGTACTTTTTATCAATTATTTAAAAAGGGAATTAAGCACAACAAACAAAATTTTTTAATAAATAATAGTATTCCCACAAACAACTTTGATAATAAATTTTAGCAAGTGCACGTGCATAAAAAACTGAACTGGCAAATTGTTTTTATTTTGATTTCTTGCGAAAACAATAAAAGCACTTTGTTTTTGTTTTTAATATGTTTTTTCTTTACCCATTTACAACTACAATTAATGTTGGGAGAATTCTAACTAATTGTAGCGGGAAATGTAAAAAAGATAAAAACTCAACACTGATTTATTGTTTGGTATTTTGTTTAAGCTTTGATATCGTTGCAAACAAGACTTTTTGAGTGTTTGTAGGTAATTCTCATTCCCTCTGTAGTTTTGTTTGCTGATAGCTTTGGCTTTTCTAAAATTATTTAGGAGAACGTTTCCTGATGATCTGGCCTAAGCAACCAGTGAAATGCGCATAGGAACAGCTTATCCTCCAACAATAAATTTCAGTACTTTTTATCAATTATTTAAAAAGGGAATTAAGCACAACAAAAAAAAATTTTTAATAAATAATAGTATTCCCACAAACAACTTTGATAATAAATTTTAGCAAGTGCACGTGCATAAAAAACTGAACTGGCAAATTGTTTTTATTTTGATTTCTTGCGAAAACAATAAAAGCACTTTGTTTTTGTTTTTAATATGTTTTTTCTTTACCCATTTACAACTACAATTAATGTTGGGAGAATTCTAACTAATTGTAGCGGGAAATGTAAAAAAGATAAAAACTCAACACTGATTTATTGTTTGGTATTTTGTTTAAGCTTTGATATCGTTGCAAACAAGACTTTTTGAGTGTTTGTAGGTAATTCTCATTCCCTCTGTAGTTTTGTTTGCTGATAGCTTTGGCTTTTCTAAAATTATTTAGGAGAACGTTTCCTGATGATCTGGCCTAAGCAACCAGTGAAATGCGCATAGGAACAGCTTATCCTCCAACAATAAATTTCAGTACTTTTTATCAATTATTTAAAAAGGGAATTAAGCACAACAAACAAAATTTTTTAATAAATAATAGTATTCCCACAAACAACTTTGATAATAAATTTTAGCAAGTGCACGTGCATAAAAAACTGAACTGGCAAATTGTTTTTATTTTGATTTCTTGCGAAAACAATAAAAGCACTTTGTTTTTGTTTTTAATATGTTTTTTCTTTACCCATTTACAACTACAATTAATGTTGGGAGAATTCTAACTAATTGTAGCGGGAAATGTAAAAAAGATAAAAACTCAACACTGATTTATTGTTTGGTATTTTGTTTAAGCTTTGATATCGTTGCAAACAAGACTTTTTGAGTGTTTGTAGGTAATTCTCATTCCCTCTGTAGTTTTGTTTGCTGATAGCTTTGGCTTTTCTAAAATTATTTAGGAGAACGTTTCCTGATGATCTGGCCTAAGCAACCAGTGAAATGCGCATAGGAACAGCTTATCCTCCAACAATAAATTTCAGTACTTTTTATCAATTATTTAAAAAGGGAATTAAGCACAACAAACAAAATTTTTTAATAAATAATAGTATTCCCACAAACAACTTTGATAATAAATTTTAGCAAGTGCACGTGCATAAAAAACTGAACTGGCAAATTGTTTTTATTTTGATTTCTTGCGAAAACAATAAAAGCACTTTGTTTTTGTTTTTAATATGTTTTTTCTTTACCCATTTACAACTACAATTAATGTTGGGAGAATTCTAACTAATTGTAGCGGGAAATGTAAAAAAGATAAAAACTCAACACTGATTTATTGTTTGGTATTTTGTTTAAGCTTTGATATCGTTGCAAACAAGACTTTTTGAGTGTTTGTAGGTAATTCTCATTCCCTCTGTAGTTTTGTTTGCTGATAGCTTTGGCTTTTCTAAAATTATTTAGGAGAACGTTTCCTGATGATCTGGCCTAAGCAACCAGTGAAATGCGCATAGGAACAGCTTATCCTCCAACAATAAATTTCAGTACTTTTTATCAATTATTTAAAAAGGGAATTAAGCACAACAAACAAAATTTTTTAACAAGTTTTAAACTTTGGGGATTTTGTAAATTCCGAAAATCCCGGGATTTTAATTTTCAAAATTTTGGAAATTGCGATTTTGAAAATCCCGTGGTTTTTAGAATTTTCCGGTTGTCTTCCCTATTATACTGCAAAAATCATGTATGCTTAATTTTTTGTGGTGGACTTACCTATCCTTTCTAATGCTAACTCGGAATTATAATTTTCTAAAGCCAGCGTAGGTGGAATATTGTCAACGCTTCTTTTCGCAATATTATCACCAGCGTTATAAAAGTAAATGCTTTGCTGAACGGGCGGCAAAGCGAGTGCAATAACCAATGAAACAATTTGGGAAGCAAACGATATATAATGTAAACCACGATAATTTAAACTGCCGGTTGACACCAAGACCTGGGCGAAAATACCTCCCAAAAATTTTCCACACAGTATTGCAGAACGTGTATGACCTGATACAATTTGGTAGCGTGATTTTTCCACCTTTGCATATATATACGTGTAGTAGGCTACCTCACTTGCCATAAAGGTACCATAGAATATTTGTCCAATGATTAACTCCCATACCGTATAAGTCCACAACAAAATGGCAAAGAGTATAATGCCAGCAATGGCTGAGAGTATAATTATGGCTTTATAACGTAGAATATCTGTTACCAAAAACACAAAAATTAATTGAACTAACACAGAATACGTGCCAAAAGGATAAATTTCTCGATTTAATTCTTCGCTTGTTATATTACGATTTGGCCCCGTTAGATATTCAACTACGAATGGTTCAGAGGGTCGCATTTCGCGAAAGAAACCGAATGAGCACAATAAAAGGGATATACGTAACCATGTTTGCATTTTTTTTTTATTTATAAAATTTATAAGTTTAAACCTCTATAATACATTGGCTTTTAATATTTCTTGTTACTTTTTGTAGCAGTTTTGTTTATGGTAAATCTTTTGCTTTTCTCACTTTTTTGTTGGTTTTACTTGTTTTGGAATAAATATTTTATATTAACGTAACTTGGTCTCACTTTGCACCGCTCCGCAACGTGTACAACTTGTGAACTGGGAATGTCAACAAAAAATGGTTTATGTACTGCCGAAAATAAATAAAAAACAATCGTTTTATCGTCACAATTTCATTTTAGTTTAGCTATACGTGCTCGTAAAAATCTTGATAAATCGAACCATATGAAACTCATTTCTCCCAACAATAGCTAAAATTTAACTGATACTGCAGATACTCTTTTTCTTTAATACAGCGACTTTGCTCATTTTGGTTTGTTTAACAATTTTTTGATCCAGTGCTGCCACTTCGTGGGTAATTACCCGAATTGGGTGTAATTTTTACAGTCATTAGGTATAGGTCAGGTGTAATCTGATAGTTTTGTTTTTAGAACAGATACAAGTTTTTTTAAGGTAACTGAAATCTATATGTATTAGTACTTCGTAATATGAGTCGTTGTCATTCTGTTCCGAAAAAACTGTAGAGAATTTAATATTGTGTAGTTACCCAAATAAAATCAAGATTTGAAATCAGTGGTGAAATTGGCCATTACGTATACCAATAAATCGTAGGTCTTAAAATTTGCTTCCCTTCTCACAGTTCGAGGAGTGGAAGTAGATCTCATTATTTAAAGTTTCTTGTATAATTTTTTATGAATTTTTTTTTTAGTTTTAAGTGTTTTTTGCTAATTTTTTTTTTTACTATATGAATCTAAATAGTATGACTAATACTGATCTCCTTGTGAAAGTTCTTTATAAAATAAAATGTAAATATTCAGGTTTAATTTCATTTGGATCAGGTAATTTTTCTTTATCTTAAGTGTAATTTTGAATTTTGTTGCGGTAACGCTGGTTTGATCAGATGTCTACATTCTCGCTTCTCTGAAATTCTTACATGTTCATACATAAATATCGCACTTGATTAGCAACAGCGTATTAACTCAAAATTTTTATTTATTCACTTTTTGGAAATTTCTTTAGAAAACATCGATGCGTAATATTCTTATCTACGCGCTGTAAAAATATCGTGCTACTTTGTAAAATTTTGGGTAATAAAACGGTTGGTTTAAAAATTCTTTTTCATATGCCTTTAATATAAAATTCAAAATTGGTTTGCTTCTACTGAAAATTTTGAGTTAACACCCTCTTCTTGATTAAGTGCGATATGTATTTATGTATAAAAAAAAACTATTTAAAGTTTTTTTTTTGAACTGTGTCTAAAATAAAAATATATTATATTTCTCATTTGTTAACCATTTATTTAAGTTTTTTCGCTTGAGATCATTATTTGATTTTTTTTCAATTAACTATTTACGAGTACAACAATTAATTAAATGACAAATAACATATTTGTTTAATGATTTATTTGTATACAATGATAATACAAGATAGAAATATTGTTGGAATGAAACTTTTTTTAATTATAATCTGGTAGATAAAATTTCATGGCATTTATTTTTTAATATGGTTTTTCAATGATATTGAATGTACAATATTGGCTTCCAATGTTTCAAGAGTTGCTGGCTTATCGGCATACACCAATGACTTAACATAGCCCCATAAAAAGTAATCCAGAGGCTTTAAATCGCACGAACAAGGGGGCCAGATTCTGCAATAAATCAATTGTTGAGCTCGCTGTATGGCAAGTTGCGCCATCTCGTGAAACAAAATATCGTTGATGTTTTGCTGTATCCAATAATTGTTATATTTAAGCTTTTATAAAAGGAAGTCTCAAAAAGTAACTTTTAAAGTTTTTTTACACCTCAACTTTACGAGCCATCGCTATGTTTGATCAACAAACTGGTTTTTTCAATATTTTTAATACAACCTCCAACTTTTAGTTATACCCTCCACAACTAGTTTGTCATTCCGTGTGAAACTTTTTTAATATTTACCTAAGACTCCATAAATGTATGTATATTTTTAATAATTCTAAGTCGATTTACTGCTGATAAGCCAAGCTTATACATATGTATTTAACTATTGAAAATAATTCATATCCTCCTAGATTTAGGAAACATTTATAATATTTCAGGGACCGAAAATAACAGTTATTTTGAAATTTTAAAACAAAAAAAGCATATAGAATTCACCATTGGCAAAATGATTTAAGTATACCATATTGATCCTTATGAACTTTTCTATGATAAAATATTATAATTTTTAAAGTTTTGATTTTTATTTTTTTTGATCAAAAATTACAGTTATTTTTTGATTTATATTTTTTTTTTTGGACAAAAGTAACAGTTATTTTTTGATTTTTATTTTTTTCAACAAAAATAACAGTTATTTTTTGATTTTTATTGTTTCGATTAAAAATAAAAGTTATTTTATAATTTTCATTTTTTTTGAACAAAAATAACAATTATTTTTTGATTTTTATTTTTTCGAGCAAAAATAAAATTATTCTTTACAGAAATGTACGTGTTATAATTATTGAGTTGTCTTTAAATATTTATTTAAATGTGTGATCATCATTGGGATATCTTATAAATATTTAGAGTCAACCAAATAATTATAAAACGTACATTTCTGTAAAGAATAACATTTATTTTTGCTCGAAAAAATAATAATGAAAAAAGAATTGTTATTTTTGTTCAAAAAAATAAAAATCATAAAATAACTGTTATTTTTGGTCGAAAAAATAAAAATAACTTTTACTTTAGTCCAAAAAAAAAAATATAAATCAAAAAATAACTGTAATTTTTGTTCAAAAAAATAAATATCAACACATAACTGTTATCATCTGACTTTCATGAAAAAAGGAATAACTGTTACGGTCCCTGTAATATTTGATATAGAAATAATAATAAAAAATATTGGTGCAAAATTGTTTTTAGTTCTCGTAAGAAGTTTAGGATGGAAATCCAGCAAAATCGGTTCAGTAACAAGAACCTCCCTAAAAAACTGATAATTTTGTTGCAAAAACTAACGTAAATGGTGGCAGAATGCACGGAATCCACGAAGTTGGAGAATAGACTCAAAATTTAGCGACTGACTTAGCATTAGATATAAATAAAAGATTTGAAACCTATTGTTTATCTACAATTCTTGACCCTCGATACAATGCTCAAACATTTCAAAGACAATCGACTTCAATCATATCGAAAAAACCTCTTATTGATCTAATTAACATGTCTCTGCACTCCGAAAGTGTTGAAAACAGGGTCATCCTTACAGGTGTTACAAGTTCTCATAAGTCTAAAAGAACTGGCCTTTGGAGCGTTTGTGAAAAATTTATAAGAGCATCCGAGGAGGATGAGCCTCTCTGAATCCTCTGCTGTGATTCTGCTAAAGAAGAATTCGAAAGATGTCCTTATATTTTCTAATATTTCTAGAGATGCATTTCCATTTGTTTACGGCCGCTATGACACGTTATACCCAAACGTAAAAAAATAGCGTATACATTCTCAAGTTTTTAAATTGTTCTGTCGCATCTGCGAGACTATTTTCCACAACAGGTCTGGTTCGTCTATCTCTGCAAAAGTTGAGAATAATATAATAAATAATTTTTAATAATAATGATTAAATTTTTATATTTTTAATAAATCATTTAAACTTGGGTATTTTCCGACTATTTGGAAGCAATCGTTTATTATAACTATGTTAAAATCTGGATTAAAAGCTGATATCTCAAATGACAGAGGAATGGCTAAACTTAGTGTTATACCACTAAGTTTAGCCACTACACTATTACATCAGGCATTATCTGTATTGTCTCCATTCCACCATGGATTCTCTAAATACGATCAAGAATCACAAATCTTTTAGAATTTGCGACTATAGTTACCGAAGGATTTATAGCTGGCAAACAAACCGACGTTATTTACATTGATTTTAGTAAAGCGTTCGACAAAGTAAATCACAATTTATTCGTGTATAAGCTTAATGGATTAGGATTTAGCAATTCGCTAACGACAAAATGGCTTCAGATTTATATAACGAATATAAATCAATGTGTAAGGTTCCGTATTACGTATTCCAACTACACAGCTGTCATCTTGGGCCGCTCTTATCTATATGGGGGATTTCATGTCAAGTGGTGAGTTTATGGTGAGTTTATTTCTGTTTTTAAGGGAGAAGCACTAAAATTCGAAGAGGCGTTGCTAATGGTATGTTCAGACCTAACAATTATTTGACGAAATAATAAAAAAAAGCGTGACCAGTAAATTGATCAAACTTTAACTTTATTTTTAACAATTTTTATTGATTTACTAAAATGTATTTGTAACAAGATAATCGTATAATGTAATTTCGAAAGTGTTAAATGATGATCTTGACATCAAATAAAACAACCTTGGATTAGCTAAAGGATTTTATAATGATAGGGCAGAGCGTGATCAGCTATGAAAGGTCTTAGCAAAAGAACTAACTATCATTAGTCCTTCAGAAAAATGTCCTTCTGCTTGAAAAAAGGTTTGAACTAATTAGAAAGCCTGCATTCGCAAAAAATTGTCCTAGAACAGAGCGGATATGTTAGCATCTGGTGGTAGTCCTAAGCATACATTTCATCTAAAGACGATGCAGTTGCAAAGCTTTGCGATCTTTATAGAGCTTTCGAGGGTTTAAAAGGTGCACGATCATTCGGCGTTTCTAGAAAAGAGACAAATCAGCCCATTGAATTGGGATACTTATATGCCAATAGTTTAGAAGATACATTTTCAGATGATACGTCAGATGAAGTTGCAGAGTCCAAATGAAAAGTAAGTGGTTGGGAAGCAATACAACATGATTTTATGAAGTTCAAAAATAAAAAAAAAATTTAAATTTTGCAAGAGCAAAAATAAATTTTGATTTCTTTAAATAGTTGTTTAAAACAAAATGAAAATCAAATCATCATGAAAATAAAGTTTCATTACGTTTCTAGAACACAGTGAAATTGTATATATGGAATTAAAAAGTATTTCACTTTCATTTTGTAGTGGAATATAGAACCCAGGCGAAAGTTAAACATGACCACAACGGAATTATGGCTGGTTCCATAAGGAAAACGTGCCTTTCCATTGGCTGTTTACAACCTTAGACTTTCATGAAATTTACAAAAATAATTAAGAATGTGGTATTTGGTATACGAAAACAATAAAAAAATACAAATATTTACATTTTCAAGCATTTTTTTAAATTTATTTGCACCGTCGAAATCAAATTTTATTTCGCTGAAAAATTCGTTGCACAACGAAATTTTCGACAGTGCTGCCTGTTCTTCAGGTCTCGCTGCTACAACATCAACTGATAATACAAAATGTTCATTCGATAGTCGGTGTTCGATATCCAGCGAAAATCGTTTGTCGAATTAAGCTCATAATAGGGGCCATATCTAGTTTTACTTAGTTCTTGTTATGTACAGACAAGCAAAAAGTAAACCCCCTAAAACCCCTTAAATACAAAATTTATGAGCCGCAAATGTTTCCCCAAGGAATTAGTACCCCTGAACTTGCTTTGCGTTCGTTTTGCAATATTACAAAACTAAATTAAAATAAAACTGAACAAAAGCAAAAAATAAAAAGAGATATTTTAAACACTGACTTTAAGTACAAAATAAAGAGATTAAAAAATATTTAATTTTTAATAAAAATTTGCTCTCCTCAAAACTTATGAAACATGATAGTAGGCATTTTAATCAACAAACTGAAAATATTTTCAACCGTTAGATTTTTCCTTAGGAGGGTTTTCCGCGAGAACGAAGCCGCGAGCAAATGCTGGTAGCCACATACATATATATATGCACACAATAATTTTGTTCTCTTTCTCTTTTGCTACTTAGATTTGTTCTCGTGAATTTATTACATTAAATAAACTGTTATTGCATCAACGAACACACAATTTTAACAACGATAACAGTAATAAAACAATTAATAACAACAACTCAATAAAAACACCAATATCATCATGTTCGTCCGGCAAGCGTTATCAATGTGAAATATGTTCGGCATTCTTTTCAACATCAAGCAATTTAAAATCACACAAATTTACACATACCAATCAAAGAGAATATCAATGTAAAAATTGTCTAGTAACGTTTAAATCTCCAAGAGATTTAAAACGTCACGAGCCGGCACATAAGACAATTAAAGATATTTACTGTACGATCTGTGAAAAGGCATTTACGAGACGTGAATCACTTAATGCTCATATGATTACAGTACATCGTAAAATACGAAAACATAAATGTACAGATTGTGAAAAGGTTTTTGGCAAAAGGTCAAATTTAATTAATCACATGAGGTGAGTACACTTAATATCTTTGACTCGGTGTAATTATGATAATTAATGTGTATTTTACAATCCTTTTTTTTTTTTTGCAGAATTCACAGTGGAGAGAAACCATTTGAATGTATCTCTTGTTCCTGGAAATTCGCACAGTCTTCAGCATTAAAGAGACATATGAAAAAGCATGTTAAAAGGTAAATTTTTTTAATATGAAAGAGAATATTTAAAATTTCACAAAGTCCAAAATATTTGTTCCATGTCAAATCGACCAAGGGTGGGACCCGACCCCTTTAGATTTTAATGAAATTTGGTGTGAAGGTTCCTTTCATCTTATAAGCCCCAAGTTACTAAAAATTATTTTTTTAAAATTTTTTGTTATTGTGTTGCCAAAAGGTTATAGAATAAATAGAAGTAAGATTTGAATATTTTGCGGCAGTGGTTATAGAAGAAAATATGAAATTTGTTGAAAACTTTAAGGGTATTCAGTTGAGATTTTTTTGATTGCGAAATTGGAAAAATGTAAGAATGCAACTCTTAGAGGGAGTTTACACGGTGTCTATTCAGACATGTCTGTTTTCTTCATTCCCTTTTGAACATGCTTCCAATAACCTATTGTCTTTTCACGATGTCTTTCCAAACATGTCTGTTTTCATGTCTAATTGTCTAATAGCCATATACATAAAAACTAATAAACATGAAAATTCATAAAAAAAACATGAAAACTCGTTTCGTGTCTGTTTGACAAACCCTTTTTCTTCTCTACCCCGATCGCCTACAAACAAAACAGACGTGTTTGTCAGACATGTCTGAATAGACACCGTGTAAACTCCCTCTTAGTTTCAACAACCGCAAGGCAAAAGTTTCAACAACCGCTAGGCAAAAGTTTTACACTAAAAGTTGCAATTCAAACAACCTTTAACCAATTAAAAAAACAGGTATGAAAGTTACAACATTGCTATAAAAATTCAAAAGTTACATATGCAACTAATTTGAACTTTTGTCATGACCTTTGATGTGCTATGGTTCCCTAGGTTAGGTTAGGTTAAGAAGGGTTATGCGCCCAATAGCGCACCTCCACTTGCAGAACAATGCGGTCCATTGTGAATCCCTTAAGTAAGGAGATAGAGAAAAGAAAGATTTGAAGAAGGAAAGAAGTAAACAGATAAATAGAGTAAAAAGATATAAGTTAGCACTACGTAGGAAAGTTACTCCCTCTACAGTCCGCTCAACAGAAACATTCGTCTTATTTCCCTGACAAACCCCAGTAAATCGACTGGATTACAGCGATGCACCCCAGTTCGTCGTGAAATCTATCCCCCAGCCATTTCTCTCTGAGACCCTGCACTCTAGGACAGTGGCACAGTACATGCTCAACCGTCTCTAGCTCCTCAGAATCATTGTCCCATTTACTCGTAAAAGCCCTAACAGAACAATGACCCGTCAAGAACCCAATAAGAGTCCTGAGACCACTCCTATCCAATCCCATCAGAACCTTGGTTTCCGCTGCGTCCAATCCAGGCCATAGTGCCCTAGACACCCTGCAATCCGTTCTGTCTTTCCAGAATCGGTTAACTACATCACGGAATCTTTCCCGTCATTAAGTCCGCCACCTCATTGCCATCCACCTTGCAGTGCCCGGGTACCCAACACAGCCTTAATGTGAATGCCTCCATGAGTTTCCTCAGAGCATCCCTACACCGAGCGAACAGGCACGATCGCACCTTATAATTTGTAAATGCCCTAAGCGCTGCCTGACTATCGACGTAAATTATCACCTCAGTCCACCCACGATGTGATTCAGTATCAACTCCGTCGCCCTCCAGATCGCTAGGATCTCAGCTTGGAAAACACTGCACTCATCCGGGAGTCTGAATGACCTTTTTACGTACGTGTCCGCTATATAAGCCCCGGCACCTGTTCCGGTTTCCATCTTGGATCCATCCGTAAATACTGCCCACCCCTCAAATAGTCCAACGGATCCACGCCAGACTTCCCTATCCGGGAACTCCAGTGGTTGTGTTATTCCGAAATCTAGGGTCATAGTCTTATGATCCAAAATTCCCTCGAGAATACTACCCTGATCAAGCAGACTCACTTCGTACAAAATCCTCGTGTGATCATCCCGCCTAGGTCTAACCAATGAAGACTCGTAGGGTCTAAATAAGTTCCTAGCAGCCACACTCTTCACATAATGTTCAAAAGGGGACAGATATAGTAGGTTATCCAACGCTGCCTGTAGAGTGCTTCTCCTTGCACCTGTGATGTCAAGAGATGCACTCCTTTGAGGCTTGCTGAGCATCTTCCTATAGCTATCCACGTTCAACTAATCCCACCAAACAGTACATAAGTAAGAATCGGCCTAATCACCGATGTGTAAATCCAGTTTACCATATCCGGTCACAGTCCCTAGTTCTTACCGATGGAGTTCCTGCCTGTGTAGTAGGCGTTGAGTTCCTTTCTCATCCTCTCCTGAGTATTTCTCTTACAAGACAATTTACAGTCGAGGAAAATACCCAAATACTTAGCACTGTCCGATAGAGTTAACTCGACACCATCTAGCACTGGTCCCCTAAAACACTCTATCTTGTACCTTCTGGTAAAAAGCACCAGTTCCGTCTTCGCAGGGTTTACACCCAGGCCCTTATCCTTCGCCCTACTTCACCTGCATAATTTCAGCGATAGTGGACAGAAATTTTCCCCTGACCAGTAGAACTATGTCATCCGCATAGGCAATGACTTTCCTACCCATGGAATCACAGGACCTGAGAATCCCGTTGACCGCGAGCAACCACAGTAAAGGCGATAGAACCCCTCCTTGTGTTGCCCCCTGGTTCCCCTCCTCCTTATCCTTTGATCCCCCAGGCCTACTCGCCTCAATCCTGATGTTATTAAAGGCTCCTTCTATGTACAAAAACGCGGCGAGAGTATATTCCTTTATATAAACGACCTTAACGAACATTTAGGCGGAGAATTGATGAATTGAATATTAGGTTGCTTTTGTATGCAGATGACATTGTAATATTGGCAGATGAAATACAAGTGTTGCAGAAAATGATGGAAAGATTAGAAGAATATTGTGACTTATTGGGCCTTGAAGTAAATCTAACAAAGTATAAAATAATGGTGTTCAGAAATGGAGGTAGATTATCTTGTCGTGAAAAATGGCTATTTAAAGGCGAAGTTGTATAAATAGTTAACGAATATGTGGCGCCCTGTAGCTAAGTACCAATTACTTATTACCGTGTGCCGGTTGCTTTAATAGTGTACAACACAAGATAACTACCATTTTGAATTTCTTTTTTCGCGACAGCGAGCTTCTCCGGCGATAAACGTCGAGGGCGACATAACACAGGCTGGCCTGTCGTCTCGATTTTATGTGTAAACGTAGATTTCGTCGTTGAACTATAAGGTGAAAGTTTGGTGACGTAAGTTTTTCAAAATGTCGGCGAAAGGCTCTGATGCATCGAAGGTTTTAATGGCAGCTGCTTCATGTAGTGTAGATGACGTAAGCTGGGAAATAAGACCCGTGACGTTGTCGATGAGTCGGTTGCGTCGTAAATCGATGAGTAAATTGTAAAATTTGATGAAATCGGAGCCGATGATAGGTGATGTCACGTCAGCGATTAAAATTTTTTTTTTTTTTTATTCCTACACTAAATCCCGCGAAGCTTTTTGCTTGTCTGCAGGAGTCCAGACCAAAAAAATTTACGGTGTAGGCCAAGGTCTAATTTTATACACTTTTTTAAACTTGAGAAATTTTTTCCGATTTTGATGAAAGCACCAACAAGTGATTAGGAACAAAAGTTTATTTAAATCATTTAAGTAACATATTTTTTATATTTTAACTGTTAAGGCGCCCTCCGAGGAAAAGCAATTAGATCAGGAGGACGACTTGATCTTGACATCGAGCTACTGCTGTAATTGTGAACTGCTCACCGCTGCGCTTGTAGTAGGTTTTACTATCGTGAACAGTGATGCCAATAGTAGGGAATTGCCCCTTTTTGTAGGGATTTTTTCGGAAAATTTAAAGCGTAAGGAAAAAGGGACAGATATTTTAATTTAAGGAAAATGTAGGGAATTTTCAAAATATTGCCTCATTTTCCATATACTGTGCAAAAATACGTAAATATTCGTATTATAAATTTTTCATATACAATAGGGCGCCGATTATTCAGGTTCGCATTTGCGAACTATTCGCTTATTTTTGCTATTTACATCGCACTCACATTCGCTAAAACGTATGCGAATATTAAAAGAGAATACTTAATGAATGAAATTTCTAAGCGCCATTCCAGTTTTTTGTACAACCTAAATACAAGTGCATCAGCTCCAAATCTCTGATTTAATATTCATAAATAAATCAAATTTTATAACGTTAATTCATACCAGGTTTGTTTTATATACAATTTACCGAGCCGATAGTACTTACTCGTATTTCTTACCAATTTTCCATTCTTTTATGATTTGGTTTTTAGTTGAAAAGTCGACAGTAACAATGTTAAACCAAAGGTTGCAAATTTATTTATGATCCTTCAAACCGGATAAAGGTGAAATAGTGGCAGAAGATTTGTTGGAAAATATTATTTTTTATTAAAACTCCATTTGTTTTACATAACATTAAATAATTAATATAAAATATTATAAATTACATATTACAAATACATAATTGAAGTAACTTACAAAGTTTGTCGTTTTATTAGTTATATTGGTAAATTACAAAAAAATATCAAACATGTGCTACTATTACATGCCACTCTGTTTGAATAATACACGGTGCAAAGCAATTAGCATTAAGTTTATGGTAATGCAGTTGACTTCTAAATTAAACGAAAAAATTAGCACACATTATAAATTTTATATTTTGTGTGTTCATTTACTTTACTAGAAGAAACTTGCAACAAGAGAGTAAAGTTTACAAAATTTTTCTCCCAATTACTGAAAAAAAATAAAAAAGTAAATGAACGCTTTACCAGCAAAAACTAGCAAGTATAGCATATTGACACTATTCAGCTGTAAGATACGAGATTATTTCTTAAAAAATTCAATTGTTTTGAACTATTTACTCAAGAGTATTGTTCTTAAATTTTAGAATAATTCTTGCTAGTTAAAATTTTAGCATCAGAAATTTTAAAAAAAAATTTTGTCTTAAATTTGTATGCTCCTTTTTCACTTTCTCGTTGCAAGTTTTTCGAATACGTAAACACTTACTTGTAACAATTGATCTGTTATATTTGAAAGTGGTATAAGTCCATTTTTTCATATATCGAGATATTTAAGTTAATTTTAGTTAATTTAAGTTAATTTAAAAATGTTGGCGAACATTCATTCATCTATTCGAGTCATTTTTCATAAATTGTACACCCTTTAAATTTTATTATATTAGATTTTTTTAGCTTCAAATGGACACATACCACTTTCAAAAATAACATATTATAAGAAGTAATAATATAAGGGAATTTGAGTCCACATTTTTATAGGCATTTAGCTTCACTCCAATGGATTTTAAATGTAAACAATAATTAATATGAAGACATTTAAATACACGATCAACCAAGTTTATTTCAGTTATACAGTAGAATCCCGATAATTCGTAGTCGTATTCGCGCTCTTTACGAGTTAGATGAGTTTTCGAAATAAACAGATTTATGTTATAATTAGCTGATTGATCAATCCTTACTAACATCAGCGCGAAATTTATATTTCGATTTTGTCCAGTACACATATCACTTTTTTTAGGATTTGTTGGTCTTTATTGTTAAAGTTTGTGCAAAATAATTATCCTTTTGATTAAGATTTTTTATAAATTTTATTTTGTTAAATATTGTTATTAAGTATACAAATTTTAAATATTATTAATTGGTATTTTAAACTATCACGCAAGTCTTTCGAATTTTGAGGAAAATACAACCCTATCATGATAAGTTGTTATTGTTTATTGAAAATTTTCAAACAACAATTAGATCAGAGATACACTTTCGTCAAAATACGTAAGACTTGTATGATAGTGTAAAACACTCTCAAGTAGAAATTAACAAAAAAAAAAAAATGTGTGGTAATTCTTGTGAAATACAGTGCCTGCTCTCTAATCCGAATTAATGATTGCAGACCCTGATTCTGATTAGATCAGAGATGCTCATTCAGGCAAACAATTGTTTAGAAGCCCCACCCCTTTGTTTTTTACGCTCATTATTTTTGTCGTACGTGTGAGAGCAACAAGCGCACATGTACGATAGATGCATTGATATTTGTTCAAATACAGTGTGTAAAATAAATAATAATGAAATTAATTTAGTTGTTCGTCAGACAGCGACGAATTCACATGCGCGGAAGCTACGCTAGTTTGTTGCTAAAAAATATTAAAATGCAAAACTATTTTATGATAAAAAATGCCTTTGGTAATGCCCAATCTCTTTTATGTTATCAAACATTTAAAGGACATTGGGAAAATGTTATTAAGAGGCATTATGATTCTTTTCATAGCGATATGACTGGATATACCGATGAGGAAAAAAACCTTTTTATTAGAAATAAAAAGATTTTTTTGGAAAATTTTTTTAAAATAAAATCTGATTTATTTCAAATATTTTCTTCAACTGATAGCCATTCCTTAAATTAAAAAAAAAAAAACAAATTTTTATTTCTAATAAAAAGGTTTTTTTTCCTCATCAGTATACCTAGTCATATAACTATGAAAAGACTCATAATTTTCTTAATTAATCCCTAATCACCAACTCTACAGAAACCCCTAATCAGCGGAATTTTATCACATACACTTAATTCAGTGTGAACTGCATTATTATAAATTTTATATAACCAAAAAAATTCTTGTGATTTAATATTAATAAAAATTGTGCGGTTAGTTTTGCGTGTCACTGTACTTAAAAAATTCTGTCAGAATACATATGCAAAACATTTTTGAACACCAATGGATTAGATATTCGGATTACTGCATGTGCTGCAATTATCAATTATAATTCACTATATTTGAAAATAAAACACAAGCCAGGGTTCCAAAACAAATTTATTTTATTTTTATTAATCAAGAATGACAAGTTAAAGCTTTTTTTTAAATATTATGTTTTTTTAACATACACTCAAAAGAAAAATCAACCCATCCGTACTCAAATCAATCCGAAGCGGTATCAATAGCACAGTGAGTACGGAGTTTCTTGAATCGAGTATAGAAAGATTGATTCAAGTACGATTATTCAATCGCGAAATACTTAACTTATCCATATTCAATCCACGGCTGCCAGATTTAGCGACTCTTAGGTACAAAAATGGCTTATTGACGATAGAACGATTTATACCCTAATTTTGACGATTTTTCAAATGACCAATTTTATACAAATTTACAAATGTTTTAAATTATTATTAAATTATATTAAAGTAGCGCGACGAGCCATACAGCGCCGGGGTTCAGAAATAAGCCTGCTCGAGACACCAGTCGCTATGCTCGAACGAGCCGCCCAGAATTGGACCTTCCGAATGGACCACCTCAGACATAGTCATGACCAACATTCACATGATATCATTCTCAAACAGTAAATGCCATAAACTGTTTAACCGATAATAAAAATTTTAAGTTCACTTTCAAATTTTTGTGTTTTATTTTACATTATAAATCAATTCTTACGATGAATCACCCGATATATGTATTTCTTTTGAACTAAATTTTCTAAAGTTCGAAAATAATGCAGCCCATTCCTCTGTTTTGCGGAAATGTTTTTATAATACAAATCAAACTTAAAGTTATGTGACTCAATTTGTTTCGCTCTTTGGTAGTCTCTCTGTATGATATTTGCATTGGATAAAGCAAACCAATTCCGTACCAGTTTTGATAAATTTGGAAATACATTCTCGTCATTGTAGTTTTTTATTTTTACTATTTTTACGCAAAACTGTTCCGAATCCATGTTTTAAAACATATTAATTTCACAATTTCAGAAAAATTAATTGTATGCGATTGTTCTTCACTCATACGTGAGATCATTGGGTGTAAGGTTAAATTTCTGCATGCTGTGGTTGAAAAATCAAACAAAAAGCTGTAGTAAACACGTATGTTAATTTACCAGTTGACAAAACTATATCTGTATCTTTCTCTCACTCAGCAAATTCATTAATTTGCAATACATTCCGCTTGTAGCGGAATTCACCCTTGATAGTAAAGTCCCTTGTAGACCTTGTTAATATTATAATTTTAGTAAGAATACTAACATTTACAACACTGCAACAACAAAATGTATTAGACTAAAATATACTACGCTGTAGTTGAAAAATCCCACAAAAAGCAGTAGTAAACAAGTGTGTGAATTTACCAGAATAAAACAGCTGATCGTTTTGCCGGCAAAAATATTTTGTTTGATTTTTAACTTTAAATTTTGCGATAACTATTAAACGAGTTTAGTAAAATATGGATAAAAACCTTAATTTAAAAAGAAAACGCGAGAAAAGTTTTAATAAGAGGTGGACTGATAATGAAATTCAACAGCTATTAGAATATTTGCAGGAGCATCCAGATTTTGAGGTAAGTTTAATTATTTTAAGGGTCTAATGATTTTTATGTACATTTAAGAAACCCACGGCCCAAATTTTCTACAGAAAGTTATTGGAATCAGCACCAATCGATGCATCTTGGGATATTGTACGTTGGAAAGTTAAGAACCTTAAAACAAGTTACAATAAAGCAGAGACATGGAGAAAATCCACCGGATCAGGTTTGCTTGAAACTGACGGCGTTTCTACTGTAAAAGGTTTCTATTTTTTTGTAATATTATTAAAACGATGTTTCTGAAGAATTACTTTTTTAGATAAGTTGAGAAAGATGTGTCGATTCTACGACGAACTTAATCAAATTTTTGGGCAAAAAAACTCTGAGTTCTCTTTTCAAATATATGATAGTGCCACTTCAAACAACTTGGGACTAAATTCCACGACTATTTCAGATAGATCGCTTCAAGACCATGTAGAATTTTGCGGTTTTTGAAAGTCTGGATGAGTACTGCTTAACACCAGTCATACAATATGCCGAACCACAATATGCAGCAACAGAAGATAAATGCATCGAAGTTCCCTCTTCATCTGCAATCAGACAATATGGCGAACCAGAAGCTGCAGCAACAGAAAATGATTGCATCGAAGTTCCTTCTTCATCTGCAGGTTTCGTGTCTTTTTCTAAAACTTCAACTTTGCGCCAAGAAGCACGAGTTGAAAAAGAACTTCAGTCAAAAAATAAACCTGTACAAGAGTTTGCAGCAAAGCTAAAAAGAGCTGCGCCGAAAAGCTCTTTGGATCAACTTTCTTTGATCCAAGGGGAAAGGAATTCTTTTTTGAAAATGAAAATAGAGTTTGAAAAAGAAAAATTCAAAAGGGAATTTGAGCTTAATGAAAGAAAATTTGCAGCCGAATATGAAGAGAAAAATAAAAAGTTGGAGTTAAATAAATTAGAAATTGAAAAAGAAGAACGTTTACGCATATTAGAAATAGAAAAGCAGGAGAGGATCGAACGACTTGAGATCGAAATGCGATACAAATATGGCTCTCACAGTCGAGATTAAAGAAATATTTTAAAGTAAAAAAATACAATTTTTTTTCAATATGTACCTTTTTATTCTTTTTAATGAATTAATATTTTTATTTTTTTTTATATATTATGTAATTTAATTAAATAATAAACTATAAATAGCTTGTCGTTTAAATTCATATTTTGCGTTTTCTGAACACGCATCTTGCTCTTCAATTGATTCCTCGTCGGTATCCTCGTTTTTAATTAATTCCTCCGGTACTTGCGCTTCTCTTACATCCAATAAAATATTGTGCAAAATGCAGCATACAACGACCCATTGACAACAAAATGAATGGCTTTGGGGAGAGTTAATGCGCATTTTTAAGTTTTTTAAGCTATTGAACTTTTCTTTTAACATTCCAAAGCAATGTTCTATCCTTACTCGATATGAACTATGCCTCCTATTAAACTGTCTTCGCTTTTTGCTGTCCATTTGATTTGAATTTGTTCTGTAGGGTGTTATTACAGTTGGCGATAAATAATAAGCTGAGTCTCCAACTATCCATTGGTGGGATGAAAAATATTTTTGGGATTCTTTATAAAGGTTACAATTCTTAAAAATTTTAGAATCGTGAACACTTCCAGGGTTTCCAACAACAACGTGTCGTATGCGAAGTTTGTGATCACAAACAACTTGGGCTTTTATTGATTATTTGTGTGTTCTTGAAAAAAATGATACACCATCGATCACTGGAGTTTCAGCAAGGGGTATTTCGGATCCATCTACATATCCAATGCATAATGGAAGTTCGCTATATGTATCTGCAACAATTTCTGATCTTTCCTCTGCATTAGGCCAAGATATGTACTTTGACTGTAAGTTTAAAAAAGCTTTAAAAATACGACGTGTTATTTTGTCGATTGTGCCACCGTCACCAACACCAAAAAACGCCGCAATTTGTTTTATACGCGCTCCTTCTCCAGATGACCCGAGTCTGTATAGGACTATTGCTAACTGGTACTCAACAAGAAATTGTTCGCAAGAATGGGGTTGGTTAAATTCTTTATCATCAGAAATCATAGAAACGAGTGTATTAAATTCAAATCGGCTAACCCTGACCATTTGCACAAATCTGTTGTCATCTAACTGAGTTAAGATATCTAAAGACCACTTTATTGATTTCGGGACCTTATTTGAAACCCCACGGCGGTACGGAATAACCGAAATAATGTCCTCAACTAGCTCATCTAAAATGTGATCAATTGTTTCATGGTCACTTGTATCTACGATAATTTCATTTTGTTTTAGATTCTTAGATAAACTTTCATTTATTTGATTGGCAGTAATTTTCTTGCCCTAGCTGATCATCATATAAAATACGATTTTGTTTTCGCACAAGGAATGCTTTTAAGAGTTATATTTGATCAGTTAGTACTGTTTTATTACGTCCATTTTACAACCACTATCTTAAGTCTGGCTTCACACTATGAAAGTTTTCTTTCCGAAATTCTGAGTTCATTTCAACAGACGGACGGACAGACGGAAACCCGAATTTGAGTTTCCCTTCTCATAAGGAGCCAGAATATATATATTTTATAGGTTCTAAGATCAATATTGTAGAAATTACAAACGGAATGACAGAGTTATATACATATGCCCTTTTACCTTTGGCGAAGGGTATAAAAAGCAGAAAAATAAAAATTCGGTTTAGCAAGCTTGCAATCAATGCGGACTATGGAGTATGTAATACGTCATAAATTCAATTCGGGTTACTGGATAATTTGGATTACTCACCTTCGGATTAGCGAGCTGGCCCTGTACAACATTCAACTAATTTTCAAATCACACTTCTATCCTTTCTATATATAGACACTTCGGACACCGCAACTACAAACAATCTTTTTCAAACTTTTTAGTCAACAAATATCCAAATAAGCACCCACATTTTAATAATTCATGTGCTTTTAATTAGAGAAGAGATCTGCATAAATATATTTGTATTCGAGTAGTGCGCATATAGTAGCAATGCATAAACACTTCCTGGAAGTATAAAAACAACAAAAGAGAACAAAGATTTCAGAACAACAAATTTTTCAAATAAAACTAGTGTCTTCGAGCAGTTTCTTCATCTTTTTATATGAACCGCCAACGATTGTATAATTTCCAGTTCTCGAATGCATGTCGAATCAAGGTAATCGACCGCTTTCTTCTTCAGTTCATAACACGAGCTAATAACTTTATATGTACAAAAATTTAACAATGTCTTCATCTTCAATATTCAACGTTCAAACACATTAGATAATGAAAAAATACCCTTCATTTGAATCTGCCGTAAGCTATCCGTATACCAAATTTCACCCAAATACATTAAGCGTTTTAAGCGTGATTGAGACACGAACAAACAAACGTCCGATCATAAAACCTTTCACATTTATAATATTAGTAGGATGTAGGATAAGTATTTTGGGATGTTCATCGATTTCAAATGAAGACTTCGTTCGCTTAACTTATATGTAAAACAAAAACAATATTTTATAATTGGGTTTTGTTTTAAATATAAGTTAAGCGAACGAAGTCTTCGTTCGGAAATAGATAAAAAGGCAGTTACTAATTATTACACCTTATTTACAAAAAAAAAAATTACTGGTTTTTTAAAGTAGATTTCAAAATATCTAAAAATTTTCTTCTTTTTTAAACGCTCAGCACAATAATAAATCAACAAAATAGTTCATAGAACCAGGAAAATGTAAAAGCAATATCGATAATAAAGCATTCATTTTAGATTTAAAATGTATTTAGAAACATTTATGGACAAAAAGACGGAATTTATTTATGATTTTTTTATAAATTCTTCATATAAACGCAACAAATCTGTACTGGTACGTGGTTGAACCGCTTTCAAGGCATATTCAAATTGCGACCACGTCACACATGGAGCATCAAAACTTTCCTCTAATGTTTTTAAAGCAGCTTCATGACATACTGCTTGGATTTCAGCACCCGAATAACCGTCGGTACGATCTACCAACTCCTGCAAGTTGATATTCTCTGCCAATGGCATTTTTTGTAATTTAATATGAAAAATTTCCTTACGTGCTTGGGCGTCTGGTAAGCCAACATAAATTATGCGGTCTATACGACCAGGACGCAATAAGGCTTTATCAATCATGTCAGGGCGATTTGTAGCAGCAACAATTGTAACATTCTCCAAAGACTCTACGCCATCCAATTCGGTCAAGAGTTGCGTCAGAACTCTTTCTTTAACTGAACTACCCGAGCCAGAGGAACTTCCATCCGAACGTTCACCACCGATAGCATCAATTTCATCGAAGAAGACAATAGCAGGCGCCACTTGTCGAGCCTTACGAAAAACTTCTCTTACAGCTCGTTCAGACTCACCCACCCACATGGAAAATACCTCAGGTCCTTTAATTGATAAGAAGTTAAGTTGGGATTCTGTGGCTAAAGCTTTGGCAATCATAGTTTTTGAACAACCTGGTGGACCATACATTAAGAGACCACGTGGAGGCTTTATACCCAATCTTTGGAACTGGTCTGCATGTTTTAAAGGCCATTCTATGGCTTGTTTTAATTTCAGTTTTAATTCATCTTGACCTCCTATATCGGACCATCTTACATTGGGACATTCTATTAATACTTCCCGCATAGCCGAAGGTTTAACGTACGCTAAGGCATTGTTTAAGTCCTCAACTTGTAGTTGTACCGGACTTATTGTTGAATAGTGCTGCATTAACTTAAGCATAGCATTGTTAATCAGATTGGCTAAATCTGCTCCAACAAAACCGTGAGTAACTTGAGCAATTTGTTGTACATCTTTTGGTGTTAATCTATTATTTTCTACCTTTCTCAGCAAACATTTCAAGATATCTTGGCGGTCATCAGGTGTTGGTGGTGCCACCTCAACTTCACAGTCTAATCTACCACATCTTCTTATGCTGGGATTCAACAACTCCAATTGAGATGTCGTCGCCAAAACAAAGCATTTTTGAGCTTCTCGTTTATTGGCCAATGTGTCCATCATATTAAGAAACGCTACAGATACTCGTTTAACGACTTCGTTTGTTTCATGCTTCGGACATAAATTATGTACATCTTCTACTATCATCAGACAAGGTTGGGGATAATGCTTGTAAACTTTTTCAAAATAAGCTGATAAATTTTTTTCGGTTTCTCCTAGGAATTTACTAAACAGTTCACTAGTATTTAATTTTAAAATTAAAGGTTTAAAGTTGGGGTTTGGTTGCAGTTCCTGGTTTTGCAATAATCTACTACACATGGCTTCGCAAATCATGGTTTTACCACAACCTGAAGACCCATAAACTAATAAACCTCGAGAAGTTTTAACGCCTGTAAAATTAAATTTAAAAATAAAATATATATAAGTTTTTTTTATAGTTTTGCATAAGAATTAAGAATAAAACTTGGTTTTGTAAAATATTTACTCGATATATATTTTGTATATGAGAACAATTACAAAGATAAAAGATAAAATTTGTTACTTCGGTTAATCGACTGAAATTAACCGGTTTAATTATTTATCGAAAAAAGGCAATTTTAAATTAACCGATCAGTTAATCGGGTAGTTATTAGTCGGTTAACCGATTAACGGCTAACCGAATGAATAAACTAGTACATATAAATTTTGTTTGTTTTAGTATTAAGAAAAGATAGACAATAATTTTTAATTAAATAGGAATTTATAAAAAATAAAATTTTTAATTAAAAGTTGACGAAACTTTTTACGCAAACAGAGATTAGGAAAAACGAGGTACAAGCTGGAGTAAACTTTTTAAGGCCCGTTTTCACAAGTTACCGATAGCTGAAGGTAGGATTTTGTCGGCCATATAAAAATTTTTCATTATTACAACTTTACTTTAACCTAAAGTGAGCAATAACTTAAAATAAAGTTTTAATAATAGAACAATTTTATAAGGTCGATAAAATCCTATGTTTAGCTATTGGTAAGTTGTGAAAGCGAGGGTAAGTATTATTTATACATATGTGCCACTCGATATTTTAAATTGAATTGAATAAAATCTCCCGTTTACGCCGATAACAATAAATTGAAAATAAACTGTCACACTACTAATTTACACACCGCATCGCATTATGCTTGAAGGAGAAAAGGCTTCAAAACTTTTATTTTTGAAGTTCAATATTGCACTACTGTGATTTAATTACACATGTTTACAGTACATCGCGTGTCGGAAAATTTTTAGCTGTAGCTGATAACTTATGATATACGGATTTTCAATGTATAATTATAATTTTTTTTATCAGAACTTGCAGGACATACAGTGAGTCTCAAAAATATTTTGCATATTTTTTACTCAATAAAGTTTAAAAACATTCCTCAAAATGATGTAGAAGTCGTTTAATTTTTGCGAAAATTATAAATTAATTACACAGGTGATAGGTGTTACAACGTAAATATGAAAAAATTACAAAATCTTGTAATTTCGTGGCCTTTTGTAACATTGAAACTATTTTGACCTTTTAATTAATACTCACAAAAGTATTTTGCTTTTTAAAACAGTCATCAAAGCTTCGCAAATATTGTTATAAATGTTGACATTTTTTGTGGGTTTGCTACGTTTATACCTTTCAATCATATTTTCGTTTAAATAAGGTAAAATTTTCAAGTTATTTTGCTATTATTTATCTAATGAAAATGCCGAAAAGAAAGGAAATAAATTTTGCCGAGAGGAAAATCATGTTGCACCTTCATGACCAAGGTAAAACAGTTTCTTTTATATCGCAAATGTTTGAGAGGAAAATACTTAAAGAAATTCGTGAAAACCCGCATTTATCGGCTTCAAAACTGAATAATAAGCTGAGAGAAACTCTAAGCAACAATGTTAGCAACGAAACCCTTCGTAGAGTACTACGATCAAACAACTTTAATCGCCGAGTAGTAAGAAAAAACCTCTCATTTCGGAAATAAATAGAAATAGGCGATTATCCTTCGCTAATCAACAAAGGTTTTGACTTTGAGAAATCTGTTTATTTAGCGATGAAAGTTAATATAATATTTTTAGTCGACTGAAAGACAACCTTCGTAGAATCTTAATAAGTTGCTAGCAGCCACACTCTTCACATAATGTTCAATAGGGGACAGATATAGTATGATATCCAACGCTTCCTATGGAGTGTTTCTCCTTGCACTTGTGATGCCAAGAGATGCACTCCTTTGAGCCTTGCTGAGCTATAGCTATCCACGTTCAACGCATCCCACCAAACAGTACATCCATAATTAAGAATAGGCCTAACCACCGATGTGTAAATCCAGTTTACCAAATCCAGTCTCAGTCCCCAGTTCTTACCGGTGGAGTTCCTGCATGTATAGTAGTCGTTGAACGAGAGAGTGAAAAAAGCATAAAGGTTAATTCATCCATGCGTTCCGAACAATATTGTTGTCCGGAGAATAATGTTTTTACTGAGTGTGTTCGGCAGAACGATTCACCCATTTCGGAAAATTTGTTCAGAAAAACAAAGCTCCCGTGTTGTTTACAGATATAAACAATTGTAAAAAATGTCAGAACAACTAGCAAAATACTTATATTGAGTTGTTTTCTTAAAGTGTGTTAAAGAAAATGGATAAAAAAAGGAAAGTGATATTGGTTGTTATTTTTAATTAAACGTATTTATTTTTTACTTAATTATTCAGCAAAAAAACAATTGTCTATATATATAAAATTGTAACGTTACTGACTCACTCACTCACTGATTCATCATCGCACAGCCTAAACGCCTGAAGGTAAAAACTTGAAATAAGACGGGATTTTTGGAAATTCGAATGTTTAGGGGGTAAAAAAGGGTAAATTCGGTAACCTTATATCTCTTAAACTAAGAGATACAAAAAAAATTTAATACTTATTGTTGTTCTTTAGAAAAATAAGCGGACAGGTGTCTGTTACTTTTTGGAAATTCAGCCCTTTAACGGAGTAAACGGGTAAACCCTGTATTTTGGTACTTTTTTGTCACCCCATCTATCTTTTAAACCCATAAACATAGAAATAAGGGTTATATTACATTTGAAACTTATCTAAAAAATCCACATACGAATTTGGTACTTTTTCGAAATTCGGACGTTTAAGGGGTAAAAAGCGTAACTATTTTTTGTACTTTTTTATAAAACATTTTTTTTATTTATTGACATATACATACGTATTAAATTATGGGCTCCCACTACAATATTGAAATTTTTTATGCTTCAATGGGGAGAAAAAAGTACCAAAAAGGGGAAATAGGGAGTAAACGGGTAAAATCTGTAATTTGGTACTTTTTTGTCACCCCATCTATCTATTAAACCCATAAATATAAAAATACGGGTTATATCACATTTGAAACTTATCTGAAAAATCCAAATACGAATTTGGTACTTTTTCGAACTTCGGACATTTAAGGGGTAAAATCCGTAACTATTTTTGGTATTTTTTTTATTCAAAAATTTAGTACTTATTGTTGTTCAATAAAAAATAAGCGGAGTTTTAAAACTTTTTTGCTGTGCCATCTATCGTTTAAACCAATAAACATTAAAATAAAAAATATATCACATTCATAACTTATCTAAAAAATACAAATACAAATTTGATCCGTTTCGAAATTCGAACGTTTAAGGGGTGAAATCGTACCTAATTCTTTTATTTTTGTTTCAAAACATTTTTCTTCATCTACCTATATAATATTAAAATGTAAAGACTGATTCATCATCGCACGTCCTAAACGTCTGAAGCTAAAATGTTGTAATTTGACCGGGAGGTTGGCCTCTCGCTAAATCGATTCCCTAGGATGGGAGTTTTGAAAATTTTTATGGTTAGAGGTTCATCAAATAAATAAGCGGATAGGTGTCTGGTACTTTTTTGAAATTCCACCCTTTTGGGGAGTAAACGGGTAAAACCTGTATTTTAAAACTTTTTTGCCACCCAATCTATCTATTAAACCAATAAACATTGAAATAAAATAATATCACATTCGTAACGTATCTAAAAAATACAAATAAAAATTTGGTACATTTTCGAAATTCGAACGTTTAAGAGGTGAAAATCGTAACTATTACAAAGTAGCGGGTTAAAACCTAGAAACGTAAACTTTGGCGTAAAAATATATCCACGAAAGAAAAGGAGATGCTAACGAAGTAGCGGGTTAAATGCTAGTTATAATATAAATGCAAGAACACTATGGTAGCTCAATTCAACTTTTATGTACAAATTGATAAAAGTGACATCTCAGGTCATTTTGTTCCGAACAAGAATTAAAATTAAACCAATTCAAGAAAAAACTTTCCGAACAAAATATTTTACCTCTCTCTCTCTCAAAAGAGAGACGTTAAACTCAATATAAAAAAATTTTGTCCGAACAAAAATATTGTTCGGAACGCATTGGCGAATCTAGCTTAGGTTAGGTTATGTTCAATGGGCAGCCTACACGAGGTCGGCTCACTTGGGTCCTTATAGCGGTCCCTTTGTGATACCCTTAGCCAGCGACAAGAGTCAACCGTTGTTCACCCGACTATTCTCCAGAAGTCACCGCAGCCTTGAACCACCCCGACTCCCTGTAGTACAGAGAGATCGATTTCAGTCCCACATTGGACATATCGTCCAGTCATGGCAATTCCGGTCTCCCGGACCGACTCCTCCTCATCATGACAACTTCTACAGGCCCATTCTCCGCGCATGAGTCCTTATCGCCCAGTGACCCGATCTGACCAATGTCACCGTCCTTATCCGGTCCCTGTCGAGACCAAAACTATATAGCTTAAGAATTTGAAAGACAAAAAATTTGTTGAAAATTTCTGATAGTAAAATTTTTACTAGCAAGAATGTATCCACCTGTTTCATGTTTTTGTTTACAAAACAAATATAATTTTTAAATTTAAGGGTTTCAATGACATAAAATATTTATTGAGATTTCTTAAATTTAATTACAATATTCTTGCGCAAACAATTGAATATGTTAGGAAATAATCTTGTATCTTGCTAGTTTTACTTGTTGGTTTTTGCTAATAAAGCGTTCAGTTACTTTTTAATTTTTTTAAGTAATACTGAGAAAAATTTTGCAAATTTAAAATTTACTCTCTTGTCGTAAGTTTCTGCTAGTAAAGTAAATGAATAATTTAGAAAATTTTCTAACAAAAAAAATTTTAAAAACAGTAAACAAATGAGCCAAAACATAAAACAGATTATTCGAATATGGGTATTATTTGCATTCGAAAATAACAAAACCGACTTGCTTTCATGACACCAAATGAAACCATGACAATGAGGAAAACCAACTTGGATTCTAGGACACCCCTGATTCCCTCACGTGTTCTAATTTTTTTTTTTTTTTGTTAATAGCACCGTCAAAATGTTTTATTCCATTTTTAAGCACAGATTTTCTTATCAACCCCTTTGTAACAAAAATTTATGGTGAATATTTTTTTACAGTTAAGATAAGTATTAAAATAAAACTTACCTTGTGGAATTTTCCTTAAGCCTAATGCAAAATCTATAGCCTCCTCGATAATTTCCAATTGATTGTTTAAACCTCCAATATCTTTTCTTGTTATTAAATATTTTGTGATATTCTCAAATTCATCATCAGAATTGGGTATATTTTCGGAAGACACTTCAATAATAGTAGAATTTGTAACTTTGAAAATATAATCTTCAGCCGAATCTTTATTTATATTCAAGTTATTTAGCGATTGTTCCAAATCAGTAGAGGGTTCTTCATTAGTTATTGCTGACCCATAAATTATTTTTAAAATTAAAGGTTTATTAAAAAAATTAAAGTGAACCAATGAGCCCAAAGTAAATGATAGATTTCTTAAATCTAATTTTAATAAACGGTCAACATCTTTGAGCTGATGACTGGTTAATGGTTCATCATCTTGATTATAAGTTTGTATTTGCAATAAGAGTGTTTTGGCAACTTTTGGTTGACCAACGGGTACAGCACGAATTTTTAAACATTGGTCGCTTAGCGATGACCAATAAGTGTTGTAATCTAAAAAAAATCAAATAGCAAATATTCGGATATTTTTTTAAGTGTCATAACCGATAATTTTCCTTGAAACAAATCTAGTTTACGGATCCAGCTCCAAATAAAAAAGTACGTAGGGTGATAGTTAATTGAAAAATATGAAGAAAATTTAAAGTAAAAGTGGCGCAAACGCATAGGCAAATTTCGAGATAAGGACCTCTGAAGTTTTCTTTTATACATACATATATGCGATTTTCCACTACATTTCTGAACGTATATGTTCAATATTGGTATAACTTCAAATCTCTTGAATAGATCTTTCTGGATATAGGTACAAAATTATTTAAACATTTTTAACTAGGTATATCTTATCGTGGTTGGCGAATTTAAAAAACGCCTGTGACAGTTTGGTAATAGATGAAAAGAAATAAGTTCATGTTCTCTTTAATCTATTACCAAACCGTCGCATGCGTATTTTAAATTCGCCAACCACGATTAGGGGGAATATGTTATTTCAAAATGTTACGGAAGTTTACTTGGTAAATACTTATGTAGTTTATTGCATTAAAAGTGTAAAAAATAAAAATTTATTAAATAACAAACCTGCTAACTAACGCTTCTCTGGAAAGCAGGCCTTCGGCAGGACGCAAGGATTTTGTCCTTTATGGTATAACAAACGCAGGCATTGCTAACTCAAACTACTCTGCATAGTAATTATTGCGCTTACTAAAAACTTGTATTTTCGCAAACTCATCCCCGCTTTTTAATGTGTTAAGAATTTTTAAATAAATTATATCCTGAAAGATCTATTCAAAAGTTTCAAAGTGATACCAATATTGGTCATATACGTTCAGAATTCGCATATATGTACATAAATATGTATGTATATACCTATATAACTCGAAAAAGTATGCGTTTGCGCCACTTTTACCCCTATATATTTTCTTTTTATTTTTAAATTTTTTAATACCTTATGTATTTTTTTTTATTTGGAGCTGCGTCCTTAAATTAGATTCAAGCCTTTACCTTCTTCGCTAACAAGTACCGTTGTTAAAAACTTTTCCGGTATGGGCCATATGCTACGTATTAAAGTAAATATACCATCTATTGTAATAACCACCTGCTGACCAATATGCCATCCAGCTAAACGTATGGCACCCTCCGATATAAATATTAAATTGTTAATGTACTTTGGTGGCATTTCTTTTAGTTCTTCTATATCGAATTGTCGTTTTTTGTAACTGCCCGTATATAAAGTACCTTTTCTAATATATTCAAAATATTCACCTTTGTCGGTCTCGCTTTGTTTTTCTTGTATTGGGCATTTTTGTTCATGATTTTCTCGCTCTTTTAATGTAATATGTGCTTCACATTTGTCACAGTGGTACCAGGACGGCATTGCACTAGCGCTATTCTTTTTATTTGATGATTTAGGAGGCATATTTTAATATGAATCCAGTTTAAAAAAAATATGTATTTTAACTAAACACATGTACTAAATTGTAAGCGGAGAAATAAAACAAAGGCGAATTCATGGCCCAATTTTGCCTTGGGCAAATTCGCCTTGTATATTATTTATTTACATTCGTACTTTATTTACACCATGCAAGTTTCCAAACATATTTTTTCATGTCATAAGGGAATGTACATAAATCACATTAGTTATTTGAAATTTTTTTAAATATTTGCATTTATTTTCTAAATAAACATGACAAGACAATTATATAAAAACTAATGTCCTCGAAAAAGAAATCATGTTGAAAATAGTTCTCAGTGTAAATGCGGATTCATCTGAGTAAGTCAAGGCGAATTCATGTATACGGTGGTGTCGATACTACAACAAGTAACAACACCAAAAACGCAACAATGTATTTTTTGTTGCTTTCGTTGATCGATATGTCAAAAACATAAGCAACTTTTGACATTTCTCTCTCTAAGTAAGAAAAAAAAGTAGCACAGCTGTGCTTTCAACGCCACCTGGTAAATGAATTCGCCTTGGAGTAAGTCATCATTCACAATAACAGTTGTTACAACAGCTGTTAGAGGCAGGGTTGTCAGTGTGATGATTTTAAAACTTGTTTGGTGCCCCGATTTGGCGACATTTCGATTTATAAAATAGTCGGCGATTTTGTTATTTTGCGAATCGTTTGAGGCCCTTATACGTTGCAACTGGTCGTACAATTGAGTTGAATAAACCAGTTGATCATTCGCTGCACAGACTATCATTTTTTAACCAACTTTTCATCAAACTTCATTTGGAAATTAATATGGTATGGTCCACATTATTTCCGATTTTCTTAAGGTAGGATCACACAGTTGCTGCAAATGCACCAATATGGCACAATTTAATGAAATCTTTCACCTTGTTCATCAAAGGCATTCAATTACCTTTCCAATCTGCCATTCATCTCGATCGGACTTTTCGGTTGGGCTCCACAAGGGTTTGAGTGGGACCATACCCCGAAAAACACAAAAGTACCGTTATCTAAAAAACGGTACTTAGAAAAAAAATTACAGCGTTTTTCGTGTTCAGGAGGTCCCAATTAACTTATCTAGGAATGTGGCGTTCCTGGTATTTTTGGCTGTAAACCAGTGTTATTGAACAAGCACTGGAGTTGCGCTCACTGATTACAAAAAAGCGTTTGATTCGATATATAGAGAGTGTATATGGGCCGAACTGCGAAATTTTGGTGTGCCGGAAAAAATAATTTCCATTATACGAAACAGCTATCTATGGTGGCTTTAAATGTTCAGTACTAGATGAAGGCCAAATATCAGAACCGTTCAACACCATATTAGGTTTACGTCAGGGTCGTTATTGATGCAGCATCCAATCGTGCCAAGGAAAACAAATCACGAGGAATCGTGTGGAACCCAACCAGACCAACTGTCTCATAACATTTATTATAATATTAATACTTACACTATTTGAGAGACCACACGTAAGATAATAATCTCTGCGATTGAATTTGACGTTTGCTGATATAAAAATCTTATATCTTATTATCTCAGGTGGAGACCCTGTGTTCTTCTTCTACACGTAAAATATTAAATTCTGAAAAGGTGCATGTAAAAAATTTCTTGCCAAAATAATAATAATAATGTTTTTTGATGAGTACAAGACACAAGTTATGAAAAAGTGAAATGTCCTGTTTTTACCACCTGACAAAAAGTTAATTCTTTATCATTTTAGCTAATTTTTAACGCTTTTTATGTTATTTTCCGACAATTTGGTTTTTAACCGAATTAGTTATTTCAAATAAATGTAAGGGGTTGTGTCCAATTTTTCGCCAATTTTGGCCATGTTCGCGATAGAAGCGATTTTTTTCCTGTGAATTTTCTGATTCTTTACAGCTTTGATGATTTTTAATACTTAGATTTTCTGAAAGAAAACTTTCAAGTTCTTGTAAATTTCTACTAATATACACAATTTTTCCATTACTTATAGTTTAAGGGACTTTTAAACAATTTTATGACTTGTTTAAAATATTAAACATTTTCGCGAATTATCGCTATTTTTTCAAACTTTTCCGAATTTTTGAGTAGCTTTGTTTCTCTTTGATGCAATCGTCGTCGTTATAATAATAGCCCCATATACATAGGTACATATAAACAACACTGTCGATTAATACTGGACGAAAAGTGCAATGCAATTAGTAAAGATGAATTTCTTAGAACAACACATGCTACCATTTTAAAAAGCTAAATATTTTTAAGAACGAACACCAAATTGAATTTTTTTAAAATAAAATCTCACATTTTTTTGTAGAGAAGGTAACACCATTGCATTGCTCAAACATCAAATTACCCAGAATTTTGAACCTTATAGCCATTAAAATGCAATTACAAAGAGCCAGACAGTGGAAGAACGTTGAAAGTCGCTAACAAAATTATACAAACGAAATTGTATGAAGCATAGAATAACATTTTAAAACGTTTTAAGTGACATCACGATTTTGGATAGATATGAAACGTTTTTCCGCAAAAAAAAATTTTAAATGCATTGTTGTAATTTTGCGCAGACATACTAATTGGGCCATGGCCCTGACCAGAACTATCAAAAATTGCATAATTGCTAATTTATGTTCATAATGTTACACTAAAGCGCCTAAAAGACGGTCATACACAAATGGCCAAATTAGTCGATATATAAGGCCCCTTCCTAAAATCACAAAGGGCAAACAAATTTCATATAGATAAAGATTTCTAAATAATATTCGGCACAAAGAACTTTTACATGAATCTAAATCTCATGACATAATTTTTTTCTGGCGGGTCCATGATTGACCATAGGTCCCAAATAGTTTACACCCTCGAAAATTTGTCTTTATATGCTGTGGTGTAGTGTATCAAATTCTCGAGCTTAACGGTATATACTTACTCATTTTGTTTTTGTTTTTATTGAATAAAAAAGTGTTTTAAGTTCTTAATATGTACTCGTATGCTTTTTATAACGAAAAAGCTTGACCGACTACTCTGTGTTCTTTTTTTTATATGCAAATATTATTAAATTGTTGAAAGTTTTGTTTTGCAATTTATTTATTTATTTACTTAATTCGTCAATGAAACTAATATTTCTTACTGACTAATATGCTTAAGCTAAATAAATCTTGATATTTTAGTACATAACATAAAAGGAAAAATTTAGCATTAAATTTATCTTAAAACATTTTAGAGATTATTTTTTACGCCAATAGGATCAGTGAAACTAATATACGAATAAATATTGTTAATTTCAGAGATCATTCTGCATAATGATCAAAATTTGCATAATTAGACCGAAAGTGTTGAAGTCTAAGGGGTATATAATTTCTTGAAGGAGAAATAAACGTTTTTTTTTTTGTTTGGTGTCTTTAAACTAGGGAGGTAACGAATACCGATATATCGACGATCATTCAGGTTTGGCGATATATCGGTATCGGCGATATTTTACGTATCGACAGCTTTTTTTTTAACAATTTGGGTCGTTCACGAAAGGCGGATTATCAGGTTATATAATTATGTAGTTATGTTACCAGCAACAAAATATATTTAAAATAAATTTAAATTAATGTATTTTGTTGTTGTGAATAAAATTAAATAACCATATAACCTGATAACCAGCCTTTCGTGAACAACACAATTTACTTATTTTTTTGCATAACAACTAAAACAAATAACACATTAAAGAGCAGAACATAAGCTCGAAACCGAATTATTAATTGTTTCTTTTAATTCTTTAGGTGGAGGTCAACACTACGTGTTCTATTCGTTTGATACTTTCTCGACCTTTTTTTAAGACGTTTGCAATTGTGGAATGTAATCCCACTTAATGCGTTCTATTCGTTTATGCATTATACGCGTTTGCTGTGTAACTTGTTAATAAAATTTTGCACTGATTCTACTTTTTTAATTTAATTTTTTTTTTTTGTTATTTTTTTGGATAAGTGATTGTAATAAAAATAAATAAAAGCCAAACAAAACCAAACTTAAAAAGACCATAACAAAAAAGTTGTGGCTAGGGGAGGTAAAGTGCTAATTACATCTACTACTGCCACCATGTGCACCCTACTAACCAGAGCAATTTTAGTAACTTCATTTATTTATATAAAATTTGCGTGATTAAATGGGTGATCATCGCCTAGCCCAAACAACTTAAGTCTCTGGAAATTTTGTATATACCAAGCAAAAAAATTTTCAAGTTGTTCAAGAAGAAGTGATATTTTCATGATTTCTTTAGTACTTGTTTAGTGAAATTTTTTTTAAAATACCTTCCAATATTCTAATAAATTTTTCATATCTGAAAGCATGAAAAATTACATCCAATATTCCCATTCAACTCTTATGTAGGAATTGAAATATTTCACTATAATTTGGTATTTTTTTAGGATTTAAAAGGGACATATATTTTATACAATTAAAATTAATGATTGAGTTAGATTTATTAAATTTGTACATTTGATTTAATATTTAAATACTTATTTAAATATATACGTATGTATGTATATTTCAATTCCATATACCTACATACATACATTAATATCTTCGTTAAAAAAAGATGGCGGAAAAGGGTTGACAACTTAGCGTATTTAAAAATACTCATTTGCTGTTTGTAAACTATACGAAGAAATTAAAATAAAACTTGCGTTCACTAATTAACTTTTAAATTATTTATTATGTTTAATTTTTTATCAATATAATAATGTTTGAAGTTGTTTCTTTAAGAAAAGTAATATTATGTTAAGTATTTTGATTTTTGAGCTTTTTAAAACACTAATCGTTATGTAAGATCATAAGTGTTGTGTTTTTTTAAAACAAACTATTTGGGTAACCATATTTTAAGCAAAATTCTTGATGAGAGTGATAATATTGTAATTAAAACTTTAATAATATTACATGTAAATAATATCAATTATTTTGTGAAAACTAATTTTCAATTCCACATATGTACATACATTGTTTACTTTGGAAAACATCATCACTACTCACTTTTCATTTTCTGTGGGTAGTAACCTAAAAAAATATCACTAACTTTAAAATTCTGGAAAATTTCGGACGCGTTAATTTAAAGTTTAATATAAAAAATTTAGGAAAGTTGTAAAGTTTTATACATTGTGAAAAAATTAATACAAACATTGTGAAAAAAGTAATAGCATTCCAATTTTATCTGTTGATGAATTGAAGAAGGTCGAAGACTTAATGAAAAAAAAAGAAAAGAATATGTACCAAAATTTCATGATTTTTTAAATAAAACTATCTGCCAAATTTCTTATAATTTCTGTAGATAGCATCAGTAAGAGCAATTTGTGGTCAACGGGGTTTGCGAGAGCTCATAGCCCCAAAAATGTTAGATTTGTATAATTTGGTTGGTACTCACATTAAATTGCGTTTCTTAAATTTCCTCCAAATTTATGCATATTTTATTTGGTAAGTATTAAATTTATATATTTTTAAATATAACCATCTAATTCTGATTACTTTAAAACTACAGCTGGAACATATTGCGAAGGCAGTACCGATAAGTCGTTTAAATCAGTTATTAGAGATGCTTCGAAATTAGCTAAAAATCACTACTGCAAAGAAAAGAAAAAAAGTTCCTAGAAGGAAAATACATTTTCTGCTACTAAGAAAAGCGATTTTTTCGAAAAACCCTATGTTAATAAAGATATAAATTAGAAAATTCGTAAATATTTCTAATTATAAGTTATTTCTAATTTAATTTTACTAATGAACATAAAAAAAACTGTATTTATATACACAAATGCATATATGTATACTTATGTACATTTTTTAATAATTTAAATCACAGACTGAAGTATACATTTATTAAATAAAAAATTCAAAAGATTAAAAAATGCCTTCTTTAATATTTTCATGTTTTTTTTTTTTTTTTTTAATTAATTTATAATACATTCCATAGTGCATATTAAAATGAATATTGAGCAACAATGAAAATACGCATTATAATCATTAAACAATCATTGGTTTTCATTCGTCCAGATCACTAAAACCCCAATCTAATCACTGAACTTTCATTAGTTTAAAGCAGTAACTTTAATGACGAGCAGTTTACCTAAATGCGAACCCATGCTAGCCAATGGCACGCTTATGTTAAAATCATACATGTTTCACCTAAAACCAGTGCGTTATCCTACGAACCCATGCATTTACTACTTCTTTTGCATGTCTTTTTTTCTGGGTATATTCCAATGTGAAGATAAAATAAGTATTTTTGGAAGTTTAATTCCTAAGGGGTTACAAATGGGTAAAAACAGTAACCTTATATCTCGTGATCTAACACTGGTATACGTCAAATTTTAAAAATATACAGCTATTTATGTATTGCATACAAAAATAAAATTCAAAATAATATTAATAAAATAATAATTTTATGTGACGCCATGTAACACATATTTTTTTATATAATTTACAGTTATGGATATAGGAGAAAGAAAATATCACCCCGGCCCCCCAAACCGAAAAAAAATTAACCCATTCCTATGGAGTTTATAAAAGAAATTTTGCAAAATATGATGTTTCAGTTAAATGTTTCTACCCTTGACGTTATTCCGCTAGTTAATAGTCTTCGAACTTTATTAGAAAATATTATAAATTAATAAACTGATATAGAGAATAGTGCAGATGCCCAAAAATTGGCGACTTACTTAGCATTAGTTCTGAACGAATGATTTGAGGGTTAAGAGAATAATGAAATCTATGTTTATCTAAAATTCTTCGAGTATTTTAAAGTCAATCGGCTTCAATCGTATCGAAAGTCTTACTGAGCTACTATGACTATGCTTTCTGAATTTGTGAGACATGGCCACCCCTACACTTCGTAAAAGTTCTTTAAGTATTATATCATTCGTTCGGTAGTGCTCGACGAGAAAAGACGTGTTTCTTTTAACTCCGCATACGATTCTTTTTTTTTTAACATAAATTTGTTAATAATATCAGTTTAACAAGCGAATTTGGACGCTCAATATAAAAGTGAACAATAGAATAACTATAAAAAAATTTAAAAAAAAATACAAGTAAAAAAATATATGTATGTACGCACATACATACTTGCAAATAATCTGTGCAAACAAATATTTATTCTTTTATTATCTCGGTGTAACAACAACATTATACATAATAAAAAGAGCACAGTCAACAAAAATAAAAAATAAAAAACGGTGAAAAAAAACAAAAACAACTCTATATGAGTAATAACAATGAAACAACAACAAAAATAAATTATATTCATGCTAGTGAAAGCAAGGTGGAAATAAACATAACAGAAAACAATATTAACTACCTAACGGCAAAACCTATGCTAGCAAGCGTTACCACTGACACCATAAACTCGAACATAGACGCAATGGAAAACAAACAAGAAAAAATTTGTCCAAAAACCACAAGTGCAAGTTGGTATGGACAGGTATATAACAGTGCTTACACGTGGTCGCAGCCCTGCCTCTTCAGATATAGCCTCGGCCTCGAAAGTTCCACCTTTTGATAGAATAAATTCACAAAATCGTTTTGCAATTCTGGAAGATGAATCTTCTGAAGCACCTAACGTCATAAAAACGTCAAAGCCACCCCCGATATATCTTAGAGAGCAAAACTCAAGTGAGCTTATAAAAAGTTTAATCTCGGTGATAGGTGAAAATTCGTTTTACGTAGCTGCAATCAAGCGTGGTAATATAAACGAAACAAAAATACAGGTTAATCAGGAGAATGATTTTCGTAAAATAATTAATAATTTTGAAGCACTTAAAAAAAGCTTCTATACATACCAACTGAAAAGCAGCAAAGGTCTTCAGGTTGTGATAAAGGGCATTAACTCATGCGTGGCCTCAGACGAAATAAAAACATTTTTAGAAGAAAAGGGCTTCAAAATAAAAAATGTTACAAATATTACAAATAGGGAAACAAATCCCCAACCACTATTTCGGGTGGAGTTAGAGCCCGGCGATGTTAAGCTAAAAAAAAAAAAATGAAACGCATCCCATTTACAGTTTAAAATACATCCTGTACAGAAAAATCACGATAGAGGAGCTGCACAAAAGAAATGGGCCCGTTCAGTGTTTAAACTGCCAAGAATTTGGTCATACTAGGGCATACTGCCATTTACCCCCTGTTTGTATCGTATGTGGAGAATTACATGGTACCGTCCGGTGCGATAAGTCCAAAAATGACCCTAATGTAAAAAAAAGTAGCAACTGTGGTGGTAATCACACTGCCAACTATAGAGGATGCCCGGTATATTCGATTGTGAAGCAAAATGTTGGACAGAAACTTAATCCCCCTCAAACGCAGGCAACTAATCAAGGAAACACGTACGGCGTCCAGATACCTCAGCCAAATAATAACAGAACCACGTACGCTAATGTATTGAAATCTAATCCTATGCCACTGCAAGGTGATTTAGCAAATAATGACGAAATTCCCATTTCTAATTTAACTCGGCTAGAAAAAACTATGGAAACATTAGTGCAAACAGTTAACAATTTTACTAACACAATGGGTAACATGATGCAAGAAATGTTAAGAATGCAATCGATGTTATTGCAAGCAGTACTAAACAAGCCATGAACTGTTTAAAAATTTGCTTTTGGAACGCAAACGGCATCCTCCAACACAAAAATGAACTAGAATACTTCCTTAAAAATAAGCAAATTGATGTTATGATGGTTTCTGAAACTCATCTGACCTCAAGAAATACGTTTAAAATCAATGGATATATATTATATGATACCAAGGACCCTCGAGACAGAGCTTGTGGCGGTTCTGCCATTTTGATAAAGAACCGAGTAAAACACTACTTAATGAGTGATCATCGTGAGGATTTCTCCAAACAACGAACATTTGCGTTGAGGAATTAAATCGAAACATAGTAATTTCACCATTATACTCCACACCTAGATTTTCTATATCAGAAAGCCAATATAATAAATATTTCAAATCATTAGGACCCTGCTTCCTGGCTGCTGGCGATTATAACGCTAAACACACTTTCTGGGGGTCACGACTTATTACACCTAAGGGTCGTGTTTTGCTTAACACAGTTTGTAAAATGGATCTAAATGTGGTCGCGAGCGGACAACCAACATATTGGCCTACTGATCAGATGTCATCGATTTTGGAGTGGTTAAAAACATCCCCGCAGAAACGATTTATGTTGAAGCTTCCTTAGAATTATCTTCTGATCACACACCTACAATTCTTACTATAACAAATCATAATAGAATTGCATCTCCGTCTGATAACTTAGTGACGTCAGCCACTCAAATAAATTGGTTAAAATATAAAAAATATCTCAGTACCCACTGCACTGAAAATATTCCGCTTAGTACACCGGAGAATGTGGATATTTCTATTGTAAATTTTGACAGTTATCTGAAACTAGCTGTTCAACATTCTAGTATAACCCTCAAAAAAACCAAAAATAGTAAAATATATTCTGCAGATGTTGAGTGTCTCTTGACTGAAAAAAGGAGTGCTCGAAGAGAATGGCAATTGCATAGATCATAACAAAAAGGCTAAGAAAGTTACTGCAGTCTCAGAAAACGACTTCACTGGAAAAATATCTTAAGGAACTTAATGCAACTTCTCAATCAGACTACTCATTATGGCGTGCAGCTAGCAATCTTAATAGACCAGTTATCACTAAGCCAACATTAAGAAACTTAAATGGAATTTGGGCACGAAATGATGTAGAAAAAGGAAATCTTTTTGTTAATCATTTGAAACCCGTATTTACCCCGCATACATCTCCCGATATTGCAGTCGAGTTGCCACCTGTTGCTGTTAGAGCTGCTGTTCCACTTAGATTTGAGATAAAATAAATCGAAAAGGCTATTCATGATTTAAACCCCAAGAAAGCCCCTGGTTTTGATAGGATCAGCAACAAAATGATTTTAGAGCTACCCAGCATAGCAAAAAAAAATTATTCTCTTGATTTTTAATGCTATTTTACGCCTTGAATACTTCCCACAAGAATGGAAAGTATCCTTAGTTACAATGATACCTAAGCCAGGAAAGGCTCCTACAAAAGTTGAGTCATATAGACCTTTAAGCTTATTGTCTAATATATCAAAGCTGTTTGAGAAGCTGTTAGTGTCAAAATTAGCCCCAATTTTAAATGTAAATAGATGTATTCCTAACCTTCAATTCGGCTTTAGAAGAGAACATAGCACAATTTAACAAACCCCTCGTATAGTAAACGCCATAAGAAAAGCCTTTGAAGAAAAAAAATATTGTTCCGCCCTCTTCATCGATGTTTCTCAAGCTTTTGATAAAGTCTGGCATGAAGGCTTATTACATTAATTGAAGTTAAACTTACAGTAAACACACACAAGCTGTTAGAAAGCTACTTCGTCGGTCGGTGGTTTATTATTAAAGAATGTGATTTTATAAGTTCTCCTCAGCCAATTGACGCTGGAGTCCCTCAGGGAAGCATCATGGGCCCACTGTTATACCTTTTATATTCCTCAGACATGCCAACAAACAACGACACCCTTACTTCAACATTTGCTGATGATACAGCTTTTTTAAGCGTACACGAAAACTATCATGAAGCATCCCGTTACTTGCAGGATCAAATATTTGAACTGGAAAAGTGGTTAAAACAATGGAGGATAAAGGTCAATGAGCAAAAATGCGTACATATAACATTCACCTTGCGTCGGGAGTCATGTCCCCCTATTAAAATCAATAATCAATTAGTGCCCAGCAATCGCATGTAAAATATCTCGGTATTCATCGAGATCGGCGTTTAACATGGAAATGCCATATAGAAGCAAAACTAACACAAATAAAACTAATAACAATTCAAATTTATTGGCTTATCTATTTTACAACTCTATATTAAAGCCAATCTGGTGCTACGGTATTCAGCTATGGGGCACTGCCTCGGCCTCAAATATCGAAAAAATTCAAAGGCGCCAAAATAAACATCTTCGAATAATAACAGTCGCTCCCCGGTATGTTAAAAACTCTAATATTCACAAGGATCTCAATGTGCCATTAGTAAAAACTATTATTACGAAGTACGCAACAAAATATTTAAAAAGGCTTGAGTCGCACCCAAATCCACTAGCTCGAAATATTTTAAATGCCAGTGGCCACTCTAGATTAAGGAGAATAGATAGACTCATCCGACGAGAAGACCGCTAAACATCTACATATGTATGTGAACAGAAACCGTGAGGAGAAAAATTTTCGTCTAGCATATATATGAAGATTCATTAAATAAATAATGAAAAAAAGTATTATATAGCATTAGAGTTTTCACAACACTAAAAAAATTATTTCGATTCGTTCAGTATTGTCTGAAAGAATTAGAAATAAAATTGCTTTCGAATCGAAAAACTATTCGATCACGACTGCTAGAATTAGCACGCTGGCAAAATTTATGTCAAACGGTATGGAAAACACCGTTCAGCCCCAGTTGTGTTTCATAATATATAAATAAAATTGCTTTCGAATCAAAAAGTATTCGATCTTTTCAAAAGTTGAGAATACCTTGTACATATTTTTAACAAAAATCTTATTAATTTACCCCCATATTTCCCCCATAAATTTTCTTAGAAAGTTCGTTTCATAAACCTGCTATAAACCTAAAATAATTTTTATGAATATGGGGGTTAAATTTTAAATATTAATAATCCCTTACACTGTTCTTTTCTATTAAAACATTATTTATTTTTTGTTAATCAGGTATGTTCTAGGTTTCGACTCGTATCCGCATAATTCATATATTGGTGTTCTTAAATCCGCATGTTTTTGTGTATTCAAAGTTATACATAGTTGGAAAAATATCTAAATGACAACAGTTTTTCTTGATAGTATCAAGAATTATTCCTAAAAAATTAAATTTTTACATTAAAATGTCAGGAGCTTTTGTTTTTTTTTTGCGCAAGTCGTGGTAGAATAAGTACAACGTATAGTCATTAGAAATTTTGTTTTCATTTTCCAACCAATATAACATCAAACAAAAGAAAATAAGGAAAAAAATGAACACAAGCTTCAAAAATCAAATTAATTAATTTGACATTACATGGGTAAATAATGACAACTCTCCCTAATGAACATACCTGGTAATTATATATAGTGATGTTTAAAAAAAGCATGTTGCTTGAAATTTTTGGAAAAGTTAAAAAATTTTTTGTATTAATATTTCTGTGAAAATAAATCATCACCTAAAATGCAAAAGGACGTAACAACAAAAAAATTCGAAATGATTTTTGTTTGTTTTATTAAGTTACATGTTCACAAAAGATCCCTGCGATCAAAAATTGCGACTTTATTAAAGAAACTCAAACGCCAAGTACACCTTGTTGTTATTAATTTAAAAGTTCTTCTCCTGCAAAAAGAATAAAAAGTGTTGTTACGCCCATTTGCATTATATGTGACGATTTTTTTTTTATCAAATTGAATAAAGAAAATTATAAACTTAAAACCAAAATTTTGTTTTGTTAAAAATATTGTCACATATAAAAGTCGATTCGTGTTACTTTAACCAATGCCTTACTACTCTAATTGAAAACGAATAAAAACAAATGTAAATTGCAGAACACCAAACATGCTGAACTACTCCACTTTCGAGTGAATTCGGATTCTAGAACACACCCGAATATTACCATAAAATCAAATTGTTGTTTTTTAAATCATATTAACATCAATTTTAAACATTAATAATCTATCATTTTGTGTAATACAAAAATTATTTTGCTTGAGTTTTTTAAATTTTGCCTTGAATTCAAATTTATTATTCGTATGGGTATCGCTGATATTTCTTTTTGGCAATCGGTATCGTATCGGCAAAAAGGCGTATCGTTACCTCCCTAATTTAAACAATTTTAATTTTCAATGCATATTTCCGGTTCCCTGTTGATTACTAATCGTAATTAAAATTTTATAGCTTCATACATACATATGCATGTATATATACGGAGGCCATCCGTTCAGTATTATACAGAACAGGTCTGTATATTGCAGCGTTGTTCTGTGTAAATTGAATTTAAAAAGTTTTGATTGTAATGCATTTAATTAAAAGTTCTCTATTTGTACTACATTTAAAAAATAACTAAAACAAATACAAATACAATAACAAGATAATCTGGTAGTGTATAGAATCATTCCTAATTATACGTACATATAAGAGCCACTTTTTGGGTTTGAGATTAAACTTAATCTTATTCTATAATTAGCTAATCTGAGAATTAAGTTTAACTAGCATTAATTGAATTTGATATTTTTGGGTGGTGGCTTAAACCATGTAGTGCTACCATACTGAAAACAAATAAATGGCAACATTTTTGTGCAAATGTCAAATTTTTTATCAAAACAACATGGATGTTTTCAAAGAAGAAGAAGAAAATGCCCGAATTCAATATTGTTTACAAGCTACAAGTGTTTAAAGAATTACTAAAGAAAAAGTTTAAGAGAAAAAATAAAGAAATAACAATATATACATATTTTAATTTTCTTAAAATAGTTTTTTGATTATATTTTTGCAAAAGCTGTTTATGTTAAACATGTGTATATTGACAGTTAAATATTAGGTTTAAACCACCACCATTGGCCGCTTAAACTAGCAAAAAAAGTTTAAAAAATACAACTCAAAAAGTCAATACGGAGATTAAAGTTAATTTAATCTCTAATCTCTAACCCAAAAAGTGGCTCTAAGTAGCTTCAATGTTAACCAGAGGTTGGCTTAAGCAAAACGAATGTGAAATATTGAAGGAATGGGACTATTGCAAGAAAGCTTTATAAATTGAAATTTGATTCATTAAACACATTCGAAAAATAAAAATGGTTAAAATCTTACTTTATGCCAATTTATTCTAATGAGGATTCCAAGCTCAAGAGACCATTTTTGACACTAACTCTAGTTCATCTACTTCACTTAACTTATATTTTAAGCAAAAACAAATAATAAAACATTGTGAAATCGATGAACAGGCCATAACAAAATAAAAAGAATTAATTTAAAAATTTGCAAAAAAAAAAGCATTCAGATTTTCGATTTCAAAGAAAGTTATAAACAGAATTTTCAAATAGTACCCATTAAACATTTTGCAAATTTTTTTCTGGGTGTTAATTTTCAAATATCTCGTTTCAAATTTGTTAATATTCTTTTTCGATGTAAGACAAATCTCTCCTTGATGCTTATCCAACTCCCAAGTTGTTTATTCGCATGAAATTAGCAACTTTTGAAATTTCGAAATTTCTTGTTTTACCAATAATTTTAAGGAATGCATCTTGGTTGCCGCATTACAGTAAAAATTTTACGAAAAACAAATTTAATACTGCTAGTCACGGTTATAAAGACATTGAAATATGTGCATTATTTTTAATGAGCCAATTAAAGTTTTATTAGCATAACATCAAAAATGAAATAAATATCAAAATATGAAATATGTTCACCGTACCTATGTATGTATGTATGTATATCTACAAATAAAAATTTCAGTTTTATTTTTTGCTTAAAGAATTACCCCCTTATTTTTAAAAACTAGTTTGGATTTATAAAATGTTTATTAAACAAATTTTCCTAAAGGAAAGTCGTTTTATAATATAAACCTTTTATGAACCTAAGGTGTTTTTTAAATAATGCCTTGTTATTTTTATAATAAATTTAATTTAATTTGTAAGCTTTTAGAAATAAAAGTTAAAATATATTAATATTTATATGTATGTATATATTTTTATTAGCACGTATTTTTTAATATATAAATGTGGTAAATAATGAAAGGAGTTGTTTTATTAATATACATACAATTTGATAGACTCATACCGAAATAAAATGTAGATTGTGTGTAGGCAGTAAAAATTAAATTATAAAAAATAAATTTATAGAAATTTATATTTTAATTAAGTTGAAATTAATTAAGTAAGCTTTGTTTACAATGGGAGCAACAATTTCGTTTTTTCTTTTATCTTATTTCTTCCCAAAGTACATATTTAATATATTTTCCTTTAATTTTTCGAATAAAAATGTAAGTAAAATTTTTTTAATAGTTGAGTCTACTTCTACTTCAGCAACAATTTGTATGAAATTGTAAATGACGTTTATAACAATTTTATTTAATTTTTTTTTTTTTTTTTTTTGTCTAGTTAACATTGGGAATTTTGATTGGGACATTATTTTAAAACACGCACTGAAACATATGTATGTATGTATGTATATAAAATATTATTATTTTAAAACTATTTATCTTTTCGCATAGTAGATGACAGTTTAGACGCATACTCACTTCCGCATCTATGGGCAGCATTTGATAGCAGAGAAATCGAAGATGTATAGAGTATGTTGGAAGCATTTGCAGGAGCTGATGTGGCCTTTGCATCTTTCACATTTTCATTCGATACTATATCAGAAGATAATGACAGTTTACTATTTAAATTACTGTTATGTTTGTTTTGAGTTAATTTTGTAGATTGAGAGTGCCACAACTGATCTGAGGCCACGTTTGATGTTATTGGTGATGGTAATATTGCTGCTGCAGACTCAGTATTGGTGAGACAGTCATCAATATTTCCATCAGTGCTTAGATCATTAATTATATTTGTGCTTTCAGCTTCAGCGCCTCGACTGTTGCCACTTTCGCTACCTATATTTGTTGGAGATTTGTTATCACTTGTGTTCCCTGCATAACTGCTGCTACTCATACCACTTCCACTTTGGTTATTTGGAGGTCTAGGTAGCCGTCTACGTAACCATGGATGCTTAAGGGCTTCAGCAGGCGTTAATCGTTTATCAGGATCCAATTCTAAGCATCCTCGTAAAAAGTTTAAAAAAAGTGCATCTTTACATCCATCTAAGGCTTTTGAAAAACTTTTTGAACAGGGTGGCCCCCGTGCTTTACCACGCCGAGACTGGCCACCTATTAGCACGACCATACCATCTGCCATAGTTCGAACAGTACAATACCTGGGATAACCATCAGGGTTGAAAAAAACCTTGACGCGCTTAGAGTTTGTCAGCAAGCTTTTTGGAGGCATACCCAAGACTTCTATAATGCAAGCAAGCTGGTCAGCTTCATTTTCTCCCGGAAATAGCGCATGTCCTGACAATAATTCAGCTAATATACATCCTAGTGACCATATGTCAATTGCACGACCATACTTTGCTCCTAATATAACTTCAGGTGCTCTGTAAAATCTTGATTGAATGTATGTGTATACACGTTGGCTTTCATAACATGATGATCCAAAATCAATAACCTTAATGCCAGAGCGTCCTTGTTGTTTAAGTAAGACATTTTCAGGCTTCATATCACAATGAATTATTTCATTCTTGTACAGTGCATCTAAACATTGTAAAAGAGAAAGTGCAAATTTCCGCACCAACTGCAAACTAAATCCTTTAAACCCATTTTTTTTTATTAGTTCGTATAAATTAATATTAAGCAATTCAAATGTTATGCACATATGATTACGAAATGTAAAATAATCATACATATGTATTATATTCATTGTGTTGTACTTGTCTTGTCGTCTTAAATGATGCAATATTCTAATCTCCTCTTGTGCTTGGCGGTGAAAACGTTTTTCGTTGCGCACTATTTTTAGAGCAACATGTTCGTGGGTTTTATGGTCATAAGCTTTAATTACTTGACCAAAACTTCCCTTTCCAATAACTCTGAGCATTTCATAACGATATGCTACGTGATCATGGGGGATGTGTATATAAGAACCTTGCTCATTATCATAATCGGAGTTGTTAGGTCCGAACACACCTGGACGTTTTTTCGCATTGGCTCCAATAAAATAAATTTTGGGATAAGACAAAATTTCCGTTCTTTCGTATGGCGTTAATTTGAGCATATATAACATCATCACTTGTTGCGGGGACACAACTAATGGTTTAGGTTTTTCCGATAAAGCGCATTTCTCTTGTCCTGACATAAGAATTTGTTGGTGAAATGAAAATGCGTCCATTGAGTTTTTAGAGATTGGTACGAATACAACATTTCCATTACTTGAAGCATCAAAAAATTCTTTACTAGAGCTGCTGACAATTACTCGACTATTCTTTAATGTCAATGAAGTATTAGCAATAGCAGATGTATTCGAAGTAGCACTTTCACTTAGGCTTATTTGTGGTGGTGGGTTAGTTAATGATAACGTTTTCATCTGAATTGATGAAGGTTGTGCTGATGAAGACGATTTACTATACTGAATGGGGGAGTTAGTGTTTGTTTCCCCTAACGATGATTTAATCTTTTTTGTAGAAAGCAATGAGAGTGCTGGTTGTGACATTGAATTAAGAGAACAGCTGTCACCGTCGTTTACATTTTTGCTGAACTCTTTGGGATTGGTATTAGTATCAGTCGATGATTTAGTTGCATTTGATGAATTCATTAAATTGCTGAACAAGTCGTTTGTGCTTTCATTTTTTAAGCTTTTACTTATATTTGAACTACTTCGAGGAAAACAGTTAGTTTTGTGTGTATTATCAAATTCTTCAATGGTGGAAATTGCTATGTCTTTACAAGAACTACTTGTAGATAACTGTGCAGCCAATAAATGCGTTGCTGACAATGCTGAATTGCAAACTAAACTTGGACAACATTCTTCGCACGATGAGGATTGTGTTGTGACTTTTTCTTTAGAAGAATTAGCATCACTTGTTATGGCACGAGGAACAAAGTGCAATGAAATTTGGTTTTGCGTAGAAGCTGACTGTTGCTGCATATGCAGAGAATGGTGGTGCTGTTTACTAGTTGGTTGACGAAGATGAGTTTGTGAACCCACCATTTTCAATGTATGATTATTTTATTGAAATTTGAGGTCCGAATTTTATAAATTACTATTTGGTTGATAGAAGATTGAATGAGATTGCACTTATTCTGCATTACTACTTATCGTTTAAAAATATAAAACGAATGGGGCTCGGGACTTTTTAATGGGTAAATTGAGAGTATTCCAGTACTACAATTAAGATGGCACTGTTGCCGTGGAGTTTTCAGCTGCTGATATAAATCTAGACTTTGTCACATAGCAAGTGCTTTGCAAAACCCAAATTTTTCTGGTGTTTTATTAGATACTCCTTCGTCACAATTTATAGAATTGTAGTTTTGTGTAATGTTGGATTGATTTGTTATTTCTGCTAGTTATTTTCTTGTATAAGTAGCATATCTCCTAAGCGTTCATATTGTTTGAATACATTGTTTGTTGAGTATCTCGTGGTAATGGTAGATGTTTGCAATTGCTTAGATGATGTACATATATTATTCCTATTATTAATAGATATAATAATTGATTTATGGTTTTCGATCAGAATTTTACATTAAAGGTGTGGCCCTCTATATCAGTAAAGCATAATACCGGCACTCTAAGTGCTACATCAGGTTGTTGCACTCCTCAACTTGGTTCGATGTTATGTTTTAATGTTGATCAGTGAATACAGGCAGCATCATTTTTCGAAGATAGTTTTTTAATTTTGTAAATCTAATTTAATCTTTTTTCTGTATAGAAACCCATACAATACACAATCTTTAATAAATATAAGCAGCAAACTACCGCCACCCGATTCACAGCAAATGATGAGACCTCTTCTAGCAACAGAGGGGCTCTTGATTATTGGTTTTTCAATTATAATAAAAAACGACCAAATTATTAATGAAACTATGTATGAAAATACAGATCGTTTTTAGGTCACAAAAACTAATTTTTACCATTATCACTATATCTTAAAGGTATTTTTATGTTTATGTGCGGTTTTCATATTCAAATGCATAAACTGAACACAGGAAAGAAACGGTTTAAATTATTTTCAATACGTTAATTTTAACCGAATTTGCAATTAAGTGCTCATCAAAATTGCACAAGTTTATGTTATAAAAACTGTTATTTTCTTAATTCTAAAAATAATTTAATTTTTATTTTATTTTTTGACTCAAATGTTTTTGTTAATTTTAGTCTAGGGCTGCCAAGTATATATTTTCTTCAATCCCAAATTTAAAATAAAAATTTCTTAAAATATCCCCCCTAAAATAAAAAGCCCCCAAATGAGTTCTTTTAAATAAAATATTAAGTTTGTTAATTTGTTTTTTAAATTCATATTAGCATAGATAATCACACTAAAGCAATAGTATATTTTAACCAATTTTACAATTTGCCAATTATCTTTCAAGCTCTGACCGAAAATATACGTAACTAAGAAAAATGGTAATTTTTATCATTCAGTTAATCCATAATATTATGACTGCTGGTTTAAATATAATTCTTAAAGCATAATGTGCTTTTGTCAAACATACTTTTAGCATTAATGGATTTAGCCTGAAAATCCATGTTTAACAATTTTATATCGTTCATGAACTTTTGAAGCTGTAAACATTTTAAATGTGAGAATTAGGGTTATAATAACGACCCCACAAGTACATTCATTTTACGCGTAATTGGTTTAGCGAAAAAAAGTAATTTTACTTCTTATAGGTAGAATGTTAACAGGTCGACCGAAACGTGGTTTAATAAGTAGGTCTGCGATTTTTTGCCGAGTTGTGATTTTTTCGTTCAATCGTTTTTGTAGCAATTGTTTTGACAACTATCATGATTTACATAAACAAAATGAGTGTTGTCTTTCCTATTTGTGCATTGTTGTTGTTTTGCGCAGACATTCTCATTGGACCATGAAAAATTCTGCTGCCGATACATTCTGATTAAAAAACTGATGTAGCGATCATTAAAATCAGATTTTTAGCCGTCCGATATTGAATTTTTGCTATAATTTGATTAATATACATTTTTTTAAATGAGTTTTTTTACATAAAAAAGCTTGCAAAAAGAAAAATAGTTTTCTTTTACATCCTCAAAATAAACTCGTACATTTTTTAATCTAATTTGAGATTAGAACCCGAGATCTGGTAGCTCTGCTTCAGTTTATGCAAGGCGAATTCATTTATATATTAATTCGCCTTGTTTTTGACATTACATGACCGAAAAACAGAAATAGAGCGCCCTGTTGTTTTTTTGTGTTGTTGATAAGGTTGCCGGACTTCTCTTTTTTTTCGTTTGGACGGATGGTAGACAAATCCTAATTGTGGTCGGTTTGAGAAAATGCACTATATTTATTTTAACTAATTTAAAACACTGGTCGCAAAGTAGACAAGTGCAAATTTAATACAATTTTATTGTGATTTTTGATGAATCTAAGAATGTGGCAATGAAATGAAATGTATTACGTGAGTAGCAAGTTGCTTTGACGGTGTTAGTTTTATAAAGGATAGTTTACTTATTTGAGCTTATCAAGTCAGTTTCAATTATTCGTCTTATAAAAAACTTTTTATCAGCAAACCATAATCCTTTTAAAAATTTGATCGGATTGGCAACAAACTGCGCTAACTTGGAGGCCACACGATCAATTTTTGTCTTTCAATTCCTTTCAATTTGCTCTCACTCTCATTTTTTTCACTAACACACTCACATTTTTTAAATTGATCACGAGATTGCTCTCAATTTTAACTATCCATTTGTTTGGCAATTTTACGCTCAATTTGACAGCTGATTAGAAGTTTAGTGAGCAAATTTTTCGTTTGTCAGTATAAATTGTTTTCTTGATGACATCTTGAAAGTAAATTGCTTAAAAATTGCGTGCAGCCTACGTCACAGCTTTCAATTTATGTAAATTTTGACAAACAGTATATGTAAAAGACTATCAACAAAAAGTTGACCGTGTGGCCGCAGTGTAACGTCATGACTGGAAATGTTAGTAAGCATAAATCTTACTAAGCAATGCTAAAAATATTTAAGGTGTGTGGTAATTTTTACTGCCCTTTAGCCGATATCGAACGTTAACGTTCGCATAGTAAATAACATTTAAAACAAAAACAAAATTTCAAAAATTGTTTTTGTTTTAAATGTAATTTTCTATGCAAACGTTAACGTTCGATATCGGCGAACGGGCAGTTAAACTTTTTTTCGCATAGTCCTAAAAGAACGACATAAATAAAAGAATTTTAAGGACTACTGTTCTGTACCACCCCTTAAGATATTAAATGTTTTTTATACAAGATAGACTTCTTTGGAGGGATGTATCATGTTTTTATAGTCAATGATATAACTTGCAGAAAGTATGCGTTAGTTCCAAAACGTCAGTTGTAAAGCACTCTACAATGCAACCGTCTAGAATTTTAAAATATTATCTGTCCAAAAAAGTTATCAACGCCTAAAAAATAATCAAACTTGCATTGATAAACTCTTTGATACACTTTTAACTTTGTCTGCAAAGTATTACGATGTTTTGGAGCTCAGCCTATGTCTTATAAAGTTAATTACTATTTTTAAAAATGTGTAAAAACTTAAGTTAACAAATTTGTTTATCATTGGTTTGTTATATGTTCTAGCTTATAAGCGTTTTTAAATGAATTTTTATATACCTCTTGTTTTTATTAATTATTGCATATTGCAAGAAAAAATATGTTAATAGCTTTATCCAATAAAAATTATACTTTATATCAAAAACACATGTACAGTATCGGCCAAAACCCAAGCACCCCCTCAGTACATTTTTTTAAATGATAATTTTTTTAAGAAAACAAAGTTAATAATATTTTTTTTTTATTTTTTTATTGATTTATATCTTTATTACTGAAAAACACAAACTTAAGGAATTCAGAATTTAATAAAAAAAAGTTAAAATTAAAAAAATATTTTTAATCGTATATATAAGCGGACTAAACTAAAGCACCCCCTAATATTGTATTTGGAAATTTTACTAAGCTACTGCGACATAACTATATTCGTTAACGGTATACTCCAAAAATGCAGACGCTATTAAACTGCAGTCTTAAGAAGAACAACTTTTTAGAATTTATGCGAAAATTGTCTTTGTTTTAAAGTTTTCGTTGAGATAAGAGTAATGGCACGCAATAAATACTTAAGTGAATTTAAAATTAGAATTCTTGATGATTGGAGAGCCGGCTTATCGAGACATCAATTGAGTGCAAAATATTCGATCAACGGATCAATAATTTCTAGGCTAATTAAACAATTTTTGCAGACTGGTCGCACATCTCCAACTCATTCTGGAGGAAGGCCACGTGAAACTTCGCGCCATGAAGACTCCTTAATTAAAAGGACAATCCAAAATGATCCTACAGCATCTTCTAGTCACATACGAAACCGCTTAGATTTAAAAATTAGCGAAAGAACGATTCGCAGAAGGGCGGTAGAGGCCGGATTATTCAGTCGAAGACCAGCAAAAAAACCTTTCATATCGTCAAAAAAATAAAAAGCCAGACTTGAATTCGCCGAGGCCCATCTCAACTGGAGTGTCCAAAAATGGAGAACTGTGCTGTTTTCTGACGAATCTAAGTTTAATATAAAGGATTCAGATAGCATAAGGCGTGTACGCAGACCAAATGGACAACGGTTAAATCCTAAATATTGCAAAGGCACTGTAAAGCATGGAGGCGGAAACATAATGGTCTGGGGTTGTTTCTCCGGGCAAGGGATTGGGCCAATTCATAAAATTGATGGAATTAGGGATCGCTTCATGTATCGTGATATATTAAAAGACGTGATGTTGCCTTATGCTGAAGAAGAGATGCCACTTAAATTAACATTCCAGCAAGATAACGACCCAAAAAATACGTCAAAAGTGGTTAAGGAGTGGTTCCAGAACAATTTGATAGAAATTCTCCGTTGGCCTGAACAAACCCCCGATCTTAACCCAATCGAGAACTTGTGGGAAATCGTTAACTTAAGAGTCAACCGAGAAAATTGCAAAACCAAAGAAAATTTATTCGAAGCCGCAAAAGTTGCCTGGGAAGCAATATCACCTGATATAATTAATAATTTAATATCCCCTATGTCTAAAAGATGTGCGTGTGTCATCCAGAATAAAGGATTCGCAACGAAATATTGATTCCAATAGTTTTTTTTAGTTTTGTCCGCTTATATTTGCGACTTAAAATATATTTTGAATTTTAACTTTTTTTATTAAATTCTAAATTCCTTAAGTTTGTGTTTTTCAATAATAAAAATATAAATAAATAAACAAATAAAAAATTTTAATAACTTTGTTTTCTTAAAAAAATTATCATATAAAAAAAGTACTGAGGAGGTGCTTAGGTCTTGGGCTATACTGTACATACAAACATTTAAATATTTCCATACAATTTTGGTCGGATAAACGGAGACGCTGGCTGTTGACTTGTCGTAGTGTCGCCGCCACCAGCGCTTCCTTTGGATATTTTAAAAAAGTAACAAAATAGGGGATTTTTGCAAAAAAAAAAGTGGCACCAAAAAGGGGATTTAAAAAAAAAGAACACCTCTTTAAAAATCGGAATAAGTTAAATTTATTTAAACTATGAAATCACATTTTTTAAATGGTAATAAAAATTAAAGAAAACATTGGAGGGACCAATAACTTTTGATGTGATTTTAATTGATCTTAGCGTTCTAAATCCAAATCTGTTCACAGATTGGTTCCATCAGGTCTAGTTTTTTAAACTGTTTCAAAGTTATTCAGAAATTAGTGGCAATATATTCTTTGCAAAATTAGTACTATTTTTGTTTTCAGAAATTCATACAAAAGTTATAAGGACAACAATTTTACATTTTTAACATTAATCTAAAAGCCACGAATGCGAATAAAATACGCCATATTTTATGAAAATCGTAGAACAAATATAAATTTTATGTAAAGTGTGTTTTTTTATAGAGGTTAGAACTTTGAAATGGAATAAAACAAAAATGAATTTTTTAAATTGACATGAAATTTACTTTATTCACGATATAATCTTCTGCCATTTTAACAATCAACCAAACTTCATATAAACCATATATGGGCCACTGCCTACGTAGTGTATGAGTTTGGTTGAAATCGCACGACGCGTTTATGATTAGTTCGGCGACGTACATATACGGACTTATTTTTATATATATGGATAGAAGAGTTCTAAGTGAAATTTGCTAGCAAAACCATTTTGAAGCTGTTCTCGGTTAAATTAGACATTGGTTGTTTCCGCAAAATAAAATAGATTCAGCATAACCTTTTAATTGCAAAATTAAATTAAGGCCCTTATCATGTAAAACGCAAAGCAACGCCAAAGAATTACATTGAAAGCAAAAACAAAGTCATAAATATTATGTAATTTTGTTGTTGCTTTCTAAAGAAATTCACATTGCGTTTTAAAATTACAAACGCTGCAAAGCTTGTGGCGTTGAACATTTGCAAACGGTACATGAATTCCTGTAGAAAGCAACAACAAAATTACAAAATATTTATGACATTGTTTTTGCTTCAATGTAATTCTTTGGTGTTGCATTGCGTTTTACGTGATTAGGGCTTAATTATGCTGGTATATATAGCAAAAAACTACTTTTATTTAATTTTATGTTGACCTTTATTCAAAAAATATAAAAGAATAAAGGAAATAAAATTTTAGTTCATATTTTGGTCACGTTTTTTCGTCCAATATTTGCTAGGCTAAGAAAAGGCTTAATGCAACAATTAACTCAAAACCACATGTTACTACATATATATACTCTGTGCTCAAAACAGCAAAACATTGACATTGGCATTTTTAGTACCAAGCTTTAAGCATAATGAACTCAATTTTTGATTTTAATAAAATTAATGTTTCTTTTAAAATTATTAAACCAAGTAGCTAACAAGAAATTAGGAATCGAATTTTTAACAACTTGTGTTTTAGATTTTCTTGTTATTCACTTTGTATTCCCGCTAAAAACATATGTATACGGAATTGAACTATTGTTTTGAAAAAATTCAGTTTTATTAATAAAATTTTGTCTCTGTTAAAATTATAGAATGAGTTCGTTTTGGTAAAAAAAAAGTTAAATCTTTTTATGTTATTAATATGCAATTTTATATTAAAAAAATATACGTACTGTTTTTTATGCAATTGTACGGATATTTTTCTCTTATGTACTGATTTCTCTGATTTCAAAACTGAAAACCCTACTTGCGAATAATTAATATGTACACATGTTACATAAATTATTCGCAATAAATATATAAGCTAATCACGCATGCCAAAAAAAAAAAAAATATTTCATATATGCTTGCTTACATAGCGTATATTAAAACAATTATAGCTTATACTATGTTCACACTTGGGTTTTTAAACGCGTTTAAGCAAAATGTTGATTAAGTTAATCAGAGCCGTTCACATTACATTCGAGATGATTAAGATTACAGTTGATTAACAAATAAAACACAATAAACACATTTACATACATTTCTTTTAAATATTACAAATTGATAAAAAATTACTTAATAAAGTAATCAGAAGAATATTTAAATCATTTTAATGACGAAATTGTGAAAATTTATGAATTCGCGAGGTACGTTAATTGTGGCCGGTGCTACATCATACTCAGCTTGAGGTGTGTTCAGAGGATTCTATGTGATTAATGAGATTATTTAGTTGTAATCATGTCAATTTTAAGTGATTAACAAATCACTTCAATGTATGGTTCATCATCTCGATTCACTCGTAAAACTGCTCTGAGTGGAGAAGCAGCTCGCGCTCGTTGTCATTATTTCTTAAGGGCAATCAGGTCGTTCTTGTTTGTCTGATTTTCGTGCGTTTTGCGTTGTCACCTCGCATTGGTTAATGGCGTGGCGTCGTATAACTGTACCGAGTTACAGTTTTTGCGGTTGTCGGCATTAACTTTGTGCAATCGTTTGTAACCTCAAATTTTTAACTTGTTTTCTGGTGGAGAACCAATAATAACTCAAAGTGACGGGTGGAGAACCAAAAAAAAAACTCAGACGTTTACTGGTGGACACCAATAATACTCTGGAGTGGATTCTGGGAGCTCTCGCCTTCCTATACGATGGTTTAGGTCGAACGAGGTCTTGTGGTTGAAGCTCCAAAAATTCGTGGGATACCCTGGCAATATGACTTTAATAGTCAGCCAAAAATTTTTTAGTTTTTAAGGAAAGCCAAAAAAAAAAAAAAAAAAATCATCTCGATTTTGATGTGATTAGAGCTTAATCACGTTCGAGGTGCTTAAACGCGTTTAAAAACACAAGTGTGAACATAGTATTACATTAAAGCTTTAATAAAACAACAAGTACAAAAAACTGTCTCATCATTTAGTAAAAAATACCAAAAAAGTGCCAACAATTACAAAATGTATCACATTTTGTAACGGCCAATTTCACCAAGTTAAGTTATAGTTAACTTGCAATTAATTGTCAAAACTGGAAGTTAAAGTTATAGTTTGTTTTAACTGAACTTGGTAAAATTGGCCGTAAAATTAGAAAATAGAATCCAAGCAGTCGAAAAAGTAGCAAATTGCTACTTAAGAAGCACAGCCAGCGGTAACGCTGGCCGCCACCTATAGTAAATTCGCCTTAATATAAATCGTATAAAGTTACCCACACACGAGACAACATTTGTCGAATCATGGTAATGTTTGACAAATGTTCCGACGTATGTGGGGATGTTTCTGGTTGAAATTCTTGTTACCGTTTAGGTTTCTCAAATATCAAACATTTTTGATATTTTATGTTTCCAAACAAAATGTTTCATCGTGTGTGGCAATGTTGACTGTTTTATCTTTCTCATTCTGTTGAGAGCAGTTGTTGAGTGAGGTGTTTTTGCAACTCTCGGACAAAAAAATATGAAGAAAGAAATCGGAAAATGGCAACAATTGCAAATTGTGAGAGTTGGAAAACAATTATAATTGAGTATCAAATTTTTCCAAATTTATGTGACATAAAATATGATAGGTATACAGAGAAAATAAATAATTTTTTTTTGTGTGTTTGTAGTAGTATATTCAAAAAGGACGCAATACTGAGGTTTCGTTTTTAGTGTCATCGTCTGTGGTTAAAACGGAAACATAAATAGTAACACGTGTTTCGACAAATGTTGCATCGTGTGTGGGTACCATAAGAACAGGCAATTTAAACACTATTTTACCTTTTATACTCGAAACTTTATCACATGCACAGTAAAGGCTTTAATAATATCGAATAAAAGGAAATATGGAAAGACATTTGTTATTTTCTTAATTTTAGGTAGCCCTTTTAAATAAGAATTGCATATTCCATACGTGCATAAAGGATTTATTTTAACTGTAAATTTCAATTGGTCGTATTTCGGCCACCTGGCGGTCCTAGTAAGTTTAAATTTTCAGAATAGGCGTCTAAGGATTTTAGTGCATTAACCTTAGATTTAACGATTTTATCGATAGAATGTGTGTATGTATACGTAAGACTGTTTGAAGCAGAAAAAGTTTTCAATAATAGGCTTTTCTTTGTCGGTATTAATTTTTCTATTTCCTTCTGTCCCACTTTTATGAAGATGCTGAACACAAATTGATGACATTGAATGCATTCTTCGTCGAAAAAAGAATTATTCTCGATGCATTAATCGGCATATGCTGTGATGGTGAGCCAACACATACTGGCGTAAGAAATGGGATTTTGCGTCGATTTGAATTGCATTTAAATAGACCGCTGCATTGGTTTGTGTGCCTTCTGCTCTTCAACGAGCTGCCATTTCGTCATTTGTTTAAAACTTTGGACATATCATCGACTACTGGACCACGAACAGCAACCGGAACGTTGGGCAAACAAATTGAAACGTGTGAAAATCTTCCGGTGTGTATCATTTGTCATTTTTTCATCGATTTTTTCCATTATTAAATGGTAAAATTGCATTTAATTCATCTAATTTCTTTTTTTTTAGCTTGTAGATGAATTCGTGATAATCGTGCAAGAGAACATGCCACCTGATTTAGATCCATTTGAATTATCCACCGATTCAAAGTACCTATACAAAATGGCCAATGCAATGTTGTTCCTACGGATTTGTCTCACATTAAACCAGGACCAATAGCACATTCACGTTGGCTCACCAAGGCGAATAGATTGTTGCGGTTGTATGTGTCAACTGAAAATCCATCAATGAATTTGAAAATTCTGGCAACATACATAATGAAAGTGTATGTGCCAATGAACTTCAACATCAAGTACTTTTATTTTGTGCAATTTTTATTTGAATCCCTCGACATAGAAAAATGTTATTAACTTCGTCATCAGTGTAGAGCAGGGATGGCAAAATTGGTACAATTGTACTTTGTTGGTAAAAAAATAAGTTAATGTTGTCAGAAATCTCGGAAATAGTGAGATAAATATTTTCCATTCCGCATTCATCCGTAAATGTGGAAATAATCTTTTCTAACCAAAAAATTATCAAAGCCAAAGAGAGAAACAGACTAAAAACCGCAAATCCTTGCGGCTTACTCCCAACAAAGGACTTTTTGAACTAACAAAATAGCAATTAATATAATGTAAATATACCAAAAAATTTATTATCAAAGTTGTAATTCTGCTATCGAAATCTAATTGAAAACCAGTACATATATTATTTTTATACCCTTCACCACCAAGCGGGTGAATGAGGGTATACTAAGTTTTTCATTCCACGTGATACTTTTTTATTATACATCTAAGACCCTATAAAGTATATACATATATTCTGGCTCCTTGGTCTCAAATTGCTTAGAAGTTTGGGATTGAAGTCCAGCATCATCAGTTCAGTAGGATCAGAACTATGAACCAAAATATGGAACCACCACCCTAAAAAAATTATAATTTTAATACAAAAACTGACATAAATGGTGGAATAATGCAAGGAATGATATTACATTTTGCATGAATTCGCTTTATACGACTGCAAATCATACTGTTAAATTTCGGGAAGATCGGTCCATAATTGACCGTAGGCCCCATATAAACCCTACACCCGGAAAACAGTTTAGTACGCCTAAAACCGTAATAAATAACGCTATCATAATTATATTCGGTGCGGTTCAGTTTTGTAGGACTAGAAATCACACTGCTAAATTTCGTGAAGATCGGTCCATAATTAACCCTATTGCATTTACAGATATACAGATTGCATTTGGTCCAGATGAATATAAAGGGTAGTCTTAAGGGAGAAAATTGGTACTTCTTAAGGGGTAAAAACGGGAAAAATGTACTTTTTCAATGAAGGTGGTATAAATAAGCCCCCATATTCTTAAAAACTATTTTAGGTTTATAGCAGGTTTATGAAACGAATTTTATGTGATAAGTTGTTAAATATACCTTTAATTAATCACAAATATTTTTTATGCATATGGGGAAAGAATATAGCCTACATTAACATACAGAAAATGCTGATACTCTTGTACCTTTGGTACTTTTTCTCCTTTTGAAAAATTTGCTATAGAGATAGCACATAAAAATATAGTGTACATTTAATTTTATTTTTTTTATTTTATTTATTAATTCAAACTGTAATACAAAAGCCCTCAAGGCCTATATTATAATACCCAAAATAAAATTTAATAAAGTACAATATTATGCACATGAAATGTCTTACCAAGCCTGCAATAACACTGTGGAACAAATTCAGGTCAGCAAAAGTTAGGTCGATTCTGAGAGTGGGGGTTGAACATAGAGGCTAAATTAGAAGACCCGTATGGCGGCGTTTGTTTATGTTAGTTCGAATTTTTTTTTTTAATCGACCTTCACCTTTGCAGTCAAATGCCGATTTCAGCATATTGCTAATATGGTTTTTTGCTTATAACTCGTCGACTAATTGATATTTTTTATCTGTAATTATTGCTAGAGACCTGTGCAACAATTAAAACTTTTTAAAAAATTTATTTAGTGAATTTTTGTGGTGCTTATGAAGCAAAATGTTGGAAAAATTATTTGTTTTTCATGCTTTTTTAAAAAATATTTTCCACAAAACTAAGTCTTTGCTTTCTGTTTAATCTATAATATGCTTTTCAGTTTTTCCAATAAATTTCATTTGAAAAGAAGACAATCAAAATACAAAACTTGCGTTTTCCAGCTTAATATTAATTTACTTCTCATTTTTTATGTACCAATTTGGTTTAGTGTTGGTTTTGAAGAAACGTTGAAAAAGAAATTATAAAAATATGGAAAATAAAATATAATTTTGAAATGTTAGTTAGTCTGCGTTCATACGGCTCATGTCTTATTGACATAATTCTTCCTTTTTCTTCTTTGAACATGAATGAAATGGTGTTCAAATGATTCATGTCATGTTGACGACATGTTTTTTTTTGAGTAGTTTTTAAATACGAATAAGAAAGAAGAAGAAAAGCGAATGAGAAAGCAAAGCGTACTGACAGTACATGCATATATTTCCAATTTCTTTCTTTAAATGCTACATTACTAATCTAGAACAAATTACCTGATTATGCTTTGCAAAACAAGTTCTCAACACTTTCCGAAGAATTTAAATTTTTCGCACATCTGCTACTCGAAATTTCCTTAATCTTAAAGCACAAATAACCCTTCAACATTTCAGGTACTCATTTCTTAATATGTATTTAGTTAGGATATACATACATACAACTAGCATATGGCTTTGTGCGCCAGGTAGTTAACTTTTAAATCCATACAATTTTCATAGTTGGTTCTTAAGGTTTTCAGTCTTAACGACAAAGACAGTTTGCTTTCAGCATTCAACGAGAACGGCTCTATCAAATCGATACTTGGTGTAAACAAAAAATGATAACAATTGTGTATTCTCGAAGCTGATGTCTTTTAATTAAAAATGTCGGAACCAAAATGTAAAATGGAGCATTTTTGTAATCTTTGTGGACGTTTCATAGCAAGCGATGAAAAATGTGGCAATGCGAGTGATTTTTTTTGGAAACCTATAAACAATATTACTCGCGAGAGTTTATCACTGACGTAACCTATGCCCCTAAGAAAGTTTGGTTTAATTGCTATTCAACTATTATGCAATGGAAAAGTGGGAAGAAGAAGGCTATGCCTTTTAGTATACCAATGATGTGGTTAGACAACAGCCAGCATCAAGAAGAACATTGCTATGGATATATCAACTACCATACAACTTTGAATAGAAGGAAAGCAAAGAATAAAACTTATGTAGCAGTGCCAAGTGTCCAATTACCATTACCGCACTCAGAATTCGTTCCAGTACCAACATACCGAAGTATTGATCTTCAAACAGATATCAGTACTACAACCACCGCTGCTACATCCATGGATTTCTTCTCAGAAAACGACCCTGGTGTATAAACAATATGCTAAAAATCGGTATTTGACTGCAAAGGTTGAAGGTCGATTAAAAAAAAGTTCGAACTAACATAAACAAACGCCGCGGTACGGGTCTTCTAATTTAGCCCCTATTTTCACCCCTCACTTTCAGAATCGACCTAACTTTTGCTAACCTGAATTTGTTCCACAGTGTAATGCTATTTGTTATTTGACGAGAACAAAACACAAGTTATGAAAATGGAATGCCTTGTTTTTAACGCCTAACAAAAAATTGTTCTTCAACATTATAGCTCATTTTTAACGCTTTTTATATTATTGCCACAAATTTTGTTTTTTTTAGCCGATTTAGCGATTTTAAATTAATTTTGCCATGTTCGCGATAGATGAGATTTTTTCCCGTAAGTTGTCTGATTCTTAATAGCTTAAACGATTTTTAAAAAATGTTAGACCTTGTCATGATGCTGCTATTAGCAAATTTTTCGAATTTCAGCTAATATTGCAATTTTTACCGAATTTTGCCATTCCTTATCAATTTGATGGCTAGTTTTAAATATTAAAATTTTTCGCCACATTTTCAAACTTTGCAGAATTTTTGCAATTTTAGGTTTGTTGCTCTTTGAGGCAATCATCGCCGTTATAAAAAACCCCATATATAAACCAAAGTCACCAATTTAGACGGCACTATCAACACTGTTTATTAATTCGGGGCGAAAAGTACGATGCCTTACGCCATAAGTAAGGGTGAATGTTTTAGAATAACACATGCTACCCTTTTAGAGAGCAAAACATTTTTAAGAAACGAACACCAAATTACATTTTTTGAAATAAAATGTCACATTATTTTGTAGAAAAGAAAGCACCATAAATGTATATAGATACATATGTAGTTGCATTTAAAATAAATTATATTTTTGATACCAAGATAAACATTTGCTTAAATCTGCTAAAAAAAATAATAGCTTTACAACTCCATCTTTTCTTAAACAATTTATAAGAATCAAACTAGTCTAAAAAATTTTTAACAAAATCTGGGAATTTTCGTTTTCATGTTGAGTTTAATTTTTATTATCAATTTTTATATTAATTCGAATGTTTATTCTAAATCAGATTACAATTTAAAAAGCTTTTATACTTTAATAGTCTTATTCCTTAAATATTTTCCAGGAATATTTTCTATGCACTATCACAATTTTGTGTGTTTGTATATTTCTTTTACGAGGCTTACTTTAGCTATCCTAGGATATGCTAGGAATGAAGTAAATTGTACAGAAAATTTATACAACTATTAGATACTAGCAGAATATTTTGCTCAAAATAATTTTTGCATTATTTTAAGCATTTTATAAAATCATTGTTTGCAGATTTTGCCCTGTTCAAGCAAACATAGCTGTTAAAAATTTCAAGATCGGCTCACAGTGATCGTCATATCCAGTGTGACCAGAGCTTAAACACTTTTACAGCTAAATCTGGCATAAGCCAAGTCCAAAAAATGTTGAAATAGTTTTAAAAAACAATGCGAACATATTTTAAAGACTTTTGTTAATAATTTATTACCAGTATACAATTTTATTCGAAAATAAATTAATTTTAGTGACTTATTTTTTTAACGAAATTGAAATAATGGGTAATATTTAAACAATTAAGTAGATTTTGGTGAAGCATCTGATACATATATATTTGTAGCACAGGTAGTTGAGATTAATTTTAGGGGCCCGCAAACTTCTGATGCATTCAAAATTGAAACGATTTTCTTTCTATGGTATACAAAATTTTTTAGATCATTTTATTTCTTATAGTTTAAGGAAAGTTGAAGTTTTAAAATAATTATTTGCTCAGCAGTTAACAGCAAAAAATTTTTATCTAAATACAACGTAAAATTTCTTTGTATGTTCTTTTATATCGTAAAATCAAATGGCAAATAATTTTTACACTGAAGATAAGAATTAACCATTTTCTTACGAAATTTCATTTTGAGTACAAGTATTTTTAGTAAAAATTTTTTTATCAGGCCTGTTCTGAAAATCACGTGGTTTGAAATCACATGTGCTTTTAAAATTACACGTGTGATTTTGTGGTGTTCTGTAAATCACACAATTTTTGTGTTTTTCGGTGTGATTTTTAATTGTCGAAAGCACAAGCAAACACAAGTTTTTAACACCTGCTTGTTCTGCAAAGGCGTAGCTCATTTTTAAACGCTTTTTATGTTATTTTCCGATAATTTGTTTTTCTTAACCGATTTGGCGATCTCAAGTTGGTTTTAGGGCTTGTTTCAAATTTTGCAATTATTCGAGAATTTTAGCCATGTTCGCGATAGTAGCGAATTGAGATAGAAGATTTATAAAAAATAGAGGACCCTGCTATCTTGCAGCTGTTAGCAAATTTGTGTGAATTTCCACTAATTTAGCAATTTTTACCGAATTTTTGCCATTCCTTATAGATTTAGGGACTTTTAATTAATTTTATGGCTTATTTGTTATATTAAAAATTTTCGCGAATTTTGGCTATTTTTGCCAAAATATTTTTTTATTTTCCGATATTTTGTTTTTTTTTATCCCATTTAGCGATTTCAAATAAGTTTTAGGGTTTGTTTACAAGTTTGCAATTTTTCGTGAATTTTAGCCATATTCGGGGATAGAAGCGTTTTTTTCCTGTGATTCTTCACAGCTTTTACGATTTTTAATAAATATTAGACTTTGCTATCATGCCGCTGTTAGCAAATTAGCGATCTTTTATTTAACTAAAAAAGAAGTCTGAAATTACAACAGAAGTCACAAAAGCAAATTTTATTTTTGTACTGTCGTCGAATTTTCTTAATTTTAAGTGATTTGTTGTTATTGCATAAAAAAATTAATAAACAACAAATTAAATATTTTATTAAGTAATTTATTATGACGGTCATCTTACAATAGTCGCAAAAATAACAAAGTAATTTTAAAAAGTTGTTTACGTAGCTGAACGTTTTGAAATCACAAAATAATTTGCCCAGAACAGAAAGGTGTGGTTTCATATCACTTTGATAAAATGTGATTTTCAGAACAGGCCTGTATAAGTTCCAAAAAAATTTTTAGTAAAAGCCATAAAACTAGTCGTCCAAATTTTTAAACTCGTGCTAAGAAAAACTAAAAACGTTTTATAAAATGCCAAATGCTAAATGAAAATGTTGCAGCTAAATAAAAAATGTTAATGCTAAATGCCAAAATGATCACACTAGTCATATCTCACGAAGACTCTAAACTGCACAGAGAAAAAATAGAGCAAATGAGAGAAGAATAGCGCAATGATATAAAAGTACCTTGTAATGTTTATGTTATGTCCTTGTTATGTTTATGGATATGCAATGAATAAAAAAAGTTGCTATACTTTTAATGATAATTAACCTCACAACTTATATTTATTCCACCCACTATTTATTTGTATTTATTCTTTTTTGTATTGTTTTTTTTTTTTTAGTTATAATATAAAGCTCTAACTTGCAATAAATCTCAAAATATTAACTCACAAAAACACAATTTTAAAAAAAAGGAAATTTTAAAAACTTCTTACAGCATTAAAATGTCTAAGAGAATTGTTATGGAGAGCTCTCAGCTGAAGCGAACCAAGTCAAAAATGACAATTCAAAGTCATTTTGAGGATGAGTAAATGAATTGCCATTAATTTCATCGAAAATGAGAGACACTTTTTTATCGTTACCTTAGGAACGGAAAAATTTTTACTTAGTCGGCTACAGAACAAAATAGATTTAACTTTGCGGAGAATTCCGCACTAGTTTTGAAATTTCTTAAATTTCAGAAATGCTTACAGCTGAACCGAAACCAAGTCAAAAAAGAAAATTCGAAAATATTTTGAGTTTAAGTAAGTGAAATGAAATCAATTTCAGGAGCCATTGTCTTGGATTTACTTTAGAAGCAAAACACTTTTTTATTTATTCCGATAGAGTTCATTTTTGCGGAGAATTTTGCTCCAGTTTTAATAAAAATATACATATTTATTATATTTTATGACTTCGTTTGGTTCAGCTCTGAGCCCTCTATATGAAAAAGTAAACTGGAAAACAGCTTTAATAATATAAAATTTTTGAAAGACAACAGTTCATATTAAAAAAATACTTTTCAAGCCACAATTAATCCCTATATCATTTTACTGCAACAGCAAATCGGTTTCCAGGGCATTAGCGGTCATTAAATCGTTTCCCAATCGTAATATGTTTGTTGCTGACGGTATTGTTTGTTTAGTTTCAAATTGTGTCGTTGTGTTGGCGGCGGCTGCTGTTGTTGTTCCAGATGTTTGATTTAGGAATAAATCGAAATCGTAGAAACTATTAGGCGATGAAATTTTGTTAGCGCATGACGTTGAAGACGTAGAACTGCAGCTTAAGTCTATCCCTAATAAACCCAAATCCTTAAGAAGTTGATCATTTTCACTGGTTGTTTCTGGCATTAAACTATCAGAGGGATCGTCAGTTAAAGCTAAAACATCTTCAACTTTCGGGGGTACATTAAGTATAGGAGCTGGTTCTTCAATAGCTTCTAGGCCACATATTACCTCGGATTTTTCGCTTTCAGTGGTATTGAGTTTTTGTTCGTCCTCATTATCATCCATTTTTTGTGGTTCTAAAACACTCGATTTATATTGAAAATCTGTGTCTTTAAAATCTACCTCTATAGGAAATAGATTCGGTATTGCATCCATTCTGTCAGTTATGGTCTGGTTCAATTGAGCCATACTGCCAATAAGATTTCTAAGTTGCTTGGATAAGTCGTTAGCATGTTTGCATTCTAAAAGTTCCATTTTTTCCAAAACATCTGTTCTTAATTTGGCAAATTTACTTCTAGCATCTTGACGACACCTCAATATTAGACGATACTCATAGTTACCCGTTTCCACGCGATACAAAGGTTCCTGTATTGCGGCAAAGCTATGCTCTTCATCGTCCATTTCTTTGACTTTCAAACAATAAGATAAATAGGTAAATTTGGCATCCATATAACGTCTTACAGTTAATTTCGTATCCGGTATAGCTTTGTGAAGATATGTGCCCAAATCATCGAGAATTGGCTTAATGTTTTTAATGACAGCCAGTCCATCCTTTTCCAAATTACGATGTAATTCACCAAACATACGAAAAGCTTCCGAAGCTCTTAGCTGAGGTTCTCTTGTACTAATGCGCATAAAGCAGTCCCCAAATGCGCGATACGTTTGCAAAAGATCATAATAAGCCTTCAACATGCGACGAGCATGATCCACCATGCCTTTGTACATCATTTCTGTGCCCTCCAACTCTTCCAAGCGTTTAATTAAAGAGTCGTTGCACAAAATTGCCCGAGACAAACCCAAAGTATCTGCCGTATTACTAGACATATTATCCACTATACGATGCTTCAGTTTTTTCAATATTATATCTAGTGATTTTCCTCTCTCCGGATCGGCGTGTAGTTTATTATAGTGTATAATCACTTGCTGTGAAGCTGTTTGAATCATCTTGGCCACTTGTACTTTAGTTTTGCCCTTAACACTTGTATTGTTTATAGCCAACAATTCATCGCCACTCTCTAAAGAACCTTCTCTGGCGGCTGGTGTACCATCAAATACCTATAATTAAGTAACGAAATGTAGTTCATTTAGTTTAAGATTAAAAAAATGAAATTTTTTTTACTTGTACTATATATAAGCAGGGACATAATGGCGCTCCTCCGCCTATGCTTATGCCTATCAAATTCGTATCATCTTTCACAACAACGACTGACTTTGTGCTTACAGTCATACCCCTAAGAGTATTGAAATTTTTAATTAATAAATATATTTTATTAGAAATATAGTTTAAAGTTAGGTAAGCTTCTGAAATAAATAACAAGCTGGATTAAAAACGATATATATACATATGTATATGTACAAACATAAGCAATTAAATATTAGGAAATGTATGTACTAACTATTGCTAATTGTGTTATATATGAACATATGTATGTATTTATAATTCTAATACATACTTACACTTGAATTTTGGATAGAACTCGGGGTTTTTAATTAACGATATTTGTTAGTTAATCTGAGTCTAATCTTAAATTTTAAATTATTAAAATAAAAACTATGCCTAAAAATAAAACAGTATTAAATCATCATATACAAAAAAAATTACATTCATATCTAAAAATAACAGCTTGTCAAAATTCCAAGTCTTTGTTTTTATACTTATTGGCAAACGCCATATTAAGCCTTCTACATATTTTTCCCACTTATGATTATTTTTTCCCTGGAATTTTGCTGTTCTATCCGTTTTCACGTAATGCTTTTTAAACTGTTTTTGGATGGATACCTTAATTCAGAGAATTAGCGATATCAACAACTATTTTTGTTGCGCTTACTTGTTACAGCTGTAGTGACCACTAAGGTATCCGAATAGCACCGGCAAACGCATCTCAAGAGGTCCCAACCCTGCTCACCGGGTACGCTGCCACACAACAAATTATATAAGTATGTACTATCTAAAATTACTCTAAACCAGGGGTGTCAGCGTCATGCACAATTGTGTCAGCAAAACTCACATGTACGCTTACGCTCTTTTATTTTGCGAGCGTAAAATATAATTTTTTACTGCAAAACACTCTCATTCAGCGGGAAATATCGAAATATCGCACGGCCTGTTTTGAGGCCTCTAAACAGAAATAATATATTTATTATTTATTATCTTTGTTTATGTTTTGTTTTATTTCTGTTTTTGACATTGTACAATGATTGACAAATAATATCTACATTGTTTTGCATTTAAGCTAACGATATGTGTTTTGTTTGTGAACAAAATTCTTTGTTGCCTTTTAAAGGGTCCCTTTTTCTTTCGTTAAAAAGACGTACCTAAATGCAGAAATTATTAAGAAAAAAATAGCCACAAGAATTTGTTGGTATTTTGTGCTTGTAAAAATATTTTTCTTTCTGTACCAATCGCGTCAATGGGTTTTTTTTTCCTTTGAAAACACTTTTCTCAAGTAAGTAAAAATATTTAAAAAAGTCTTGTTTTCCTACAATTTATGTGTAAACCTATACACATAAAAGCAAATGTGACAGCAGGTAAAATTTTTGGGTAAGAAGATGTGTATTATTAATGTATTAATGAAACTTTATTGTTTAACGTCCACAAACCTAAAAAATGTTTTGTTGTGTCGAAACTGCAATTTAAATTTAGAAGATATTATTGGTAAATAAAAGTATATTTTTATAGGCTAGTAAAATCTTCTCTTTTTATAATGGTGGTTAATAATTATAGAATATTTTTAAACTTAATGGAGTTATTATTTGCATTAGCATGTGCAAATAAATTTTCATTGTTGGCATTTGCAAAGGTATGTTGAGCACCAAATTAAAAGTATTAGAAAGAATTTAATAAGGTAGTAAAATGACTTCAAATATTGTCAAATGCTCAATTTTTCCAAAAAATAAGCAAAGTTTCTGCGAAATGCAGGTTCCAAATTAAATTTATTTAAATAATAACTGAGTGTGTCTGTCCATAACTCAACATTTTTCGATAATTGTATTATTATTAATTGCTCTAAAGTCTTCATAGCAAAATATGTATGTTAATTAGGCCTCGTAATAGGCCTCGCAACCGCAGATTCCTCCCGCTGAGAATGAAAGAGACAAGAGTATTCGCAAACACACAACCATGTACTATTAGAATGATCCTCTGTTCAGGAAGCAGCTGTTTTGCCATCCCGTTTGCCCACCCTGCCATGCCACAATAAGTTCTCCAACTATTCCTTTTGTGACCCACTAACACCTAGCCGGCTTCCGCTAACTCAACTCACCTTCATGCTATTATTCCTTTAGACCAGACACATAATCTCAATTTGTGATAAAATTAATAATTAAAATATGTATACATACATACTTTTTTATCAAAAATTAATTCTTTTTAATCTCTTTATTTATTTATTTCCTTTTTCTTACGTCATGGTTAACCAATTGGATTTTTCCTAGCACAGATCAACCTTTACTTTTATCTTATTTCTATTTAATCCAAGATTTTTGTTTTGTTACTAGTATCTCTAAACCTGAAGGAGCTCCCTTAGATTAGCGTTTTGTATTACTGATCTACGGATGAATTATCGAAAAACAAAAAGGCTGATTTAGACTAGTTAAGGCCGGTATTCACTATCCTACATAATCGTACGATTCATTCACACGAAAATCTGATGGAATTCTATCCGACATAAAAAAAATGTCTGCAAAATCTGCTGTCAATGCCACACTATCCCACAAAAAAGATGCAAACTCAAATGACTCATCTACTTTACAAGAAAATGCAACTCTGATCGCATATAACCTATCATTTTATGAAAATTTTTAAAACATTTCCAAGTCGAACAGACTTGTCAAAAAAATCTGTCACTCAATTCATTTTTAAGCCACACTGTCATACATTATGAGCACACACGATTTTTTTGACATATCGTGCGACTAAATAGGATAGTGAATACAGGCCTTTATTGACACTGAGTTTTAATTTCCGGTTAAAATAAATAAATAAAAGCTGAAACGATTTTAAGTAGGGATAATGTAATCTACTTTAAGACGGTAATAATTTACATTTCTTCCTATTCACTAACCGTTTACTGTACAAGCTAAATTTTCTTTTTCCTTTTCTGTAGCTCGTTTCTGTATTTCTCGCATCGCAAAATTTCTCACATTAAGCGTGAAACAAAAAATTCCATCGTTTCTCGATTTGTGAGAAAAAAGTGTTTCTGTATTTGAATGCGAGAACAGACAACACAGATTCTGTTTTAACTGGAATACTTCCAGTAATTAATTGTCAAATGCAAGCGAAACGTCAACGAAAGAAATGGATATAATAAAAATAGGGCTGCCAGATTTGACGATTTATCGTAATTTTGACGATTTTTGTACCAAAATGGGTAAAGTGCCGATTTGCTGATTTTTTCTAGTGACGATATTATTCAGTCTTCGAAATAAAATAATTTTAAAAAGTTTAATATATTTGTGTAGTAGGCACCACAGAAAAACAATATCTTTAAAAACAAGGCAGCTTAAAAAATTTATCGGCAAAATCAAAATTTCGAAGAAAAACTGTTTAATTTTTATTTCCTTAGATTATTTTATAAATTTGTTTATGTGATCAAAACATTAAACTATTACCCCATTTTTCAGTCAATGCGCTATAGGAAATTTTTTGCCTTTTTTTGGCCAAAAGTGTTCGATTTAGTTCAATATGATATTTTGTCACGCCTTTGTGTGATTTTTTCTGGAAAAAAAAACAATCTGAAATTTTAAATTGTTATCGGATTAAAGAAAAAAAAAAAAAATTTTATTTAAATAGACCTCAATCTTCAGTATGTATGTATGTATGTATAAAATATGTATTTTACCCATGAACTTTAACTATTTTTTTTTATTATGTTTTAATAAAAATTAAACAAAATTTGTCAAAATTAATTTTAAACTGTCCGATTTTTTAAAACAAAATAGACGATTTTTTTTTTCTTAGGAAATTAACGATTTTTTCACAAATTTATCTGGCAGCCCAGCATAAAACGAAAAAAATGAAGAGCTTAAAAAAAATTAAATAACAAAATATAACAATTGTGTTTTATTTATTTTCATTATTTAAATTCTTTCTCTTTAAATAAAAAAAAAAAATATTATAGGTACACATTCTTGAGTGCATACGTAAATAATTTGTTCTCCATTTTTTGAAATTTTATTTTTCTCGCATCAATTTCAAATGTTGCTTATTTTGACAGTTTTTGTGAGAAACTTTTGGCAAAATATTGATACAGAAACACTTTTCTCACATCCTTCCAATAATTGCTGGAAAATTATTTAAATGACAGATAATTCTCCCAAAGTAAAGATACAGAAACACTTATGTGAGAAAAACCATATTTTGTTTCATCTTGCACTGTTTTTGTCATAATTCACTTGTTTCATGCGGGAAATTTAAAGAGGCGAGAAATACAGAAACGGGCTACTGTTTTCAACAAAGTCTTAAGCCTATAGTACACGGCATGTAAAAAGACACATGCGCATGTGGTTCTGACGTAATTTTGACATCAATGCAAAGCCACAATAAACATTGCGTGTTGTGTGATGACGTCAAAATTACGTCAGAACTACATACGCATGTGTCTTTTTACATGCCGTGTACTATAGGCTTTACTAACACTATACAGTAATTTGACTTATAAAAACTAATAAACAAAATAAAAACTAAAACTACATAAAACATAATTTCTTGTATTTTTAACAACCTTACTTGTTACATGAACTATGTATGTATTTAAAAAAGAATCTAGCAACAATAGTTATATGGTAGAAATTCATTTTTTTCTTTAACCATTAGTTTTTTTTTCACTCACAAAGTTTTTCTTTCTTATAAGTGTTATACACAATATGTTTCTTTTTTTCCCTTTATTTTTCTTTTGTTGCTCACAACTAATATTTTCGTTTTTTCCGACTTCAGCTGTCTACCAGAACTATTCTCAAAAATACACTTTTCCTTTTTGTTCTAAGTAATAGGATAATGACCTGACTTTGGTGGCAGATTTAAAAATGTTTAGGAGTACACAAGAATTTCTCGCTCTTGGTTCCTCGGATATAGAACGTAGTAATTGGCACGAGTCAGCTAAACAAAACAACATCTCTTTGAACTTTATTATAAATTGCACTTCGACACAACTTCTTACGTTTTTCCTTCTTATTTATTTTATTTTTTGTTCTTAATTGAAATTTCCTCAGAACCTCTTCAACTAGGACCTTCTAGAATAATTCCCTGAAGTCTGTGCTCCTTTCACTTAACACTTTTCACTCTTATTTTTAAAAATAAAATTTTTCTTTATTAAGAACTTGGTAAACACACCTTTATTTTAACTTTAAAGAGTGATTGCTTCTACTATTTTCGTTCAATTGATCTGTCTGTTCAGCTCCTTATTTCTGTCTACTTACTATTTTCCTATAGCTTTTCCAAACATTTTTCAACCTTTCCACATTTTCCGAACCCAACCTTTTAAAAATTTTATTCTAGAAAATCTTTTCCCTCCAAATCTCCATCTTATTCCCTATATACGTAAATGTTTTCCCATTCAAATATATTTTACTTTTCTTACTTTTCATTTATATATTACAAAATACAATAGACGAAATAAACTATTTTACGTATTAAATTAAAAAAAACCAATTAATATAAACCAAAATTATTTTGAATAACTGAAGGACTAATTACACTATGCTAGTTGAAAAAACAGACAAGCCGGGCACATAGCGTTTTAACATAATTCGGGTAAGCTGAATCCAGTGGTGCCCGCGGTTTTTTAAGATTGGCTCTGGTTTTCGAGATATACCGTTATTTCGAAAATGGAGGAGGTTGCACAACATATGTTCGCATAACTCAAAAACGCTTTAGCTTATCGAAAAAACTTAACTCCGCAATAAAATTTCCTTTAAGAAAAGTAAAACCTCTCTTTCTAATATCCGCAGTCGTTTTAGAAACATAATTTTTTTTTTTTTGGAAAAAAAATAGTTTTTTTAACAAAATTTCGTAAAAAATTGGAAAATGCAGCTATGCTTCTAATTTTTTGCAGACGTAAGTATAAAAAACGAAAGCCATAAATGATTAAAATCTGTTTGCAACTTTTGATTTATTCACAAGTCGACAAATTTTAATTAATTTAAGAATTTCATAAAACGCAATATTTGTATGGGAGCCCCCCTAAGAAGTGAAGATAAGGGGCAAGTATGTCTCGAGAAAATGTTAAGGACAAAAAATTAATTGAGGTCGGTCATACATTATATACCGCTAGGGGCGACTTCTGGGAATTAATGGGACTTTTTCTTCAATGTATTTCTAGTCTGCGGAATTTCGGTTTTTTAAGTTTTTTCAATAAGCTAAAGCGTTTTTGAGTTTTGCGAACATATGTTGTGCAACCTCCTTCATTTTCGAAATAACGGTATATCTCGAAAACCAGAGCCAATCTTAAAAAGCCGCGGGCACCACTGGATTCAGCGTACCCGAATTATGTTAAAACGCCAGGTGCCCAGCTTGTCTGTTTTTTCAACTAGCATACTGTTATTCTAAGACTTGGGAAAATTTTATACATTACGGTAAAAATAATGTAATTTTATTAATTTATATTTGTTTATGTTGAATAAAATGAATCATGAATTGGATTTTTTTTTTATTTAGAAGGTGAAAGAAGAATTCGGGCTATCATCAATAATAAAAGATAAAAAAATAAAAGTATTTATAAGGCAAAACAAAATATTTAATTTAACAATCTGTGTATAACCTATGTATATGGGTATATAAAATTTCAACGTTACGGACCGACTGACAGATTCATATTCTCATAGCCTTAACGCCGTGAGTTATAAGGTTGAAATTTGAACCGGATGCTGGTCTCTCGCTAAATCGATCCACTAAAAATCAAAGAAATTGCCTAATAGTACGAAATTTGTGTGTGTGTTAGTGAACAAATTTAGTGCATTGCGACTCGCAAGAAACTTCTTTCATGTGGAAATGCTAGGTAAGATGGTTTTTTTGGAAATCCGAACGTTTAGGGGATAAATAGCGCAAAAACGAGTAAATTCGCAAACCTCATAACTCCTAAGCTAATCGTGGATTCATCCATGCGTTCCGAACGATATTTTTGTCCGAAGAATAATTTTTTTACTGAGAGTGTTCTTCAGAACGTTTCACCTGTTTCGGAAAATTTGTCCGGAAAAACAAAGCTACCATATGGTTTACAGATGTTAATTAAACAAACTGGCAGCACAACTAGCAAACTACTTATATTGAATTGATTTCTAAAAGTGTGTTAAGAAAATGGACGAAAAAAGGAAAGTGATTTTATTATTTTTAATTATATTTATTTTTTTATTTAATACACAGAAAAACAATTGTTGGACTATGGCACTATGTATATTGAATTGTGGCAGCTCAGTTCAACTTTTATGTACAAATAGAAAAAAGTGGCATCGCAGTTCATTTTGTTCTGAACAGGAATTAAAATTAAACCATTCATTTTTCAATTAAAGCCAATAAATATAGAAATTAAAAATGTTTTACATTCGTTACTTATCCAAAAAATACAAATTTGTTTCTTTTTTTGAAATTCAAACATTTAAGGGGTGAAAATTGTACCTATTTTTGGTACCTTCTTAACAAAACATTTTTCTCCATTCTTTTCAATATACGTTCTCAATTATGGGCTTCCTCTACAATAATGAATTTTTTTTACATTTCAATAAGGAGAACAAATATAAAAAATGGTGAAATACGGGAAATTAAATGTCTCTGTTTTACTTTTTCGTTCTACAAGTGGCACCTTTTTAATTTGCTATAATAGATATTAGAAACATAAAATAATAGGTGCAGGTTCCAGAACCTATAACGTTGGTAATTTTTTTTTAAAACTTAGAAACATAAACTTTGGCATTTAAATATGACCAAGAAAGAAAGGTAACGAGGTAGCGGGTTAAACTTTTGTTAATTATAAAATAATTTTAGATATTCTCATTATCCACTTTATGGCCGTTTTATTTGGTCCAAATGCATTTCTTTGGTGTTTGTTTCATAATAAACAAGACGGTCATAAAGTAAACAATGAGAAATCTCAAATTATTTTATAATTAATAAGAATCTTTAATTTTGTAAATAATTTAATTTGCATACACATTTTTTAACTAATGGGGTATTATACTGCAATAGTGCTAAGTAACGGGTATCTAGGTAACAGGGATGTTAAAGTTGGTACAATTGTACTTTTTTTTGGTACATTTTGACCTTCTAAAGTACAGTGGTACTACCGTGACTCATTTGGTACAATTTGAAAATTTGTCATAGTTCCCCCTTTTTGAATTTTTAGTATAGCAAACCAATTATTGAGTCCTTTTCATTACATTTATTTTTTTAATTATTATTTCTTTCATTAGAATTTAAAAAAATCCTTCTTTTAAATAGCATTTTTTATTTATGCAATATGCACTTAAAATTATTAACAGGGTTAATTTAGAAATGCAATCAGAAAATGCTCGAATGCATGTATTTTTGCAAAGGCAAACTTTTTTGTTCCGCCAAATAGAACGTAATTTCATGAATAAAAATGTTTTGGATGAATGTGATATATCGATCGTAGACCTTTACAAAAATCACATTTCCTTTGAAGAAATTTATTGCGGAACAGAAGTGGATTTATATATTTTTACAAATATTTTCAATATTGATATTGTTAAAGAAATGAAAGAAAATCCAAAACAATTTTCTATAAAATTTTCCAAAGTTTTGAGAACCAAAGTCAACTTTAATAACGAAGTTTTAATGTGGTTCCATAAATTTACTCCTGAAAATGGTATTTCAGGTAAAGCAAGTAGTATTGTACTTCTTCTAGTAAAAATGTTCCCGATTGAAATTGCAAATCTTGATCCAATCAATAATCCATTTAGAGCTTTAGCTGATGTCGAGCAACTGTAGTCGTTAAAAAGCTGAAAACGTTTGTAGTTTTTGGTCAGCAGTAGCTAATTTACAAAATGAGCTGAATGTCCATATGTTTCCTGATATTTCTAGAGTCGTTGCTGGAATTTTATCCATTCCACATTCGTCTGCAAATGTGGAAAGAGTTTTTCTTTTCCAAATATAATTAAAACTAAGGAAAGACATAGACTACATGAGCCAACATTATCAAGTCTCATACAAACAAAGAATTGGTTAAGATCGACAAATTCATGCTGCTGTGATGTAAAAATTCCAAATAGTTTAATCACTAAACAAATAAGTGCCTGATTTTGAACTCATATATTTATAAGACTTTTATGTACCTTTTTTTATTCATACATTTAATGTATGTGTACAATTGAATTTTTATGTACTTTTTTTGTTGTTTTAATAAATTTAAAAAATGATACCGTGAAGGTCCAAAAAGTACATTTTTCTTTTTACATTTAACATCCCTGCTAGGTAACCATTATACTCACAGTACTAATAAAACACCTGATCGGTTAAATGCAAAACAAAATAATTAAAGGATTTTTTTAACAAGTTCGTTATTTTATTTTGCAATAAAAATATCGAAATATCTGTCCTAAGTTAAACAATGGTATGATTTCTTATAGCATAAATATTTTTAATAATTTAAAAAAACAACATTAGCGTATAAATTTGGCAAAATATCCTTATTTACAACTTCTTTTGGAAATTTTGTCTTGTAAACAAAATCATGAAACAGCTGTTTCAAAAATTCTTGCAAGTAAAAATTTTACCAGTAAGAATTTGCAAGAATTTTTTCTCTCTTTTGACGCTCTCAACTTGCAAATTTTTTGGGTTAATGAACACTTTATATTCCCAATGAGCCCAAAGAAAAGGTACGGGCTACTTCGTGCAAGAAGAAGAACATTTTTCTCTTTAAAGCTCTCTCACTTTACCAAACTTTGAGAACGGGAACTGTTTCCGGTATGATTGGGTTCCCGCGGGCCTTCAACGTTAAGTACGGAATCACACCTAACATTTAAAACAAAAACAAAATATCAAAATTTATTTTTGCTTTAAATGCTTTCTCTCGTGTTCTTAAAACAAGCAGTTAATATCGTTGTGGCCAAAATATGAAAAAATTATCTTAATTAAAAATGTGTGTGGTTGCAAAAAATTGTGAAAATTCTTAAGTTTTCAAATAAGTTCTGACGCATTTTAGAGACTATTTTCCACTGCATATCTGGTTCAAACGGACTTGCGAAATTAATTAATTATTAATAATTAATATTTTTGTAAAAAAAATTTAATTTTTTGTTAATTTTATCATGAATTCAAATTTAATTCTTTGTTTTTGAATTCTTATTTATATCAATTTTAAATATTATTAACCTCTTACACTGTAATCTATATAGTATATAAAAATAAGTCCGTATATGTACGTCGCCGAACTAATCATAAACGCGTAGTGCGATTTCAACCAAACTTATACACTACGTAGGCAGTGGCCCATATATGGTTTATATGAAGTTTGGTTGAAATTTTCGGTCTGGTGGCGGAGGGGCGTGGCAAAATCCATAACTTGAGAACGGTTGACCGATTTGAACGATTGTTTCTTTAAAATGATTGCCATGGTCCAACTTAGGTTTTTACGGAAAGAAAATTTTGCCCCGCCCACTTTTTTCGATTTACCTAAAATCAGAAAACGGCTCCATCGAGTTGAATAATTTTTCTTTCAACTGTTCGTATTAATCAACTTTAAGTTTTCATCGAAAGAAAAATTTACCACGCCTACTTTTACGCCCACTTTTTCTATTAAGCGCACAACTGGAGAACGGCATTACCGATTCCAACGATTTACCATTTGAATTCAAGCGGCTCCAATTCCCTTTGCGTCTTGCCTTTGCTATTACCATCAACAAAGCACAAGGCCAATCATTGACTATTGCTGGCTTAAAAGGTCATGAACAATTTGATCGAAGCAACAATTTTAAAGGGAAAGTTTAAAGGTGAAGATGTATTGATTCCACGAATTCCAATGATTCCATCAGATTTACCTTTTGAATTCAAAAGACTACAGTTTCCAATACGTCTTGCATTTGCTATTACAATAAATAAAGCGCAAGGGCAATCGTTGGAATTGTGCGGAATTGATTTAGAATATCCTTGCTTTTCACACGGCCAGTTATATGTTTCGTGCTCACGTGTTGGCAAGCCTTCAGTTCTCTTTATCTACACAACAACTCATGGCAAAACCAAAAATATTGTCTACGAAAGAGCTCTAAGATAGTTTAAGTGATACATAGTCTAAGATTGTAAGAAACTAGAATTAAAAGTTGAATAATAGGGAACAAAACCAACTTTATTAAAAACAAGTGTGTTTCTTTTCTTATTTTGTTTTGCCGTGCGAAGCAGGCAACGGGCCCGCTAGTTTTGTATAATAAACAATTTACTCTACTTGAGTTTTGTTAATTTTAACTGGAATTCAAATTCAATATGTGTATCGGTATCGATATCGGCGATATTTTTGTTTGAATATCGGTATCGTATCGGCAAAAAGCGTATCGTTATATCCCTATTATTAACCATAACATGTTCGGATTCAACCATTATAAGTTTGTGACTTCTTAATGGAGGACTTATTTAAACATAACATGATTAAAGTAACCATAATGTGTTTAAATAAATTTCGTTTTAAATAGTTTTGTTGAGGGTGACCGACTATATAGAAAAAGTGTTTTAGTTAATTAAATAATTATTTAATAATAATTATTTATAAATAACGAAATATCGGAATAATTCATAATACCAATTTTCCTAACCGTAGCCATAATTAACTATTGCGTTGATTGATTAGGCTGGGTTTTTGGGATCTCAGTTAAACTAGAGTAGGTTAATAGGAAAACAGATTTGTGCCGCCATCACCAAGGTTGAATACAAAATTTTAACGGAACAGCTTTGTTTTGCTTAAAATGTTGGACTTAAATGAAATAATAAAAAAAAATCACTTTTCGCCGGAAAAATTCGAGTTTCAGAGTACGTTAAATTAAGTTTAAACTTAATCTATATCTCCAAAACCCGGCCTTAGTGAAACTTTTATGAAGTAGCTATTTATTAAAAATAACTCAAAACTTATAATAATATTAACTATGTACCTACTTATATACATACATATGTAGTCAAAAAGTTTTAATTATGACGTTTACTTCTCTTTTTTGTAGGATTCTGTATTAAAAGCTTTAAAGCCAATACCAACGAAAAATATTTTATCAATATCTGTCAAGCCGATGAAATTCCACCGCCCGAGGACATAAGTGAAGCGCAGTTAACAGAGATTCTAAATTCAGAAGAGCCAAGTTCTTTTCGTATACCTATGAGCATCTCGGAACCACGAACTACTAAGGATAAATCCAATAATTCCGTCGATGCTGTCGATATTGCTATTAACCCAAAATTTTTCATTAAAATAGAGAAATCTTTACTGTTTTGCGATTTCTTTTTGGCTCTCATTGCTGAGGCCCTCAGTGATAAATACAATGTTCAGATTAATATTGACAAAGCCATTATTTTAAATAATCGAAAATTTATTGGTACTTTAGTATCGCAGTATCGAGTACGTAATAATGATGTTAAAACTGTATTAAGTTCATATAAAAATCCCAGCGAAGAAGATGTAAAAAACTTAAAATCTATTGAAGAAGCGACCGCTAAAGGACCAAAACCTTTAGTACAAGAAATTAACGCTAAAGAATTGAAGGATTTGAAGCAGAAAACGGAACAAGCTAAACAGCAGCAATCTACAAACTCCATACGCACTAAAAAGGAAATTGCACAAGCTGCTTCCACAATGCCAGAATATAAGTTAAGAGCACGCGTGAACAACGAAACTGTAGAAGAAGTCCAAGCTGAATTTTATTTGCCAAAATGTGTAAGTTCCTTCACTAAATTTCATATACCCGTAAAGTTCTATGATTTTGAGCTAACTTTTTTAAATTCCTAGATTGCTTCTTACGAGTTGAATGTAGATATTGGTGAAGATCGTATACTTTTGGAGTCCACAAAAACATGGCTATTTGTTTGATAAATTTATTAATTATCGTTTGAATCAAGAGAGAGCTCGTGCAATTTTTAATAAATCTAATAAGGTTTGTTTTAAGTGTTTTATTTCGTGCATTAATGAATCCTTCATCTTTATTTGTTACAGATGCTGCAAATTCGCATTCCTGTTATAACAGCCTAGTAATGAAATCTGTTTTAAGTCGACCGCTTGGCTTGTACTACTTACTTATATTATTTTATTTTAATTGCAAATACCTACAAAGAGTGTCAATTTCTTGCACAGTGTTATTAATGTGCATCTACAGGATTGTGCCTTGTTGAAAAGATCAGTTACAAAAAGTTAAAAAAAACACTGAAACGTATCTAAATTTCAAAATATACAAAAAAAAAACTTTACAAACAACAAAAGAAGACTGATTCTACTTAATTTCTACGCAATATGAATGCAGCTAAATCACTTCCTTCAGAAAAGTATCAACCACTATCTAACGTCATGGAACCGATTTTCAAGCCTCCATATTCCCTAAAGAAAAACTTTTACCCGAGCTTGTTCGTTAAGTTAACGTAAAATTACAAAACAAAAACTTGACATTACAAAAGAATAATTCTTTTTGCTCTGCAGTTTAACAGTATGACCGAAAATTGAAATTTTCCCTCCACTTTGACTTTTAAAAAAAATATATAAATGGTAAAAACAAAGAATCCGCAACATACTCTGGGATTTTTTCTTCGCTTTTCGTAGGACATCTCGACTAGAAAGTTTTTCTGGTCTGTCGCTTCTAACAAGTTAGAAAACTTTTTAATTAAAATGGTCACTTCCGGTTTCGCAGTGCGACAACCATAGACAGTAATTTACGTATCATTTAAAGGAATGTATGTCCCACTTTAAGGCGTTTACAGTATTATGAGTATACTCTAGACTAATTTCGGGCTTAAAAGAAATTGAATCTAAGTAAGAAAAATTGGAATTCAAAAAGATCACTTCCGCGTTATGCGCACTTCAAGACTCTTAAACTTATAGAGAACCCATTCTTAAACTTTAACAGTATAATGAAAAATATATGAAAAAACTAGGTCTAAGTTAGAAAATTTATCTTTTCCTGGTTTTCAGATAAATTTCTTTAAAAGATCAAATGATTTTTTATAAGAATTACTTTTCTCAATTTGTTTATTTCTTATTGGTTCGAAACAATAATTAAATTTTTTTTTTCAAAAACGGCAACACCCCATAACTCGACAAATTTTAAAAACGGTAAATTGAATTTAATTTTGGGCAAGAATCCCGGGAAACTGATTTTAATTTCCCGGCTTCCAACACCCTTTTTGTACGCCTGCTACCGCAACGAATAAAGGCTAATATGTATTGGAATAAATTACTTTTATATGGCTTAAAATTTGTATACTAAATTTTATTAAGTTTCATTATCATATAAATAAAAAGTTGCTAGATTCATCGAAAAGGGTTTGAATACATGTTAACGAACATAATACAATTTAAAGTAACTTATTTTTTAACACTACAAAATTTCACTCAAATTAAATCTCTATATAGGAAAGGGTGAGCTAGTCTATCAGTGCCGGGGTTTGCGGGTTCGATTCCTTCCAGAGACTCTGGTCTCCTGCTTCGCGGGACTAGCATAGGAAAAAAAATTTAAAAAATATATCAAAAAAAATTTTTTTTTTTTAAAAAGTTCAGGCGACATTTACATATTCTTTTACTAAATCCGCTGCTTAATTTTAATTATGGCCATACACATCAGCGATGTTTGATTTTTTCTTTACACAAAAGTAAGAAATGAAATTAAGTAGGTACCCAGGCACACTATAATTTTTAAGGAAAACTAGGAAAATTTATATTAATAGCCTTACTATACGATTTAATTTTAAGGTTCGTAATAGCATTTTTTTGCTCATAGAAAAAATTCAATTGTTGAAATCTTTTACTATGCCTTTTAAATATGTATAACTTAATTTTCCTAAATACAATTTTAGACACATTTGGAATCGTAGTTTTGACTGTTGCAATTGCAATATGAATTATTTTGGAAATAAATAGCTAAAGAATGACTCAATAACTGAGGAATGGAAGTAATGAATTCTGCATCTATGATGTAGACTAGCAATTCATATATGTACATATACATATTCTACTTATGTACATATATGTATGTTAGTGTACTATAAGTAGTACTTTTACTTTTATTTGCTCAACTACCACTTACAATCGTTCTAATTCAAACTTTTGTTTAGTTAGTTCACTAAACCTATCAGCTTCAAAAGCTGACGCAGTGTAAACGACGGTTGCTGTAACATCACTTGAAAGCAAATCGCCATCGACGAGCTGGCAAACGGCTGCAGCTGAATCATCGGTATCTAAAGCTAAAGATGATTCTTCTGTTGTGCCAGTATTAAAGGTTTCTAGGTCAGAAACTGCTGTATTTATTGGTGGTGTCAAATTTAACAATTCGCCCATTTTAGGTTCCAATGGATCCATACATATCGGTGTAATGTCAAATCTTTGAATTGAAAACACAATGTTGTTTTATAACTAATAATACACACCAAAAATTTCTTACTAATCAAATGTAATTTATTGTTGGCAATGTACTACTTACGATAAGGCCTCAATGGGTAGTAAAGATGAAGTAGTATTATTGTCTTCCATTGTTGCTTTTGAACTTTTTTTGTTTAATTATACACATACATATATTTTCAAATTAATTTTAAAATTTATTTTTTAGTAGTATAAAAAAAGAAAGATTTAATGTGTTTGCAAAAGAAATATAAAAAGAAAGTAAATATTGATTTGTAACCAAAATAATAAACACAACATCAAAAAGTTTTAAGAGACCCTAAAGCACACTCATACACATGCACACAAACTAATTTTCATGCAGAGTCGCAAACGTTCAACCACCACAAACAATTACATTCAACATATGTTAAATAATTATTTTTATGCTAGACTTGAAACAAAAAAAAATGACAACTTACATTTTATCTTCTTCAAAGAAGAAATCATCATCTAAATCTGTTAACATTTTGTATATTTCTTTTTAATTTTAATTAAAATTTCCAATATAAACCGTTATAAATCGACCAATAGGGTAAATCAGTTAAATTTGTCTTTTTTGCAGAAAAACAGGCACAAAATTGAAGTATACTTTGCGGCGAGCAATTCCTGATAGCAGATAGCAAAAACCTATCATTCACAATAATACCAAGTGTTAATGCAAATATAGAATGCCAGTGATGATATATTAATATATTGATGTTACAGTGATGGTACTTTATATGAATTTGAATTTAAATTGTTCAAGTCTGTTCTTAGTCAATGTTTTTATGATACCAACACCACAGAATTTAGAGACAAATTTGCGAGAGTGTTCCCTATTTGCGACCCACAGGCAATCATAAACCAGCTAGAACAAAATGATGCTATGTAAAAGTTCTTCGTGCCGAATATTATTTTGTATCTTCATCTATATGAGATATTTTTTTCATTAAGTGATATTAAAACGGGGCTTCATCTGGATCTTTGTTCAATTCTGGACTTACACCCACAATATTTAAAATGAACCCATATATTTGCAATATTATTGAGTACTTTATTGCTATTGTCGAAAGCCAACGCATACATGTACGTATTGTACAATGTCCTCAACAGATTAAAAAATATTTATTTTTGTGCAATATATGTAAGTCAAAATACTTTTGATTTTATACAATGTATTGTGCCACTTAAGGCTAGTTTACACGGTAATACAATGTATTACGACTTTGTGGAATCAAAATATTATGAAATTCTCTCCGTGCTAAAAATAAAAAAATTAAAATCTGTTGGTAAGTAGTTTTCATGTTTACACGGATGGTTTAAGTAAAATAAAAGCAAAGACAGTTAAAAACAATAACGCAGATGGTTGCAGTTTTACAATATTTACAAAAACAACATGAACATTTCCTGAGTTGATTATGCTTGTTTTTGTAATTTTATAAAAATGTTACCACCTTCAAAATACACTGTTAAAATGCGACTCTGGTGTGATGAGAATACATAAGTTTCTAAAATGGTTTAGAAAATGAACATTTACCGACCGATTGTCATATTTTTATACGTTTTCTCTCTTACTCAATGCATTTTGCTTTTACATGATAAGATTTATCTCATTCTACATCATTTTTTGACATGTCGTAACACATTGTATTACCGTGTAAACTAGCCTTTATTTGGCACTTATTATAACTTATCAAAAACTATAAAAAGAGATTTCGTCGTTACACGGTATTTACATTTGCCAGTACTGTCAAGACAGTTGCCATACATGCAAACTTTTTCACTAATACATGTACACTTTTCCAACTGTCTTGTCTACTGTCTTGCAAATTTTGCAGACAGTAAAATGGACAGTGATTTGACATTTTCTGACAGTAATTTGAAGTTAAGTTTACAAAAGTAAAAAAAAAATCAACAATTAAAAGAAAATTAATAAATTATGCTTTGGTTTTGTATGTTTTACTTAAGTGTTATCTATGTTCACAAAAAATAGTTGTTAAATGCTATTTTTAATTTGTTAAGTTCATATAAAACACGTTTAGCTAGAACTTGCACTGCGACATTCACGTTAGACATTTTTTTTTTAAAGTGAACTGTATTAACTACTGTCTGGACGCCTACGTCACGAAGACAGCAAGTAGTGTTTTTGGCAACTAATATGTATTTTCTTACTGTCTTATCAGTACTGGCAAATGTAAACGTTAGGTTACGTTATAAATATCATAATATTCCACTCGAAGCCGATGTGAGCTTGCAGACGCCAGTAACACATATCGTTGACGGCGGCAAAAATGAAATGAATTGAAAAATTTTAAATGACAGTGGCGAAAATACAACCGTCGGCTATACCAAATAATGTATAGTGCGACTTTGAAACATTCGTATATTTTTCAAAAATGTTAAAACCAAAATAATTAAGCAATGCAAAATCAGTCAAAAACAAAATACTTATCTCTTCCATTTTATTATTCATTGCATTTTGCATATTTAATATATTTTTTAGTGGTAATATTTTTTCTCACCCCGTTTTATTGCGTGAGTTTATTTGACAGTTCAAAGCGCGAACTTTCTCACAACAATTTTACGTACACACTTATTCTGTAAATTGGCGAGTAATTTCCTTACGTGACAGCTATTAATCGCTAAAAATGTTACAGACGCACTTAAGTGAGAAAAACAGTTGTTTGTTTCAATTTATTGCATTTTTGTTTCATTTCTCGCATTTCAATCGAAAAATTTCTCGAAGTGAGAGTTACAGAACATGGGCATTAGAGCTTAGCTGCCAACAGCAATAAAATACGAAATTTTTTTTGTTTTCAGTATAATTTCACACACGCTATTTTGTTTTGATTTTCTAAAAGCAGGCAGAAAATTTAATATGTATTCGTATAGGTATCCGTATCGCCGATACTTCTTTTTGAGTATCGGTATCGTATCAGCAAAAAGGCGTATCGTTACGTTCCTAATTAAAATAGCATAACAAAGTTCTTGCTCCCGACCTTTTTTGTATTTTGCTGACCAGTGTTATTATACATATGTATACTGTTTTCTGTTGTTTTTATACCATTTGTAACATGTTATTTGAAATTTTAAATAATTTCAACAAAATTCGTGGAAAAAACATAATTTGCTGTACTTTTCTTTTTAAAATCCCTTTTTTAGACCACTTTTTCTGTATATAAACCCTTTTTTGGTACTTTTTAAAATATCCAACGGTAACGCTGGAATCTCTCTATACAAAATAAACAAAAATTACAGTGTAATTTTTAACGCAAAAAGCGCCCAACATTTAAGTATAAATAAATAAAACATTTACTGAAGCACACAAACGGTTTAAAATATGTAAAATAAAGAAAGAAAAAGCTTTGCACTTTTCTTTCGACTAAAACATACGAAAAACTTAAATTTGAGCCAAAACAACTTGTTGCTATAGAAACTGGTTTCCAAAGTGGAAACTATACCAAGCTATAAAATTTTTTAATAGAAACCAACAAAATGGATTGGGCCGAGGAATTAAAAATGTCTATAAGAAAAGTAGTGGATTAAGCAATTTATTATTATTAATCATTAAAAAATGTTTTTTAGACTACTGCCCGTAAAGGACGCCGTTCTAAAAGTCGTGATGTGCTCAAGGATTCCACTCAAACAAATCCAAGTTTTAATTCTACGGCACAACCATCTGGCGCAAATAACGCTGATTTGTCGATTGATATTACGCTTGATATGCAATCTCCGCGGCAGGAACGAAACCAACAATCGACCTCTACAAGTAATAATATTTCATCACCACTAGCGAATGTTAGTGCAGCTGATGGTAGTGGTGAAATCTCAAGTATTTTAAATTCATCATCGGACTCTAAACGTCCGCCTGCTTTAAGAAGAATATCGGGAGGTTGGGCCGATTCTGCAGTGGGAAATAAGTTAAAGTAAGTACTTTTATTGTAGGTTTATATTAATCTAGAGATTTTAAAAGAAAAGTCATATTGTTTTCCAAGCCGTTTAGTGCCACTACGGTCCGTTATTTTAGTTTTATATGCATAAGGAATTGAGTGGGTCATCTAGAGCATCGTTATTAATATGAAATCTAAAACTCCGTATCCACTTATACACATTCTTTTATATGTATGTATACCTCCAAAATTATTTTTCATAAATCGCTCATTTGCTGCAACGTCTTTCGTCATAACTCAAATAAAAATTTTTGAAATTGTGTCGTTATTTCTAAGTAATGCCAGCAAATTATTTCAAAAAGATTTTGAGTTATGACAATGTTGCAGCAAATGAACGACCTATAACTACTTGTTAGAAAATATTCCTAATTATAATTAGGTTGCTGCGAACGTAGGTTTAGCGAATAAGAAAGCAAATAATGAAATAAAATATTTGCGAATGCGAATACGAATACTTACAAAATGTTAAAATCTAATATGCAAATAAATTATTATTTATGTTTAATTATAATACAAATAAATATGTATACCGTATATATGTATCTGTGTCGTTTTATCATGAAATCTTAAGTCAAATTTTAATTTATGCTTTTATAGTATCAATGTTTTGGCGACTAAAATCGTTGTAATACTATAGCAATACACTAATTAAGATCTTGGTTCACAACAAGCTCTTAAGACGTCGCCACTATTGATATACGAAGCTTTTAGCTTATTTTATTATTTGATATGATTTTTTCACCGAGTTTTGTTTTAATTTTTTTTTTTTTTTGCTATCTTATCTCAACTTAAGATGTTATGATAAAACGACAATGTGTAAGTACATTAGACCGACTCAAGTTGTATGGAGCCGAAAAAAGTGTTTTAGTTACCCCTCTGAAAATAAAGGTTGATATGTTTTATGATGATTCCCAAAATATTTTGGTTCTAGCGTTGACCATCCGTGAGCTGGACCATTTTTAAAAAATGTCTTTTTTTTAGTTTTTCGAATTTTTTTGTACTTTGCTCCAAGACGACATAAATAAAATTTGTTATCATCGAAAAGGGTTTTTGAAGCAGCATCCAATGGTATATAAAACTTTACCACTTGCGACCTTCTTGAGATATTTAACTAAATACATATTTTCGTTACGGGTTTTCAGCCAAATTCAACTGAGATATCAAAAACCCATCCAAGAGACTTCTTTATTGATACATACATATTATGAATATTTGTAAGTTGTAAGAAAGAAACCAAACAAGGGTGGTCTTTTGTTGATTTTCAGATTTTAATAATGTAAACTGCTTGTTTTTTTTCGAATGTGAGGGACTTTTCTATACATCTAGGAACAATTTTACAGAAAGCAAAAAAATGTTCTCATAAATTAAATAATTGCATTTCAGATCAAAAAAGGGATCATTTGAAGAGTAAGTATCTCAACTCATTGGATTTATCAAATAAATCAGAACTTAAATTTAATTTAAAATTTACTTTTTTAAACGGTTGAAAGTGATCGCTTTGGTTTAAAAACATCAGCTAATAATTCGCCAACAGATGATATTCCTATAATACCAGATTTAGATGATATTAAAGACGATATATTAATGAATGAAATAGCTGAGCCACCTTCGTATGTAATTACAAAAATTTAAAAAACTTATAAAATAATTAAAAAATTTGTTTTAATAGAGTTGCAGTTAATCGTGTTGTTACTCTAAAGGAATTAAACTCAGATTTACTGGCGCAAAATGCATTTTCGGCCATTGAAGATGTTGATTTATCGATACTTACAAAATGTTTGCAGGCTCAAGAATCATTGGATGAAGCCGATGAAGTATGGGAATGGGAAAAACTTTTTACAGATGTGGTAGCAGAAATAAATTCCGATAAGCCTCTTGAAAATAAAATGAAAAATTTAGAACTAAGACCAGATGAGTTGCCTAAACCAAATAATGACTAACATACAGTAAATATAAATAGAAGTGACTAAGTTATATATTCTTTATTAAATACCTTTCTGTATTATGCTTTTAAGTAAAATTTTTCATAAAATTTAGAGAAATTCTCAAAAGTAAATAACAATTAAATAAATGATGTTTAGCAGCTAAAGCCTAACATCCACTGGTGTAGCCGCTTGCATGGCACTTTTGGTGTCACCGGCGGTTGTAACTATTGTATCTTTTTCTTGCAACATTTTTTGTAGTTTGTCTTCATCAATTAATCCATATTCATCGGTATAACCCATTAACATACAAACCATTGGTGACTCGAATACCAAAATGTACTGACAAGTTTTTGGTTCCAAAAGATACATCGAAACCGCAGTGGGATTCATGGAACCCAAACCAATACAAGTTAGTTTAACATCAACTTCTCTAGGAAGACCGGTATCATCACATTTAGATCCTTTTTCATAATGATGCCAAATTGAAGATGATTGTTCTTGGGGCCGTTTATCCGGATTCATTTGTAACCACTGACGATGTGCTTGTGTACTGAAATGTCCTAAGAATAATTCTGTTTCCGACTTTTTTTCCTTGTGAATTTGTCGCACGTATTTGCCATAACAGAATTCATATTTCCACCAACCAGAACCCTATAAAGAGTATTTTGAAAAATCAACGAAATAGTTGATTATTAATTTAAGAGCTAAGGCTGGCTTCATAAAAGCATCACTTAAAACTAATGCGTTGAAAAATAATCATAAATAAAAACAATGCACAAATTTTGCAACCGTGAATACAGTTATATATAATGAACATTGTCCACAGACAAAATGTGGATTTTACTAATATCTTTCAATGTTGCATTACAACACTTTTAATGAATTCAGTCTAATTTTTTTAAACGTTTTAAAATTTCAAAGTTTTATTAGCTCTGAAATAATAACATGTACATATATTTGTCTTGAAAAAAAAGCCAATTAGAGTCGACCCTGCAAACAATTTCGATCGAAAAATAATCTAAATAGTTTCCCCATTTAGCAAAAATCTATCGCTTTTGCTATTCAATTCTTATTGATGTAGTTACATCGTTCGGGAAGAAGTGTCCCACTATGGTAATATTTACTTCAAGAATCCACTAAGTGTATATTTTATGACGAATTAGAGCGCTTTGGTAGTTTAATATCAATTAAATTTAGTAGTATCGCTTTTGACTCCAAAAAGCACTCTCTTGAAGTTACACTTTTTCCTATTGTTCTTTATAATAAAAAGTGGGCCATTTTACTGTTTATCTTTGTTTGATTTTGTAAAGGACATCTAAGCAAAATATAAAATAAATGAGCTTAAAGTTAAACCAATATTAAAAAATCTACCGTACATTTAATCAAAATAGCTGTTAATGTTTTAAAGTCAAAAACCTAATGTGGACAAATTTTGTTAAAGGAATTTACAGAAAATCACAAATTTGTTCAAACACTAACTTTGTAAACGTTCATCATTTTATAACTAGTATATTTTTGTATTGCTTTATTTTACAAATTTTCTTCACTAATAACGTTGATCTTCAATAGAAAAATTAAACAAAAACAATAATTTTCACACAAAAGTTTTTAAAGTCATTAAATAAACAAACAGTTTAAAAAATCACTAATATCCTTTAAAAAAAGATAATTATCAAATAATTTTTTTTAATTTCATTTTCATTTGCTCTAAAAAAATATGTATGAGAAATTATTAAAAATTTACCCAATCTAACCGAAGAATAAGTTTGGGCTATTTTGTGCACTCATTTATACAACTTTCATGAACTAGAACGCTTTTCGGTAACATTTGGATTCCGCGGAGTCCTAATTTTAAGTACAGTACTATAACTATTTCATTTTTCAAATATTAAACATTACATTTTATTTTATATAATCTTATAAATTTATATTATTTCACACGCACGTAGCACCGATCACATGGCAACTTAAATACAAACTGTGCTCTTTTACGTATTTTCCTTTTGTAGTATTCACTATTAAACAGAAAATCGTTTCAAAGAAGTCAATATAGTATGGGAATTGTTCAGTTGTGCTATTGTTGTAATTATATAACTGTTACAATTATCTGAACAACTCATTAAGGTGACGTAATATTATAATTTAAGAACTCATAATTCGATTCTAACGTATTTTGTTGTTGTTAAATTCCGAAAAATCTACTGTTTAACTACCAAATGTGACGAAGTAGTTTAAATTGCTTGGAGGGGATAAACTTATTCACGTTATGATAGTAGTGTGTGTTGGTTATATGTATATATAAGCCAAGGCGAATTCGCATTGATATAAGCTGAGTTCAATTTAGACATTTAATTGTCAATAAAATTATTCTTACCCCAGTTAAACACGTTGATCCTTTTACAAATTCCAAAAGTGGTGACATGTCAGATATAACGGGTGATGTAGGAGGCTGCTTAACAGTGCTACTTTCGTCTGAATTTCCTTCTTGCTGTGAAGTTAAACCACTACTTTCCTTTTTCAAACTAAATACTAATTTTTCAACATCATCACCCAAACGATTCATAAAAATAAACCGTTGGTCGTCATTAGTCGTTTGAATCAGCGTGGCGGCAGCAGCATCGTTACCTTCCTTAACCATAGGTAAATCGTCAAAGGACAATTGCATATCACTTAATTCCTGGCGTAGCATACTTAACGGCTTATTCGTATCTGTTGGGGAATTGTAACACTTGATTGGTACCTCCTTATACTCCTCCGGATGGAAGGCCGGAAAAGGACACAGAAATGATGTAAGAATAATAGCCTCGTAATTACAAGATGATGTTTCTTTAAACGAGTAAATTTCATTTTTGCCATGCGGATAGCAAACATATTTTACAACGGTTGTGCGTGGAGCATTTATTATGTCACAAATGGTACCATCACCAAGTACCATTTCGATGTAGGGATAATTGATATTGTCAATTTTAGTAGTTTTGTATTTAATGTTGCCTGCCCTACTCTTCTCTTCCCATTCCTTTTCTAATTTTTGAAAATCTTCATCATTCCTCCTACCTAAGTAAAATTCTTGGAATTTTACAGCTTTGCCTTCGCGTTCCTCATGATATTGACGCACATGATAGCCATGACAAATTTCATATGACCAATAAGCCTCAATGCGATATGAACAACTGGGCTTAGTGAATAATGGAGTAAAAAGGATAAGAGGATCTAAAAAAAAAGTAATCTTAAAATTATATAATATTAAAAACAAGTATTGGTACTCACTAATATTCCCTTTATTATTCATTTTCTCCTCTTTCGATTCGTGTACATTGGGTATAACACAATCATATTTTTCATGTTCATGGGTATAAAATGTACGAACTTGTTTCTTTAGTTCCTAATAATAAAAATATGGTAATTAAAAGCTTTTCTGATTTTAAGGAACTTACTGGATTTTGCTCAAAATCAGGAAAATCAAAATCAATTTTATATAAAATTGTATCGTCGAAATCTTTGGCATCGTGAGCTTTAACTAGCCAGCTATAATCGTTAAAAAAGCAAAGCCATCCTAATAGATTTAAAAAATATGTCCTATGTTTCATGGTTACCAGAAAATGTATTTAATTTTTTTAAAGTAAATAAAATTGTTGATTTGTATTACTTTTCTTGTTTTCGGCTACGTGTTTTTTTTTTATCAAATTTCATATTTGTCAAATACCAATGCCCAGAATTCGTGAATTCGCTTTGGTCAAATACTATTGTGAATTACTTATTTTGAAAAATTGTTAGTTTTTTGAACTCAGCGTTACCGTAGTGCTACTAAAGTAGAAATTTGCAATTTGTGAGTGCTTGGATCTATCTTGTTACTTTTACACTACGTCTTCAAGCGGTATCGACTTGTACATGACATGAACATAAAGCCGGCAGAGTAACGTTATTAAAAAGTTCATGTTCTTGTATGTGGTGAAGACCTGTTGATGTTCATGTTGTGATTTACCACAATTGTTTTTGTTGTGCGTTTAGTTGCAGACAGAAAATGACATTGTAAGGCGACCATCATGGCGTACATAGCTTCTAACAGCCGTACCTAAATAAGAGCGGAAGGCGGAACGCTTTATTCCGCGTAGCCTTTACGCTGATATGCCATACCTAAACAAGAGCGTTGACGTTGTGTCACAAACAGTAGTGTTAACGTTCGTGCTTACTAAAACCCTCATAAAAGAAAGAATAAATGGAATTAAAACCGCTAGTTTGACCAAAAAATAGCTAATTTGCCATTATTTATTATCAAAAGATTAAAACAGGGCTGTAAAAACCACAAATATAACAACCCTGCTTATTTAAACGCGCTGTCAAAATCGGATTTTCCAATTGCAAAGCGTTGACGCCGCGCTATTTAGGGATGCTTCATACAAACTGTATGGGCATGAGGATTTTTGACAGCTAGAAAACGCGTTCCGCTCTTGTTTAGGTATGGCTGTAAGATATATGTTTAGCCAACGATGCCAGAACGAAATATGAACATGAAGAGTCTACACTAGCAGAATTCATGTGCGACATGATGTTCTTACCAAGTTGATGGATAGTGGAGACGGGTAGTTATTATTAATTGTCATTTTGTTTTATTTAAAATGAATTTTTATTTTATTTTTTTCTTTGTTTTACTTTTTTCTGAGAGCTAGTTCAGATAAACTAACGATAATTGTTATCAAAATTGGAGATGATAAAGTGTGGTTAAATTTTAAGGGCCGATGTTGCTTTTGAATAAAACACAAATTATTTAGGAAATTATTGTCATTTCTTTTTATTATGAAAATATTGGTATGATTCAATTATGTATGGAACAAAATATCGGCCAAATGGCCACTGCGACCACGGCGGCACACCGCCATCCAATGGTCCAAATTTTCGATGACGCTGAGGCATAATTAAGGTTCCGAATTGTCCCATCCTTTAACCTTTTAACCTAACGTTTACATTTGCCAGTACTGGCAAGACAGTAAAAAAATACATATTAGTTGCCAAAAACACTACTTGCTGTCTTCGTGACGTAGGCGTCCAGACAGTAGTTAAGACAGTTCACTTTTAAAAAATGTCTAACGTGAATGTCGCAGTGCAAGTTCTAGCTAAACGTGTTTTATATGAACTTCACAAATTAAAAATAGCATTTAACAACTATTTTGTGTGAACATAGATAACCCTCAAGTAAAACATGCAAACCCAAAGCATAATTTAGCTGCGTTCGAGAACACAAAAGTTTTTACTATTTTTTACTGAACTTTACTGCATTTTACTAAATTGCGTTCGCGTACACAAAATACAGTAAATGAGAACACAAATTGAGAGCGTAAAGTGACAGTTCTTCACTGAGTACTTACAAATTTTTACTGCAGAAATTTTTGCAGTAAAATTTTGTAAAAAAAAAACACATATGTTTCAAAAGGTAAACAAACAAAAGTAGCAAACAAAAGGCATACAAATTGTGAAAAAATTGTTTAAAAAAAGAAAAGCTTAAATAAAACTAAAATAAAAAGAAAAAATTAATAAATATGAATTAATTAAACTTGTTTGTGAAGAATTTATATGGCTAAACACCAACTTTTGAAACTTTGTTTTGTTATGTTAATTTTTTGGAGTTGTAAAAGTGTCAAGTACTCGGGTACTTAGAACAGCCCTTGTTTTTAAAGTTATCAATAGTAAACAAAAGTATTCGTGTACTATTGATCAAATTTAGGCGAACACAAATTAGAAAATTCAAATAAAATAAAAAACAAACAAATATGAAAGATTACATTGAATAATTTATTTGTATTTTTCAAAAATATTCGTTTTATAAAAAGTATTTAATCGAGTACCGATAAGAAAACGAGTTAAGTAGTCAAAAGTGTAAACATTTTTCAACACTTCAATTATTTGCCATCAGCTGTTGCCTTTATTTTACGAATTTTTACAAATTTTGCGTTCGTGTACTTTTTTCGACAACAGCTTTTTGTGAGAGCAAATTTTTAAGTTTACTCATTTACTGCATTTTACTGTAAAAGTACACAAACGCACCTTTTATTATTTTTCTTTTAATTGTTGATTTTTTTTTTACTTTTGCGAACAAAACTTCAAATTACTGTCAGCAAATGTCAAATCACTGTCCATTTTACTGTCTGCAAAATTTACAAGACAGTTGGAAAAGTGTACATGTATGTATTACTAAAAAGTTTGCATGTATTGCAACTGTCTTGCCAGTACTGGCAAATGTAAACACCGTGTAATTGTTGCTGGCTTATCGACGTACACCTTTTCTTTCAAAAATCCTAAAGAAAGAAGTCCAACGGTGTCAAATTACATGATCTTGTCGGCCAATTAACATCGCCACGACTTAAGACAACACGGCCATTGAATTTGTCGCTCAAAAGAGCCATTGTTTCGTTAGCTGTGTGGCAAGTGGCACCGTCCTGTTAAGATCACATATCGTCCACATCCATATCTTCCAATTCGGGCCATTAAAAGTTCGTTATCACTACACGATAGCGAACACCATTCACAGTAACGGCCTGACCGGCCTCATTTTGGGAAAAATACGGCCGTTGCTTCCGACAGCCCATAGACTGCGCCAAACAGTCACTCTGTGGGTGCATTGGTTTTTCGACAATCTGCGGCAATTCTGCTTATTGACAATCCACTGAGGTGAAAATGTGCCTCATGACTGAAGATGATTTTTTTCGAAAATTTATCATCCACTGTTGCTATTTCTTGCCACCATTCTGACCAATGACGACGTTTGGAATGGTGAAGATGCTTTAGTTCTTGAGTCAATTGCACCGTGTAAGCGTTTAAATACAAGTCTTTATGCATAATGTTCATCAACGACGAGCGTGAGAGGTGCAATTGTTGGGAACGGCGACAAGTTGAGGTGGACGGCTCTTCATCAACACTATCGCGAACAGAAGCACAATTTTCTACAGTACGAGTTGTATGAGCATGCACTGGTGTTTTCAAATCTCCTACAGACCCAGTTTGCTCAAATTTTTGCACGATTATTCCGATTGTACGCACATTGGACGATTAAATTGACCGAAAAAATCACGAAGTGCACGATATGCATTTTGATTTGAACGCCCATTTTGATAATAAGCCTGAATAACTTTAACGCGTTGCTCGATTGTGTATCTTTCCATGGTTCAAATTGAGTTAGTCTGAAATTGAGAAATGTCAAATTCACATTCAACATCGCCCCTTAAAATTTAACCACCCTTTATAAATACGGGAACATTTTTTTGTAGTTGATTTTTAAGCATCTTATCGTCCTCCGATTTTAATGATATATACTAGTATTGGGCAAAATCTTTCATTTATGTGAATCTTTCATTCTTTTTCAGAAAGATTAAGTGAATTATTTCATTCATTTCTTTCACCTTTCTTAAACACACACAGCTTTCAGAATGAAGTGCCTATCTTTTTTAATGAATGTTTAAATGGTTATTTTAAAAACAAAAAACGATTTTTTATTATAAGTGTATTATATTATAGGTATGTACCTAGATTTTCTTTTTAATTTAAAGAGTTGTTTTAGAAAAATAAATTATGCATGCATTTAGTATGTACATATCGTTACCTTAATCGCAGAAGACTCTTACTTACAAAAAATAAAAATCTACTTTTTCATTGATTTTGATATATTGCATCAACACAAATTACTGCTACAACAAATTATGAAATCTTTCGACCAAAATTAGTGATTTTATTAAGAAAAAAACAACCGGCCCGGCCCATCTACAAAAAATATATATGATAAATGGTAAAAGACTTAACTAACAGCATAATATGCAACATTGGGCCTGTTCGTAAATGCATCACTGCGCTGCATAATTTGATTATTTTGCGCTGCCACTGCTAATCATATGTTGCTGATGTTTTTTTTTTGCTGATTTATTTGTTTGCATTTACGAACGAAGAAAAACTGCAGAAATGGAAAAAGTATTAATAAATTTAATTTTTGAACTGGGTGACAAAACAAATGACAAAACGTTGTTAAATGCACAAAAAAGAAGATATGTAAGGAAGAAAAAAAGAAATTTATTGTTAGAACAATTATTAAAGAGAAAAAGACGAATTTCGAAAATATTGGACTATTTTTCGTTGATTAAAGGGTATCCGGAGGACGAATTTTTTGACCATTTTCGAATGAGTCGTTCAACATTGATCGTTTTAATGTTGCAAGGGGTACTGTTCACAAAATGTTTTACAAAACTATAAGGGCCATTTGCCACTTAAAAAAAGAAATAGCATGGCCATCAGCTTTGCAACAGCAAACTGTTATGGAAAGATTCCAAAACAGCAGAGAAACTCCTTTTTCTTTTGTTATAGGATGTCTTGACGGTACCCACTTTAAAAAACCATAACCAAAAATAGATCCCATTAGCTATTATAATAGAAAAGGATTCTATTCAATTAATATGCAAGTAAGTGTAATTCATATTTTATGATTATTAGCATTATCAAATAAATTATATTTCAGGCTATATGAGATAGTAAATGTCGGTTCTTGGACGTTTATATAGGGTATCCGGGTAGCTGTCATGACGCTAACGTATGGAATAATAGTCCCATTTATAAGTCAATTATTAGTGGCAAGATAAAACTTGCAGAAAATGCTGTAATACTTGCAGACTCTGCTTATTTTTTTATTGTAGAGCAAGCATTTGGTATTTTGAAAAATAAGTTTAGAATTTTAGACCGTTTGGATACGGAGAGTTTGGAAAATGTTTCACATTTTTATGATTAGTGTTTTGCGCACAGAACTTTGTGGTTTTGCCTTTATTTGCTCATAATATGCTTTAGTGTTGCATTTACGAACATTTGACAGCTGCAGTGCTGCCAATATTTGCATTTATGAACGTTATGCGCATAACATGCAGCGGAGTAATGCATTTACGAACAGGCCCATTGTCAAAACAACTGGCAGGTAGACGAATGAACGTATTTGACATAAAACAGAGAATGAAAGAAATATGAAAGAAAAAATATGAAACCGAATGATGAAAGAAATTGAAAGAAAATACAGAAATATTTCATTCTTTCACTTAAGTGAATCATTCAGTTTAAGTCAAGGTATATTTATAGCAGGTAGTCTCGGAAAGACAGCTGTTTATTTTTTATATGCTTGTTTTGCGATACGAACTGTCAAATGTTGTATAGTAAACAAGTAAACAAGTTTTTTGTCTTTATCTTTTGTCTTTTTTGTCTCATATCAACCACTTTGCTGTTTGACAGTTCGTATCGCATAACAACAATAAAAAGCCCTGTTGTTTGTTTTATTGTACAATTGTTGTAATCTCGCGGCTACCTGCTATAAATATACCTTGGTTTAAGTAATTCATTCATGAACGACACAAGCCTAATATATACCGTTTTTAAGGTTTTTGTGTAGATGTGCACAATATAAACTATTTTTATGTTGAAGAAGTGTTTTAAATTTGCTTGCAAGCACACACACATACAATCATTTTTTGTTTTTGAAGATCATGGTGGAATAAGTAGGTGGCAGCGCTACGGCAACAAATACAACATTACAACAAAAATGAAAAATAAGTCTCCGCATACGTCAAAAATTATATTAAACTAAAATCAAATTTTGCCACCGAACGCAATGAAATAAATTAATTTTTAGCCAATTTTTATTTCACTATGGTTACTATCTTATTAAATTTTAATTTAAATAATCAAAAACTTTAATACAATACAATAATCACACCACAAAACGTGGACTTTTTGCAAACATAAACAAAACTTTGACATAAGACTAGACAAACAATACAAGAGCAAAAAATCGTCATCTGGCGTAGTAATGCCACCTGTTTATTTCATCATGTTTGAAGATAAAATAAAAATTTTCGTTCAGAAATTTATATTTTTTTTATTGTTGTTTCAAAATACACATTGTTTTTTTTATTTTATTTCTAAAGTTACCCATACACTAGGCAACATTTGTCGAAACATGGGCGTGTTTCACTAAATGTTGCTACGTGTGTGGGTATGTTTCTGGTGGAAATTCTTGTTACCTTTTTCGTTCTCAAATATCAAACATTTTTGATAATACGCGTTATTTCTTGCCTTATTTCAAATTTAAAATCACGCACTATTACGCACTTATCAAGACTTTTTAAAGAAACATAAATATTGAAAAATATTTCTATTTACATACAAATTACCAAGAATTTTTAGTTAAAAATATTTATTAATAAAAATTAAATGTATGCTACAAATCACCGTGTTTCTTCTCTGAAGGGTGTAGAAATATTTTTTGAAAAAATTTGTTACATGAAACTGCAGCTAAATTTGTCACTTACGTGTTGTTGGCAAAAACGACAACTTGCAAATTAAATAAAATTTTAAATTTACTTTTAACTTTACTATTTTGTTTACAAGATCCAATTTTTATACCTCCAAGATTATGACTCTTAACTTAAAAAAAATATTTTTTATGCATCGCACCATGAACATTAAAAATAATTCTAATTAAACAAATTTTAAGTTTTTCCATACATTTTACGTGTTTTATGGGAGCTACTATATACATACATATACATATAAGGAGCAGAGAGAGATAGAGCTTTGAATCCTATAAAAAAAAGGTTGGTCATATAAAAATAGTTGGGGTCGGTCTTAGGAAGTAACACCCTATGGACACACATTAACCATTTAGGGTCCGAAAACGAATTTCGGATCAGAACGGTTTTTTGCAAGGGAGCAGAGTTTAGATATCGAGATAAAGCTTTTTCATACAGGAGAAAAAGTTGCATTTTATAAAAATAATGGTGGTTCGAGGAACATTTGTGCTGCATAGGATATATAGTTTTTGAGTAACTCCACGAAAAGAATCGTTTTAACCGAAGTTACTGATTTTGAGGGCCTGGCACCGCATCATAAATGCTCCGATTGGCCTGAAACTTTCCACATTTTTTTTTTAATCTCAAAAACAAAAAGAATTGGTAGGTGAGACTTTAATATTTTCAACTTTAAATATAAAAACCATTATATTTTGCATGAAAATGTCATTTTGTATGTCGCTTACGAAATTTTCTTCCACAAGGAAGAAAAAAGTCAATTTCGAAAAAATGGCGCTTACGTGGTTAAGGAAGTTCTTTTTTTTTTTAATAAAATATTGTGAGACTTTGGAAATGATTTTTTAGTAAGCGTGCGTGATCACAAATATGTTGTTGGGGAGCTTGCGTAATCTTGAGAATTTTAAATTTTTCTTGCGTGATTACATTTCTTCTCTTGTAATCGTGCGTCATCGTGATAACAACGAATCACTATCACAGGTCTTGTTACCAAAACGAACTTTTCATTTACATATCGCACTTTATAATTGTAAATGAAGATCTAGTAGCATTTTGGAGTCCCGAGTGTCAAATAGCATTTGACAACCTTAAATTCCAAGTGATGCGAGAACCTTTACTAGTGCAATATGATCCGAATTTGACTGTTATACTTAACACTGATGGCTCTGCTTATGGTATAAGCGCAGTTATTTCACATCGCTTTCACAATGGCGATGAACTTCCTATTGCTTTCGCTTCAAAGACCTTATCTACAGATGGATATACAATAAATATAACGTGTCGATTTTTTCAAAAAGTGAAAAAATAAAAAATTTGAATTAATACGCTGTTTATGTTAAATTTCGATATATGTTATGTAAGTTGTAGTCTAATAGCCTATTTCCGATGTGCGCAAGAATTCCTTCTTTCGAACAACTGCATTTAAAACAAAAACAAATTTTGAAAACGTTGTTCTTGTTTTAAATGTATTTGTACGAAAAAAAATTCTTTCGCACATTAGAAATATGTAGGCAGTAAGTTACAGTTTTTAGTAACAGTTATTCAAACTTTATCTTAAAATTTTTGAGTCGTAATTAAGCACCTTCACATTACTTTATATTTACCACCCATATTGAATAAGAATATGAAGTCTGCTTCAATGTAAAAGAAGAATGACTGCTACATAAAAAAATAAACAAAAATTTCTAGCACAATTTAACAATGATAATAGAGAAATAAATAGACTAGCCGGCATTTGTTATTTTGCTTTTATTCTTATCGTTTAATTAAACAAAACAAAAATTTACCATTGAATATATGTATGTACATTGTACATACATGGCTGAATAAAATTTACGCAGTAGTAAATAGAATACACATACCATATACATAGGTACATATGTACGTACATATGTACATAGCAACATACCTACAGACAATTTTTGGATACGTGTTTTATGTATGTACATATGTATGCATTCTTATTTGATTATTCTCAAAAATATACTAAAATAAACAAGAGCTATTTTCGACTATGCCGAATCTTATATACCCTTCACTATGTTGCGATAAGAACAGAAAAGTATATAAATACCGTTCTTTTGATATAAATAAATATCACTTCTACAATCGCGCGAACATTTTGTTAGATTTCGTATTTTGATAACCAAGATGCTTGTACCAAGTTTGGTAACTTGGGCTCTTGCCGTTCTCCAGCTATTCAAAAATCTATAATGTTTTTGTATGAGAATTGCCAAGACCACTTCTCAAATCCCGCCGGATGTTCTGTATTGATAACCAAGGTACTTGTACATTGAAAAATGTATTGAACAGTTTCAAGTAGTTAGTGAAATTTAGACCTGAAAGGGTCAAAATAGATTTCCACACGACCATCAAACATTCAAATCGACTGATGTCGATTATGCGCACCACACCGTAAGTTCCTCATATCGCACGAAAAACATTTCTCACAGAACGCTAATACATTGAACAATTTGGATACAATGTTTTGGTGTGACTCTTTCGATTATGACTTGCCAAACGATGTGTCACGCGTGATCTGTAAAAAGCACAATGAAAATCAAACATCACGATGAATAACCCTTTATAATTGTTCCCATTCCAGTGATGCCATTAGGATACGAAAGATACATTTTTCGTATCTTTTGATGACTTCATGTATCATGTACAAGGCCCGAATTTTTATGCAAATGCATATTTGTTGTCGTCAGTCTGAGATCAACATAAACTAAATATCTTTGCGAATCATGGAATTTGAAGTAAAATGGCATCGATTTGTTTGTGCATATTTTTGCATATTTTGCTTTAAATGCATATTTTTGCATATATTGCTGACATTGCATATTTTTGTTGCATATTTTGAAAAGCAAAACTTGTTTTGTTTGTTTTATCCTGCGATACAACGTGTTGCAGAGGAGATAAGATGCAACTGCGATTATATTGATTTATTGATTTCTTATGGGAAAGAGAAGTATCCTGATTTATTTGTTCCTCCATATCCTATAACAACCAGGTGGGAAACGTGGTTGAAAGCAGTTTTTTATTATGCTGAACATTTTGAGCAATTCAAGGATGTGGTGGAAGAATTTAACGATGGTGATGCAGTTTTATTAAAAAAGCAAATTTATCAAATATAAAAAGCTCAAATAATGATTGTATCGTTAAATTATGGGTTTATCTCTGAGACTATTGTGAAATTAGCGAAATCTAATCCATTGAGAAAGCAAATTAAATTTATTGACTATGCCATAAATAAAATGTATGCAGTAGGGGTAACTTTAGTAAACCAATTCGTATCAAGCTTGATAAAGCTTTTAGAAAAATAAGGATTCAAAACAATAAAACAAACTGCTGGCATATTTCATTTACATTTTATGAAAACAGCGTACTGGAAAATAAATATTGCACAAAGGAACTATCAGCATTAAATCATGTACCGATCACTTCCGTCGCGTTTAACGGTAATTTTTAATGCTTAAAAGCTTTTTGAAGCCAAGCTAAGCTGCCTTTACTTTACATTTGAAAATATTAAAATAAAATTATTTATTTATACATTTTTTTATTTTTTCTTATTGTTTAATTCATTTTATATGTATACAGAAAAAATTATTAAATTTCTCCAATCACCACATTTATTCCAAATTCATAATATCAAGAAAACAAGTTGTTGATTTTGCACCTATGTATTACCAAAATGATTTTATTGATTACTAAAAATTTTAAAATTTTGAAAAAATATTTTTAATAAATGATATTTTTAATTTTAATTAAAAAAGTGATCAAAAAACTTTGCCATTTCAAATAATGTGTTAATTTATTTCAATAAATATTGACATTTCCCAACAACAATTCCACAAGTTTAAATTATTTTATTTAATTAAAATTTTAATTGAAAATTTATTTCAAAACAACTAAAATGTTAATTAATTCAAAATTAAATTTTTAATTTTCTTTCAACTAAAAAATTAATTGATTCAATTATGACATTAATTAAATTTAAATACTTTTTAAACCATTTTTTTAATTGAAAAAACACTTTTTTCTCAAAACGTCTATCTAACAAGTGACTTAATTTATAGGATTATTTTGCTTGTGGTATTTCTTTATATTTTTGTGCTTCACTTTAATTTTACTTCTACCTTTGTGTTTATTGTAACGTACTTTCGTTTATAAGACTGAATTTTTACGTTTTTATCTTATTTTTGTTTTTCTTCTTGTTATTTAAATATTTTTTTTTTAACATTAATAAAGGTGTTAAAAAAAATTAAAGTGCATATTTTTCCAATTTTTAGCGCATATTTATCTGTTTGTATTGCATGTTTTATGCGCATAAAACGTGATTTAAACTGCATAAAAATCCGGTCCCTGATCATGTATAATCCTGACATTTTTCGTATCTTTTGAATCTGTACGCAAAATGCACAGAAATAAAATATTAAATTTCAATATCTGACAAAGTTTTTTAACGTTATCATTTCGTTATGAATACTAAAAAAACAGTGACAACTAAATAAGTTTCGTACAGACGGTGGTCAGATATTACAATATTGGTTAACAGAGTTGCTTAAATTGCATTAAAATTGACTAAAAATGTCTTGCTACTGTGTGAACATTGTAAGCTCATTTGTATTTGGCAGACGTTTAAAATTAATGCATCTGACAATGGCACCATTGTCAGAAAAATATTTCTATTGGTAACGCCTGCTTACAATAATGTATGATCTGACCACCGTCTGTACGAAGCTATACAAAAATAACATGTATATTGATGTTCGGTTTTCTAAGTTCTTCTGTCGTCTTCTTATTCTTGTGTATGTATGTTAAGAAAAATTTATGTGAACTTTTTAATATAATCACCTTAGTATTAACGCCTTAACTCGTATATTAATTTTTACAAAAATGAATTTGTTTTGATAACATCCAAAATAGTTACATATAATTAATTTTAAAGTTTGCTTACTGTATTTTTAAAAATTACATACCTAACATTTATGACATAAATAAATATAAAAATGAATTTATATGATATAATTTTCTTTGCAATATTCATTAATTATGAAATAAAAATGTTATGTTAAAATGTTAAAAATGGGTTTTAAATTTTTTTTCAAAATGTATCTTATTGGGAAAAAGTGTATCTTTTTGGAAAATAAAAAGTATCTTTCTCGAAATTTCACTGGTAGCACTGTCCCATTCTTAATTCTCCCAATCTTTAGCAGTGTGACCATTCTGGCATTTTGCAGCTAAATTTAGCATTAAAAAATTTTGTTTAGCTGCAAAATTTTTATTTAGTACTTGACATTCTATTAATAATTTTTATAAAAAGAATTTATCTATTTTTTAACAGTATGTGCGTTTGAGTACTTTTACAGTTAAATGCAGTAAATGAGTAAACTGAAAAATTTTCTCTCACAATAAGCTGTTGTCCAGAAAAGTACGCGAACGCAAAATTTATAAAATTTTACTAAAAAAATTTCTGCAGTAAAAATTTGTAAGTACTCAATCAAGAACTGTCACTTTACGCTATCAATTTGTGTTTTCATTTACTGCATTTTGTGTACTCGAACGCAATTTCGTAAAATGCAGTAAAGTTCAGTTAAAAATATTAAAAACTTTTGTGTTCTCGAACGCAGCTAATATTTACTTTAAAAATTTGGACGAATAGTTTTATTGATTTAAATTGAATTTTTTTATACATAAATTACAATTAATTTTGGTTAAAAAAAGTTGCACTCAAAATGAAATTTCGAATGAAATTGAATATTTAGGCATAGTATAGAACTAGTATGCCGACTGGGGAGAACGTTCTCTTTTTTTTATAACTCTCATCACACATATAGGTTCTGTGTGAATTCAACACACATAAGAACAACAAAAACAAAATAAAATTTGAAAATTTTCAATTTAAAATTTTTCACAATATAACACTTCATGTTTAATTTTATGACTTAAACACATAATTAATATTTTTTTTCAATACAATTTGCTAATTTGCTGTTGCAAAATGTTTTTATTTTTCACAAACTAAAAATTTTTAAATAATTTTTTTTGACACCAAATTTTTTCTGCTGTTAATATTATTAAAGCCAGCAGAGTAGCATTTTGTGGTATAAAAATAATATTTGAAATCATTAATTATTTATATATTATCCGATATCGCAGAATAAAAATTTAGCAAACATGGCATTTAAAAGTTTATAAATGCAGCCAGCATTCAATAAATTGAAAATTTATTGAACTAAGAAAATTTTATTTTGGAAAAAAAATTGTTGCCACATTCTATACGATTTTATGCAACTATGTTTAGTGGTGGAAATAGTTTTGTACACCAATACATTTGAAAAAAATCTTACTAACACAAACATAAAATATGTACCACTGACAGTTGAGTTATGTACCTGTCAAAGAGTCGGCATACTAGTTGTATACTATGTATTAAGGGAATATCATAAATGCCCTCATCATGATGATTGTAAAAATTTTTTGCCACTTGATATTACGATATAAAAGTACAAAGAAGTTTCCCTTTGTATTTATGTGAGATAAAAATGATATAGTGTATGTAAATGTATGAAACATTTTTTGCTCTAAACTGCTGAAGAAATAAGAGTTTTAAAACTTAAACTTTTCTTAAACTATAACAATAAAATTATCTAAAAAATTTTGTACAGCATAGAAATTTCGCTTAAAATTTACATGTATCAGAGGTTTGCAGGACCCCTAAATTAAAAATTTAATCTCAACTACATGTGCTTCATATTTGTATGTATATGATGTTTTACCAAGATGTACCCACTAGTTTAAATATAACCATTTATTTCAATTTGGTAAAAAAATAAGTCACTAAAATGTACTTAGTTTCGAATAAAATTCATACTGGTAATAAATAAATACTGGTATAAAAATAAATACAACCCGATGCGCGTCCATTTCTTTGTTGTCCACTTATCCAGTAACACCCACTTTTTGAGTTTATGGACAACCCAGCTGTGTGTTCCAAAGTTGGACAATTTTTCTCCTACCCCTTCTCCAGATGAAAATAAATGTTCTTTGTGCCAATCCCACTTCTTCAAACCCTCCAACATTTGTTTCGATGTTGTGTGTATTGATGACCAAGATATGCCACTGGATGACGGTCATTTGAAGATTTAGCAAAGTTGGTATTACCACTGTTTTGTGTACCAATAAGTTATTCTTGTGTTGAACGGTTTTTTGACTCTATTTAAAAACACTTTATACATATAATTAGGTTGCTCACGCAATATAAAATAACACAAATAATTATCACGCATAAACTTATTACCCATTCCCCAGCAACTTTTAATTTGCAATAATACGTTTAAGATCATGTCGTCACCTAAAATGCAAAATGGCATTACAACACTTTTTATTTTTTTACAGGAGAAGCAAAAAACATTACAAAATCAATAACAACAAGGTTTACTTGGCATTTGAATTTCTTTAATAAAGTCGCCCTTTTTAAATGCAGGGATCTAAAATGAACACAAATCAATCAAAGCTATATTTCGAATTTTTTAGTTTTTACGCGCTTTTGCATTTAAGGTGGAGATATACAAACAGAACAATACATTATTCAATCTATATATAAATAATTGTAACGTTAATGACTGACTGAAAGACTCACTGATTCATCATCGCAGAGCCTAAAAATCTGCAGCTGAAAACTTGAAATTTGGACCACAGGTTGGTCTCTCTCCAAATCGATCCACTACGACGGGATTTTTCGAAACTCGAAGGTGTAGGGGTAAAAATGGGTAAAAACGGGTAAATTTGGTAACCTTATATCTCCAAAACTGAAAGAGGTACAAAAAACTTTAATACCTATCGTTGTTCTTTAGGAAAATAAGCTGAAAAGTATCTAGTACTTGTTTGCAGTTCGGCCCTTTTACGGAGTAAATAGATAAAACCTGTATTGTGGTACTTTTTTGAGATCCCATCTATCTTTAAGGCCCATAAACGTAGAAATGTAGCCCATACTTATAACGCTATATACGGAGCAAGAAGTAAATTTTAATTAGTTAATTTCTGAAAAATTTAAATAGGAAGAATGAAAGAGTTTTTTAATTAAGAGTAGTATTGATTGCAGCCCCCGTTTTCAGTGAACGAAAATGTTGTACAAAGAAGCAATTATCCTAAAAAAATACTATTAGTATTTAATAAAGCCGTAAAAGGAGTAACAAAACGTATAGCTAAACAATTTATATTCCAGCACTTTATAAAAAATGCTATTATTCTTAAGATGTAGAAGACAAGTAATTTATTATTTAACACAAAAGCCTTTATAACAGTCTTGTTGAGGATATTGATGAAGGGCGACTTGGAAGAATGCAATCCTAACAAAAATACCAGATTAGTTTAAATAAACGTGGAAAAATATTTCTATTGTATTATAAACATTCTATATTAATAATGAATAAATATTCTGGTCCAATAGTAACAGATTCATTATAGGGAAATTCGACTGTATTAAAATTTATTAAAAAGTATATATATATATGTACATTAGGGATGTAACCATTTGCATTTTTTTGCAAATATCAAAAAGGACCTATCATAGTGAGATAGTACACAAAAAAATATGAAGAAATGTGCCTTCTTTTTTTCGCGAGCGTTCAAAAAGGTTCGGCACCGATCGCGATGAAGTTTTAGCTTATAATTTTTTTCAGTTTTACAGGAAATCCATAATTCTAAGGTCGAAAGCCATGCTGGCCTTTGCATTTCGTGTTTTTTTTATGAAATGGCGATTCCTTGCATTCCAAAAAAAGAAACCAAAAAAAAAACGGTACAAGGGAAGGATACCCACCATAAAAATTTATATTACAATTTATGCGACAAAAATATACAGTAAAAATACATATACATATTTTTATTAATATTAACTTATTAGATGTTCCCACAAATATTTTTTGTAGAAGGACTCCAACCAAAAAAAATCAATAGTCTAACTAAAAAAACAAACAATTTTATGTAGTGTTATTGTACGTTTTCTCCGCGTTATCTGCTTCTGGAAACTAGAGAAAGGGAAGAATTCCCATTATAAAACATATGCGTTAAAATATGTATTATTTTCATAGACATTTTTAATTATTTTTCTCAATTTGAAGTTTATAATGTACAACAATAATTTATAAATTATTTAATTAAGCTTGTTTTTACTTTACTTTGTAATAAAAATTAAAAAAAAAAAAAAATGTTTGGTGTTTTAGAAATTGCATTCGGTGCCGAAGGTTTTTGGACCGAAATGACCCCTGATATCGATTTTTAATATCAGTATAACATTGCCCATACCGTAATGATAGGTTCTTATTTTGGTTATACCCCTAATGTACATATATTAACTCATAAGGTTGAAAACGAAACAAGTGATGGAAAAATAATGACAGTCTGCTGGAAGCAAAAAACTAAGGACCTGCAGATAGGGATGCAACATCGTTCCGAAAAACATCGATATTTAAAAACATCGATATTTAAAAACATCGATGTTTCCACGACAAGTATCGATGTTAAAAAACATCGGTACAAACACGATACATCGATGTTTTAATTTTTTTCTTATTATTATTGACAGATTTAATATGTATCCAACAAAGAAGTCAGTTAAGTGAACTTTTGAGGAATTTTCTTGACAAAATGACATGAAATGCAAAGTATTTTAAAATAAATATTATATAATTTCAGTAAAAAAAACATTTTAATTAAAAACTTCTTGGAACTTAGCGGGTGTACTTTTTTAACAATAGCAAAAAACTAAAACGGCAATTCTTAATATTTCCATGCCCTACACGATTTTACCTTGGGAGAACTGATATTTGCAAAAAATTAAAAACTTATAACCCTATTACACAGTCTCCAAAATTGTTTTAACATTTCTTTAGTGTACAATATGGGAACCACATATGTATATGTAGTTATGCAATGCATATTATGCAGGTATTTACATGCATATGTACGTACTTTGTACACGCCGAGAAAAAACATGTTTAAATATGGTCACCTCCAAAAAAACTATTTTTAAAGAAAATTTTGAACATATTATGTTTAATTTTACCATATTATTGTTACCGACAACCATATTAGTCCTCCATCAAGAAGCCACAACCATATTATGGTTGTGCTTCGTTGTGTATTGGTTGTCGATGACAGTAATTTGGTTAAATAAACCATAATATGTTTACAATTTTATTTAAAAATAGTTTTGTTGAAGGTGACCATATTTAAACATGTTTTTTCTCTAGGTGTACGGCTATACTTTAAAATACACTTTTTCATATTTTTAAATGATAAAAATATTATGAAAAAATTTAAATAAATGAAAATATTAAATAGACGGTGCCGATGTTTTTTAGTTTTGAAGGCGATGTATCGCCGATGTATCGTCCATCAAAACATCGATGTTAACATCGGTGCTTATGACCAATAGATCGATGTTTTCTAAACATCGATGTATCGTTTGCATCCCTACCTGCAGATGGTACTATTTATTCTTGAAAATTCTTAGCATATGGGAGTGCAATGGGTTAAGCTGTGAAATTTCTAACAGTCTAATGTAGATGTAATTTTTTGTTCGAAAAATTACAATAGAATGTGTATTAAAAATAGAGAACACAAGTTGGGGTGCTATATTCGGCTGTACCGAATCGTTGAATCCCTCCAATGACAGGAAGAATATTTCATGATCAAAAAAGATGTTCTAAAAAAAGTATATGGAATATAAAGATTTTAAGGCGCATTGTTATTTGATAGCCTAGTAGGGTATTCATTTAATCGGGCTTTTGCTTTTATCGGTTAATCGCTCGATTAATTAACCGAGGTTTTGGTTTAGTCGGTTAATAATCGGTTAATTTTGTTATTAATCGGTTAACCGATTAATAAAGTTTTTTTTTATAAATAAGGTAATTTTAATTAATTAATATGGATAAATTATTTATTATTTGGAGTTTATTAGTAAAAAACAACAACATAACAAACATAACAATTCTTGAACTAAAACGAGCAAAACAAAATAATTCATTGGCCTGGAGCACGAAAAAACTTTTTATTTTTAATTATAAAAAAAGGTCGAAGGAGTAATATTTAATTTAATTCATAAATATATATTTTTAATCAATGCATATTATATATTAAATAAAAAGTAAACTGTCAAATCATTTTATTAGTTATTTCAATAGTTTAAAGAGATCTTATAAAATAATATTTTAGGAAAATAATTTGGTTTAAGTGCTTACTATTGTAGCGTACGATTTGATAAGCCGTAAAATACTCTTCAAAACATAGCACAATCAGTTATTAAGAGAACAAATCACTACATCTATTCACGCGTTCTCTTTTAACTTTGCCAAGCGAACACACAGCGGTCATCGTGGGTTTGTGAATAGATGGAATAGTTGTGAAGAAACTGACCCAATAAGGTTTCCCTTACATCATGGGAACTAACATGTTCACTATAGCCCAATAATGATAAGTTTTAGTTGTTCATTTTACACACTTTATTGTTTAAACAAAATTGTTATTAGTTATAATTCATAGGTATAATTTATAATATAAATAGTTATATAAGATCTAAATTAATTTCAATATAATTTCTTTTAGAATTCATTAGTTTTTCTTTTTTTTAACTTACATATACTTTAAATATGTTGTTTTTATACTTTTTTTTCAAACGTAAGGTAGAGCAATCAAGGCAATTTGGAACAGTTCAATTTATATCCAATGACTTATATACGTGTGAGTATGATTAGGATTAGCACAGATATGGACATGGAAGAATATTTTGTCATCTCGTTGCGGTATGAACGTAAGTTCAATATGTTGATTCTTTTTTTTAGTTTTGAAAACCTTTACGTGGAAAAAATTCGTTCATTAATCGTAGATGTTGGAGAACCCATAATACAGAATATCCTATTTCTCAGTTCTATTCCTGGATTTCTCTGCCATTAGAGTCCTGTTTTAAATTTTTTTTTAAATTTTTAACACTTCTAATTGTTTTGGTTAATTCTGTTAAAAGATTGATATGAAAAGATATCAGAAGTAACAAATAACTAAACACATACATATAAAAAGTACGTGAAACAAAAAAAAAGCTGTTGTTGTTATTTAAGATGAAGATCGCATTTAACAATATGGGACGAAATTAATAATTAAAAACACAAAAAATATGTTATAATACTACAAAAAGTTAAAAATTTTGTTGAAATTAACCGCTTTAAGCGTTAATCGAAAAAGCCAATTTTAAATTAAACGGTCAGTTAATTGGGAACTAATTAATCGGTTAACCGAATGAAGACCCTGGTCTAGTCAATATTTCACCCGAAATATCGGGGTTTTGCTAATACATTTTATCATAACTTGAGAAGAAGTTATTCTGATCAAAACACTTACAAATGATTAGAAATTAAATTTCATTTGAGTCATCCAAATAACCTTTTTATATTTTTAACTGTTTCAGAGTTATTTAGAAATTGGTATTCATGTATTTTTCTCATGCAAAATTAGTACTATTTTTTGTTTTCAATACTTCATAAAAAATTATTAGAACAAAAACTCAAAATTTGTATCATTTATTAGAAAGCTTTACGAATAAAATAAGCATGCATCATTAAAATCGGTGGACAAATGTAATTTTATTTATTATTAATTATGATTTTATCATGAGTTGAGAAAAATTTGGAAAAATAGGCGCGAAGGAATCAATCTGTAAACAGATTTCGTCAATAATAATTCGTAACAGTTTTATGTTGGACCCATGGTAAATTATGGATTACCCATCACAAAATTCTGTGGAGGGATTTCAGGTATTAAAAAGCCTAAATAAAAAATTTGTTAAATCGTTTTTTACATATTAACGTGCTTTTTAGAAGTCTGATTTATATGGGACCTATGGTAAATTAAGGACCAATTAAAATAAAATTGGACCGTGTATTATTTCTGTCCACATATAGTTAAATTTGACCAAACTTGAACACAAAATCTTAATTTCGACGGTTTTTGTCTAATTTATATGGTAAATTCTAGACCGATCTTCAGGAAATTTGACACTGTGAGTTCAAGTCTTATAAAACTATATCAGGCCAAATTTTATTACATTATAATTTTTTACGGATTTAGGCATACTAAAGTAGTTTTCGAGAGTAGTCTTTATATTATATTCTTGTTAATTTATATAATTCAATAGTATTTATTAGAATTTATTTTTTATTATATTCGTAGACAGTTTATTTACTTTTAAACTAATTCAAGCTATGGAAGTTTGAGCAAAAATCACAAAAATAGCAACTTTTTTAAAATTAATTTTTTCAGTTGTGGTAAAATTTTTTTTGTTTTTTTTTTTTATTTATTAGAAAACACTTCATATTTACGAAAACAGAAAAAAACCCATTGACGATATTATTCTTTTTTTTTAATAATCCATGAAAATTAATAATTTTTTAGAGCTAAAGTAAATAATAAGCATTTTTTAAACCAATAAAAAATATGTATAGGAAAATAATTCACCTTAGTTTTTTTTACAGTTGGTTTCAAATATAGTTAGCTCTTTCAGAAAAAAAGTTGAATTATCCAATCCAAAAAATGAATTTTTTACAACTATTTTCTTGAAACAATAAAAAAACCAAGGCCTTTTGTGATTGTAGCGCCCTCTTGTACCTTAAAATACAGACCAACACAAAATCTTTTTTATACACGGTTTTACGGTTTTAGCCGAACTGAAATGATTTTCAGGAGGGGAATTTATATTGGACCCAATTGTGACCTATTTACCCCAAAATTCTGTAGAGTAATTTTTGTAATAAAAAGCATATATTAGTTTTAGCGTTAACAGTGAATTTTTGAAGGCTGCTTAATATGAGATTTAAGGTAAATTATGGACCGTAAATCACAAAATTGTATAACATTTTTTACGGCCATATAAAGTTAAGTTTGAACAACTTCTACCGCAATATCTATTGTATATCAAATTCGGTTTTAGGCGTATTTAGTTAATTACCTAGAGTGGGCTTTATATGGGGCCTATGGTAAATTATGGACCGAACATCGCGAAGTGTATTAGTAAGATTTCTAGTCCTATAAAATTATCAATTATTAAGTTTTATTATGATAGCTTTATTTATTACGGTTTTAGGCGTACTTAACTGTTTTCCGGGAGTAGGTTTTGTATGGGGCATATGGAAAATTATGGACCGATCTTCATTAAATTTGACACTGTGATTCCTAGTCCTATAAAACTGAAGTATTAAGTTTTATTATCATATAATTTTTTATTACGGTCTTAGGCGTAATAAATTATTTTACGAGAGTAGTCTTTATATGGGGCCTATGGTATATGATGGACCGATCTTCACGAAATTCGGAAGTGTGATTTCTAGTTCTATTAGTCAATTCACAAGGTATCCTAACTGTCATATTGTCAAAATGTCCTAATATTTCACAATGGTTTAAAAATATTGTTGTACGGCTCAGCCGCTCAGCGCTGGACTTTTCTGATTAATTACGACAGCACAATAAACACAGCAAGCAACGTTCTATTTATTTAAGGCACTTTTTGTTAACAAACCAATAACAATATTTTTAAACCATTGTGAAATATTAGGACATTTTGACAATATGACATGTTAGGATACCTTGTGAATTGACTATATGAAACTGTGATGTGCCAAACTTTTTTTTGATACCATTATTTTTTACTGTATTTAGCGTACTTAACTGTTTTCCGGGGGTAGGGTTTATATGAGGCCTAGGGAAAATTATTGACCGATCTTCATTAAATTTGACACTGTGATTTCTAGTTCTATAAAACCGTGTCGTACCAACTTTTATTATGACGGTATTATTTACTATGGTTTTAGGCGTACTAAACTATTGTCCGGGAGCAGGGTCAGGGTAAATTATGGAAATTTAACAGTATGATTTCTACTCATATAATTTATTTTATATCATTCTGTGCATTATTCCACCATTTATGTGAACTCCGTTTCGCCACCTGATGGCTTCGTTTTATGTAACATTTCGTTTGGTGATTAAAAGATGAAGAAAAAATTTTTTTTGTTGTATATTTGAAAAGGAAAAATTTTATTTCATTTCACAACAGTAATGAATTCATTTCGATTACAAAAATGAAGTGTTATTTAGTTGAACTTCTCTAAGTAAATGAAAGTGAATCCAAAGTAAATACTGAATCGAAGCGTTATACATGTCCGCAAATTATCCGTTTCATTGAAGTGCTCTTTGGTAAACCACATTTTTTGTTTTTTGGTCTGAGGTTAACACAAACAAAGCGGATGGTTTTCCAACTCGTGAACACGCAACGTATAACTGCCCATGTGAAAAACAATGATTTTCTAAATTTATCCCGCAAACACTAAGCGATTGGCCTTGCAACTTGTTAATTGTCATTGCGAACGCAAGGCGAACTGGAAATTGCAATCGTTTGAAGTCAAACGGAAGATCAGTCGGAATCATTGGTTGGTATTCGAGGAATACATACATTTTCACCTGCGTACTTTCCGTTAATAATGGTTGCCTCAATCAAATTCGGCATAAGTCTTTTTACCGAAAGTCGAGTACCGTTGCAAAGTCACGGTGGATTCAAATTGCGCAATATCATAATAACTGTACCAACTTTGAGTTGCAAGTTATGTGGTGCAAATCCCGGTAACTCCAGAGAGTTCAAAAACTCCGTCGGGATTTGTTGTCACCAAATCGCCAGAAATTTTTGATTGACTGGGACTTTTCCATTTCCAACAGCTAACAATTGTTTGGAAAATTGTGCAGCACTTTGATCATTTTGAAGTTGAACTCTCATATTAGTGGTTAGCGATAATGTTTTTACGTTATTACATAAAGGTGATGCCTTCAGGCAAGCATTCAATTCATCTGCAGGCGTTCCACGGGGAATTACTGGCAACGTCTGCCTGAAATCGCCTGCCAACAATATCATGAAGCCGCCAAAGATGTTGTTATTTCGCCGAAGATCCTTCAGTGTGAAGTTAAGTGCTTCAAGTGATTTCCTATGTGCCATTGTGCACTCATCCCAAAGAATGAGCTTGCATTGCATCAACAATTTTCCCATTGCACTGGATCGGGAAATATTGCATGTTGGAGTATAAATTGTGTTTAAATTGAGTGGCAACTTAAGCGCAGAATGTGCAGTACGACCGCCATCTAGAAGAGTCGCCGCAATTCCAGATGATGCTAACGCAAAAGCTATGTCACATCTTGATCGAATAGTGGCCAAAATCAATGAAATGACAAATGTTTTCCCTGTTCCTCCAGGTGCGTCCAGGAAGAATAGACCACCAGTATTATTGTCCACCGCTTGCATTAATGTTTCGTATACTTGTTTTTGCTGTTCATTCAGCAACGGCACATTATTTCGAACGAATTCCTGCAATGTATCAACATTGTATTGCAGCTCTCGATTTAATTCTTGGTTGAATGCATCGTGCATCGATCGATTTGGCGCAATCATTCCTACTTCAATCAGTAGCTTGTTTGCAATAGTCAAGTATTGATCCTCAATCAGAATCAATCCTTCATTGTAGATTTCATCGGTTACTTGGATGTCAGGATTATATATATGTTATATATGTTATAATACTACAAAAAGTTAAAAATTTTGTTGAAATTAACCGCTTTAAGCGTTAATCGAAAAAGCCAATTTTAAATTAAACGGTCAGTTAATCGGGAACTAATTAATCGGTTAACCGATTAACGCTTAACCGAATGAAGACCCTATGGTCTAGTCAATATTTCACCCGAAATATGGGGGTTTTGCTAATACATTTTATCATAACTTGAGAAGCAGTTATTCTGATCAAAACACTTACAAATGATTAGAAATTAAATTTCATTTGAGTCATCCAAATAACCTTTTTATACCCTTCGCCGAAGGTAAAAGGGAATATATGTATAACTTTGTCATTCCGTTTGTAATTTCTACAATATTGATCTAAGACCATATAAAGTATATATATTCTGGCTTCTTATGAGAAGGGAAGTTCAAATCCGGTTGTCCGTTGAAATGGGGTTTCCGAAGACCCCAGATATGATGCAGGCTAGGTTGTTTTACATTTATGTCACATATAAATCCCATGTTGTTGTTGTTTTTTAAGTTCTTTTTTTCTGCATATCTCGAGAGCGGCTAGAGCTACGGCTTTCAGATTTAGTACAAACATGTTGCTTGCCAATACACAAACTCTCTAAAAAAATGGGCGGCACTGGAAAAGTTGGCGTGGTACCTCCCGTACAAAGACATTATTGAAAATACTCAAAATTTTAAATTTTAGGGCTCTAGTATGACATATGAACACGTTTTATATACCAAAATATCAGAAACTTTTCTCCCTAAAATGGAAAAGTAATGTCCAAAATAAAGTTTTATAATCTAAGTAAATGGTAAATTTCTTCCTTAAGACGTGGGTATATAAATCTGCCAAATCGATTAAGAAATGGTTCAGTTATTAGCAAAATACTCCAAAAATGGGCTAAAAAGCATCAACATTTTTATAAAAACTAAATTTTTAGAGCTGTTACATGACCTATGGATACGTCTTATATATATCAAAAGATCGGAAATTTTAGAACATATTTGCTGAAAAACTCGGAAAAATCGTTTCAGATACAAACAAGTTATTACCAAAATAGAATTTTTTTAAGAAAAATACCTATTTTCGAGAACCGTAGATCTTTCCGAGCCCAAGTTTTATTACCAACGTAAATTTCTTCCTAAAGACGTCGGTGTATAAATCTATCAAATCGATTGAAAAATGCTCGAGTTATGACCAAATTACTGAAATACCAATATTTACTTTTTTTTTATATAATTAAGTTGTTTTAATTTTAGGGTGGTGGTTCCACATTTTGCTTCATAGCTCTAATCCTGTTGAATTTAATCCGAACGTGCTTAGGATAACTACAAGCAATTTGACACCGAGTTTGTTCTTTTCTTTTGAGTCTTTCAAAAGCCAGCCTCTTTTCAACAGACGAACAGGCAGACGGACATGTCTCAATCGACTTAGAATTACTCAAGGTGCCAGAATTTATGGGGTCTTAGATGTATAACAAAAAAGTTTCACACGGAATGACAAACTTAATATACCCTCATTCACCACAGTGGTGGTAGAGCGTATAATGAATAGAACTTTCAATTGTAGTATGTATTACTGCAATAAGAATTAATCTAGTTTACCCAAGCTTTTAAAAATGGCAATTAAAAAAATGGACGAAATTTCGAAAAATACTTCCTCAGATCTCAATTCACTTATATCTTTATAGGATAATATTGGTATCGTAGAAAAGCTGTAATTTATCAGTGAACACTGGACCTTAGGCTCCTAATTCTACTTCTTAATAAAAAATGTTTGTTACAATACATACATACCAAAATATAATGTTAACTAAATTATTTAAAGACGGTATTTTTTATTTTTGAATAATTTTATTTTCTTCAAAAAAAATTTTTTTTTGTTTAACAATAATATTAACAAACAATTATTTATAACAAAATTATAAAAATGAAATTATTAATAAGAAAAATAAACAAATTACAAAGTCTTTTTATGTTTTTTTTTTTAGCAAAAAACAATAAAAATTAGATTGCATATTCAATTAAATAATTTTTACACCAGGCCAGTAATTTATTCGATCGTTTTTGTTGTTTCTTTAATATTTTCTTATATTTCTCCTTGCGCTTTGCACCCTTGCGATTTATTTTACAACACCCTACGTTACAAATAAAATAATTAGTAAGAACCTTAAAAAAATTAACATGTATAATTGACTTACCGCCAGTTTCTGTTGATGTTTTTAAAGATTCTTCCGCAATTGGAAGGCTATCTTTTATCTGGGCTTTGTCTGTTTGTACTGAAACGGATTTTACTTTTATTTTGTCCGTTTGTGTAAAAATATCTTTGTTTATCAGACTTTTAGGAGGTTGGATTTTTAACGAATCAGGGTTTATTATTGGTATCGCATATTTTCTTTGTTTTGTGTTCGGTATAATCTGAGAATATTGTTGTGGTACATAATGTAGATGACAAGCCGTTAATGGATAGTAAAATGTTTGATATGACATTTGTGGTTGTCCACAAACTACGTCGTTATTAAATGTAGTATAATATGCAGATGGAGCAACGTTATAAAATGGATATGAAATTAATGTGGCTTGTGATTGATAATGTTGATAGGTAACCTGCTGGTGTTGTATGTTCGTATAAAAGTATGGGATATTATAAAACACTGCAGTGAATGGCTGATTTTGGAAAAGCCAACCCCCAAACGAGTTTCCGAATATAATTGGACAGTTTGGAGACCTGTAAATAAAAACTGAAATTGTCAGAAAAGTATTTACATTACGCGAATAAAAAGATCAAGGGGCTAATCATGGCAGTCGTGATCGATTACTTCTTCGATTCTAAGGCATTTATATATACATACATACATATATGTAATTCTCTCAGTCGATACTAAACGAATTGACATTATTTTTTTAGTGTTATTAAGCATTAATATCGGTTTTCACAACACTGAAAAACAAATTCAAATCGTTCAGTATTGACTGAAAGTATTCGATCACGTCTGCAACAATTACACCCCAGAACTGAAATATAAAAAGTTTTGTAAATAACTTACATCATTCCTGGATGGATTTTCTGAATAGAAAACATAAATGTAGGGTATGTATTTAAAAAGACAATTAAATGCTTAAATAGTCAACAGCTGATAACTGATAATCTGTAAAGAAAAAACATATATGTAGTGTATGTATACACATATATCGTATTAGTGCCTATAAAGGGAGTAAAATCAAAATCAACAAATTTTTAGTAGAGGTAAAAACCAATTTTTGAAAATTAAGTTTTCAATGGTAATTGTTTAAGCCACTTTTCAATGATTAATAAAATAACAAGTTTTTTTTTGAGTTTATACTTTTTATCTGAAATTTGTTCATTAATATTGTGGTATCATTTGAAGTTGTGCCAGTTTTCCTTAAAATTAACATAATTTAATTAAACCGTTATGGCATCAACGCAGGCACAACTTAAAATATTACCATTTTGTTGAAACAAAACTGATATTAATTGATTTTGCATTTGGAGGCAACTCAAAATATTTCTCTTCAGTTGATTCTAAAGAAGCTACTCTTATATTACAAAGAGGGATATATCGTTTTCTTTAAAAAAGTGATTTTTTTGAATTTTGAGTCTTTAGAGGAACGGGTGCGATATGTATAATTTAAGCAGTACTATAAATTAGTTTAATGATTTTTATTTATCAAACCATGAAATCATGCAGTTTCACTTACTCGTTAAAAATACACCATCCGTCCGTCTATAAAAGTAACGATCCCCATTTTTTTATTAATTCAATAAAACTTGGTACGTATTCAAAATGCTGCTGTCGGATTTAAAGATAGTTTAATAATTCGATCACTTAATTTTGACATGATGTGTATATTTGTATAATTTATATTAGCCCATAAAATTACAAACTCCAACAAAGAACTCCAATATTTCGCATATTAAAAAACCGAATTATTAGTATAATTTGTTTAGACATTTTACTAAATGGAAGTGAGAAAACAAAATAAAGAGAAAATATCCAACTCTGTTACGAGCAGATGTTTCAAGATGAAATTCATTTGCTACCAAAAGTTTACATGTATTTTTTTAATTAAAAGGAATTTACCTAAGTCCTTCCGCCCTTTGCAGTGAAACAGATTAGTCTTTGGCGGGAATCAAACCAGCTGATAGACTATCTCACTACCAACTAGCCTACCGAGGCATCCAAAAGTTGATTTATAAGCTGCTCAAAATTGGTTATTGTTGACCCTTTAAATCTAGAAATAATATTAGGTGAATTTTTTAATTTACAGCGCTCATATACATACATGTTGAAGGCCAGGTAAAAACTTACTTCAAAGGCTTAATAGAAATTCCTACCTCCCACGTCTTTTGTCCACACATTGCCCCATTTGGGTATACATTTTTTAGAAGCCACAGAAAATCCGTTCGAATGTCTGGATATGTAGCTTTTTTATTCTAATGAGAATAATCCCAGTGAGATATTGTTTTTTGATGATCTCAAATGCATAATATTTTTGATTCTTTGTCAAAAGCGGAATTCATTTGCTGGCAAAAGATGGAAGTAGATTGAAATAACTTTCGCTGACTCTTCATTGCTAAGAGGAATATGTTGAAGTGATATTTAATAGCGCCCGAACACATTTTATATAACAAAATTGTAGTTCCTGCCTTCCTCGCTCTTGTTTGACAGATTGCCGCATCTGGATATCCATTTTTCGTTCGATGGCCTGGCTGTATGGCTTTTTTCTAAGACACAAGGAATAATATTTCTTGGAAAGTTCATTGTTTTTCCAATATTTACAATACCATTTATTTATTAAAAGAAATACATAATAAACAAACATTTCAATTCTTTGCTTACCTTTAGTTCTCTTTTATTTCCTTTTATAGTTCTTATAGTATCTTCTTAGTTTTTATATTTTTTATTTGATGAACACAAATTTTTATTTTTTATTATTTAAATTTTTTTTTCGTTTGTTTTGACTTTTAAAATTGATTTGAAATTCGAAGCATACTGAGGTGAAGACAATAAAAATTATTTTTGAATTGTAACAGTGTTGCCGATTGCAAGTTAAATGGTTAAATTAAATATTTGCCCCCATTTTCATAAAACAAAATTTTATTAATAAAAGGTTTATTAAACATTTTTTCATAGAAAATCCGTTTCATAAACCTGCTTTAAACCTAAAATATTTTTTATGAATATGGGGGTATTTAATTATAAAAAATGAAATGCCAACAATTTCGATTTTGGCCTTTCATACATAATTTTTTGTTCGAAAAATTACAATAGAATGTGTATTAAAATTAGAGAACACAAGCTGGGGTGCTATATTCTGCTGTACCGAATCGGTGAATCCCTCCAATGGCAGGAAGAATATTTCATGATCAAAAAAGATGTTCTAAAAAAAGTATATGGAATATAAAGATTTTAAGGCGCATTGTTATTTGATAGCCTAGTAGGGTATTCATTTAATCGGGCTTTTGCTTTTATCGGTTAATCGCTCGATTAATTAACCGAGGTTTTGGTTTAATCAGTTAATAATCGGTTAATTTTGTTAATTTTGTAATAAAGTTTTTTTTAATTAGGTAATTTCAATTAATTAATATGGATAAATCATTTATTATTTAGAGTTTATTAGTAAAAAACAACAACATAACAAACATAACAATTCTTGAAACAAAACGAGCAAAACAAAATAATTCATTGGCCTCGAGCTCGAAAAAACTTTTTATTTTTAATTATAAAATAAAGGTTTTTAATCAATGCATATTATATATTAAATAAAAAGTAAACTGTCAAATCATTTTATTAGTAATTTTAATAGTTTAAAGAGATCTTATAAAATAATATTTTAGGAAAATAATTTGGTTTAAATGCTTACGATTTAAGTGAATCTTTTTTTTAGTTTTGATAAACCTTTACGTGGAAAAAATTCGTTCATTAATCGTAGATGTTGGAGAACCCATAATACAGAATATCCAATTTCTCAGTTCTATTCCTGGATTTGTCTAAACATATACAATTTTCCATTATGCCATTAGAGTCCTGTTTTAAATTTTTTTTTAATTTTTAACACTTCTAATTGTTTCGGTTAATTCTGTTAAAAGATTGATATGAAAAGATATCAGAAGTAACAAATAACTAAACTCATACATATAAAAAGTACGTGAAACAAAAAAAAGCTGTTGTTGTTATTTAAGATGAAGATCGCATTTAACAATATGGGACGAAATTAATAATTAAAAACACAAAAAATATGTTATAATACTACAAAAAGTTAAAAATTTTGTTGAAATTAACCGCTTTAAGCGTTAATCGAAAAAGCCAATTTTAAATTAAACGGTCAGTTAATCGGGAACTAATTAATCGGTTAACCGATTAACGCTTAACCGAATGAAGACCCTATGGTCTAGTCAATATTTCACCCGAAATATGTGGGTTTTGCTAATACATTTTATCATAACTTGAGAAGAAGTTATTCTGATCAAAACACTTACAAATGATTAGAAATTAAATTTCATTTGAGTCATCCAAATAACCTTTTTATACCCTTCGCCGAAGGTAAAAGGGTATATATGTATAACTTTGTCATTCCGTTTGTAATTTCTACAATATTGATCTAAGTCCATATAAAGTATATATATTCTGGCTTCTTATGAGAAGGGAAGTTCAAATCCGGTTGTCCGTTGAAATGGGGTTTCCGAAGACCCCAGATATGATGCAGGCTAGGTTGTTTTACATTTATGTCACATATAAATCCCATGTTGTTGTTGTTTTTTAAGTTCTTTTTTTCTGCATATCTCGAGAGCGGCTAGAGCTACGGCTCAGATTTAGTACAAACATGTTGCTTGCCAATACACAAACTCTCTTAAAAAAATGGGCAACACTGGAAAAGTTGGCGTGGTAACTCCCGTACAAAGACATTATTGAAAATACTCAAAATTTTAAATTTTAGGGCTCTAGTATGACATATGAACACGTTTTATATACCAAAATATCAGAAACTTTTCTCCCTAAAATGGAAGAGTAATGTCCAAAATAAAGTTTTATAATCTAAGTAAATGGTAAATTTCTTTCTTAAGACGTGGGTATATAAATCTGCCAAATCGATTAAGAAATGGTTCAGTTATTAGCAAAATACTCCAAAAATGGGCTAAAAAGCATCAACATTTTTATAAAAACTAAATTTTTAGAGCTGTTACATGACCTATGGATACGTCTAATATATATTTTAGAACATATTTGCTGAAAAACTCGGAAAAATCGTTTCAGATACAAACAAGTTATTACCAAAATAGAATTTTTTTAAGAAAAATACCTATTTTCGAGAACCGTAGATCTTTCCGAGTCCAAGTTTTATTACCAACGTAAATTTCTTCCTAAAGACGTCGGTGTATAAATCTATCAAATCGATTGAAAAATGCTCGAGTTATGACCAAATTACTGAAATACCAATATTTACTTTTTTTTTATATAATTAAGTTGTTTTATTTTTAGGGTGGTGGTTCCACATTTTGCTTCATAGCTCTAATCCTGTTGAATTTAATCCGAACGTGCTTAGGATAACTACAAGCAATTTGACACCGAGTTTGTTCTTTTCTTTTGAGTCTTTCAAAAGCCAGCCTCTTTTCAACAGACGAACAGGCAGACGGACATGTCTCAATCGACTTAGAATTACTCAAGGTGCCAGAATTTATGGGGTCTTAGATGTATAACAAAAAAGTTTCACACGGAATGACAAACTTAATATACCCTCATTCACCACAGTGGTGGTAGAGCGTATAATGAATAGAACTTTCAATTGTAGTATGTTTTACTGCAATAAGAATAAATCTAGTTTACCCAAGCTTTTAAAAATGGCAATTAAAAAAATGGACGAAATTTCGAAAAATACTTCCTCAGATCTCAATTCACTTATATCTTTATAGGATAATATTGGTATCGTAGAAAAGCTGTAATTTATCAGTGAACACTGGACCTTAGGCTCCTAAGTCCCAATTTACATTATACGATTTTTGTCGTTGCGATTATTGTCGTTTCTTCTTTGAAGTCGGTCTAATGTTTACATTGTACGATTTTTGTCGTTACAACTTCTTGTGTATACATATATTTTTACACAGCGAATGAATAAACAAAACGAATCGAAGAGAACACTCGCTTGTGTACCTATAAGGTAAGAATCGCAACGACAAAAATCGTATAATGTAAATTGGGACTAATTCTACTTCTTAATAAAAAATGTTTGTTACAATACATACATACCAAAATATAATGTTAACTAAATTATTTAAAGACGGTATTTTTTATTTTTGAATAATTTTATTTTCTTCAAAAAAAATTTTTTTTTGTTTAACAATAATATTAACAAACAATTATTTATAACAAAATTATAAAAATGAAATTATTAATAAGAAAAATAAACAAATTACAAAGTCTTTTTATGTTTTTTTTTTTTTAGCAAAAAACAATAAAAATAAGATTGCATATTCAATTAAATAATTTTTACATCAGGCCAGTAATTTATTCGATCGTTTTTGTTGTTTCTTTAATATTTTCTTATATTTCTCCTTGCGCTTTGCACCCTTGCGATTTATTTTACAACACCCTACGTTACATATAAAATAATTAGTAAGAACCTTAAAAAAATTAACATGTATAATTGACTTACCGCCAGTTTCTGTTGATGTTTTTATAGATTCTTCCGCAATTGGAAGGCTATCTTTTATCTGGTCTTTGTCGGTTTGTACTGAAACGGATTTTACTTTTATTTTGTCCGTTTGTGTAAAAATATCTTTGTTTATCAGACTTTTAGGAGGTTGGATTTTTAACGAATCAGGGTTTATTATTGGTATCGCATATTTTCTTTGTTTTCTGTTCGGTATAATCTGAGAATATTGTTGTGGTACATAATGTAGATGACAAGCCGTTAATGGATAGTAAAATGTTTGATATGACATTTGTGGTTGTCCACAAACTACGTCGTTATTAAATGTAGTATAATATGCAGATGGAGCAACGTTATAAAATGGATATGAAATTAATGTGGCTTGTGATTGATAATGTTGATAGGTAACCTGCTGGTGTTGTATGTTCGTATAAAAGTATGGGATATTATAAAACACTGCAGTGAATGGCTGATTTTGGAAAAGCCAACCCCCAAACGAGTTTCCGAATATAATTGGACAGTTTGGAGACCTGTAAATAAAAACTGAAATTGTCAGAAAAGTATTTACATTACGCGAATAAAAAGATCAAGGGGCTAATCATGGCAGTCGTGATCGATTACTTCTTCGATTCTAAGGCATTTATATATACATACATACATATATGTAATTCTCTTAGTCGATACTAAACGAATTGACATTATTTTTTTAGTGTTATTAAGCATTAATATCGGTTTTCACAACACTGAAAAACAAATTCAAATCGTTCAGTATTGACTGAAAGCATTCGATCACGTCTGCAACAATACCACCCCAGAACTGAAATATAAAAAGTTTTGTAAATAACTTACATCATTCCTGGATGGATTTTCTGAATAGAAAACATAAATGTAGGGTATGTATTTAAAAAGACAATTAAATGCTTAAATAGTCAACAGCTGATAACTGATAATCTTTAAAGAAAAAACATATATGTAGTGTATGTATACACATATATCGTATTAGTGCCTATAAAGGGAGTAAAATCAAAATCAACAAATTTTTAGTAGAGGTAAAAACCAATTTTTGAAAATTAAGTTTTCAATGGTAATTGTTTAAGCCACTTTTCAATGATTAATAAAATAACAAGTTTTTTTTTGAGTTTATACTTTTTATCTGAAATTTGTTCATTAATATTGTGGTATCATTTGAAGTTGTGCCAGTTTTCCTTAAAATTAACATAATTTAATTAAACCGTTATGGCATCAACGCAGGCACAACTTAAAATATTACCATTTTGTTGAAACAAAACTGATATTAATTGATTTTGCATTTGGAGGCAACTCAAAATATTTCTCTTCAGTTGATTCTAAAGAAGCTACTCTTATATTACAAAGAGGGATATATCGTTTTCTTTAAAAAAGTGATTTTTTTGAATTTTGAGTCTTTAGAGGAACGGGTGCGATATGTATAATTTAAGCAGTACTATAAATTAGTTTAATGATTTTTATTTATCAAACCATGAAATCATGCAGTTTCACTTACTCGTTAAAAATACACCATCCGTCCGTCTATAAAAGTAACGATCCCCATTTTTTTATTAATTCAATAAAACTTGGTACGTATTCAAAATGCTGCTGTCGGATTTAAAGATAGTTTAATAATTCGATCACTTAATTTTGACATGATGTGTATATTTGTATAATTTATATTAGCCCATAAAATTACAAACTCCAACAAAGAACTCCAATATTTCGCATATTAAAAAACCGAATTATTAGTATAATTTGTTTAGACATTTTACTAAATGGAAGTGAGAAAACAAAATAAAGAGAAAATATCCAACTCTGTTACGAGCAGATGTTTCAAGATGAAATTCATTTGCTACCAAAAGTTTACATGTATTTTTTTAATTAAAAGGAATTTACCTAAGTCCTTCCGCCCTTTGCAGTGAAACAGATTAGTCTTTGGCGGGAATCAAACCAGCTGATAGACTATCTCACTACCAACTAGCCTACCGAGGCATCCAAAAGTTGATTTATAAGCTGCTCAAAATTGGTTATTGTTGACCCTTTAAATCTAGAAATAATATTAGGTGAATTTTTTAATTTACAGCGCTCATATACATACATGTTGAAGGCCAGGTAAAAACTTACTTCAAAGGCTTAATAGAAATTCCTACCTCCCACGTCTTTTCTCCACACATTGCCGCATTTGGGTATACATTTTTTAGAAGCCACAGAAAATCCGTTCGAATGTCTGGATATGTAGCTTTTTTATTCTAATGAGAATAATCCCAGTGAGATATTGTTTTTTGATGATCTCAAATGCATAATATTTTTGATTCTTTGTCAAAAGCGGAATTCATTTGCTGGCAAAAGATGGAAGTAGATTGAATTAACTTTCGCTGACTCTTCATTGCTAAGAGGAATATGTTGAAGTGATATTTAATAGCGCCCGAACACATTTTATATAACAAAATTGTAGTTCCTGCCTTCCTCGCTCTTGTTTGACAGATTGCCGCATCTGGATATCCATTTTTCGTTCGATGGCCTGGCTGTATGGCTTTTTTCTAAGACACAAGGAATAATATTTCTTGGAAAGTTCATTGTTTTTCCAATATTTACAATACCATTTATTTATTAAAAGAAATACATAATAAACAAACATTTCAATTCTTTGCTTACCTTTAGTTCTCTTTTATTTCCTTTTATAGTTCTTATAGTATCTTCTTAGTTTTTATATTTTTTATTTGATGAACACAAATTTTTATTTTTTATTATTTAAATTTTTTTTTCGTTTGTTTTGACTTTTAAAATTGATTTGAAATTCGAAGCATACTGAGGTGAAGACAATAAAAATTATTTTTGAATTGTAACAGTGTTGCCGATTGCAAGTTAAATGGTTAAATTAAATATTTGCCCCCATTTTCATAAAACAAAATTTTATTAATAAAAGGTTTATTAAACATTTTTTCATAGAAAATCCGTTTCATAAACCTGCTTTAAACCTAAAATATTTTTTATGAATATGGGGGTATTTAATTATAAAAAATGAAATGCCAACAATTTCGATTTTGGCCTTTCATACATAATTTTTTGTTCGAAAAATTACAATAGAATGTGTATTAAAATTAGAGAACACAAGCTGGGGTGCTATATTCTGCTGTACCGAATCGGTGAATCCCTCCAATGGCAGGAAGAATATTTCATGATCAAAAAAGATGTTCTAAAAAAAGTATATGGAATATAAAGATTTTAAGGCGCATTGTTATTTGATAGCCTAGTAGGGTATTCATTTAATCGGGCTTTTGCTTTTATCGGTTAATCGCTCGATTAATTAACCGAGGTTTTGGTTTAATCAGTTAATAATCGGTTAATTTTGTTAATTTTGTAATAAAGTTTTTTTTAATTAGGTAATTTCAATTAATTAATATGGATAAATCATTTATTATTTAGAGTTTATTAGTAAAAAACAACAACATAACAAACATAACAATTCTTGAAACAAAACGAGCAAAACAAAATAATTCATTGGCCTCGAGCTCGAAAAAACTTTTTATTTTTAATTATAAAATAAAGGTTTTTAATCAATGCATATTATATATTAAATAAGAAGTAAACTGTCAAATCATTTTATTAGTAATTTTAATAGTTTAAAGAGATCTTATAAAATAATATTTTAGGAAAATAATTTGGTTTAAATGCTTACGATTTAAGTGAATCTTTTTTTTAGTTTTGATAAACCTTTACGTGGAAAAAATTCGTTCATTAATCGTAGATGTTGGAGAACCCATAATACAGAATATCCAATTTCTCAGTTCTATTCCTGGATTTGTCTAAACATATACAATTTTCCATTATGCCATTAGAGTCCTGTTTTAAATTTTTTTTTAATTTTTAACACTTCTAATTGTTTCGGTTAATTCTGTTAAAAGATTGATATGAAAAGATATCAGAAGTAACAAATAACTAAACTCATACATATAAAAAGTACGTGAAACAAAAAAAAGCTGTTGTTGTTATTTAAGATGAAGATCGCATTTAATAATATGGGACGAAATTAATAATTAAAAACACAAAAAATATGTTATAATACTACAAAAAGTTAAAAATTTTGTTGAAATTAACCGCTTTAAGCGTTAATCGAAAAAGCCAATTTTAAATTAAACGGTCAGTTAATCGGGAACTAATTAATCGGTTAACCGATTAACGCTTAACCGAATGAAGACCCTATGGTCTAGTCAATATTTCACCCGAAATATGGGGGTTTTGCTAATACATTTTATCATAACTTGAGAAGAAGTTATTCTGATCAAAACACTTACAAATGATTAGAAATTAAATTTCATTTGAGTCATCCAAATAACCTTTTTATACCCTTCGCCGAAGGTAAAAGGGTATATATGTATAACTTTGTCATTCCGTTTGTAATTTCTACAATATTGATCTAAGACCATATAAAGTATATATATTCTGGCTTCTTATGAGAAGGGAAGTTCAAATCCGGTTGTCCGTTGAAATGGGGTTTCCGAAGACCCCAGATATGATGCAGGCTAGGTTGTTTTACATTTATGTCACATATAAATCCCATGTTGTTGTTGTTTTTTAAGTTCTTTTTTTCTGCATATCTCGAGAGCGGCTAGAGCTACGGCTTTCAGATTTAGTACAAACATGTTGCTTGCCAATACACAAACTCTCTAAAAAATGGAAAAGTTGGCGTGGTACCTCCCGTACAAAGACATTATTGAAAATACTCAAAATTTTAAATTTTAGGGCTCTAGTATGACATATGAACACGTTTTATATACCAAAATATCAGAAACTTTTCTCCCTAAAATGGAAGAGTAACGTCCAAAATAAAGTGGGTATATAAATTAAGACGTGGGTATATAAATCTGCACGGTACGGTGGGCGCGTCCCGAGTCGGTGCAATACCGGCAAAAGACCTTCTTGGATTTCTCTGGGAGGCAGAAGGTCTTCTGGCCAACTAAAGGGGGGTGGGTACAATAGACCTGGTTGGTCGCGGTACCGTCTCCGTTGGGAGAAATCTCCCCGCTCTCTCTCTCAAAAAAAATATAAATCTGCCAAATCGATTAAGAAATGGTTCAGTTATTAGCAAAATACTCCAAAAATGGGCTAAAAAGCATCAACATTTTTATAAAAACTAAATTTTTAGAGCTGTTACATGACCTATGGATACGTCTTATATATATCAAAAGATCGGAAATTTTAGAACATATTTGCTGAAAAACTCGGAAAAATCGTTTCAGATACAAACAAGTTATTACCAAAATAGAATTTTTTTAAGAAATATACCTATTTTCGAGAACCTAAATTTCTTCCTAAAGACGTCGGTGTATAAATCTATCAAATCGATTGAAAAATGCTCGAGTTATGACCAAATTACTGAAATACCAATATTTACTTTTTTTTTATATAATTAAGTTGTTTTATTTTTAGGGTGGTGGTTCCACATTTTGCTTCATAGCTCTAATACTGTTGAATTTAATCCGAACGTGCTTAGGATAACTACAAGCAATTTGACACCGAGTTTGTTCTTTTCTTTTGAGTCTTTCAAAAGCCAGCCTCTTTTCAACAGACGAACAGGCAGACGGACATGTCTCAATCGACTTAGAATTACTCAAGGTGCCAGAATTTATGGGGTCTTAGATGTATAACAAAAAAGTTTCACACGGAATGACAAACTTAATATACCCTCATTCACCACAGTGGTGGTAGAGCGTATAATGAATAGAACTTTCAATTGTAGTATGTATTACTGCAATAAGAATAAATCTAGTTTACCCAAGCTTTTAAAAATGGCAATTAAAAAAATGGACGAAATTTCGAAAAATACTTCCTCAGATCTCAATTCACTTATATCTTTATAGGATAATATTGGTATCGTAGAAAAGCTGTAATTTATCAGTGAACACTGGACCTTAGGCTCCTAATTCTACTTCTTAATAAAAAATGTTTGTTACAATACATACATACCAAAATATAATGTTAACTAAATTATTTAAAGACGGTATTTTTTATTTTTGAATAATTTTATTTTCTTCAAAAAAAATTTTTTTTTGTTTAACAATAATATTAACAAACAATTATTTATAACAAAATTATAAAAATGAAATTATTAATAAGAAAAATAAACAAATTACAAAGTCTTTTTATGTTTTTTTTTTTTAGCAAAAAACAATAAAAATAAGATTGCATATTCAATTAAATAATTTTTACATCAGGCCAGTAATTTATTCGATCGTTTTTGTTGTTTCTTTAATATTTTCTTATATTTCTCCTTGCGCTTTGCACCCTTGCGATTTATTTTACAACACCCTACGTTACATATAAAATAATTAGTAAGAACCTTAAAAAAATTAACATGTATAATTGACTTACCGCCAGTTTCTGTTGATGTTTTTATAGATTCTTCCGCAATTGGAAGGCTATCTTTTATCTGGTCTTTGTCGGTTTGTACTGAAACGGATTTTACTTTTATTTTGTCCGTTTGTGTAAAAATATCTTTGTTTATCAGACTTTTAGGAGGTTGGATTTTTAACGAATCAGGGTTTATTATTGGTATCGCATATTTTCTTTGTTTTCTGTTCGGTATAATCTGAGAATATTGTTGTGGTACATAATGTAGATGACAAGCCGTTAATGGATAGTAAAATGTTTGATATGACATTTGTGGTTGTCCACAAACTACGTCGTTATTAAATGTAGTATAATATGCAGATGGAGCAACGTTATAAAATGGATATGAAATTAATGTGGCTTGTGATTGATAATGTTGATAGGTAACCTGCTGGTGTTGTATGTTCGTATAAAAGTATGGGATATTATAAAACACTGCAGTGAATGGCTGATTTTGGAAAAGCCAACCCCCAAACGAGTTTCCGAATATAATTGGACAGTTTGGAGACCTGTAAATAAAAACTGAAATTGTCAGAAAAGTATTTACATTACGCGAATAAAAAGATCAAGGGGCTAATCATGGCAGTCGTGATCGATTACTTCTTCGATTCTAAGGCATTTATATGTATATACATACATACATATATGTAATTCTCTCAGTCGATACTAAACGAATTGACATTATTTTTTTAGTGTTATTAAGCATTATTATCGGTTTTCACAACACTGAAAAACAAATTCAAATCGTTCAGTATTGACTGAAAGTATTCGATCACGTCTGCAACAATTACACCCCAGAACTGAAATATAAAAAGTTTTGTAAATAACTTACATCATTCCTGGATGGATTTTCTGAATAGAAAACATAAATGTAGGGTATGTATTTAAAAAGACAATTAAATGCTTAAATAGTCAACAGCTGATAACTGATAATCTGTAAAGAAAAAACATATATGTAGTGTATGTATACACATATATCGTATTAGTGCCTATAAAGGGAGTAAAATCAAAATCAACAAATTTTTAGTAGAGGTAAAAACCAATTTTTGAAAATTAAGTTTTCAATGGTAATTGTTTAAGCCACTTTTCAATGATTAATAAAATAACAAGTTTTTTTTTGAGTTTATACTTTTTATCTGAAATTTGTTCATTAATATTGTGGTATCATTTGAAGTTGTGCCAGTTTTCCTTAAAATTAACATAATTTAATTAAACCGTTATGGCATCAACGCAGGCACAACTTAAAATATTACCATTTAGTTGAAACAAAACTGATATTAATTGATTTTGCATTTGGAGGCAACTCAAAATATTTCTCTTCAGTTTATTCTAAAGAAGCTACTCTTATATTACAAAGAGGGATATATCGTTTTCTTTAAAAAAGTGATTTTTTTGAATTTTGAGTCTTTAGAGGAACGGGTGCGATATGTATAATTTAAGCAGTACTATAAATTAGTTTAATGATTTTTATTTATCAAGCCATGAAATCATGCAGTTTCACTTACTCGTTAAAAATACACCATCCGTCCGTCTATAAAAGTAACGATCCCCATTTTTTTATTAATTCAATAAAACTTGGTACGTATTCAAAATGCTGCTGTCGGATTTAAAGATAGTTTAATAATTCGATCACTTAATTTTGACATGATGTGTATATTTGTATAATTTATATTAGCCCATAAAATTACAAACTCCAACAAAGAACTCCAATATTTCGCATATTAAAAAACCGAATTATTAGTATAATTTGTTTAGACATTTTACTAAATGGAAGTGAGAAAACAAAATAAAGAGAAAATATCCAACTCTGTTACGAGCAGATGTTTCAAGATGAAATTCATTTGCTACCAAAAGTTTACATGTATTTTTTTAATTAAAAGGAATTTACCTAAGTCCTTCCGCCCTTTGCAGTGAAACAGATTAGTCTTTGGCGGGAATCAAACCAGCTGATAGACTATGTCACTACCAACTAGCCTACCGAGGCATCCAAAAGTTGATATATAAGCTGCTCAAAATTGGTTATTGTTGACCCTTTAAATCTTGAAATAATATTAGGTGAATTTTTTAATTTACAGCGCTCATATACATACATGTTGAAGGCCAGGTAAAAACTTACTTCAAAGGCTTAATAGAAATTCCTACCTCCCACGTCTTTTCTCCACACATTGCCGCATTTGGGTATACATTTTTTAGAAGCCACAGAAAATCCGTTCGAATGTCTGGATATGTAGCTTTTTTATTCTAATGAGAATAATCCCAGTGAGATATTGTTTTTTGATGATCTCAAATGCATAATATTTTTGATTCTTTGTCAAAAGCGGAATTCATTTGCTGGCAAAAGATGGAAGTAGATTGAATTAACTTTCGCTGACTCTTCATTGCTAAGAGGAATATGTTGAAGTGATATTTAATAGCGCCCGAACACATTTTATATAACAAAATTGTAGTTCCTGCCTTCCTCGCTCTTGTTTGACAGATTGCCGCATCTGGATATCCATTTTTCGTTCGATGGCCTGGCTGTATGGCTTTTTTCTAAGACACAAGGAATAATATTTCTTGGAAAGTTCATTGTTTTTCCAATATTTACAATACCATTTATTTATTAAAAGAAATACATAATAAACAAACATTTCAATTCTTTGCTTACCTTTAGTTCTCTTTTATTTCCTTTTATAGTTCTTATAGTATCTTCTTAGTTTTTATATTTTTTATTTGATGAACACAAATTTTTATTTTTTATTATTTAAATTTTTTTTTCGTTTGTTTTGACTTTTAAAATTGATTTGAAATTCGAAGCATACTGAGGTGAAGACAATAAAAATAATTTTTGAATTGTAACAGTGTTGCCGATTGCAAGTTAAATGGTTAAATTAAATATTTGCCCCCATTTTCATAAAACAAAATTTTATTAATAAAAGGTTTATTAAACATTTTTTCATAGAAAATCCGTTTCATAAACCTGCTTTAAACATAAAATATTTTATATGAATATGGGGTTATTTAATTATATAAAATGAAATGCCAACAATTTCGATTTTGGCCTTTCATACATAATTTTTTGTTCGAAAAATTACAATAGAATGTGTATTAAAATTAGAGAACACAAGCTGAATCTTTTTTTTAGTTTTGATAAACCTTTACGTGGAAAAAATTCGTTCATTAATCGTAGATGTTGGAGAACCCATAATACAGAATATCCAATTTCTCAGTTCTATTCCTGGATTTGTCTAAACATATACAATTTTCCATTATGCCATTAGAGTCCTGTTTTAAATTTTTTTTTAATTTTTAACACTTCTAATTGTTTCGGTTAATTCTGTTAAAAGATTGATATGAAAAGATATCAGAAGTAACAAATAACTAAACACATACATATAAAAAGTACGTGAAACAAAAAAAAGCTGTTGTTGTTATTTAAGATGAAGATCGCATTTAACAATATGGGACGAAATTAATAATTAAAAACACAAAAAATATGTTTCACCCGAAATATGGGGGTTTTGCTAATACATTTTATCATAACTTGAGAAGAAGTTATTCTGATCAAAACACTTACAAATGATTAGAAATTAAATTTCATTTGAGTCATCCAAATAACCTTTTTATACCCTTCGCCGAAGGTAAAGGGGTATATATGTATAACTTTGTCATTCCGTTTGTAATTTCTACAATATTGATCTAAGACCATATAAAGTATATATATTCTGGCTTCTTATGAGAAGGGAAGTTCAAATCCGGTTGTCCGTTGAAATGGGGTTTCCGAAGACCCCAGATATGATGCAGGCTAGGTTGTTTTACATTTATGTCACATATAAATCCCATGTTGTTGTTGGTTTTTAAGTTCTTTTTTCTGCATATCTCGAGAGCGGCTAGAGCTACGGCTTTCAGATTTAGTACAAACATGTTGCTTGCCAATACACAAACTCTCTAAAAAAATGGGCGGCACTGAAAAAGTTGGCGTGGTACCTCCCGTACAAAGACATTATTGAAAATACTCAAAATTTTAAATTTTAGGGCTCTAGTATGACATATGAACACGTTTTATATACCAAAATATCAGAAACTTTTCTCCCTAAAATGGAAGAGTAACGTCCAAAATAAAGTTTTATAATCTAAGTAAATGGTAAATTTCTTCCTTAAGACGTGGGTATATAAATCTGCCAAATCGATTAAGAAATGGTTCAGTTATTAGCAAAATACTCCAAAAATGGGCTAAAAAGCATCAACATTTTTATAAAAACTAAATTTTTAGAGCTGTTACATGTACTATGGATACGTCTTATATATATCAAAAGATCGGAAATTTTAGAACATATTTGCTGAAAAACTCGGAAAAATCGTTTCAGATACAAACAAGTTATTACCAAAATAGAATTTTTTTAAGAAATATACCTATTTTCGAGAACCGTAGATCTTTCCGAGTCCAAGTTTTATTACCAACGTAAATTTCTTCCTAAAGACGTCGGTGTATAAATCTATCAAATCGATTGAAAAATGCTCGAGTTATGACCAAATTACTGAAATACCAATATTTACTTTTTTTTTATATAATTAAGTTGTTTTATTTTTAGGGTGGTGGTTCCACATTTTGCTTCATAGCTCTAATACTGTTGAATTTAATCCGAACGTGCTTAGGATAACTACAAGCAATTTGACACCGAGTTTGTTCTTTTCTTTTGAGTCTTTCAAAAGCCAGCCTCTTTTCAACAGACGAACAGGCAGACGGACATGTCTCAATCGACTTAGAATTACTCAAGGTGCCAGAATTTATGGGGTCTTAGATGTATAACAAAAAAGTTTCACACGGAATGACAAACTTAATATACCCTCATTCACCACAGTGGTGGTAGAGCGTATAATGAATAGAACTTTCAATTGTAGTATGTATTACTGCAATAAGAATAAATCTAGTTTACCCAAGCTTTTAAAAATGGCAATTAAAAAAATGGACGAAATTTCGAAAAATACTTCCTCAGATCTCAATTCACTTATATCTTTATAGGATAATATTGGTATCGTAGAAAAGCTGTAATTTATCAGTGAACACTGGACCTTAGGCTCCTAATTCTACTTCTTAATAAAAAATGTTTGTTACAATACATACATACCAAAATATAATGTTAACTAAATTATTTAAAGACGGTATTTTTTATTTTTGAATAATTTTATTTTCTTCAAAAGAAATTTTTTTTTGTTTAACAATAATATAAACAAACAATTATTTATAACAAAATTATAAAAATGAAATTATTAATAAGAAAAATAAACAAATTACAAAGTCTTTTTATGTTTTTTTTTTTAGCAAAAAACAATAAAAATAAGATTGCATATTCAATTAAATAATTTTTACATCAGGCCAGTAATTTATTCGATCGTTTTTGTTGTTTCTTTAATATTTTCTTATATTTCTCCTTGCGCTTTGCACCCTTGCGATTTATTTTACAACACCCTACGTTACATATAAAATAATTAGTAAGAACCTTAAAAAAATTAACATGTATAATTGACTTACCGCCAGTTTCTGTTGATATTTTTATAGATTCTTCCGCAATTGGAAGGCTATCTTTTATCTGGTCTTTGTCTGTTTGTACTGAAACGGATTTTACTTTTATTTTGTCCGTTTGTGTAAAAATATCTTTGTTTATCAGACTTTTAGGAGGTTGGATTTTTAACGAATCAGGGTTTATTATTGGTATCGCATATTTTCTTTGTTTTGTGTTCGGTATAATCTGAGAATATTGTTGTGGTACATAATGTAGATGACAAGCCGTTAATGGATAGTAAAATGTTTGATATGACATTTGTGGTTGTCCACAAACTACGTCGTTATTAAATGTAGTATAATATGCAGATGGAGCAACGTTATAAAATGGATATGAAATTAATGTGGCTTGTGATTGATAATGTTGATAGGTAACCTGCTGGTGTTGTATGTTCGTATAAAAGTATGGGATATTATAAAACACTGCAGTGAATGGCTGATTTTGGAAAAGCCAACCCCCAAACGAGTTTCCGAATATAATTGGACAGTTTGGAGACCTGTAAATAAAAACTGAAATTGTCAGAAAAGTATTTACATTACGCGAATAAAAAGATCAAGGGGCTAATCATGGCAGTCGTGATCGATTACTTCTTCGATTCTAAGGCATTTATATATACATACATACATATATGTAATTCTCTTAGTCGATACTAAACGAATTGACATTATTTTTTTAGTGTTATTAAGCATTAATATCGGTTTTCACAACACTGAAAAACAAATTCAAATCGTTCAGTATTGACTGAAAGTATTCGATCACGTCTGCAACAATACCACCCCAGAACTGAAATATAAAAAGTTTTGTAAATAACTTACATCATTCCTGGATGGATTTTCTGAATAGAAAACATAAATGTAGGGTATGTATTTAAAAAGACAATTAAATGCTTAAATAGTCAACAGCTGATAACTGATAATCTGTAAAGAAAAAACATATATGTAGTGTATGTATACACATATATCGTATTAGTGCCTATAAAGGGAGTAAAATCAAAATCAACAAATTTTTAGTAGAGGTAAAAACCAATTTTTGAAAATTAAGTTTTCAATGGTAATTGTTTAAGCCACTTTTCAATGATTAATAAAATAACAAGTTTTTTTTGAGTTTATACTTTTTATCTGAAATTTGTTCATTAATATTGTGGTATCATTTGAAGTTGTGCCAGTTTTCCTTAAAATTAACATAATTTAATTAAACCGTTATGGCATCAACGCAGGCACAACTTAAAATATTACCATTTTGTTGAAACAAAACTGATATTAATTGATTTTGCATTTGGAGGCAACTCAAAATATTTCTCTTCAGTTGATTCTAAAGAAGCTACTCTTATATTACAAAGAGGGATATATCGTTTTCTTTAAAAAAGTGATTTTTTTGAATTTTGAGTCTTTAGAGGAACGGGTGCGATATGTATAATTTAAGCAGTACTATAAATTAGTTTAATGATTTTTATTTATCAAACCATGAAATCATGCAGTTTCACTTACTCGTTAAAAATACACCATCCGTCCGTCTATAAAAGTAACGATCCCCATTTTTTTATTAATTCAATAAAACTTGGTACGTATTCAAAATGCTGCTGTCGGATTTAAAGATAGTTTAATAATTCGATCACTTAATTTTGACATGATGTGTATATTTGTATAATTTATATTAGCCCATAAAATTACAAACTCCAACAAAGAACTCCAATATTTCGCATATTAAAAAACCGAATTATTAGTATAATTTGTTTAGACATTTTACTAAATGGAAGTGAGAAAACAAAATAAAGAGAAAATATCCAACTCTGTTACGAGCAGATGTTTCAAGATGAAATTCATTTGCTACCAAAAGTTTACATGTATTTTTTTAATTAAAAGGAATTTACCTAAGTCCTTCCGCCCTTTGCAGTGAAACAGATTAGTCTTTGGCGGGAATCAAACCAGCTGATAGACTATCTCACTACCAACTAGCCTACCGAGGCATCCAAAAGTTGATATATAAGCTGCTCAAAATTGGTTATTGTTGACCCTTTAAATCTAGAAATAATATTAGGTGAATTTTTTAATTTACAGCGCTCATATACATACATGTTGAAGGCCAGGTAAAAACTTACTTCAAAGGCTTAATAGAAATTCCTACCTCCCACGTCTTTTCTCCACACATTGCCGCATTTGGGTATACATTTTTTAGAAGCCACAGAAAATCCGTTCGAATGTCTGGATATGTAGCTTTTTTATTCTAATGAGAATAATCCCAGTGAGATATTGTTTTTTGATGATCTCAAATGCATATTTTTGATTCTTTGTCAAAAGCGGAATTCATTTGCTGGCAAAAGATGGAAGTAGATTGAATTAACTTTCGCTGACTCTTCATTGCTAAGAGGAATATGTTGAAGTGATATTTAATAGCGCCCGAACACATTTTATATAACAAAATTGTAGTTCCTGCCTTCCTCGCTCTTGTTTGACAGATTGCCGCATCTGGATATCCATTTTTCGTTCGATGGCCTGGCTGTATGGCTTTTTTCTAAGACACAAAGAATAATATTTCTTGGAAAGTTCATTGTTTTTCCAATATTTACAATACCATTTATTTATTAAAAGAAATACATAATAAACAAACATTTCAATTCTTTGCTTACCTTTAGTTCTCTTTTATTTCCTTTTATAGTTCTTATAGTATCTTCTTAGTTTTTATATTTTTTATTTGATGAACACAAATTTTTATTTTTTATTATTAAAATTTTTTTTTCGTTTGTTTTGACTTTTAAAATTGATTTGAAATTCGAAGCATACTGAGGTGAAGACAATAAAAATTATTTTTGAATTGTAACAGTGTTGCCGATTGCAAGTTAAATGGTTAAATTAAATATTTGCCCCCATTTTCATAAAACAAAATTTTATTAATAAAAGGTTTATTAAACATTTTTTCATAGAAAATCCGTTTCATAAACCTGCTTTAAACATAAAATATTTTATATGAATATGGGGTTATTTAATTATATAAAATGAAATGCCAACAATTTCGATTTTGGCCTTTCATACATAATTTTTTGTTCGAAAAATTACAATAGAATGTGTATTAAAATTAGAGAACACAAGCTGAATCTTTTTTTTAGTTTTGATAAACCTTTACGTGGAAAAAATTCGTTCATTAATCGTAGATGTTGGAGAACCCATAATACAGAATATCCAATTTCTCAGTTCTATTCCTGGATTTGTCTAAACATATACAATTTTCCATTATGCCATTAGAGTCCTGTTTTAAATTTTTTTTTAATTTTTAACACTTCTAATTGTTTCGGTTAATTCTGTTAAAAGATTGATATGAAAAGATATCAGAAGTAACAAATAACTAAACACATACATATAAAAAGTACGTGAAACAAAAAAAAGCTGTTGTTGTTATTTAAGATGAAGATCGCATTTAACAATATGGGACGAAATTAATAATTAAAAACACAAAAAATATGTTTCACCCGAAATATGGGGGTTTTGCTAATACATTTTATCATAACTTGAGAAGAAGTTATTCTGATCAAAACACTTACAAATGATTAGAAATTAAATTTCATTTGAGTCATCCAAATAACCTTTTTATACCCTTCGCCGAAGGTAAAAGGGTATATATGTATAACTTTGTCATTCCGTTTGTAATTTCTACAATATTGATCTAAGACCATATAAAGTATATATATTCTGGCTTCTTATGAGAAGGGAAGTTCAAATCCGGTTGTCCGTTGAAATGGGGTTTCCGAAGACCCCAGATATGATGCAGGCTAGGTTGTTTTACATTTATGTCACATATAAATCCCATGTTGTTGTTGTTTTTTAAGTTCTTTTTTTCTGCATATCTCGAGAGCGGCTAGAGCTACGGCTTTCAGATTTAGTACAAACATGTTGCTTGCCAATACACAAACTCTCTAAAAAAATGGGCGGCACTGGAAAAGTTGGCGTGGTACCTCCCGTACAAAGACATTATTGAAAATACTCAAAATTTTAAATTTTAGGGCTCTAGTATGACATATGAACACGTTTTATATACCAAAATATCAGAAACTTTTCTCCCTAAAATGGAAGAGTAACGTCCAAAATAAAGTTTTATAATCTAAGTAAATGGTAAATTTCTTCCTTAAGACGTGGGTATATAAATCTGCCAAATCGATTAAGAAATGGTTCAGTTATTAGCAAAATACTCCAAAAATGGGCTAAAAAGCATCAACATTTTTATAAAAACTAAATTTTTAGAGCTGTTACATGACCTATGGATATGTCTTATATATATCAAAAGATCGGAAATTTTAGAACATATTTGCTGAAAAACTCGGAAAAATCGTTTCAGATACAAACAAGTTATTACCAAAATAGAATTTTTTTAAGAAATATACCTATTTTCGAGAACCGTAGATCTTTCCGAGTCCAAGTTTTATTACCAACGTAAATTTCTTCCTAAAGACGTCGGTGTATAAATCTATCAAATCGATTGAAAAATGCTCGAGTTATGACCAAATTACTGAAATACCAATATTTACTTTTTTTTTTATATAATTAAGTTGTTTTATTTTTAGGGTGGTGGTTCCACATTTTGCTTCATAGCTCTAATCCTGTTGAATTTAATCCGAACGTGCTTAGGATAACTACAAGCAATTTGACACCGAGTTTGTTCTTTTCTTTTGAGTCTTTCAAAAGCCAGCCTCTTTTCAACAGACGAACAGGCAGACGGACATGTCTCAATCGACTTAGAATTACTCAAGGTGCCAGAATTTATGGGGTCTTAGATGTATGTATAACAAAAAAGTTTCACACGGAGTGACAAACTTAATATACCCTCATTCACCACAGTGGTGGTAGAGCGTATAATGAATAGAACTTTCAATTGTAGTATGTATTACTGCAATAAGAATAAATCTAGTTTACCCAAGCTTTTAAAAATGGCAATTAAAAAAATGGACGAAATTTCGAAAAATACTTCCTCAGATCTCAATTCACTTATATCTTTATAGGATAATATTGGTATCGTAGAAAAGCTGTAATTTATCAGTGAACACTGGACCTTAGGCTCCTAAGTCCCAATTTACATTATACGATTTTTGTCGTTGCGATTATTGTCGTTTCTTCTTTGAAGTCGGTCTAATGTTTACATTGTACGATTTTTGTCGTTACAACTTCTTGTGTATACATATATTTTTACACAGCGAATGAATAAACAAAACGAATCGAAGAGAACACTCGCTTGTGTACCTATAAGGTAAGAATCGCAACGACAAAAATCGTATAATGTAAATTGGGACTAATTCTACTTCTTAATAAAAAATGTTTGTTACAATACATACATACCAAAATATAATGTTAACTAAATTATTTAAAGACGGTATTTTTTATTTTTGAATAATTTTATTTTCTTCAAAAAAAATTTTTTTTTGTTTAACAATAATATTAACAAACAATTATTTATAACAAAATTATAAAAATGAAATTATTAATAAGAAAAATAAACAAATTACAAAGTCTTTTTATGTTTTTTTTTTTTAGCAAAAAACAATAAAAATAAGATTGCATATTCAATTAAATAATTTTTACATCAGGCCAGTAATTTATTCGATCGTTTTTGTTGTTTCTTTAATATTTTCTTATATTTCTCCTTGCGCTTTGCACCCTTGCGATTTATTTTACAACACCCTACGTTACAAATAAAATAATTAGTAAGAACCTTAAAAAAATTAACATGTATAATTGACTTACCGCCAGTTTCTGTTGATGTTTTTAAAGATTCTTCCGCAATTGGAAGGCTATCTTTTATCTGGTCTTTGTCTGTTTGTACTGAAACGGATTTTACTTTTATTTTGTCCGTTTGTGTAAAAATATCTTTGTTTATCAGACTTTTAGGAGGTTGGATTTTTAACGAATCAGGGTTTATTATTGGTATCGCATATTTTCTTTGTTTTGTGTTCGGTATAATCTGAGAATATTGTTGTGGTACATAATGTAGATGACAAGCCGTTAATGGATAGTAAAATGTTTGATATGACATTTGTGGTTGTCCACAAACTACGTCGTTATTAAATGTAGTATAATATGCAGATGGAGCAACGTTATAAAATGGATATGAAATTAATGTGGCTTGTGATTGATAATGTTGATAGGTAACCTGCTGGTGTTGTATGTTCGTATAAAAGTATGGGATATTATAAAACACTGCAGTGAATGGCTGATTTTGGAAAAGCCAACCCCCAAACGAGTTTCCGAATATAATTGGACAGTTTGGAGACCTGTAAATAAAAACTGAAATTGTCAGAAAAGTATTTACATTACGCGAACAAAAAGATCAAGGGGCTAATCATGGCAGTCGTGATCGATTACTTCTTCGATTCTAAGGCATTTATATATACATACATACATATATGTAATTCTCTCAGTCGATACTAAACGAATTGACATTATTTTTTTAGTGTTATTAAGCATTAATATCAGTTTTCACAACACTGAAAAACAAATTCAAATCGTTCAGTATTGACTGAAAGTATTCGATCACGTCTGCAACAATTACACCCCAGAACTGAAATATAAAAAGTTTTGTAAATAACTTACATCATTCCTGGATGGATTTTCTGAATAGAAAACATAAATGTATGTATGTATTTAAAAAGACAATTAAATGCTTAAATAGTCAACAGCTGATAACTGATAATCTGTAAAGAAAAAACATATATGTAGTGTATGTATACACATATATCGTATTAGTGCCTATAAAGGGAGTAAAATCAAAATCAACAAATTTTTAGTAGAGGTAAAAACCAATTTTTGAAAATTAAGTTTTCAATGGTAATTGTTTAAGCCACTTTTCAATGATTAATAAAATAACAAGTTTTTTTTTGAGTTTATACTTTTTATCTGAAATTTGTTCATTAATATTGTGGTATCATTTGAAGTTGTGCCAGTTTTCCTTAAAATTAACATAATTTAATTAAACCGTTATGGCATCAACGCAGGCACAACTTAAAATATTACCATTTAGTTGAAACAAAACTGATATTAATTGATTTTGCATTTGGAGGCAACTCAAAATATTTCTCTTCAGTTGATTCAAAAGAAGCTACTCTTATATTACAAAGAGGGATATATCTTTTTCTTTAAAAAAGTGATTTTTTTGAATTTTGAGTCTTTAGAGGAACGGGTGCGATATGTATAATTTAAGCAGTACTATAAATTAGTTTAATGATTTTTATTTATCAAACCATGAAATCATGCAGTTTCACTTACTCGTTAAAAATACACCATCCGTCCGTTCAAAATGCTGCTGTCGGATTTAAAGATAGTTTAATAATTCGATCACTTAATTTTGACATGATGTGTATATTTGTATAATTTATATTAGCCCATAAAATTACAAACTCCAACAAAGAACTCCAATATTTCGCATATTAAAAAACCGAATTATTAGTATAATTTGTTTAGACATTTTACTAAATGGAAGTGAGAAAACAAAATAAAGAGAAAATATCCAACTCTGTTACGAGCAGATGTTTCAAGATGAAATTCATTTGCTTCCAAAAGTTTACATGTATTTTTTTAATTAAATGGAATTTACCTAAGTCCTTCCGCCCTTTGCAGTGAAACAGATTAGTCTTTGGCGGGAATCAAACCAGCTGATAGACTATCTCACTACCAACTAGCCTTCCGAGGCATCCAAAAGTTGATATATAAGCTGCTCAAAATTGGTTATTGTTGACCCTTTAAATCTAGAAATAATATTAGGTGAATTTTTTAATTTACAGCGCTCATATACATACATGTTGAAGGCCAGGTAAAAACTTACTTCAAAGGCTTAATAGAAATTCCTACCTCCCACGTCTTTTCTCCACACATTACAGCATTTGGGTATACATTTTTTAGAAGCCACAGAAAATCCGTTCGAATGTCTGGATATGTAGCTTTTTTATTCTAATGAGAATAATCCCAGTGAGATATTGTTTTTTGATGATCTCAAATGCATAATATTTTTGATTCTTTGTCAAAAGCGGAATTCATTTGCTGGCAAAAGATGGAAGTAGATTGAATTAACTTTCGCTGATTCTTCATTGCTAAGAGGAATATGTTGAAGTGATATTTAATAGCGCCCGAACACATTTTATATAACAAAATTGTAGTTCCTGCCTTCCTCGCTCTTGTTTGACAGATTGCCGCATCTGGATATCCATTTTTCGTTCGATGGCCTGGCTGTATGGCTTTTTTCTAAGACACAAAGAATAATATTTCTTGGAAAGTTCATTGTTTTTCCAATATTTACAATACCATTTATTTATTAAAAGAAATACATAATAAACAAACATTTCAATTCTTTGCTTACCTTTAGTTCTCTTTTATTTCCTTTTATAGTTCTTATAGTATCTTCTTAGTTTTTATATTTTTTATTTGATGAACACAAATTTTTATTTTTTATTATTTAAATTTTTTTTTCGTTTGTTTTGACTTTTAAAATTGATTTGAAATTCGAAGCATACTGAGGTGAAGACAATAAAAATTATTTTTGAATTGTAACAGTGTTGCCGATTGCAAGTTAAATGGTTAATTTAAATATTTGCCCCCATTTTCATAAAACAAAATTTTATTAATAAAAGGTTTATTAAACATTTTTTCATAGAAAATCCGTTTCATAAACCTGCTTTAAACCTAAAATATTTTTTATGAATATGGGGGTATTTAATTATATAAAATGAAATGCCAACAATTTCGATTTTGGCCTTTCATACATAATTTTTTGTTCGAAAAATTACAATAGAATGTGTATTAAAATTAGAGAACACAAGCTGAATCTTTTTTTTAGTTTTGATAAACCTTTACGTGGAAAAAATTCGTTCATTAATCGTAGATGTTGGAGAACCCATAATACAGAATATCCAATTTCTCAGTTCTATTCCTGGATTTGTCTAAACATATACAATTTTCCATTATGCCATTAGAGTCCTGTTTTAAATTTTTTTTTAATTTTTAACATTTCTAATTGTTTCGGTTAATTCTGTTAAAAGATTGATATGAAAAGATATCAGAAGTAACAAATAACTAAACACATACATATAAAAAGTACGTGAAACAAAAAAAAGCTGTTGTTGTTATTTAAGATGAAGATCGCATTTAACAATATGGGACGAAATTAATAATTAAAAACACAAAAAATATGTTATAATACTACAAAAAGTTAAAAATTTTGTTGAAATTAACCGGTCATTAATTAACCCGGTTAAACGGTCAGTTAATCGGGAACTAATTAATCGGTTAACCGATTAACGCTTAACCGAATGAAGACCCTATGGTCTAGTCAATATTTCACCCGAAATATGGGGGTTTTGCTAATACATTTTATCATAACTTGAGAAGAAGTTATTCTGATCAAAACACTTACAAATGATTAGAAATTAAATTTCATTTGAGTCATCCAAATAACCTTTTTATACCCTTCGCCGAAGGTAAAAGGGTATATATTTTTTTTTTTTTTTTTTTTTTTTTTTTTTTTTTCATTATTTATTTATTGAATCTTCATATATTTAATATGAACTAACAATAATTAATCAAATCTTATACTAATACTTTATTTTTGTCCTGCCAATGCTAGACGAAAATTTTTCTCCTCACTGTTTCTGTTCACATATGTAGATGTTTAGCGGTCTTCCCTTCGGATGAGTCCTGCGGTATCTCTTCTCCTTAATCTAGAGTGTCCACTGTCATTTAAAATATTTCGAGCAAGTGGATTTGGGTGCGACTCAAGCCTTTTTAAATATTTTGCTGCGTACTTCGTTATAATAGTTTTTACTAATGGCACATTGAGATCCTTGTGAATATTAGAGTTTTTAACATACCAGGGAGCGGCTGTGATTATTCGAAGAAGTTTATTTTGGCGCCTTTGAATTTTTTCGATATTTGAGGCCGAGGCAGTGCCCCATAGCTGAATACCGTAGCACCAGATTGGCTTCAATATAGAGTTATAAAGTAGAAGTTTGCAGTCGAGGCTAAGAACAGAATTTCTTCCAATAAGCCAATATATTTGAATTGCTTTTAGTTTCATTTGTGTTAGTTTTGCTTCTATATGGCATTTCCATGTCAAACGCCGATCTAGATGAATACCGAGATATTTTACATGCGATTGCTGGGGCACTAATTGATTATTGATTTTAATAGGGGGACATGACTCCCGACGCAAGGTAAATGTTATATGTACGCATTTTTGCTCATTGACCTTTATCCTCCATTGTTTTAACCACTTTTCCAGTTCAAATATATGATCCTGCAAGTAACGGGATGCTTCATGACAGTTTTCGTGTACGCTTATAAAAGCTGTATCATCAGCAAATGTTGAAGTTAGGGTGTGGTTGTTTGTTGGCATGTCTGAGGTATATATAAGGTATAAGAGTGGGCCCATGATGCTTCCCTGAGGGACTCCAGCGTCAATTGGCTGAGGAGAACTTATAAAATCACATTCTTTAATAATAAACTTTCGGCCGACTAAGTAGCTTTCTAACAGCTTGTGTGTGTTTACTGGTAAGTTTAGCTTCAATTTATGTAATAACCCTTCATGCCAGACTTTATCAAAAGCTTGGGAAACATCGATGAAGAGGGCGGAACAATATTTTTTTTCTTCAAAGGCTTTTCTTATGGCGTTTACTATACGATGGGTTTGTTCGATTGTGCTATGTTCTCTTCTAAAGCCGAATTGATGGTTAGGAATACATCTATTTACATTTAAAATTGGGGCTAATTTTGACACTAACAGCTTCTCAAACAGCTTTGATATATTAGACAATAAGCTAATAGGTCTATATGACTCAACTTTTGTAGGATCCTTTCCTGGCTTAGGTATCATTGTAACTAAGGATACTTTCCATTCTTGTGGGTAGTATTCAAGGCGTAAAATGGCATTAAAAATTAAAAGAATAATTTTCTATATGGGTATATATGTATAACTTTGTCATTCCGTTTGTAATTTCTACAATATTGATCTAAGACCATATAAAGTATATATATTCTGGCCGTTGAAATGGGGTTTCCGAAGACCCCAGATATGATGCAGGCTAGGTTGTTTTACATTTATGTCACATATAAATCCCATGTTGTTGTTGTTTTTTAAGTTCTTTTTTTCTGCATATCTCGAGAGCGGCTAGAGCTACGGCTTTCAGATTTAGTACAAACATGTTGCTTGCCAATACACAAACTCTCTAAAAAAATGGGCGGCACTGGAAAAGTTGGCGTGGTACCTCCCGTACAAAGACATTATTGAAAATACTCAAAATTTTAAATTTTAGGGCTCTAGTATGACATATGAACACGTTTTATATACCAAAATATCAGAAACTTTTCTCCCTAAAATGGAAGAGTAACGTCCAAAATAAAGTTTTATAATCTAAGTAAATGGTAAATTTCTTCCTTAAGACGTGGGTATATAAATCTGCCAAATCGATTAAGAAATGGTTCAGTTATTAGCAAAATACTCCAAAAATGGGCTAAAAAGCATCAACATTTTTATAAAAACTAAATTTTTAGAGCTGTTACATGACCTATGGATACGTCTTATATATATCAAAAGATCGGAAATTTTAGAACATATTTGCTGAAAAACTCGAAAAAATCGTTTCAGATACAAACAAGTTATTACCAAAATAGAATTTTTTTAAGAAATATACCTATTTTCGAGAACCGTAGATCTTTCCGAGTCCAAGTTTTATTACCAACGTAAATTTTTTCCTAAAGACGTCGGTGTATAAATCTATCAAATCGATTGAAAAATGCTCGAGTTATGACCAAATTACTGAAATACCAATATTTACTTTTTTTTTATATAATTAAGTTGTTTTATTTTTAGGGTGGTGGTTCCACATTTTGCTTCATAGCTCTAATCCTGTTGAATTTAATCCGAACGTGCTTAGGATAACTACAAGCAATTTGACACCGAGTTTGTTCTTTTCTTTTGAGTCTTTTAAAAGCCAGCCTCTTTTCAACAGACGAACATGCAGACGGACATGTCTCAATCGACTTAGAATTACTCAAGGTGCCAGAATTTATGGGGTCTTAGATGTATAACAAAAAAGTTTCACACGGAATGACAAACTTAATATACCCTCATTCACCACAGTGGTGGTAGAGCGTATAATGAATAGAACTTTCAATTGTAGTATATATTACTGCAATAAGAATAAATCTAGTTTACCCAAGCTTTTAAAAATGGCAATTAAAAAAATGGACGAAATTTCGAAAAATACTTCCTCAGATCTCAATTCACTTATATCTTTATAGGATAATATTGGTATCGTAGAAAAGCTGTAATTTATCAGTGAACACTGGACCTTAGGCTCCTAAGTCCCAATTTACATTATACGATTTTTGTCGTTGCGATTATTGTCGTTTCTTCTTTGAAGTCGGTCTAATGTTTACATTGTACGATTTTTGTCGTTACAACTTCTTGTGTATACATATATTTTTACACAGCGAATGAATAAACAAAACGAATCGAAGAGAACACTCGCTTGTGTACCCCTTTATTTGCCTCTCTCCCCTCTCACCTATAAGGTAAGAATCGCAACGACAAAAATCGTATAATGTAAATTGGGACTAATTCTACTTCTTAATAAAAAATGTTTGTTACAATACATACATACCAAAATATAATGTTAACTAAATTATTTAAAGACGGTATTTTTTATTTTTGAATAATTTTATTTTCTTCAAAAAAATTTTTTTTTGTTTAACAATAATATTAACAAACAATTATTTATAACAAAATTATAAAAATGAAATTATTAATAAGAAAAATAAACAAATTACAAAGTCTTTTTATGTTTTTTTTTTAGCAAAAAACAATAAAAATAAGATTGCATATTCAATTAAATAATTTTTACATCAGGCCAGTAATTTATTCGATCGTTTTTGTTGTTTCTTTAATATTTTCTTATATTTCTCCTTGCGCTTTGCACCCTTGCGATTTATTTTACAACACCCTACGTTACATATAAAATAATTAGTAAGAACCTTAAAAAAATTAACATGTATAATTGACTTACCGCCAGTTTCTGTTGATGTTTTTAAAGATTCTTCCGCAATTGGAAGGCTATCTTTTATCTGGTCTTTGTCTGTTTGTACTGAAACGGATTTTACTTTTATTTTGTCCGTTTGTGTAAAAATATCTTTGTTTATCAGACTTTTAGGAGGTTGGATTTTTAACGAATCAGGGTTTATTATTGGTACCGCATATTTTCTTTGTTTTGTGTTCGGTATAATCTGAGAATATTGTTGTGGTACATAATGTAGATGACAAGCCGTTAATGGATAGTAAAATGTTTGATATGACATTTGTGGTTGTCCACAAACTACGTCGTTATTAAATGTAGTATAATATGCAGATGGAGCAACGTTATAAAATGGATATGAAATTAATGTGGCTTGTGATTGATAATGTTGATAGGTAACCTGCTGGTGTTGTATGTTCGTATAAAAGTATGGGATATTATAAAACACTGCAGTGAATGGCTGATTTTGGAAAAGCCAACCCCCAAACGAGTTTCCGAATATAATTGGACAGTTTGGAGACCTGTAAATAAAAACTGAAATTGTCAGAAAAGTATTTACATTACGCGAATAAAAAGATCAAGGGGCTAATCATGGCAGTCGTGATCGATTACTTCTTCGATTCTAAGGCATTTATATATACATACATACATATATGTAATTCTCTCAGTCGATACTAAACGAATTGACATTATTTTTTTAGTGTTATTAAGCATTAATATCGGTTTTCACAACACTGAAAAACAAATTCAAATCGTTCAGTATTGACTGAAAGTATTCGATCACGTCTGCAACAATTACACCCCAGAACTGAAATATAAAAAGTTTTGTAAATAACTTACATCATTCCTGGATGGATTTTCTGAATAGAAAACATAAATGTAGGGTATGTATTTAAAAAGACAATTAAATGCTTAAATAGTCAACAGCTGATAACTGATAATCTGTAAAGAAAAAACATATATGTAGTGTATGTATACACATATATCGTATTAGTGCCTATAAAGGGAGTAAAATCAAAATCAACAAATTTTTAGTAGAGGTAAAAACCAATTTTTGAAAATTAAGTTTTCAATGGTAATTGTTTAAGCCACTTTTCAATGATTAATAAAATAACAAGTTTTTTTTTGAGTTTATACTTTTTATCTGAAATTTGTTCATTAATATTGTGGTATCATTTGAAGGTTGTGCCAGTTTTCCTTAAAATTAACATAATTTAATTAAACTGTTATGGCATCAACGCAGGCACAACTTAAAATATTACCCTTTAGTTGACAAAACTGATATTAATTGATTTTGCATTTGGAGGCAACTCAAAATATTTCTCTTTAGTTGATTCTAAAGAAGCTACTCTTATATTACAAAGAGGGATATATCTTTTTCTTTAAAAAAGTGATTTTTTTGAATTTTGAGTCTTTAGAGGAACGGGTGCGATATGTATAATTTAAGCAGTACTATAAATTAGTTTAATGATTTTTATTTATCAAACCATGAAATCATGCAGTTTCACTTACTCGTTAAAAATACACCATCCGTCCGTCTATAAAAGTAACGATCCCCATTTTTTTATTAATTCAATAAAACTTGGTACGTATTCAAAATGCTGCTGTCGGATTTAAAGATAGTTTAATAATTCGATCACTTAATTTTGACATGATGTGTATATTTGTATAATTTATATTAGCCCATAAAATTACAAACTCCAACAAAGAACTCCAATATTTCGCATATTAAAAAACCGAATTATTAGTATAATTTGTTTAGACATTTTACTAAATGGAAGTGAGAAAACAAAATAAAGAGAAAATATCCAACTCTGTTACGAGCAGATGTTTCAAGATGAAATTCATTTGCTTCCAAAAGTTTACATGTATTTTTTTAATTAAATGGAATTTACCTAAGTCCTTCCGCCCTTTGCAGTGAAACAGATTAGTCTTTGGCGGGAATCAAACCAGCTGATAGACTATCTCACTACCAACTAGCCTTCCGAGGCATCCAAAAGTTGATATATAAGCTGCTCAAAATTGGTTATTGTTGACCCTTTAAATCTAGAAATAATATTAGGTGAATTTTTTAATTTACAGCGCTCATATACATACATGTTGAAGGCCAGGTAAAAACTTACTTCAAAGGCTTAATAGAAATTCCTACCTCCCACGTCTTTTCTCCACACATTGCCGCATTTGGGTATACATTTTTTAGAAGCCACAGAAAATCCGTTCGAATGTCTGGATATGTAGCTTTTTTATTCTAATGAGAATAATCCCAGTGAGATATTGTTTTTTGATGATCTCAAATGCATAATATTTTTGATTCTTTGTCAAAAGCGGAATTCATTTGCTGGCAAAAGATGGAAGTAGATTGAATTAACTTTCGCTGACTCTTCATTGCTAAGAGGAATATGTTGAAGTGATATTTAATAGCGCCCGAACACATTTTATATAACAAAATTGTAGTTCCTGCCTTCCTCGCTCTTGTTTGACAGATTGCCGCATCTGGATATCCATTTTTCGTTCGATGGCCTGGCTGTATGGCTTTTTTCTAAGACACAAAGAATAATATTTCTTGGAAAGTTCATTGTTTTTCCAATATTTACAATACCATTTATTTATTAAAAGAAATACATAATAAACAAACAATTCAATTCTTAGCTTACCTTTAGTTCTCTTTTATTTCCTTTTATAGTTCTTCTTAGTTTTTATATTTTTTATTTGATGAACACAAATTTTTATTTTTTATTATTTAAATTTTTTTTTCGTTTGTTTTGACTTTTAAAATTGATTTGAAATTCGAAGCATACTGAGGTGAAGACAATAAAAATTATTTTTGAATTGTAACAGTGTTGCCGATTGCAAGTTAAATGGTTAAATTAAATATTTGCCCCCATTTTCATAAAACAAAATTTTATTAATAAAAGGTTTATTAAACATTTTTTCATAGAAAATCCGTTTCATAAACCTGCTTTAAACCTAAAATATTTTTTATGAATATGGGGGTATTTAATTATATAAAATAAAATGCCAACAATTTCGATTTTGGCCTTTCATACATAATTTTTTGTTCGAAAAATTACAATAGAATGTGTATTAAAATTAGAGAACACAAGCTGGGGTGCTATATTCTGCTGTACCGAATCGGTGAATCCCTCCAATGGCAGGAAGAATATTTCATGATCAAAAAAGATGTTCTAAAAAAAGTATATGGAATATAAAGATTTTAAGGCGCATTGTTATTTGATAGCCTAGTAGGGTATTCATTTAATCGGGCTTTTGCTTTTATCGGTTAATCGCTCGATTAATTAACCGAGGTTTTGGTTTAATCAGTTAATAATCGGTTAATTTTGTTATTAATCGGTTAACCGATTAATAAAGTTTTTTTTAATTAGGTAATTTCAATTAATTAATATGGATAAATCATTTATTATTTAGAGTTTATTAGTAAAAAACAACAACATAACAAACATAACAATTCTTGAAACAAAACGAGCAAAACAAAATAATTCATTGGCCTCGAGCTCGAAAAAACTTTTTATTTTTAATTATAAAAAAAAGGTTTTTAATCAATGCATATTATATATTAAATAAAAAGTAAACTGTCAAATCATTTTATTAGTAATTTTAATAGTTTAAAGAGATCTTATAAAATAATATTTTAGGAAAATAATTTGGTTTAAATGCTTACGATTTAAGTGAATCTTTTTTTTAGTTTTGATAAACCTTTACGTGGAAAAAATTCGTTCATTAATCGTAGATGTTGGAGAACCCATAATACAGAATATCCAATTTCTCAGTTCTATTCCTGGATTTGTCTAAACACATACAATTTTCCATTATGCCATTAGAGTCCTGTTTTAAATTTTTTTTTAATTTTTAACACTTCTAATTGTTTCGATTAATTCTGTTAAAAGATTGATATGAAAAGATATCAGAAGTAACAAATAACTAAACACATACATATAAAAAGTACGTGAAACAAAAAAAAGCTGTTGTTGTTATTTAAGATGAAGATCGCATTTAACAATATGGGACGAAATTAATAATTAAAAACACAAAAAATATGTTATAATACTACAAAAAGTTAAAAATTTTGTTGAAATTAACCGCTTTAAGCGTTAATCGAAAAAGCCAATTTTAAATTAAACGGTCAGTTAATCGGGAACTAATTAATCGGTTAACCGATTAACGCTTAACCGAATGAAGACCCTATGGTCTAGTCAATATTTCACCCGAAATATGGGGGTTTTGCTAATACATTTTATCATAACTTGAGAAGAAGTTATTCTGATCAAAACACTTACAAATGATTAGAAATTAAATTTCATTTGAGTCATCCAAATAACCTTTTTATACCCTTCGCCGAAGGTAAAAGGGTATATATGTATAACTTTGTCATTCCGTTTGTAATTTCTACAATATTGATCTAAGACCATATAAAGTATATATATTCTGGCTTCTTATGAGAAGGGAAGTTCAAATCCGGTTGTCCGTTGAAATGGGGTTTCCGAAGACCCCAGATATGATGCAGGCTAGGTTGTTTTACATTTATGTCACATATAAATCCCATGTTGTTGTTGTTTTTTAAGTTCTTTTTTTCTGCATATCTCGAGAGCGGCTAGAGCTACGGCTTTCAGATTTAGTACAAACATGTTGCTTGCCAATACACAAACTCTCTAAAAAATGGGCGGCACTGGAAAAGTTGGCGTGGTACCTCCCGTACAAAGACATTATTGAAAATACTCAAAATTTTAAATTTTAGGGCTCTAGTATGACATATGAACACGTTTTATATACCAAAATATCAGAAACTTTTCTCCCTAAAATGGAAGAGTAACGTCCAAAATAAAGTTTTATAATCTAAGTAAATGGTAAATTTCTTCCTTAAGACGTGGGTATATAAATCTGCCAAATCGATTAAGAAATGGTTCAGTTATTAGCAAAATACTCCAAAAATGGGCTAAAAAGCATCAACATTTTTATAAAAACTAAATTTTTAGAGCTGTTACATGACCTATGGATACGTCGTATATATATCAAAAGATCGGAAATTTTAGAACATATTTGCTGAAAAACTCGGAAAAATCGTTTCAGATACAAACAAGTTATTACCAAAATAGAATTTTTTTAAGAAAAATACCTATTTTCGAGAACCGTAGATCTTTCCGAGTCCAAGTTTTATTACCAACGTAAATTTCTTCCTAAAGACGTCGGTGTATAAATCTATCAAATCGATTGAAAAATGCTCGAGTTATGACCAAATTACTGAAATACCAATATTTACTTTTTTTTTATATAATTAAGTTGTTTTATTTTTAGGGTGGTGGTACCACATTTTGCTTCATAGCTCTAATCCTGTTGAATTTAATCCGAACGTGCTTAGGATAACTACAAGCAATTTGACACCGAGTTTGTTCTTTTCTTTTGAGTCTTTCAAAAGCCAGCCTCTTTTCAACAGACGAACAGGCAGACGGACATGTCTCAATCGACTTAGAATTACTCAAGGTGCCAGAATTTATGGGGTCTTAGATGTATAACAAAAAAGTTTCACACGGAATGACAAACTTAATATACCCTCATTCACCACAGTGGTGGTAGAGCGTATAATGAATAGAACTTTCAATTGTAGTATGTATTACTGCAATAAGAATAAATCTAGTTTACCCAAGCTTTTAAAAATGGCAATTAAAAAAAATGGACGAAATTTCGAAAAATACTTCCTCAGATCTCAATTCACTTATATCTTTATAGGATAATATTGGTATCGTAGAAAAGCTGTAATTTATCAGTGAACACTGGACCTTAGGCTCCTAAGTCCCAATTTACATTATACGATTTTTGTCGTTGCGATTATTGTCGTTTCTTCTTTGAAGTCGGTCTAATGTTTACATTGTACGATTTTTGTCGTTACAACTTCTTGTGTATACATATATTTTTACACAGCGAATGAATAAACAAAACGAATCGAAGAGAATACTCGCTTGTGTACCCCTTTATTTGCCTCTCTCCCCTCTCACCTATAAGGTAAGAATCGCAACGACAAAAATCGTATAATGTAAATTGGGACTAATTCTACTTCTTAATAAAAAATGTTTGTTACAATACATACATACCAAAATATAATGTTAACTAAATTATTTAAAGACGGTATTTTTTATTTTTGAATAATTTTATTTTCTTCAAAAAAAATTTTTTTTTGTTTAACAATAATATTAACAAACAATTATTTATAACAAAATTATAAAAATGAAATTATTAATAAGAAAAATAAACATATTACAAAGTCTTTTTATGTTTTTTTTTTTTAGCAAAAAACAATAAAAATAAGATTGCATATTCAATTAAATAATTTTTACATCAGGCCAGTAATTTATTCGATCGTTTTTGTTGTTTCTTTAATATTTTCTTATATTTCTCCTTGCGCTTTGCACCCTTGCGATTTATTTTACAACACCCTACGTTACATATAAAATAATTAGTAAGAACCTTAAAAAAATTAACATGTATAATTGACTTACCGCCAGTTTCTGTTGATGTTTTTAAAGATTCTTCCGCAATTGGAAGGCTATCTTTTATCTGGTCTTTGTCTGTTTGTACTGAAACGGATTTTACTTTTATTTTGTCCGTTTGTGTAAAAATATCTTTGTTTATCAGACTTTTAGGAGGTTGGATTTTTAACGAATCAGGGTTTATTATTGGTATCGCATATTTTCTTTGTTTTGTGTTCGGTATAATCTGAGAATATTGTTGTGGTACATAATGTAGATGACAAGCCGTTAATGGATAGTAAAATGTTTGATATGACATTTGTGGTTGTCCACAAACTACGTCGTTATTAAATGTAGTATAATATGCAGATGGAGCAACGTTATAAAATGGATATGAAATTAATGTGGCTTGTGATTGATAATGTTGATAGGTAACCTGCTGGTGTTGTATGTTCGTATAAAAGTATGGGATATTATAAAACACTGCAGTGAATGGCTGATTTTGGAAAAGCCAACCCCCAAACGAGTTTCCGAATATAATTGGACAGTTTGGAGACCTGTAAATAAAAACTGAAATTGTCAGAAAAGTATTTACATTACGCGAATAAAAAGATCAAGGGGCTAATCATGGCAGTCGTGATCGACTACTTCTTCGATTCTAAGGCATTTATATATACATACATACATATATGTAATTCTCTCAGTCGATACTAAACGAATTAACATTATTTTTTTAGTGTTATTAAGCATTAATATCGGTTTTCACAACACTGAAAAACAAATTCAAATCGTTCAGTATTGACTGAAAGTATTCGATCACGTCTGCAACAATTACACCCCAGAACTGAAATATAAAAAGTTTTGTAAATAACTTACATCATTCCTGGATGGATTTTCTGAATAGAAAACATAAATGTATGTATGTATTTAAAAAGACAATTAAATGCTTAAATAGTCAACAGCTGATAACTGATAATCTGTAAAGAAAAAACATATATGTAGTGTATGTATACACATATATCGTATTAGTGCCTATAAAGGGAGTAAAATCAAAATCAACAAATTTTTAGTAGAGGTAAAAACCAATTTTTGAAAATTAAGTTTTCAATGGTAATTGTTTAAGCCACTTTTCAATGATTAATAAAATAACAAGTTTTTTTTTGAGTTTATACTTTTTATCTGAAATTTGTTCATTAATATTGTGGTATCATTTGAAGTTGTGCCAGTTTTCCTTAAAATTAACATAATTTAATTAAACCGTTATGGCATCAACGCAGGCACAACTTAAAATATTACCATTTAGTTGAAACAAAACTGATATTAATTGATTTTGCATTTGGAGGCAACTCAAAATATTTCTCTTCAGTTGATTCTAAAGAAGCTACTCTTATATTACAAAGAGGGATATATCTTTTTCTTTAAAAAAGTGATTTTTTTGAATTTTGAGTCTTTAGAGGAACGGGTGCGATATGTATAATTTAAGCAGTACTATAAATTAGTTTAATGATTTTTATTTATCAAACCATGAAATCATGCAGTTTCACTTACTCGTTAAAAATACACCATCCGTCCGTCTATAAAAGTAACGATCCCCATTTTTTTATTAATTCAATAAAACTTGGTACGTATTCAAAATGCTGCTGTCGGATTTAAAGATAGTTTAATAATTCGATCACTTAATTTTGACATGATGTGTATATTTGTATAATTTATATTAGCCCATAAAATTACAAACTCCAACAAAGAACTCCAATATTTCGCATATTAAAAAACCGAATTATTAGTATAATTTGTTTAGACATTTTACTAAATGGAAGTGAGAAAACAAAATAAAGAGAAAATATCCAACTCTGTTACGAGCAGATGTTTCAAGATGAAATTCATTTGCTACCAAAAGTTTACATGTATTTTTTTAATTAAAAGGAATTTACCTAAGTCCTTCCGCCCTTTGCAGTGAAACAGATTAGTCTTTGGCGGGAATCAAACCAGCTGATAGACAATCTCACTACCAACTAGCCTACCGAGGCATCCAAAAGTTGATATATAAGCTGCTCAAAATTGGTTATTGTTGACCCTTTAAATCTAGAAATAATATTAGGTGAATTTTTTAATTTACAGCGCTCATATACATACATGTTGAAGGCCAGGTAAAAACTTACTTCAAAGGCTTAATAGAAATTCCTACCTCCCACGTCTTTTCTCCACACATTGCCGCATTTGGGTATACATTTTTTAGAAGCCACAGAAAATCCGTTCGAATGTCTGGATATGTAGCTTTTTTATTCTAATGAGAATAATCCCAGTGAGATATTGTTTTTTGATGATCTCAAATGCATAATATTTTTGATTCTTTGTCAAAAGCGGAATTCATTTGCTGGCAAAAGATGGAAGTAGATTGAATTAACTTTCGCTGACTCTTCATTGCTAAGAGGAATATGTTGAAGTGATATTTAATAGCGCCCGAACACATTTTATATAACAAAATTGTAGTTCCTGCCTTCCTCGCTCTTGTTTGACAGATTGCCGCATCTGGATATCCATTTTTCGTTCGATGGCCTGGCTGTATGGCTTTTTTCTAAGACACAAGGAATAATATTTCTTGGAAAGTTCATTGTTTTTCCAATATTTACAATACCATTTATTTATTAAAAGAAATACATAATAAACAAACATTTCAATTCTTTGCTTACCTTTAGTTCTCTTTTATTTCCTTTTATAGTTCTTATAGTATCTTCTTAGTTTTTATATTTTTTATTTGATGAACACAAATTTTTATTTTTTATTATTTAAATTTTTTTTTCGTTTGTTTTGACTTTTAAAATTGATTTGAAATTCGAAGCATACTGAGGTGAAGACAATAAAAATTATTTTTGAATTGTAACAGTGTTGCCGATTGCAAGTTAAATGGTTAAATTAAATATTTCATAAAACAAAATTTTATTAATAAAAGGTTTATTAAACATTTTTTCATAGAAAATCCGTTTCATAAACCTGCTTTAAACCTAAAATATTTTTTATGAATATGGGGGTATTTAGTTATATAAAATGAAATGCCAACAATTTCGATTTTGGCCTTTCATACATAATTTTTTGTTCGAAAAATTACAATAGAATGTGTATTAAAATTAGAGAACACAAGCTGAATCTTTTTTTTAGTTTTGATAAACCTTTACGTGGAAAAAATTCGTTCATTAATCGTAGATGTTGGAGAACCCATAATACAGAATATCCAATTTCTCAGTTCTATTCCTGGATTTGTCTAAACACATACAATTTTCCATTATGCCATTAGAGTCCTGTTTTAAATTTTTTTTTAATTTTTAACACTTCTAATTGTTTCGATTAATTCTGTTAAAAGATTGATATGAAAAGATATCAGAAGTAACAAATAACTAAACACATACATATAAAAAGTACGTGAAACAAAAAAAAGCTGTTGTTGTTATTTAAGATGAAGATCGCATTTAACAATATGGGACGAAATTAATAATTAAAAACACAAAAAATATGTTATAATACTACAAAAAGTTAAAAATTTTGTTGAAATTAACCGCTTTAAGCGTTAATCGAAAAAGCCAATTTTAAATTAAACGGTCAGTTAATCGGGAACTAATTAATCGGTTAACCGATTAACGCTTAACCGAATGAAGACCCTATGGTCTAGTCAATATTTCACCCGAAATATGGGGGTTTTGCTAATACATTTTATCATAACTTGAGAAGAAGTTATTCTGATCAAAACACTTACAAATGATTAGAAATTAAATTTCATTTGAGTCATCCAAATAACCTTTTTATACCCTTCGCCGAAGGTAAAAGGGTATATATGTATAACTTTGTCATTCCGTTTGTAATTTCTACAATATTGATCTAAGACCATATAAAGTATATATATTCTGGCTTCTTATGAGAAGGGAAGTTCAAATCCGGTTGTCCGTTGAAATGGGGTTTCCGAAGACCCCAGATATGATGCAGGCTAGGTTGTTTTACATTTATGTCACATATAAATCCCATGTTGTTGTTGTTTTTTAAGTTCTTTTTTTCTGCATATCTCGAGAGCGGCTAGAGCTACGGCTCAGATTTAGTACAAACATGTTGCTTGCCAATACACAAACTCTCTTAAAAAAATGGGCAACACTGGAAAAGTTGGCGTGGTAACTCCCGTACAAAGACATTATTGAAAATACTCAAAATTTTAAATTTTAGGGCTCTAGTATGACATATGAACACGTTTTATATACCAAAATATCAGAAACTTTTCTCCCTAAAATGGAAGAGTAATGTCCAAAATAAAGTTTTATAATCTAAGTAAATGGTAAATTTCTTTCTTAAGACGTGGGTATATAAATCTGCCAAATCGATTAAGAAATGGTTCAGTTATTAGCAAAATACTCCAAAAATGGGCTAAAAAGCATCAACATTTTTATAAAAACTAAATTTTTAGAGCTGTTACATGACCTATGGATACGTCTTATATATATTTTAGAACATATTTGCTGAAAAACTCGGAAAAATCGTTTCAGATACAAACAAGTTATTACCAAAATAGAATTTTTTTAAGAAAAATACCTATTTTCGAGAACCGTAGATCTTTCCGAGTCCAAGTTTTATTACCAACGTAAATTTCTTGCTAAAGACGTCGGTGTATAAATCTATCAAATCGATTGAAAAATGCTCGAGTTATGACCAAATTACTGAAATACCAATATTTACTTTTTTTTTATATAATTAAGTTGTTTTATTTTTAGGGTGGTGGTTCCACATTTTGCTTCATAGCTCTAATCCTGTTGAATTTAATCCGAACGTGCTTAGGATAACTACAAGCAATTTGACACCGAGTTTGTTCTTTTCTTTTGAGTCTTTCAAAAGCCAGCCTCTTTTCAACAGACGAACAGGCAGACGGACATGTCTCAATCGACTTAGAATTACTCAAGGTGCCAGAATTTATGGGGTCTTAGATGTATAACAAAAAAGTTTCACACGGAATGACAAACTTAATATACCCTCATTCACCACAGTGGTGGTAGAGCGTATAATGAATAGAACTTTCAATTGTAGTATGTTTTACTGCAATAAGAATAAATCTAGTTTACCCAAGCTTTTAAAAATGGCAATTAAAAAAATGGACGAAATTTCGAAAAATACTTCCTCAGATCTCAATTCACTTATATCTTTATAGGATAATATTGGTATCGTAGAAAAGCTGTAATTTATCAGTGAACACTGGACCTTAGGCTCCTAATTCTACTTCTTAATAAAAAATGTTTGTTACAATACATACATACCAAAATATAATGTTAACTAAATCATTTAAAGACGGTATTTTTTATTTTTGAATAATTTTATTTTCTTCAAAAAAAATTTTTTTTTGTTTAACAATAATATTAACAAACAATTATTTATAACAAAATTATAAAAATGAAATTATTAATAAGAAAAATAAACAAATTACAAAGTCTTTTTATGTTTTTTTTTTTTAGCAAAAAACAATAAAAATAAGATTGCATATTCAATTAAATAATTTTTACATCAGGCCAGTAATTTATTCGATCGTTTTTGTTGTTTCTTTAATATTTTCTTATATTTCTCCTTGCACTTTGCACCCTTGCGATTTATTTTACAACACCCTACGTTACATATAAAATAATTAGTAAGAACCTTAAAAAAATTAACATGTATAATTGACTTACCGCCAGTTTCTGTTGATGTTTTTAAAGATTCTTCCGCAATTGGAAGGCTATCTTTTATCTGGTCTTTGTCTGTTTGTACTGAAACGGATTTTACTTTTATTTTGTCCGTTTGTGTAAAAATATCTTTGTTTATCAGACTTTTAGGAGGTTGGATTTTTAACGAATCAGGGTTTATTATTGGTATCGCATATTTTCTTTGTTTTGTGTTCGGTATAATCTGAGAATATTGTTGTGGTACATAATGTAGATGACAAGCCGTTAATGGATAGTAAAATGTTTGATATGACATTTGTGGTTGTCCACAAACTACGTCGTTATTAAATGTAGTATAATATGCAGATGGAGCAACGTTATAAAATGGATATGAAATTAATGTGGCTTGTGATTGATAATGTTGATAGGTAACCTGCTGGTGTTGTATGTTCGTATAAAAGTATGGGATATTATAAAACACTGCAGTGAATGGCTGATTTTGGAAAAGCCAACCCCCAAACGAGTTTCCGAATATAATTGGACAGTTTGGAGACCTGTAAATAAAAACTGAAATTGTCAGAAAAGTATTTACATTACGCGAAAAAAGATCAAGGGGCTAATCATGGCAGTCGTGATCGATTACTTCTTCGATTCTAAGGCATTTATATATACATACATACATATATGTAATTCTCTCAGTCGATACTGAACGAATTGACATTATTTTTTTAGTGTTATTAAGCATTAATATCAGTTTTCACAACACTGAAAAACAAATTCAAATCGTTCAGTATTGACTGAAAGTATTCGATCACGTCTGCAACAATTACACCCCAGAACTGAAATATAAAAAGTTTTGTAAATAACTTACATCATTCCTGGATGGATTTTCTGAATAGAAAACATAAATGTAGGGTATGTATTTAAAAAGACAATTAAATGCTTAAATAGTCAACAGCTGATAACTGATAATCTGTAAAGAAAAAACATATATGTAGTGTATGTATACACATATATCGTATTAGTGCCTATAAAGGGAGTAAAATCAAAATCAACAAATTTTTAGTAGAGGTAAAAACCAATTTTTGAAAATTAAGTTTTCAATGGTAATTGTTTAAACCACTTTTCAATGATTAATAAAATAACAAGTTTTTTTTTGAGTTTATACTTTTTATCTGAAATTTGTTCATTAATATTGTGGTATCATTTGAAGTTGTGCCAGTTTTCCTTAAAATTAACATAATTTAATTAAACCGTTATGGCATCAACGCAGGCACAACTTAAAATATTACCATTTAGTTGAAACAAAACTGATATTAATTGATTTTGCATTTGGAGGCAACCCAAAATATTTCTCTTCAGTTGATTCAAAAGAAGCTACTCTTATATTACAAAGAGGGATATATCTTTTTCTTTAAAAAAGTGATTTTTTTGAATTTTGAGTCTTTAGAGGAACGGGTGCGATATGTATAATTTAAGCAGTACTATAAATTAGTTTAATGATTTTTATTTATCAAACCATGAAATCATGCAGTTTCACTTACTCGTTAAAAATACACCATCCGTCCGTCTATAAAAGTAACGATCCCCATTTTTTTATTAATTCAATAAAACTTGGTACGTATTCAAAATGCTGCTGTCGGATTTAAAGATAGTTTAATAATTCGATCACTTAATTTTGCCATGATGTGTATATTTGTATAATTTATATTAGCCCATAAAATTACAAACTCCAACAAAGAACTCCAATATTTCGCATATTAAAAAACCGAATTATTAGTATAATTTGTTTAGACATTTTACTAAATGGAAGTGAGAAAACAAAATAAAGAGAAAATATCCAACTCTGTTACGAGCAGATAGATGTTTCAAGATGAAATTCATTTGCTACCAAAAGTTTACATGTATTTTTTTAATTAAAAGGAATTTACCTAAGTCCTTCCGCCCTTTGCAGTGAAACAGATTAGTCTTTGGCGGGAATCAAACCAGCTGATAGACTATCTCACTACCAACTAGCCTACCGAGGCATCCAAAAGTTGATATATAAGCTGCTCAAAATTGGTTATTGTTGACCCTTTAAATCTAGAAATAATATTAGGTGAATTTTTTAATTTACAGCGCTCATATACATACATGTTGAAGGCCAGGTAAAAACTTACTTCAAAGGCTTAATAGAAATTCCTACCTCCCACGTCTTTTCTCCACACATTGCCGCATTTGGGTATACATTTTTTAGAAGCCACAGAAAATCCGTTCGAATGTCTGGATATGTAGCTTTTTTTATTCTAATGAGAATAATCCCAGTGAGATATTGTTTTTTGATGATCTCAAATGCATAATATTTTTGATTCTTTGTCAAAAGCGGAATTCATTTGCTGGCAAAAGATGGAAGTAGATTGAATTAACTTTCGCTGACTCTTCATTGCTAAGAGGAATATGTTGAAGTGATATTTAATAGCGCCCGAACACATTTTATATAACAAAATTGTAGTTCCTGCCTTCCTCGCTCTTGTTTGACAGATTGCCGCATCTGGATATCCATTTTTCGTTCGATGGCCTGGCTGTATGGCTTTTTTCTAAGACACAAGGAATAATATTTCTTGGAAAGTTCATTGTTTTTCCAATATTTACAATACCATTTATTTATTAAAAGAAATACATAATAAACAAACATTTCAATTCTTTGCTTACCTTTAGTTCTCTTTTATTTCCTTTTATAGTTCTTATAGTATCTTCTTAGTTTTTATATTTTTTATTTGATGAACACAAATTTTTATTTTTTATTATTTAAATTTTTTTTTCGTTTGTTTTGACTTTTAAAATTGATTTGAAATTCGAAGCATACTGAGGTGAAGACAATAAAAATTATTTTTGAATTGTAACAGTGTTGCCGATTGCAAGTTAAATGGTTAAATTAAATATTTGCCCCCATTTTCATAAAACAAAATTTTATTAATAAAAGGTTTATTAAACATTTTTTCATAGAAAATCCGTTTCATAAACCTGCTTTAAACCTAAAATATTTTTTATGAATATGGGGGTATTTAATTATAAAAAATGAAATGCCAACAATTTCGATTTTGGCCTTTCATACATAATTTTTTGTTCGAAAAATTACAATAGAATGTGTATTAAAATTAGAGAACACAAGCTGGGGTGCTATATTCTGCTGTACCGAATCGGTGAATCCCTCCAATGGCAGGAAGAATATTTCATGATCAAAAAAGATGTTCTAAAAAAAGTATATGGAATATAAAGATTTTAAGGCGCATTGTTATTTGATAGCCTAGTAGGGTATTCATTTAATCGGGCTTTTGCTTTTATCGGTTAATCGCTCGATTAATTAACCGAGGTTTTGGTTTAATCAGTTAATAATCGGTTAATTTTGTTAATTTTGTAATAAAGTTTTTTTTAATTAGGTAATTTCAATTAATTAATATGGATAAATCATTTATTATTTAGAGTTTATTAGTAAAAAACAACAACATAACAAACATAACAATTCTTGAAACAAAACGAGCAAAACAAAATAATTCATTGGCCTCGAGCTCGAAAAAACTTTTTATTTTTAATTATAAAATAAAGGTTTTTAATCAATGCATATTATATATTAAATAAAAAGTAAACTGTCAAATCATTTTATTAGTAATTTTAATAGTTTAAAGAGATCTTATAAAATAATATTTTAGGAAAATAATTTGGTTTAAATGCTTACGATTTAAGTGAATCTTTTTTTTAGTTTTGATAAACCTTTACGTGGAAAAAATTCGTTCATTAATCGTAGATGTTGGAGAACCCATAATACAGAATATCCAATTTCTCAGTTCTATTCCTGGATTTGTCTAAACATATACAATTTTCCATTATGCCATTAGAGTCCTGTTTAAAATTTTTTTTTAATTTTTAACACTTCTAATTGTTTCGGTTAATTCTGTTAAAAGATTGATATGAAAAGATATCAGAAGTAACAAATAACTAAACTCATACATATAAAAAGTACGTGAAACAAAAAAAAGCTGTTGTTGTTATTTAAGATGAAGATCGCATTTAACAATATGGGACGAAATTAATAATTAAAAACACAAAAAATATGTTATAATACTACAAAAAGTTAAAAATTTTGTTGAAATTAACCGCTTTAAGCGTTAATCGAAAAAGCCAATTTTAAATTAAACGGTCAGTTAATCGGGAACTAATTAATCGGTTAACCGATTAACGCTTAACCGAATGAAGACCCTATGGTCTAGTCAATATTTCACCCGAAATATGGGGGTTTTGCTAATACATTTTATCATAACTTGAGAAGAAGTTATTCTGATCAAAACACTTACAAATGATTAGAAATTAAATTTCATTTGAGTCATCCAAATAACCTTTTTATACCCTTCGCCGAAGGTAAAAGGGTATATATGTATAACTTTGTCATTCCGTTTGTAATTTCTACAATATTGATCTAAGACCATATAAAGTATATATATTCTGGCTTCTTATGAGAAGGGAAGTTCAAATCCGGTTGTCCGTTGAAATGGGGTTTCCGAAGACCCCAGATATGATGCAGGCTAGGTTGTTTTACATTTATGTCACATATAAATCCCATGTTGTTGTTGTTTTTTAAGTTCTTTTTTTCTGCATATCTCGAGAGCGGCTAGAGCTACGGCTTTCAGATTTAGTACAAACATGTTGCTTGCCAATACACAAACTCTCTAAAAAATGGAAAAGTTGGCGTGGTACCTCCCGTACAAAGACATTATTGAAAATACTCAAAATTTTAAATTTTAGGGCTCTAGTATGACATATGAACACGTTTTATATACCAAACTATCAGAAACTTTTCTCCCTAAAATGGAAGAGTAACGTCCAAAATAAAGTGGGTATATAAATTAAGACGTGGGTATATAAATCTGCACGGTACGGTGGGCGCGTCCCGAGTCGGTGCAATACCGGCAAAAGACCTTCTTGGATTTCTCTGGGAGGCAGAAGGTCTTCTGGCCAACTAAAGGGGGGTGGGTACAATAGACCTGGTTGGTCGCGGTACCGTCTCCGTTGGGAGAAATCTCTCCGCTCTCTCTCTCAAAAAAAATATAAATCTGCCAAATCGATTAAGAAATGGTTCAGTTATTAGCAAAATACTCCAAAAATGGGCTAAAAAGCATCAACATTTTTATAAAAACTAAATTTTTAGAGCTGTTACATGACCTATGGATACGTCTTATATATATCAAAAGATCGGAAATTTTAGAACATATTTGCTGAAAAACTCGGAAAAATCGTTTCAGATACAAACAAGTTATTACCAAAATAGAATTTTTTTAAGAAATATACCTATTTTCGAGAACCTAAATTTCTTCCTAAAGACGTCGGTGTATAAATCTATCAAATCGATTGAAAAATGCTCGAGTTATGACCAAATTACTGAAATACCAATATTTACTTTTTTTTTATATAATTAAGTTGTTTTATTTTTAGGGTGGTGGTTCCACATTTTGCTTCATAGCTCTAATACTGTTGAATTTAATCCGAACGTGCTTAGGATAACTACAAGCAATTTGACACCGAGTTTGTTCTTTTCTTTTGAGTCTTTCAAAAGCCAGCCTCTTTTCAACAGACGAACAGGCAGACGGACATGTCTCAATCGACTTAGAATTACTCAAGGTGCCAGAATTTATGGGGTCTTAGATGTATAACAAAAAAGTTTCACACGGAATGACAAACTTAATATACCCTCATTCACCACAGTGGTGGTAGAGCGTATAATGAATAGAACTTTCAATTGTAGTATGTATTACTGCAATAAGAATAAATCTAGTTTACCCAAGCTTTTAAAAATGGCAATTAAAAAAATGGACGAAATTTCGAAAAATACTTCCTCAGATCTCAATTCACTTATATCTTTATAGGATAATATTGGTATCGTAGAAAAGCTGTAATTTATCAGTGAACACTGGACCTTAGGCTCCTAAGTCCCAATTTACATTATACGATTTTTGTCGTTGCGATTATTGTCGTTTCTTCTTTGAAGTCGGTCTAATGTTTACATTGTACGATTTTTGTCGTTACAACTTCTTGTGTATACATATATTTTTACACAGCGAATGAATAAACAAAACGAATCGAAGAGAACACTCGCTTGTGTACCTATAAGGTAAGAATCGCAACGACAAAAATCGTATAATGTAAATTGGGACTAATTCTACTTCTTAATAAAAAATGTTTGTTACAATACATACATACCAAAATATAATGTTAACTAAATTATTTAAAGACGGTATTTTTTATTTTTGAATAATTTTATTTTCTTCAAAAAAAATTTTTTTTTGTTTAACAATAATATTAACAAACAATTATTTATAACAAAATTATAAAAATGAAATTATTAATAAGAAAAATAAACAAATTACAAAGTCTTTTTATGTTTTTTTTTTAGCAAAAAACAATAAAAATAAGATTGCATATTCAATTAAATAATTTTTACATCAGGCCAGTAATTTATTCGATCGTTTTTGTTGTTTCTTTAATATTTTCTTATATTTCTCCTTGCGCTTTGCACCCTTGCGATTTATTTTACAACACCCTACGTTACAAATAAAATAATTAGTAAGAACCTTAAAAAAATTAACATGTATAATTGACTTACCGCCAGTTTCTGTTGATGTTTTTAAAGATTCTTCCGCAATTGGAAGGCTATCTTTTATCTGGTCTTTGTCTGTTTGTACTGAAACGGATTTTACTTTTATTTTGTCCGTTTGTGTAAAAATATCTTTGTTTATCAGACTTTTAGGAGGTTGGATTTTTAACGAATCAGGGTTTATTATTGGTATCGCATATTTTCTTTGTTTTGTGTTCGGTATAATCTGAGAATATTGTTGTGGTACATAATGTAGATGACAAGCCGTTAATGGATAGTAAAATGTTTGATATGACATTTGTGGTTGTCCACAAACTACGTCGTTATTAAATGTAGTATAATATGCAGATGGAGCAACGTTATAAAATGGATATGAAATTAATGTGGCTTGTGATTGATAATGTTGATAGGTAACCTGCTGGTGTTGTATGTTCGTATAAAAGTATGGGATATTATAAAACACTGCAGTGAATGGCTGATTTTGGAAAAGCCAACCCCCAAACGAGTTTCCGAATATAATTGGACAGTTTGGAGACCTGTAAATAAAAACTGAAATTGTCAGAAAAGTATTTACATTACGCGAATAAAAAGATCAAGGGGCTAATCATGGCAGTCGTGATCGATTACTTCTTCGATTCTAAGGCATTTATATATACATACATACATATATGTAATTCTCTCAGTCGATACTAAACGAATTGACATTATTTTTTTAGTGTTATTAAGCATTAATATCAGTTTTCACAACACTGAAAAACAAATTCAAATCGTTCAGTATTGACTGAAAGTATTCGATCACGTCTGCAACAATTACACCCCAGAACTGAAATATAAAAAGTTTTGTAAATAACTTACATCATTCCTGGATGGATTTTCTGAATAGAAAACATAAATGTAGGGTATGTATTTAAAAAGACAATTAAATGCTTAAATAGTCAACAGCTGATAACTGATAATCTGTAAAGAAAAAACATATATGTAGTGTATGTATACACATATATCGTATTAGTGCCTATAAAGGGAGTAAAATCAAAATCAACAAATTTTTAGTAGAGGTAAAAACCAATTTTTGAAAATTAAGTTTTCAATGGTAATTGTTTAAACCACTTTTCAATGATTAATAAAATAACAAGTTTTTTTTTGAGTTTATACTTTTTATCTGAAATTTGTTCATTAATATTGTGGTATCATTTGAAGTTGTGCCAGTTTTCCTTAAAATTAACATAATTTAATTAAACCGTTATGGCATCAACGCAGGCACAACTTAAAATATTACCATTTAGTTGAAACAAAACTGATATTAATTGATTTTGCATTTGGAGGCAACCCAAAATATTTCTCTTCAGTTGATTCAAAAGAAGCTACTCTTATATTACAAAGAGGGATATATCTTTTTCTTTAAAAAAGTGATTTTTTTGAATTTTGAGTCTTTAGAGGAACGGGTGCGATATGTATAATTTAAGCAGTACTATAAATTAGTTTAATGATTTTTATTTATCAAACCATGAAATCATGCAGTTTCACTTACTCGTTAAAAATACACCATCCGTCCGTCTATAAAAGTAACGATCCCCATTTTTTTATTAATTCAATAAAACTTGGTACGTATTCAAAATGCTGCTGTCGGATTTAAAGATAGTTTAATAATTCGATCACTTAATTTTGCCATGATGTGTATATTTGTATAATTTATATTAGCCCATAAAATTACAAACTCCAACAAAGAACTCCAATATTTCGCATATTAAAAAACCGAATTATTAGTATAATTTGTTTAGACATTTTACTAAATGGAAGTGAGAAAACAAAATAAAGAGAAAATATCCAACTCTGTTACGAGCAGATGTTTCAAGATGAAATTCATTTGCTACCAAAAGTTTACATGTATTTTTTTAATTAAAAGGAATTTACCTAAGTCCTTCCGCCCTTTGCAGTGAAACAGATTAGTCTTTGGCGGGAATCAAACCAGCTGATAGACTATCTCACTACCAACTAGCCTACCGAGGCATCCAAAAGTTGATATATAAGCTGCTCAAAATTGGTTATTGTTGACCCTTTAAATCTAGAAATAATATTAGGTGAATTTTTTAATTTACAGCGCTCATATACATACATGTTGAAGGCCAGGTAAAAACTTACTTCAAAGGCTTAATAGAAATTCCTACCTCCCACGTCTTTTCTCCACACATTGCCGCATTTGGGTATACATTTTTTAGAAGCCACAGAAAATCCGTTCGAATGTCTGGATATGTAGCTTTTTTATTCTAATGAGAATAATCCCAGTGAGATATTGTTTTTTGATGATCTCAAATGCATAATATTTTTGATTCTTTGTCAAAAGCGGAATTCATTTGCTGGCAAAAGATGGAAGTAGATTGAATTAACTTTCGCCGACTCTTCATTGCTAAGAGGAATATGTTGAAGTGATATTTAATAGCGCCCGAACACATTTTATATAACAAAATTGTAGTTCCTGCCTTCCTCGCTCTTGTTTGACAGATTGCCGCATCTGGATATCCATTTTTCGTTCGATGGCCTGGCTGTATGGCTTTTTTCTAAGACACAAGGAATAATATTTCTTGGAAAGTTCATTGTTTTTCCAATATTTACAATACCATTTATTTATTAAAAGAAATACATAATAAACAAACATTTCAATTCTTTGCTTACCTTTAGTTCTCTTTTATTTCCTTTTATAGTTCTTATAGTATCTTCTTAGTTTTTATATTTTTTATTTGATGAACACAAATTTTTATTTTTTATTATTTAAATTTTTTTTTCGTTTGTTTTGACTTTTAAAATTGATTTGAAATTCGAAGCATACTGAGGTGAAGACAATAAAAATTATTTTTGAATTGTAACAGTGTTGCCGATTGCAAGTTAAATGGTTAAATTAAATATTTGCCCCCATTTTCATAAAACAAAATTTTATTAATAAAAGGTTTATTAAACATTTTTTCATAGAAAATCCGTTTCATAAACCTGCTTTAAACCTAAAATATTTTTTATGAATATGGGGGTATTTAATTATAAAAAATGAAATGCCAACAATTTCGATTTTGGCCTTTCATACATAATTTTTTGTTCGAAAAATTACAATAGAATGTGTATTAAAATTAGAGAACACAAGCTGGGGTGCTATATTCTGCTGTACCGAATCGGTGAATCCCTCCAATGGCAGGAAGAATATTTCATGATCAAAAAAGATGTTCTAAAAAAAGTATATGGAATATAAAGATTTTAAGGCGCATTGTTATTTGATAGCCTAGTAGGGTATTCATTTAATCGGGCTTTTGCTTTTATCGGTTAATCGCTCGATTAATTAACCGAGGTTTTGGTTTAATCAGTTAATAATCGGTTAATTTTGTTAATTTTGTAATAAAGTTTTTTTTAATTAGGTAATTTCAATTAATTAATATGGATAAATCATTTATTATTTAGAGTTTATTAGTAAAAAACAACAACATAACAAACATAACAATTCTTGAAACAAAACGAGCAAAACAAAATAATTCATTGGCCTCGAGCTCGAAAAAACTTTTTATTTTTAATTATAAAATAAAGGTTTTTAATCAATGCATATTATATATTAAATAAAAAGTAAACTGTCAAATCATTTTATTAGTAATTTTAATAGTTTAAAGAGATCTTATAAAATAATATTTTAGGAAAATAATTTGGTTTAAATGCTTACGATTTAAGTGAATCTTTTTTTTAGTTTTGATAAACCTTTACGTGGAAAAAATTCGTTCATTAATCGTAGATGTTGGAGAACCCATAATACAGAATATCCAATTTCTCAGTTCTATTCCTGGATTTGTCTAAACATATACAATTTTCCATTATGCCATTAGAGTCCTGTTTTAAATTTTTTTTTAATTTTTAACACTTCTAATTGTTTCGGTTAATTCTGTTAAAAGATTGATATGAAAAGATATCAGAAGTAACAAATAACTAAACTCATACATATAAAAAGTACGTGAAACAAAAAAAAGCTGTTGTTGTTATTTAAGATGAAGATCGCATTTAACAATATGGGACGAAATTAATAATTAAAAACACAAAAAATATGTTATAATACTACAAAAAGTTAAAAATTTTGTTGAAATTAACCGCTTTAAGCGTTAATCGAAAAAGCCAATTTTAAATTAAACGGTCAGTTAATCGGGAACTAATTAATCGGTTAACCGATTAACGCTTAACCGAATGAAGACCCTATGGTCTAGTCAATATTTCACCCGAAATATGGGGGTTTTGCTAATACATTTTATCATAACTTGAGAAGAAGTTATTCTGATCAAAACACTTACAAATGATTAGAAATTAAATTTCATTTGAGTCATCCAAATAACCTTTTTATACCCTTCGCCGAAGGTAAAAGGGTATATATGTATAACTTTGTCATTCCGTTTGTAATTTCTACAATATTGATCTAAGTCCATATAAAGTATATATATTCTGGCTTCTTATGAGAAGGGAAGTTCAAATCCGGTTGTCCGTTGAAATGGGGTTTCCGAAGACCCCAGATATGATGCAGGCTAAGTTGTTTTACATTTATGTCACATATAAATCCCATGTTGTTGTTGTTTTTTAAGTTCTTTTTTTCTGCATATCTCGAGAGCGGCTAGAGCTACGGCTTTCAGATTTAGTACAAACATGCTGCTTGCCAATATACAAACTCTCTTAAAAAAATGGGCGGCACTGGAAAAGTTGGCGTGGTACCTCCCGTACAAAGACATTATTGAAAATACTCAAAATTTTAAATTTTAGGGCTCTAGTATGACATATGAACACGTTTTATATACCAAAATATCAGAAACTTTTCTCCCTAAAATGGAAGAGTAACGTCCAAAATAAAGTTTTATAATCTAAGTAAATGGTAAATTTCTTCCTTAAGACGTGGGTATATAAATCTGCCAAATCGATTAAGAAATGGTTCAGTTATTAGCAAAATACTCCAAAAATGGGCTAAAAAGCATCAACATTTTTATAAAAACTAAATTTTTAGAGCTGTTACATGACCTATGGATACGTCTTATATATATCAAAAGATCGGAAATTTTAGAACATATTTGCTGAAAAACTCGGAAAAATCGTTTCAGATACAAACAAGTTATTACCAAAATAGAATTTATTTAAGAAAAATACCTATTTTCGAGAACCGTAGATCTTTCCGAGTCCAAGTTTTATTACCAACGTAAATTTCTTCCTAAAGACGTCGGTGTATAAATCTATCAAATCGATTGAAAAATGCTCGAGTTATGACCAAATTACTGAAATACCAATATTTACTTTTTTTTTATATAATTAAGTTGTTTTATTTTTAGGGTGGTGGTTCCACATTTTGCTTCATAGCTCTAATCCTGTTGAATTTAATCCGAACGTGCTTAGGATAACTACAAGCAATTTGACACCGAGTTTGTTCTTTTCTTTTGAGTCTTTCAAAAGCCAGCCTCTTTTCAACAGACGAACAGGCAGACGGACATGTCTCAATCGACTTAGAATTACTCAAGGTGCCAGAATTTATGGGGTCTTAGATGTATAACAAAAAAGTTTCACACGGAATGACAAACTTAATATACCCTCATTCACCACAGTGGTGGTAGAGCGTATAATGAATAGAACTTTCAATTGTAGTATGTTTTACTGCAATAAGAATAAATCTAGTTTACCCAAGCTTTTAAAAATGGCAATTAAAAAAATGGACGAAATTTCGAAAAATACTTCCTCAGATCTCAATTCACTTATATCTTTATAGGATAATATTGGTATCGTAGAAAAGCTGTAATTTATCAGTGAACACTGGACCTTAGGCTCCTAATTCTACTTCTTAATAAAAAATGTTTGTTACAATACATACATACCAAAATATAATGTTAACTAAATTATTTAAAGACGGTATTTTTTATTTTTGAATAATTTTATTTTCTTCAAAAGAAATTTTTTTTTGTTTAACAATAATATAAACAAACAATTATTTATAACAAAATTATAAAAATGAAATTATTAATAAGAAAAATAAACAAATTACAAAGTCTTTTTATGTTTTTTTTTTTAGCAAAAAACAATAAAAATAAGATTGCATATTCAATTAAATAATTTTTACACCAGGCCAGTAATTTATTCGATCGTTTTTGTTGTTTCTTTAATATTTTCTTATATTTCTCCTTGCGCTTTGCACCCTTGCGATTTATTTTACAACACCCTACGTTACAAATAAAATAATTAGTAAGAACCTTAAAAAAATTAACATGTATAATTGACTTACCGCCAGTTTCTGTTGATGTTTTTAAAGATTCTTCCGCAATTGGAAGGCTATCTTTTATCTGGTCTTTGTCTGTTTGTACTGAAACGGATTTTACTTTTATTTTGTCCGTTTGTGTAAAAATATCTTTGTTTATCAGACTTTTAGGAGGTTGGATTTTTAACGAATCAGGGTTTATTATTGGTATCGCATATTTTCTTTGTTTTGTGTTCGGTATAATCTGAGAATATTGTTGTGGTACATAATGTAGATGACAAGCCGTTAATGGATAGTAAAATGTTTGATATGACATTTGTGGTTGTCCACAAACTACGTCGTTATTAAATGTAGTATAATATGCAGATGGAGCAACGTTATAAAATGGATATGAAATTAATGTGGCTTGTGATTGATAATGTTGATAGGTAACCTGCTGGTGTTGTATGTTCGTATAAAAGTATGGGATATTATAAAACACTGCAGTGAATGGCTGATTTTGGAAAAGCCAACCCCCAAACGAGTTTCCGAATATAATTGGACAGTTTGGAGACCTGTAAATAAAAACTGAAATTGTCAGAAAAGTATTTACATTACGCGAATAAAAAGATCAAGGGGCTAATCATGGCAGTCGTGATCGATTACTTCTTCGATTCTAAGGCATTTATATGTATATACATACATACATATATGTAATTCTCTCAGTCGATACTAAACGAATTGACATTATTTTTTTAGTGTTATTAAGCATTATTATCGGTTTTCACAACACTGAAAAACAAATTCAAATCGTTCAGTATTGACTGAAAGTATTCGATCACGTCTGCAACAATTACACCCCAGAACTGAAATATAAAAAGTTTTGTAAATAACTTACATCATTCCTGGATGGATTTTCTGAATAGAAAACATAAATGTAGGGTATGTATTTAAAAAGACAATTAAATGCTTAAATAGTCAACAGCTGATAACTGATAATCTGTAAAGAAAAAACATATATGTAGTGTATGTATACACATATATCGTATTAGTGCCTATAAAGGGAGTAAAATCAAAATCAACAAATTTTTAGTAGAGGTAAAAACCAATTTTTGAAAATTAAGTTTTCAATGGTAATTGTTTAAGCCACTTTTCAATGATTAATAAAATAACAAGTTTTTTTTTGAGTTTATACTTTTTATCTGAAATTTGTTCATTAATATTGTGGTATCATTTGAAGTTGTGCCAGTTTTCCTTAAAATTAACATAATTTAATTTAACCGTTATGGCATCAACGCAGGCACAACTTAAAATATTACCATTTAGTTGAAACAAAACTGATATTAATTGATTTTGCATTTGGAGGCAACTCAAAATATTTCTCTTCAGTTGATTCTAAAGAAGCTACTCTTATATTACAAAGAGGGATATATCGTTTTCTTTAAAAAAGTGATTTTTTGAATTTTGAGTCTTTAGAGGAACGGGTGCGATATGTATAATTTAAGCAGTACTATAAATTAGTTTAATGATTTTTATTTATCAGACCATGAAATCATGCAGTTTCACTTACTCGTTAAAAATACACCATCCGTCCGTCTATAAAAGTAACGATCCCCATTTTTTTATTAATTCAATAAAACTTGGTACGTATTCAAAATGCTGCTGTCGGATTTAAAGATAGTTTAATAATTCGATCACTTAATTTTGACATGATGTGTATATTTGTATAATTTATATTAGCCCATAAAATTACAAACTACAACAAAGAACTCCAATATTTCGCATATTAAAAAACCGAATTATTAGTATAATTTGTTTAGACATTTTACTAAATGGAAGTGAGAAAACAAAATAAAGAGAACATATCCAACTCTGTTACGAGCAGATGTTTCAAGATGAAATTCATTTGCTACCAAAAGTTTACATGTATTTTTTTAATTAAAAGGAATTTACCTAAGTCCTTCCGCCCTTTGCAGTGAAACAGATTAGTCTTTGGCGGGAATCAAACCAGCTGATAGACTATCTCACTACCAACTAGCCTACCGAGGCATCCAAAAGTTGATATATAAGCTGCTCAAAATTGGTTATTGTTGACCCTTTAAATCTAGAAATAATATTAGGTGAATTTTTTAATTTACAGCGCTCATATACATACATGTTGAAGGCCAGGTAAAAACTTACTTCAAAGGCTTAATAGAAATTCCTACCTCCCACGTCTTTTCTCCACACATTGCCGCATTTGGGTATACATTTTTTAGAAGCCACAGAAAATCCGTTCGAATGTCTGGATATGTAGCCGTTTTATTCTAATGAGAATAATCCCAATGAGATATTGTTTTTAGATGATCTCAAATGCATAATATTTTTGATTCTTTGTCAAAAGCGGAATTCATTTGCTGGCAAAAGATGGAAGTAGATTGAATTAACTTTCGCTGACTCTTCATTGCTAAGAGGAATATGTTGAAGTGATATTTAATAGCGCCCGAACACATTTTATATAACAAAATTGTAGTTCCTGCCTTCCTCGCTCTTGTTTGACAGATTGCCGCATCTGGATATCCATTTTTCGTTCGATGGCCTGGCTGTATGGCTTTTTTCTAAGACACAAAGAATAATATTTCTTGGAAAGTTCATTGTTTTTCCAATATTTACAATACCATTTATTTATTAAAAGAAATACATAATAAACAAACATTTCAATTCTTTGCTTACCTTTAGTTCTCTTTTATTTCCTTTTATAGTTCTTATAGTATCTTCTTAGTTTTTATATTTTTTATTTGATGAACACAAATTTTTATTTTTTATTATTTAAATTTTTTTTTCGTTTGTTTTGACTTTTAAAATTGATTTGAAATTCGAAGCATACTGAGGTGAAGACAATAAAAATTATTTTTGAATTGTAACAGTGTTGCCGATTGCAAGTTAAATGGTTAAATTAAATATTTGCCCCCATTTTCATAAAACAAAATTTTATTAATAAAAGGTTTATTAAACATTTTTTCATAGAAAATCCGTTTCATAAACCTGCTTTAAACCTAAAATATTTTTTATGAATATGGGGTTATTTAATTATATAAAATGAAATGCCAACAATTTCGATTTTGGCCTTTCATACATAATTTTTTGTTCGAAAAATTACAATAGAATGTGTATTAAAATTAGAGAACACAAGCTGAATCTTTTTTTTAGTTTTGATAAACCTTTACGTGGAAAAAATTCGTTCATTAATCGTAGATGTTGGAGAACCCATAATACAGAATATCCAATTTCTCAGTTCTATTCCTGGATTTGTCTAAACATATACAATTTTCCATTATGCCATTAGAGTCCTGTTTTAAATTTTTTTTTAATTTTTAACACTTCTAATTGTTTCGGTTAATTCTGTTAAAAGATTGATATGAAAAGATATCAGAAGTAACAAATAACTAAACACATACATATAAAAAGTACGTGAAACAAAAAAAAGCTGTTGTTGTTATTTAAGATGAAGATCGCATTTAACAATATGGGACGAAATTAATAATTAAAAACACAAAAAATATGTTATAATACTACAAAAAGTTAAAAATTTTGTTGAAATTAACCGCTTTAAGCGTTAATCGAAAAAGCCAATTTTAAATTAAACGGTCAGTTAATCGGGAACTAATTAATCGGTTAACCGATTAACGCTTAACCGAATGAAGACCCTATGGTCTAGTCAATATTTCACCCGAAATATGGGGGTTTTGCTAATACATTTTATCATAACTTGAGAAGAAGTTATTCTGATCAAAACACTTACAAATGATTAGAAATTAAATTTCATTTGAGTCATCCAAATAACCTTTTTATACCCTTCGCCGAAGGTAAAAGGGTATATATGTATAACTTTGTCATTCCGTTTGTAATTTCTACAATAAAGTATATATATTCTGGCTTCTTATGAGAAGGGAAGTTCAAATCCGGTTGTCCGTTGAAATGGGGTTTCCGAAGACCCCAGATATGATGCAGGCTAGGTTGTTTTACATTTATGTCACATATAAATCCCATGTTGTTGTTGTTTTTTAAGTTCTTTTTTTCTGCATATCTCGAGAGCGGCTAGAGCTACGGCTTTCAGATTTAGTACAAACATGTTGCTTGCCAATACACAAACTCTCTAAAAAATGGAAAAGTTGGCGTGGTACCTCCCGTACAAAGACATTATTGAAAATACTCAAAATTTTAAATTTTAGGGCTCTAGTATGACATATGAACACGTTTAATATACCAAAATATCAGAAACTTTTCTCCCTAAAATGGAAGAGTAACGTCCAAAATAAAGTTTTATAATCTAAGTAAATGGTAAATTTCTTCCTTAAGACGTGGGTATATAAATCTGCCAAATCGATTAAGAAATGGTTCAGTTATTAGCAAAATACTCCAAAAATGGGCTAAAAAGCATCAACATTTTTATAAAAACTAAATTTTTAGAGCTGTTACATGACCTATGGATACGTCTTATATATATCAAAAGATCGGAAATTTTAGAACATAGTTGCTGAAAAACTCGGAAAAATCGTTTCAGATACAAACAAGTTATTACCAAAATAGAATTTTTTTAAGAAATATACCTTTTTTCGAGAACCGTAGATCTTTCCGAGTCCAAGTTTTATTACCAACGTAAATTTCTTCCTAAAGACGTCGGTGTATAAATCTATCAAATCGATTGAAAAATGCTCGAGTTATCACCAAATTACTGAAATACCAATATTTACTTTTTTTTTATATAATTAAGTTGTTTTATTTTTAGGGTGGTGGTTCCACATTTTGCTTCATAGCTCTAATCCTGTTGAATTTAATCCGAACGTGCTTAGGATAACTACAAGCAATTTGACACCGAGTTTGTTCTTTTCTTTTGAGTCTTTCAAAAGCCAGCCTCTTTTCAACAGACGAACAGGCAGACGGACATGTCTCAATCGACTTAGAATTACTCAAGGTGCCAGAATTTATGGGGTCTTAGATGTATAACAAAAAAGTTTCACACGGAATGACAAACTTAATATACCCTCATTCACCACAGTGGTGGTAGAGCGTATAATGAATAGAACTTTCAATTGTAGTATGTATTACTGCAATAAGAATAAATCTAGTTTACCCAAGCTTTTAAAAATGGCAATTAAAAAAATGGACGAAATTTCGAAAAATACTTCCTCAGATCTCAATTCACTTATATATTTATAGGATAATATTGGTATCGTAGAAAAGCTGTAATTTATCAGTGAACACTGGACCTTAGGCTCCTAATTCTACTTCTTAATAAAAAATGTTTGTTACAATACATACATACCAAAATATAATGTTAACTAAATTATTTAAAGACGGTATTTTTTATTTTTGAATAATTTTATTTTCTTCAAAAAAAATTTTTTTTTGTTTAACAATAATATTAACAAACAATTATTTATAACAAAATTATAAAAATGAAATTATTAATAAGAAAAATAAACAAATTACAAAGTCTTTTTATGTTTTTTTTTTTAGCAAAAAACAATAAAAATAAGATTGCATATTCAATTAAATAATTTTTACATCAGGCCAGTAATTTATTCGATCGTTTTTGTTGTTTCTTTAATATTTTCTTATATTTCTCCTTGCGCTTTGCACCCTTGCGATTTATTTTACAACACCCTACGTTACATATAAAATAATTAGTAAGAACCTTAAAAAAATTAACATGTACTTACCGCCAGTTTCTGTTGATGTTTTTAAAGATTCTTCCGCAATTGGAAGGCTATCTTTTATCTGGTCTTTGTCTGTTTGTACTGAAACGGATTTTACTTTTATTTTGTCCGTTTGTGTAAAAATATCTTTGTTTATCCGACTTTTAGGAGGTTGGATTTTTAACGAATCAGGGTTTATTATTGATATCGCATATTTTCTTTGTTTTGTGTTCGGTATAATCTGAGAATATTGTTGTGGTACATAATGTAGGTGACAAGCCGTTAATGGATAGTAAAATGTTTGATATGACATTTGTGGTTGTCCACAAACTACGTCGTTATTAAATGTAGTATAATATGCAGATGGAGCAACGTTATAAAATGGATATGAAATTAATGTGGCTTGTGATTGATAATGTTGATAGGTAACCTGCTGGTGTTGTATGTTCGTATAAAAGTATGGGATATTATAAAACACTGCAGTGAATGGCTGATTTTGGAAAAGCCAACCCCCAAACGAGTTTCCGAATATAATTGGACAGTTTGGAGACCTGTAAATAAAAACTGAAATTGTCAGAAAAGTATTTACATTACGCGAATAAAAAGATCAAGGGGCTAATCATGGCAGTCGTGATCGATTACTTCTTCGATTCTAAGGCATTTATATATACATACATACATATATGTAATTCTCTCAGTCGATACTAAACGAATTGACATTATTTTTTTAGTGTTATTAAGCATTAATATCGGTTTTCACAACACTGAAAAACAAATTCAAATCGTTCAGTATTGACTGAAAGTATTCGATCACGTCTGCAACAATTACACCCCAGAACTGAAATATAAAAAGTTTTGTAAATAACTTACATCATTCCTGGATGGATTTTCTGAATAGAAAACATAAATGTAGGGTATGTATTTAAAAAGACAATTAAATGCTTAAATAGTCAACAGCTGATAACTGATAATCTGTAAAGAAAAAACATATATGTAGTGTATGTATACACATATATCGTATTAGTGCCTATAAAGGGAGTAAAATCAAAATCAACAAATTTTTAGTAGAGGTAAAAACCAATTTTTGAAAATTAAGTTTTCAATGGTAATTGTTTAAGCCACTTTTCAATGATTAATAAAATAACAAGTTTTTTTTTGAGTTTATACTTTTTATCTGAAATTTGTTCATTAATATTGTGGTATCATTTGAAGTTGTGCCAGTTTTCCTTAAAATTAACATAATTTAATTAAACCGTTATGGCATCAACGCAGGCACAACTTAAAATATTACCATTTAGTTGAAACAAAACTGATATTAATTGATTTTGCATTTGGAGGCAACTCAAAATATTTCTCTTCAGTTGATTCTAAAGAAGCTACTCTTATATTACAAAGAGGGATATATCTTTTTCTTTAAAAAAGTGATTTTTTTGAATTTTGAGTCTTTAGAGGAACGGGTGCGATATGTATAATTTAAGCAGTACTATAAATTAGTTTAATGATTTTTATTTATCAAACCATGAAATCATGCAGTTTCACTTACTCGTTAAAAATACACCATCCGTCCGTCTATAAAAGTAACGATCCCCATTTTTTTATTAATTCAATAAAACTTGGTACGTATTCAAAATGCTGCTGTCGGATTTAAAGATAGTTTAATAATTCGATCACTTAATTTTGACATGATGTGTATATTTGTATAATTTATATTAGCCCATAAAATTACAAACTCCAACAAAGAACTCCAATATTTCGCATATTAAAAAACCGAATTATTAGTATAATTTGTTTAGACATTTTACTAAATGGAAGTGAGAAAACAAAATAAAGAGAAAATATCCAACTCTGTTACGAGCAGATGTTTCAAGATGAAATTCATTTGCTACCAAAAGTTTACATGTATTTTTTTAATTAAAAGGAATTTACCTAAGTCCTTCCGCCCTTTGCAGTGAAACAGATTAGTCTTTGGCGGGAATCAAACCAGCTGATAGACTATCTCACTACCAACTAGCCTACCGAGGCATCCAAAAGTTGATATATAAGCTGCTCAAAATTGGTTATTGTTGACCCTTTAAATCTAGAAATAATATTAGGTGAATTTTTTAATTTACAGCGCTCATATACATACATGTTGAAGGCCAGGTAAAAACTTACTTCAAAGGCTTAATAGAAATTCCTACCTCCCACGTCTTTTCTCCACACATTGCCGCATTTGGGTATACATTTTTTAGAAGCCACAGAAAATCCGTTCGAATGTCTGGATATGTAGCTTTTTTATTCTAATGAGAATAATCCCAGTGAGATATTGTTTTTTGATGATCTCAAATGCATAATATTTTTGATTCTTTGTCAAAAGCGGAATTCATTTGCTGGCAAAAGATGGAAGTAGATTGAATTAACTTTCGCTGACTCTTCATTGCTAAGAGGAATATGTTGAAGTGATATTTAATAGCGCCCGAACACATTTTATATAACAAAATTGTAGTTCCTGCCTTCCTCGCTCTTGTTTGACAGATTGCCGCATCTGGATATCCATTTTTCGTTCGATGGCCTGGCTGTATGGCTTTTTTCTAAGACACAAGGAATAATATTTCTTGGAAAGTTCATTGTTTTTCCAATATTTACAATACCATTTATTTATTAAAAGAAATACATAATAAACAAACATTTCAATTCTTTGCTTACCTTTAGTTCTCTTTTATTTCCTTTTATAGTTCTTATAGTATCTTCTTAGTTTTTATATTTTTTATTTGATGAACACAAATTTTTATTTTTTATTATTTAAATTTTTTTTTCGTTTGTTTTGACTTTTAAAATTGATTTGAAATTCGAAGCATACTGAGGTGAAGACAATAAAAATTATTTTTGAATTGTAACAGTGTTGCCGATTGCAAGTTAAATGGTTAAATTAAATATTTGCCCCCATTTTCATAAAACAAAATTTTATTAATAAAAGGTTTATTAAACATTTTTTCATAGAAAATCCGTTTCATAAACCTGCTTTAAACCTAAAATATTTTTTATGAATATGGGGGTATTTAATTATAAAAAATGAAATGCCAACAATTTCGATTTTGGCCTTTCATACATAATTTTTTGTTCGAAAAATTACAATAGAATGTGTATTAAAATTAGAGAACACAAGCTGGGGTGCTATATTCTGCTGTACCGAATCGGTGAATCCCTCCAATGGCAGGAAGAATATTTCATGATCAAAAAAGATGTTCTAAAAAAAGTATATGGAATATAAAGATTTTAAGGCGCATTGTTATTTGATAGCCTAGTAGGGTATTCATTTAATCGGGCTTTTGCTTTTATCGGTTAATCGCTCGATTAATTAACCGAGGTTTTGGTTTAATCAGTTAATAATCGGTTAATTTTGTTAATTTTGTAATAAAGTTTTTTTTAATTAGGTAATTTCAATTAATTAATATGGATAAATCATTTATTATTTAGAGTTTATTAGTAAAAAACAACAACATAACAAACATAACAATTCTTGAAACAAAACGAGCAAAACAAAATAATTCATTGGCCTCGAGCTCGAAAAAACTTTTTATTTTTAATTATAAAATAAAGGTTTTTAATCAATGCATATTATATATTAAATAAAAAGTAAACTGTCAAATCATTTTATTAGTAATTTTAATAGTTTAAAGAGATCTTATAAAATAATATTTTAGGAAAATAATTTGGTTTAATTGCTTACGATTTAAGTGAATCTTTTTTTTAGTTTTGATAAACCTTTACGTGGAAAAAATTCGTTCATTAATCGTAGATGTTGGAGAACCCATAATACAGAATATCCAATTTCTCAGTTCTATTCCTGGATTTGTCTAAACATATACAATTTTCCATTATGCCATTAGAGTCCTGTTTAAAATTTTTTTTTAATTTTTAACACTTCTAATTGTTTCGGTTAATTCTGTTAAAAGATTGATATGAAAAGATATCAGAAGTAACAAATAACTAAACTCATACATATAAAAAGTACGTGAAACAAAAAAAAGCTGTTGTTGTTATTTAAGATGAAGATCGCATTTAACAATATGGGACGAAATTAATAATTAAAAACACAAAAAATATGTTATAATACTACAAAAAGTTAAAAATTTTGTTGAAATTAACCGCTTTAAGCGTTAATCGAAAAAGCCAATTTTAAATTAAACGGTCAGTTAATCGGGAACTAATTAATCGGTTAACCGATTAACGCTTAACCGAATGAAGACCCTATGGTCTAGTCAATATTTCACCCGAAATATGGGGGTTTTGCTAATACATTTTATCATAACTTGAGAAGAAGTTATTCTGATCAAAACACTTACAAATGATTAGAAATTAAATTTCATTTGAGTCATCCAAATAACCTTTTTATACCCTTCGCCGAAGGTAAAAGGGTATATATGTATAACTTTGTCATTCCGTTTGTAATTTCTACAATATTGATCTAAGTCCATATAAAGTATATATATTCTGGCTTCTTATGAGAAGGGAAGTTCAAATCCGGTTGTCCGTTGAAATGGGGTTTCCGAAGACCCCAGATATGATGCAGGCTAAGTTGTTTTACATTTATGTCACATATAAATCCCATGTTGTTGTTGTTTTTTAAGTTCTTTTTTTCTGCATATCTCGAGAGCGGCTAGAGCTACGGCTTTCAGATTTAGTACAAACATGCTGCTTGCCAATATACAAACTCTCTTAAAAAAATGGGCGGCACTGGAAAAGTTGGCGTGGTACCTCCCGTACAAAGACATTATTGAAAATACTCAAAATTTTAAATTTTAGGGCTCTAGTATGACATATGAACACGTTTTATATACCAAAATATCAGAAACTTTTCTCCCTAAAATGGAAGAGTAACGTCCAAAATAAAGTTTTATAATCTAAGTAAATGGTAAATTTCTTCCTTAAGACGTGGGTATATAAATCTGCCAAATCGATTAAGAAATGGTTCAGTTATTAGCAAAATACTCCAAAAATGGGCTAAAAAGCATCAACATTTTTATAAAAACTAAATTTTTAGAGCTGTTACATGACCTATGGATACGTCTTATATATATCAAAAGATCGGAAATTTTAGAACATATTTGCTGAAAAACTCGGAAAAATCGTTTCAGATACAAACAAGTTATTACCAAAATAGAATTTATTTAAGAAAAATACCTATTTTCGAGAACCGTAGATCATTCCGAGTCCAAGTTTTATTACCAACGTAAATTTCTTCCTAAAGACGTCGGTGTATAAATCTATCAAATCGATTGAAAAATGCTCGAGTTATGACCAAATTACTGAAATACCAATATTTACTTTTTTTTTATATAATTAAGTTGTTTTATTTTTAGGGTGGTGGTTCCACATTTTGCTTCATAGCTCTAATCCTGTTGAATTTAATCCGAACGTGCTTAGGATAACTACAAGCAATTTGACACCGAGTTTGTTCTTTTCTTTTGAGTCTTTCAAAAGCCAGCCTCTTTTCAACAGACGAACAGGCAGACGGACATGTCTCAATCGACTTAGAATTACTCAAGGTGCCAGAATTTATGGGGTCTTAGATGTATGTATAACAAAAAAGTTTCACACGGAATGACAAACTTAATATACCCTCATTCACCACAGTGGTGGTAGAGCGTATAATGAATAGAACTTTCAATTGTAACTGCAATAAGAATAAATCTAGTTTACCCAAGCTTTTAAAAATGGCAATTAAAAAAATGGACGAAATTTCGAAAAATACTTCCTCAGATCTCAATTCACTTATATCTTTATAGGATAATATTGGCATCGTAGAAAAGCTGTAATTTATCAGTGAACACTGGACCTTAGGCTCCTAAGTCCCAATTTACATTATACGATTTTTGTCGTTGCGATTATTGTCGTTTCTTCTTTGAAGTCGGTCTAATGTTTACATTGTACGATTTTTGTCGTTACAACTTCTTGTGTATACATATATTTTTACACAGCGAATGAATAAACAAAACGAATCGAAGAGAACACTCGCTTGTGTACCTATAAGGTAAGAATCGCAACGACAAAAATCGTATAATGTAAATTGGGACTAATTCTACTTCTTAATAAAAAATGTTTGTTACAATACATACATACCAAAATATAATGTTAACTAAATTATTTAAAGACGGTATTTTTTATTTTTGAATAATTTTATTTTCTTCAAAAAAAATTTTTTTTTGTTTAACAATAATATTAACAAACAATTATTTATAACAAAATTATAAAAATGAAATTATTAATAAGAAAAATAAACAAATTACAAAGTCTTTTTATGTTTTTTTTTTTTAGCAAAAAACAATAAAAATAAGATTGCATATTCAATTAAATAATTTTTACATCAGGCCAGTAATTTATTCGATCGTTTTTGTTGTTTCTTTAATATTTTCTTATATTTCTCCTTGCGCTTTGCACCCTTGCGATTTATTTTACAACACCCTACGTTACAAATAAAATAATTAGTAAGAACCTTAAAAAAATTAACATGTATAATTGACTTACCGCCAGTTTCTGTTGATGTTTTTAAAGATTCTTCCGCAATTGGAAGGCTATCTTTTATCTGGTCTTTGTCTGTTTGTACTGAAACGGATTTTACTTTTATTTTGTCCGTTTGTGTAAAAATATCTTTGTTTATCAGACTTTTAGGAGGTTGGATTTTTAACGAATCAGGGTTTATTATTGGTATCGCATATTTTCTTTGTTTTGTGTTCGGTATAATCTGAGAATATTGTTGTGGTACATAATGTAGATGACAAGCCGTTAATGGATAGTAAAATGTTTGATATGACATTTGTGGTTGTCCACAAACTACGTCGTTATTAAATGTAGTATAATATGCAGATGGAGCAACGTTATAAAATGGATATGAAATTAATGTGGCTTGTGATTGATAATGTTGATAGGTAACCTGCTGGTGTTGTATGTTCGTATAAAAGTATGGGATATTATAAAACACTGCAGTGAATGGCTGATTTTGGAAAAGCCAACCCCCAAACGAGTTTCCGAATATAATTGGACAGTTTGGAGACCTGTAAATAAAAACTGAAATTGTCAGAAAAGTATTTACATTACGCGAATAAAAAGATCAAGGGGCTAATCATGGCAGTCGTGATCGATTACTTCTTCGATTCTAAGGCATTTATATATACATACATACATATATGTAATTCTCTCAGTCGATACTAAACGAATTGACATTATTTTTTTAGTGTTATTAAGCATTAATATCAGTTTTCACAACACTGAAAAACAAATTCAAATCGTTCAGTATTGACTGAAAGTATTCGATCACGTCTGCAACAATTACACCCCAGAACTGAAATATAAAAAGTTTTGTAAATAACTTACATCATTCCTGGATGGATTTTCTGAATAGAAAACATAAATGTAGGGTATGTATTTAAAAAGACAATTAAATGCTTAAATAGTCAACAGCTGATAACTGATAATCTGTAAAGAAAAAACATATATGTAGTGTATGTATACACATATATCGTATTAGTGCCTATAAAGGGAGTAAAATCAAAATCAACAAATTTTTAGTAGAGGTAAAAACCAATTTTTGAAAATTAAGTTTTCAATGGTAATTGTTTAAACCACTTTTCAATGATTAATAAAATAACAAGTTTTTTTTTGAGTTTATACTTTTTATCTGAAATTTGTTCATTAATATTGTGGTATCATTTGAAGTTGTGCCAGTTTTCCTTAAAATTAACATAATTTAATTAAACCGTTATGGCATCAACGCAGGCACAACTTAAAATATTACCATTTAGTTGAAACAAAACTGATATTAATTGATTTTGCATTTGGAGGCAACCCAAAATATTTCTCTTCAGTTGATTCAAAAGAAGCTACTCTTATATTACAAAGAGGGATATATCTTTTTCTTTAAAAAAGTGATTTTTTTGAATTTTGAGTCTTTAGAGGAACGGGTGCGATATGTATAATTTAAGCAGTACTATAAATTAGTTTAATGATTTTTATTTATCAAACCATGAAATCATGCAGTTTCACTTACTCGTTAAAAATACACCATCCGTCCGTCTATAAAAGTAACGATCCCCATTTTTTTATTAATTCAATAAAACTTGGTACGTATTCAAAATGCTGCTGTCGGATTTAAAGATAGTTTAATAATTCGATCACTTAATTTTGACATGATGTGTATATTTGTATAATTTATATTAGCCCATAAAATTACAAACTCCAACAAAGAACTCCAATATTTCGCATATTAAAAAACCGAATTATTAGTATAATTTGTTTAGACATTTTACTAAATGGAAGTGAGAAAACAAAATAAAGAGAAAATATCCAACTCTGTTACGAGCAGATGTTTCAAGATGAAATTCATTTGCTACCAAAAGTTTACATGTATTTTTTTAATTAAAAGGAATTTACCTAAGTCCTTCCGCCCTTTGCAGTGAAACAGATTAGTCTTTGGCGGGAATCAAACCAGCTGATAGACTATCTCACTACCAACTAGCCTACCGAGGCATCCAAAAGTTGATATATAAGCTGCTCAAAATTGGTTATTGTTGACCCTTTAAATCTAGAAATAATATTAGGTGAATTTTTTAATTTACAGCGCTCATATACATACATGTTGAAGGCCAGGTAAAAACTTACTTCAAAGGCTTAATAGAAATTCCTACCTCCCACGTCTTTTCTCCACACATTGCCGCATTTGGGTATACATTTTTTAGAAGCCACAGAAAATCCGTTCGAATGTCTGGATATGTAGCTTTTTTATTCTAATGAGAATAATCCCAGTGAGATATTGTTTTTTGATGATCTCAAATGCATAATATTTTTGATTCTTTGTCAAAAGCGGAATTCATTTGCTGGCAAAAGATGGAAGTAGATTGAATTAACTTTCGCTGACTCTTCATTGCTAAGAGGAATATGTTGAAGTGATATTTAATAGCGCCCGAACACATTTTATATAACAAAATTGTAGTTCCTGCCTTCCTCGCTCTTGTTTGACAGATTGCCGCATCTGGATATCCATTTTTCGTTCGATGGCCTGGCTGTATGGCTTTTTTCTAAGACACAAGGAATAATATTTCTTGGAAAGTTCATTGTTTTTCCAATATTTACAATACCATTTATTTATTAAAAGAAATACATAATAAACAAACATTTCAATTCTTTGCTTACCTTTAGTTCTCTTTTATTTCCTTTTATAGTTCTTATAGTATCTTCTTAGTTTTTATATTTTTTATTTGATGAACACAAATTTTTATTTTTTATTATTTAAATTTTTTTTTCGTTTGTTTTGACTTTTAAAATTGATTTGAAATTCGAAGCATACTGAGGTGAAGACAATAAAAATTATTTTTGAATTGTAACAGTGTTGCCGATTGCAAGTTAAATGGTTAAATTAAATATTTGCCCCCATTTTCATAAAACAAAATTTTATTAATAAAAGGTTTATTAAACATTTTTTCATAGAAAATCCGTTTCATAAACCTGCTTTAAACCTAAAATATTTTTTATGAATATGGGGGTATTTAATTATAAAAAATGAAATGCCAACAATTTCGATTTTGGCCTTTCATACATAATTTTTTGTTCGAAAAATTACAATAGAATGTGTATTAAAATTAGAGAACACAAGCTGGGGTGCTATATTCTGCTGTACCGAATCGGTGAATCCCTCCAATGGCAGGAAGAATATTTCATGATCAAAAAAGATGTTCTAAAAAAAGTATATGGAATATAAAGATTTTAAGGCGCATTGTTATTTGATAGCCTAGTAGGGTATTCATTTAATCGGGCTTTTGCTTTTATCGGTTAATCGCTCGATTAATTAACCGAGGTTTTGGTTTAATCAGTTAATAATCGGTTAATTTTGTTAATTTTGTAATAAAGTTTTTTTTAATTAGGTAATTTCAATTAATTAATATGGATAAATCATTTATTATTTAGAGTTTATTAGTAAAAAACAACAACATAACAAACATAACAATTCTTGAAACAAAACGAGCAAAACAAAATAATTCATTGGCCTCGAGCTAGAAAAAACTTTTTATTTTTAATTATAAAATAAAGGTTTTTAATCAATGCATATTATATATTAAATAAAAAGTAAACTGTCAAATCATTTTATTAGTAATTTTAATAGTTTAAAGAGATCTTATAAAATAATATTTTAGGAAAATAATTTGGTTTAAATGCTTACGATTTAAGTGAATCTTTTTTTTAGTTTTGATAAACCTTTACGTGGAAAAAATTCGTTCATTAATCGTAGATGTTGGAGAACCCATAATACAGAATATCCAATTTCTCAGTTCTATTCCTGGATTTGTCTAAACATATACAATTTTCCATTATGCCATTAGAGTCCTGTTTTAAATTTTTTTTTAATTTTTAACACTTCTAATTGTTTCGGTTAATTCTGTTAAAAGATTGATATGAAAAGATATCAGAAGTAACAAATAACTAAACTCATACATATAAAAAGTACGTGAAACAAAAAAAAGCTGTTGTTGTTATTTAAGATGAAGATCGCATTTAACAATATGGGACGAAATTAATAATTAAAAACACAAAAAATATGTTATAATACTACAAAAAGTTAAAAATTTTGTTGAAATTAACCGCTTTAAGCGTTAATCGAAAAAGCCAATTTTAAATTAAACGGTCAGTTAATCGGGAACTAATTAATCGGTTAACCGATTAACGCTTAACCGAATGAAGACCCTATGGTCTAGTCAATATTTCACCCGAAATATGGGGGTTTTGCTAATACATTTTATCATAACTTGAGAAGAAGTTATTCTGATCAAAACACTTACAAATGATTAGAAATTAAATTTCATTTGAGTCATCCAAATAACCTTTTTATACCCTTCGCCGAAGGTAAAAGGGTATATATGTATAACTTTGTCATTCCGTTTGTAATTTCTACAATATTGATCTAAGTCCATATAAAGTATATATATTCTGGCTTCTTATGAGAAGGGAAGTTCAAATCCGGTTGTCCGTTGAAATGGGGTTTCCGAAGACCCCAGATATGATGCAGGCTAAGTTGTTTTACATTTATGTCACATATAAATCCCATGTTGTTGTTGTTTTTTAAGTTCTTTTTTTCTGCATATCTCGAGAGCGGCTAGAGCTACGGCTTTCAGATTTAGTACAAACATGCTGCTTGCCAATATACAAACTCTCTTAAAAAAATGGGCGGCACTGGAAAAGTTGGCGTGGTACCTCCCGTACAAAGACATTATTGAAAATACTCAAAATTTTAAATTTTAGGGCTCTAGTATGACATATGAACACGTTTTATATACCAAAATATCAGAAACTTTTCTCCCTAAAATGGAAGAGTAACGTCCAAAATAAAGTTTTATAATCTAAGTAAATGGTAAATTTCTTCCTTAAGACGTGGGTATATAAATCTGCCAAATCGATTAAGAAATGGTTCAGTTATTAGCAAAATACTCCAAAAATGGGCTAAAAAGCATCAACATTTTTATAAAAACTAAATTTTTAGAGCTGTTACATGACCTATGGATACGTCTTATATATATCAAAAGATCGGAAATTTTAGAACATATTTGCTGAAAAACTCGGAAAAATCGTTTCAGATACAAACAAGTTATTACCAAAATAGAATTTATTTAAGAAAAATACCTATTTTCGAGAACCGTAGATCTTTCCGAGTCCAAGTTTTATTACCAACGTAAATTTCTTCCTAAAGACGTCGGTGTATAAATCTATCAAATCGATTGAAAAATGCTCGAGTTATGACCAAATTACTGAAATACCAATATTTACTTTTTTTTTATATAATTAAGTTGTTTTATTTTTAGGGTGGTGGTTCCACATTTTGCTTCATAGCTCTAATCCTGTTGAATTTAATCCGAACGTGCTTAGGATAACTACAAGCAATTTGACACCGAGTTTGTTCTTTTCTTTTGAGTCTTTCAAAAGCCAGCCTCTTTTCAACAGACGAACAGGCAGACGGACATGTCTCAATCGACTTAGAATTACTCAAGGTGCCAGAATTTATGGGGTCTTAGATGTATGTATAACAAAAAAGTTTCACACGGAATGACAAACTTAATATACCCTCATTCACCACAGTGGTGGTAGAGCGTATAATGAATAGAACTTTCAATTGTAGTATGTATTACTGCAATAAGAATAAATCTAGTTTACCCAAGCTTTTAAAAATGGCAATTAAAAAAATGGACGAAATTTCGAAAAATACTTCCTCAGATCTCAATTCACTTATATCTTTATAGGATAATATTGGTATCGTAGAAAAGCTGTAATTTATCAGTGAACACTGGACCTTAGGCTCCTAAGTCCCAATTTACATTATACGATTTTTGTCGTTGCGATTATTGTCGTTTCTTCTTTGAAGTCGGTCTAATGTTTACATTGTACGATTTTTGTCGTTACAACTTCTTGTGTATACATATATTTTTACACAGCGAATGAATAAACAAAACGAATCGAAGAGAACACTCGCTTGTGTACCTATAAGGTAAGAATCGCAACGACAAAAATCGTATGATGTAAATTGGGACTAATTCTACTTCTTAATAAAAAATGTTTGTTACAATACATACATACCAAAATATAATGTTAACTAAATTATTTAAAGACGGTATTTTTTATTTTTGAATAATTTTATTTTCTTCAAAAAAAATTTTTTTTTGTTTAACAATAATATTAACAAACAATTATTTATAACAAAATTATAAAAATGAAATTATTAATAAGAAAAATAAACAAATTACAAAGTCTTTTTATGTTTTTTTTTTTTAGCAAAAAACAATAAAAATAAGATTGCATATTCAATTAAATAATTTTTACATCAGGCCAGTAATTTATTCGATCGTTTTTGTTGTTTCTTTAATATTTTCTTATATTTCTCCTTGCGCTTTGCACCCTTGCGATTTATTTTACAACACCCTACGTTACAAATAAAATAATTAGTAAGAACCTTAAAAAAATTAACATGTATAATTGACTTACCGCCAGTTTCTGTTGATGTTTTTAAAGATTCTTCCGCAATTGGAAGGCTATCTTTTATCTGGTCTTTGTCTGTTTGTACTGAAACGGATTTTACTTTTATTTTGTCCGTTTGTGTAAAAATATCTTTGTTTATCAGACTTTTAGGAGGTTGGATTTTTTCGAATCAGGGTTTATTATTGGTATCGCATATTTTCTTTGTTTTGTGTTCGGTATAATCTGAGAATATTGTTGTGGTACATAATGTAGATGACAAGCCGTTAATGGATAGTAAAATGTTTGATATGACATTTGTGGTTGTCCACAAACTACGTCGTTATTAAATGTAGTATAATATGCAGATGGAGCAACGTTATAAAATGGATATGAAATTAATGTGGCTTGTGATTGATAATGTTGATAGGTAACCTGCTGGTGTTGTATGTTCGTATAAAAGTATGGGATATTATAAAACACTGCAGTGAATGGCTGATTTTGGAAAAGCCAACCCCCAAACGAGTTTCCGAATATAATTGGACAGTTTGGAGACCTGTAAATAAAAACTGAAATTGTCAGAAAAGTATTTACATTACGCGAATAAAAAGATCAAGGGGCTAATCATGGCAGTCGTGATCGATTACTTCTTCGATTCTAAGGCATTTATATATACATACATACATATATGTAATTCTCTCAGTCGATACTAAACGAATTGACATTATTTTTTTAGTGTTATTAAGCATTAATATCAGTTTTCACAACACTGAAAAACAAATTCAAATCGTTCAGTATTGACTGAAAGTATTCGATCACGTCTGCAACAATTACACCCCAGAACTGAAATATAAAAAGTTTTGTAAATAACTTACATCATTCCTGGATGGATTTTCTGAATAGAAAACATAAATGTAGGGTATGTATTTAAAAAGACAATTAAATGCTTAAATAGTCAACAGCTGATAACTGATAATCTGTAAAGAAAAAACATATATGTAGTGTATGTATACACATATATCGTATTAGTGCCTATAAAGGGAGTAAAATCAAAATCAACAAATTTTTAGTAGAGGTAAAAACCAATTTTTGAAAATTAAGTTTTCAATGGTAATTGTTTAAGCCACTTTTCAATGATTAATAAAATAACAAGTTTTTTTTTTGAGTTTATACTTTTTATCTGAAATTTGTTCATTAATATTGTGGTATCATTTGAAGTTGTGCCAGTTTTCCTTAAAATTAACATAATTTAATTAAACCGTTATGGCATCAACGCAGGCACAACTTAAAATATTACCATTTAGTTGAAACAAAACTGATATTAATTGATTTTGCATTTGGAGGCAACTCAAAATATTTCTCTTCAGTTGATTCTAAAGAAGCTACTCTTATATTACAAAGAGGGATATATCGTTTTCTTTAAAAAAGTGATTTTTTTGAATTTTGAGTCTTTAGAGGAACGGGTGCGATATGTATAATTTAAGCAGTACTATAAATTAGTTTAATGATTTTTATTTATCAAACCATGAAATCATGCAGTTTCACTTACTCGTTAAAAATACACCATCCGTCCGTCTATAAAAGTAACGATCCCCATTTTTTTATTAATTCAATAAAACTTGGTACGTATTCAAAATGCTGCTGTCGGATTTAAAGATAGTTTAATAATTCGATCACTTAATTTTGCCATGATGTGTATATTTGTATAATTTATATTAGCCCATAAAATTACAAACTCCAACAAAGAACTCCAATATTTCGCATATTAAAAAACCGAATTATTAGTATAATTTGTTTAGACATTTTACTAAATGGAAGTGAGAAAACAAAATAAAGAGAAAATATCCAACTCTGTTACGAGCAGATGTTTCAAGATGAAATTCATTTGCTACCAAAAGTTTACATGTATTTTTTTAATTAAAAGGAATTTACCTAAGTCCTTCCGCCCTTTGCAGTGAAACAGATTAGTCTTTGGCGGGAATCAAACCAGCTGATAGACTATCTCACTACCAACTAGCCTACCGAGGCATCCAAAAGTTGATATATAAGCTGCTCAAAATTGGTTATTGTTGACCCTTTAAATCTAGAAATAATATTAGGTGAATTTTTTAATTTACAGCGCTCATATACATACATGTTGAAGGCCAGGTAAAAACTTACTTCAAAGGCTTAATAGAAATTCCTACCTCCCACGTCTTTTCTCCACACATTGCCGCATTTGGGTATACATTTTTTAGAAGCCACAGAAAATCCGTTCGAATGTCTGGATATGTAGCTTTTTTATTCTAATGGCTTTTTTCTAAGACACAAGGAATAATATTTCTTGGAAAGTTCATTGTTTTTCCAATATTTACAATACCATTTATTTATTAAAAGAAATACATAATAAACAAACATTTCAATTCTTTGCTTACCTTTAGTTCTCTTTTATTTCCTTTTATAGTTCTTATAGTATCTTCTTAGTTTTTATATTTTTTATTTGATGAACACAAATTTTTATTTTTTATTATTTAAATTTTTTTTTCGTTTGTTTTGACTTTTAAAATTGATTTGAAATTCGAAGCATACTGAGGTGAAGACAATAAAAATTATTTTTGAATTGTAACAGTGTTGCCGATTGCAAGTTAAATGGTTAAATTAAATATTTGCCCCCATTTTCATAAAACAAAATTTTATTAATAAAAGGTTTATTAAACATTTTTTCATAGAAAATCCGTTTCATAAACCTGCTTTAAACCTAAAATATTTTTTATGAATATGGGGGTATTTAATTATAAAAAATGAAATGCCAACAATTTCGATTTTGGCCTTTCATACATAATTTTTTGTTCGAAAAATTACAATAGAATGTGTATTAAAATTAGAGAACACAAGCTGGGGTGCTATATTCTGCTGTACCGAATCGGTGAATCCCTCCAATGGCAGGAAGAATATTTCATGATCAAAAAAGATGTTCTAAAAAAAGTATATGGAATATAAAGATTTTAAGGCGCATTGTTATTTGATAGCCTAGTAGGGTATTCATTTAATCGGGCTTTTGCTTTTATCGGTTAATCGCTCGATTAATTAACCGAGGTTTTGGTTTAATCAGTTAATAATCGGTTAATTTTGTTAATTTTGTAATAAAGTTTTTTTTAATTAGGTAATTTCAATTAATTAATATGGATAAATCATTTATTATTTAGAGTTTATTAGTAAAAAACAACAACATAACAAACATAACAATTCTTGAAACAAAACGAGCAAAACAAAATAATTCATTGGCCTCGAGCTCGAAAAAACTTTTTATTTTTAATTATAAAATAAAGGTTTTTAATCAATGCATATTATATTTTAAATAAAAAGTAAACTGTCAAATCATTTTATTAGTAATTTTAATAGTTTAAAGAGATCTTATAAAATAATATTTTAGGAAAATAATTTGGTTTAAATGCTTACGATTTAAGTGAATCTTTTTTTTAGTTTTGATAAACCTTTACGTGGAAAAAGTTCGTTCATTAATCGTAGATGTTGGAGAACCCATAATACAGAATATCCAATTTCTCAGTTCTATTCCTGGATTTGTCTAAACATATACAATTTTCCATTATGCCATTAGAGTCCTGTTTTAAATTTTTTTTTAATTTTTAACACTTCTAATTGTTTCGGTTAATTCTGTTAAAAGATTGATATGAAAAGATATCAGAAGTAACAAATAACTAAACTCATACATATAAAAAGTACGTGAAACAAAAAAAAGCTGTTGTTGTTATTTAAGATGAAGATCGCATTTAACAATATGGGACGAAATTAATAATTAAAAACACAAAAAATATGTTATAATACTACAAAAAGTTAAAAATTTTGTTGAAATTAACCGCTTTAAGCGTTAATCGAAAAAGCCAATTTTAAATTAAACGGTCAGTTAATCGGGAACTAATTAATCGGTTAACCGATTAACGCTTAACCGAATGAAGACCCTATGGTCTAGTCAATATTTCACCCGAAATATGGGGGTTTTGCTAATACATTTTATCATAACTTGAGAAGAAGTTATTCTGATCAAAACACTTACAAATGATTAGAAATTAAATTTCATTTGAGTCATCCAAATAACCTTTTTATACCCTTCGCCGAAGGTAAAGGGTATATATGTATAACTTTGTCATTCCGTTTGTAATTTCTACAATATTGATCTAAGTCCATATAAAGTATATATATTCTGGCTTCTTATGAGAAGGGAAGTTCAAATCCGGTTGTCCGTTGAAATGGGGTTTCCGAAGACCCCAGATATGATGCAGGCTAAGTTGTTTTACATTTATGTCACATATAAATCCCATGTTGTTGTTGTTTTTTAAGTTCTTTTTTTCTGCATATCTCGAGAGCGGCTAGAGCTACGGCTTTCAGATTTAGTACAAACGTGCTGCTTGCCAATACACAAACTCTCTTAAAAAAATGGGCGGCACTGGAAAAGTTGGCGTGGTACCTCCCGTACAAAGACATTATTGAAAATACTCAAAATTTTAAATTTTAGGGCTCTAGTATGACATATGAACACGTTTTATATACCAAAATATCAGAAACTTTTCTCCCTAAAATGGAAGAGTAACGTCCAAAATAAAGTTTTATAATCTAAGTAAATGGTAAATTTCTTCCTTAAGACGTGGGTATATAAATCTGCCAAATCGATTAAGAAATGGTTCAGTTATTAGCAAAATACTCCAAAAATGGGCTAAAAAGCATCAACATTTTTATAAAAACTAAATTTTTAGAGCTGTTACATGACCTATGGATACGTCTTATATATGTCAAAAGATCGGAAATTTTAGAACATATTTGCTGAAAAACTCGGAAAAATCGTTTCAGATACAAACAAGTTATTACCAAAATAGAATTTATTTAAGAAAAATACCTATTTTCGAGAACCGTAGATCTTTCCGAGTCCAAGTTTTATTACCAACGTAAATTTCTTCCTAAAGACGTCGGTGTATAAATCTATCAAATCGATTGAAAAATGCTCGAGTTATGACCAAATTACTGAAATACCAATATTTACTTTTTTTTTATATAATTAAGTTGTTTTATTTTTAGGGTGGTGGTTCCACATTTTGCTTCATAGCTCTAATCCTGTTGAATTTAATCCGAACGTGCTTAGGATAACTACAAGCAATTTGACACCGAGTTTGTTCTTTTCTTTTGAGTCTTTCAAAAGCCAGCCTCTTTTCAACAGACGAACAGGCAGACGGACATGTCTCAATCGACTTAGAATTACTCAAGGTGCCAGAATTTATGGGGTCTTAGATGTATGTATAACAAAAAAGTTTCACACGGAATGACAAACTTAATATACCCTCATTCACCACAGTGGTGGTAGAGCGTATAATGAATAGAACTTTCAATTGTAGTATGTATTACTGCAATAAGAATAAATCTAGTTTACCCAAGCTTTTAAAAATGGCAATTAAAAAAATGGACGAAATTTCGAAAAATACTTCCTCAGATCTCAATTCACTTATATCTTTATAGGATAATATTGGTATCGTAGAAAAGCTGTAATTTATCAGTGAACACTGGACCTTAGGCTCCTAAGTCCCAATTTACATTATACGATTTTTGTCGTTGCGATTATTGTCGTTTCTTCTTTGAAGTCGGTCTAATGTTTACATTGTACGATTTTTGTCGTTACAACTTCTTGTGTATACATATATTTTTACACAGCGAATGAATAAACAAAACGAATCGAAGAGAACACTCGCTTGTGTACCTATAAGGTAAGAATCGCAACGACAAAAATCGTATAATGTAAATTGGGACTAATTCTACTTCTTAATAAAAAATGTTTGTTACAATACATACATACCAAAATATAATGTTAACTAAATTATTTAAAGACGGTATTTTTTATTTTTGAATAATTTTATTTTCTTCAAAAAAAATTTTTTTTTTGTTTAACAATAATATTAACAAACAATTATTTATAACAAAATTATAAAAATGAAATTATTAATAAGAAAAATAAACAAATTACAAAGTCTTTTTATGTTTTTTTTTTTTAGCAAAAAACAATAAAAATAAGATTGCATATTCAATTAAATAATTTTTACATCAGGCCAGTAATTTATTCGATCGTTTTTGTTGTTTCTTTAATATTTTCTTATATTTCTCCTTGCGCTTTGCACCCTTGCGATTTATTTTACAACACCCTACGTTACAAATAAAATAATTAGTAAGAACCTTAAAAAAATTAACATGTATAATTGACTTACCGCCAGTTTCTGTTGATGTTTTTAAAGATTCTTCCGCAATTGGAAGGCTATCTTTTATCTGGTCTTTGTCTGTTTGTACTGAAACGGATTTTACTTTTATTTTGTCCGTTTGTGTAAAAATATCTTTGTTTATCCGACTTTTAGGAGGTTGGATTTTTAACGAATCAGGGTTTATTATTGATATCGCATATTTTCTTTGTTTTGTGTTCGGTATAATCTGAGAATATTGTTGTGGTACATAATGTAGATGACAAGCCGTTAATGGATAGTAAAATGTTTGATATGACATTTGTGGTTGTCCACAAACTACGTCGTTATTAAATGTAGTATAATATGCAGATGGAGCAACGTTATAAAATGGATATGAAATTAATGTGGCTTGTGATTGATAATGTTGATAGGTAACCTGCTGGTGTTGTATGTTCGTATAAAAGTATGGGATATTATAAAACACTGCAGTGAATGGCTGATTTTGGAAAAGCCAACCCCCAAACGAGTTTCCGAATATAATTGGACAGTTTGGAGACCTGTAAATAAAAACTGAAATTGTCAGAAAAGTATTTACATTACGCGAATAAAAAGATCAAGGGGCTAATCATGGCAGTCGTGATCGATTACTTCTTCGATTCTAAGGCATTTATATATACATACATACATATATGTAATTCTCTCAGTCGATACTAAACGAATTGACATTATTTTTTTAGTGTTATTAAGCATTAATATCAGTTTTCACAACACTGAAAAACAAATTCAAATCGTTCAGTATTGACTGAAAGTATTCGATCACGTCTGCAACAATTACACCCCAGAACTGAAATATAAAAAGTTTTGTAAATAACTTACATCATTCCTGGATGGATTTTCTGAATAGAAAACATAAATGTAGGGTATGTATTTAAAAAGACAATTAAATGCTTAAATAGTCAACAGCTGATAACTGATAATCTGTAAAGAAAAAACATATATGTAGTGTATGTATACACATATATCGTATTAGTGCCTATAAAGGGAGTAAAATCAAAATCAACAAATTTTTAGTAGAGGTAAAAACCAATTTTTGAAAATTAAGTTTTCAATGGTAATTGTTTAAGCCACTTTTCAATGATTAATAAAATAACAAGTTTTTTTTTGAGTTTATACTTTTTATCTGAAATTTGTTCATTAATATTGTGGTATCATTTGAAGTTGTGCCAGTTTTCCTTAAAATTAACATAATTTAATTAAACCGTTATGGCATCAACGCAGGCACAACTTAAAATATTACCATTTAGTTGAAACAAAACTGATATTAATTGATTTTGCATTTGGAGGCAACCCAAAATATTTCTCTTCAGTTGATTCAAAAGAAGCTACTCTTATATTACAAAGAGGGATATATCTTTTTCTTTAAAAAAGTGATTTTTTTGAATTTTGAGTCTTTAGAGGAACGGGTGCGATATGTATAATTTAAGCAGTACTATAAATTAGTTTAATGATTTTTATTTATCAAACCATGAAATCATGCAGTTTCACTTACTCGTTAAAAATACACCATCCGTCCGTCTATAAAAGTAACGATCCCCATTTTTTTATTAATTCAATAAAACTTGGTACGTATTCAAAATGCTGCTGTCGGATTTAAAGATAGTTTAATAATTCGATCACTTAATTTTGCCATGATGTGTATATTTGTATAATTTATATTAGCCCATAAAATTACAAACTCCAACAAAGAACTCCAATATTTCGCATATTAAAAAACCGAATTATTAGTATAATTTGTTTAGACATTTTACTAAATGGAAGTGAGAAAACAAAATAAAGAGAAAATATCCAACTCTGTTACGAGCAGATGTTTCAAGATGAAATTCATTTGCTACCAAAAGTTTACATGTATTTTTTTAATTAAAAGGAATTTACCTAAGTCCTTCCGCCCTTTGCAGTGAAACAGATTAGTCTTTGGCGGGAATCAAACCAGCTGATAGACTATCTCACTACCAACTAGCCTACCGAGGCATCCAAAAGTTGATATATAAGCTGCTCAAAATTGGTTATTGTTGACCCTTTAAATCTAGAAATAATATTAGGTGAATTTTTTAATTTACAGCGCTCATATACATACATGTTGAAGGCCAGGTAAAAACTTACTTCAAAGGCTTAATAGAAATTCCTACCTCCCACGTCTTTTCTCCACACATTGCCGCATTTGGGTATACATTTTTTAGAAGCCACAGAAAATCCGTTCGAATGTCTGGATATGTAGCTTTTTTATTCTAATGAGAATAATCCCAGTGAGATATTGTTTTTTGATGATCTCAAATGCATAATATTTTTGATTCTTTGTCAAAAGCGGAATTCATTTGCTGGCAAAAGATGGAAGTAGATTGAATTAACTTTCGCTGACTCTTCATTGCTAAGAGGAATATGTTGAAGTGATATTTAATAGCGCCCGAACACATTTTATATAACAAAATTGTAGTTCCTGCCTTCCTCGCTCTTGTTTGACAGATTGCCGCATCTGGATATCCATTTTTCGTTCGATGGCCTGGCTGTATGGCTTTTTTCTAAGACACAAGGAATAATATTTCTTGGAAAGTTCATTGTTTTTCCAATATTTACAATACCATTTATTTATTAAAAGAAATACATAATAAACAAACATTTCAATTCTTTGCTTACCTTTAGTTCTCTTTTATTTCCTTTTATAGTTCTTATAGTATCTTCTTAGTTTTTATATTTTTTATTTGATGAACACAAATTTTTATTTTTTATTATTTAAATTTTTTTTTCGTTTGTTTTGACTTTTAAAATTGATTTGAAATTCGAAGCATACTGAGGTGAAGACAATAAAAATTATTTTTGAATTGTAACAGTGTTGCCGATTGCAAGTTAAATGGTTAAATTAAATATTTGCCCCCATTTTCATAAAACAAAATTTTATTAATAAAAGGTTTATTAAACATTTTTTCATAGAAAATCCGTTTCATAAACCTGCTTTAAACCTAAAATATTTTTTATGAATATGGGGGTATTTAATTATAAAAAATGAAATGCCAACAATTTCGATTTTGGCCTTTCATACATAATTTTTTGTTCGAAAAATTACAATAGAATGTGTATTAAAATTAGAGAACACAAGCTGGGGTGCTATATTCTGCTGTACCGAATCGGTGAATCCCTCCAATGGCAGGAAGAATATTTCATGATCAAAAAAGATGTTCTAAAAAAAGTATATGGAATATAAAGATTTTAAGGCGCATTGTTATTTGATAGCCTAGTAGGGTATTCATTTAATCGGGCTTTTGCTTTTATCGGTTAATCGCTCGATTAATTAACCGAGGTTTTGGTTTAATCAGTTAATAATCGGTTAATTTTGTTAATTTTGTAATAAAGTTTTTTTTAATTAGGTAATTTCAATTAATTAATATGGATAAATCATTTATTATTTAGAGTTTATTAGTAAAAAACAACAACATAACAAACATAACAATTCTTGAAACAAAACGAGCAAAACAAAATAATTCATTGGCCTCGAGCTCGAAAAAACTTTTTATTTTTAATTATAAAATAAAGGTTTTTAATCAATGCATATTATATATTAAATAAAAAGTAAACTGTCAAATCATTTTATTAGTAATTTTAATAGTTTAAAGAGATCTTATAAAATAATATTTTAGGAAAATAATTTGGTTTAAATGCTTACGATTTAAGTGAATCTTTTTTTTAGTTTTGATAAACCTTTACGTGGAAAAAATTCGTTCATTAATCGTAGATGTTGGAGAACCCATAATACAGAATATCCAATTTCTCAGTTCTATTCCTGGATTTGTCTAAACATATACAATTTTCCATTATGCCATTAGAGTCCTGTTTTAAATTTTTTTTTAATTTTTAACACTTCTAATTGTTTCGGTTAATTCTGTTAAAAGATTGATATGAAAAGATATCAGAAGTAACAAATAACTAAACTCATACATATAAAAAGTACGTGAAACAAAAAAAAGCTGTTGTTGTTATTTAAGATGAAGATCGCATTTAACAATATGGGACGAAATTAATAATTAAAAACACAAAAAATATGTTATAATACTACAAAAAGTTAAAAATTTTGTTGAAATTAACCGCTTTAAGCGTTAATCGAAAAAGCCAATTTTAAATTAAACGGTCAGTTAATCGGGAACTAATTAATCGGTTAACCGATTAACGCTTAACCGAATGAAGACCCTATGGTCTAGTCAATATTTCACCCGAAATATGGGGGTTTTGCTAATACATTTTATCATAACTTGAGAAGAAGTTATTCTGATCAAAACACTTACAAATGATTAGAAATTAAATTTCATTTGAGTCATCCAAATAACCTTTTTATACCCTTCGCCGAAGGTAAAAGGTTATATATGTATAACTTTGTCATTCCGTTTGTAATTTCTACAATATTGATCTAAGTCCATATAAAGTATATATATTCTGGCTTCTTATGAGAAGGGAAGTTCAAATCCGGTTGTCCGTTGAAATGGGGTTTCCGAAGACCCCAGATATGATGCAGGCTAAGTTGTTTTACATTTATGTCACATATAAATCCCATGTTGTTGTTGTTTTTTAAGTTCTTTTTTTCTGCATATCTCGAGAGCGGCTAGAGCTACGGCTTTCAGATTTAGTACAAACATGCTGCTTGCCAATATACAAACTCTCTTAAAAAAATGGGCGGCACTGGAAAAGTTGGCGTGGTACCTCCCGTACAAAGACATTATTGAAAATACTCAAAATTTTAAATTTTAGGGCTCTAGTATGACATATGAACACGTTTTATATACCAAAATATCAGAAACTTTTCTCCCTAAAATGGAAGAGTAACGTCCAAAATAAAGTTTTATAATCTAAGTAAATGGTAAATTTCTTCCTTAAGACGTGGGTATATAAATCTGCCAAATCGATTAAGAAATGGTTCAGTTATTAGCAAAATACTCCAAAAATGGGCTAAAAAGCATCAACATTTTTATAAAAACTAAATTTTTAGAGCTGTTACATGACCTATGGATACGTCTTATATATATCAAAAGATCGGAAATTTTAGAACATATTTGCTGAAAAACTCGGAAAAATCGTTTCAGATACAAACAAGTTATTACCAAAATAGAATTTATTTAAGAAAAATACCTATTTTCGAGAACCGTAGATCTTTCCGAGTCCAAGTTTTATTACCAACGTAAATTTCTTCCTAAAGACGTCGGTGTATAAATCTATCAAATCGATTGAAAAATGCTCGAGTTATGACCAAATTACTGAAATACCAATATTTACTTTTTTTTTATATAATTAAGTTGTTTTATTTTTAGGGTGGTGGTACCACATTTTGCTTCATAGCTCTAATCCTGTTGAATTTAATCCGAACGTGCTTAGGATAACTACAAGCAATTTGACACCGAGTTTGTTCTTTTCTTTTGAGTCTTTCAAAAGCCAGCCTCTTTTCAACAGACGAACAGGCAGACGGACATGTCTCAATCGACTTAGAATTACTCAAGGTGCCAGAATTTATGGGGTCTTAGATGTATGTATAACAAAAAAGTTTCACACGGAATGACAAACTTAATATACCCTCATTCACCACAGTGGTGGTAGAGCGTATAATGAATAGAACTTTCAATTGTAGTATGTATTACTGCAATAAGAATAAATCTAGTTTACCCAAGCTTTTAAAAATGGCAATTAAAAAAATGGACGAAATTTCGAAAAATACTTCCTCAGATCTCAATTCACTTATATCTTTATAGGATAATATTGGTATCGTAGAAAAGCTGTAATTTATCAGTGAACACTGGACCTTAGGCTCCTAAGTCCCAATTTACATTATACGATTTTTGTCGTTGCGATTATTGTCGTTTCTTCTTTGAAGTCGGTCTAATGTTTACATTGTACGATTTTTGTCGTTACAACTTCTTGTGTATACATATATTTTTACACAGCGAATGAATAAACAAAACGAATCGAAGAGAACACTCGCTTGTGTACCTATAAGGTAAGAATCGCAACGACAAAAATCGTATAATGTAAATTGGGACTAATTCTACTTCTTAATAAAAAATGTTTGTTACAATACATACATACCAAAATATAATGTTAACTAAATTATTTAAAGACGGTATTTTTTATTTTTGAATAATTTTATTTTCTTCAAAAAAAATTTTTTTTTGTTTAACAATAATATTAACAAACAATTATTTATAACAAAATTATAAAAATGAAATTATTAATAAGAAAAATAAACAAATTACAAAGTCTTTTTATGTTTTTTTTTTTTAGCAAAAAACAATAAAAATAAGATTGCATATTCAATTAAATAATTTTTACATCAGGCCAGTAATTTATTCGATCGTTTTTGTTGTTTCTTTAATATTTTCTTATATTTCTCCTTGCGCTTTGCACCCTTGCGATTTATTTTACAACACCCTACGTTACATATAAAATAATTAGTAAGAACCTTAAAAAAATTAACATGTATAATTGACTTACCGCCAGTTTCTGTTGATGTTTTTAAAGATTCTTCCGCAATTGGAAGGCTATCTTTTATCTGGTCTTTGTCTGTTTGTACTGAAACGGATTTTACTTTTATTTTGTCCGTTTGTGTAAAAATATCTTTGTTTATCAGACTTTTAGGAGGTTGGATTTTTAACGAATCAGGGTTTATTATTGGTATCGCATATTTTCTTTGTTTTGTGTTCGGTATAATCTGAGAATATTGTTGTGGTACATAATGTAGATGACAAGCCGTTAATGGATAGTAAAATGTTTGATATGACATTTGTGGTTGTCCACAAACTACGTCGTTACTAAATGTAGTATAATATGCAGATGGAGCAACGTTATAAAATGGATATGAAATTAATGTGGCTTGTGATTGATAATGTTGATAGGTAACCTGCTGGTGTTGTATGTTCGTATAAAAGTATGGGATATTATAAAACACTGCAGTGAATGGCTGATTTTGGAAAAGCCAACCCCCAAACGAGTTTCCGAATATAATTGGACAGTTTGGAGACCTGTAAATAAAAACTGAAATTGTCAGAAAAGTATTTACATTACGCGAATAAAAAGATCAAGGGGCTAATCATGGCAGTCGTGATCGATTACTTCTTCGATTCTAAGGCATTTATATATACATACATACATATATGTAATTCTCTCAGTCGATACTAAACGAATTGACATTATTTTTTTAGTGTTATTAAGCATTAATATCAGTTTTCACAACACTGAAAAACAAATTCAAATCGTTCAGTATTGACTGAAAGTATTCGATCACGTCTGCAACAATTACACCCCAGAACTGAAATATAAAAAGTTTTGTAAATAACTTACATCATTCCTGGATGGATTTTCTGAATAGAAAACATAAATGTAGGGTATGTATTTAAAAAGACAATTAAATGCTTAAATAGTCAACAGCTGATAACTGATAATCTGTAAAGAAAAAACATATATGTAGTGTATGTATACACATATATCGTATTAGTGCCTATAAAGGGAGTAAAATCAAAATCAACAAATTTTTAGTAGAGGTAAAAACCAATTTTTGAAAATTAAGTTTTCAATGGTAATTGTTTAAGCCACTTTTCAATGATTAATAAAATAACAAGTTTTTTTTTTGAGTTTATACTTTTTATCTGAAATTTGTTCATTAATATTGTGGTATCATTTGAAGTTGTGCCAGTTTTCCTTAAAATTAACATAATTTAATTAAACCGTTATGGCATCAACGCAGGCACAACTTAAAATATTACCATTTAGTTGAAACAAAACTGATATTAATTGATTTTGCATTTGGAGGCAACTCAAAATATTTCTCTTCAGTTGATTCTAAAGAAGCTACTCTTATATTACAAAGAGGGATATATCGTTTTCTTTAAAAAAGTGATTTTTTTGAATTTTGAGTCTTTAGAGGAACGGGTGCGATATGTATAATTTAAGCAGTACTATAAATTAGTTTAATGATTTTTATTTATCAAACCATGAAATCATGCAGTTTCACTTACTCGTTAAAAATACACCATCCGTCCGTCTATAAAAGTAACGATCCCCATTTTTTTATTAATTCAATAAAACTTGGTACGTATTCAAAATGCTGCTGTCGGATTTAAAGATAGTTTAATAATTCGATCACTTAATTTTGACATGATGTGTATATTTGTATAATTTATATTAGCCCATAAAATTACAAACTCCAACAAAGAACTCCAATATTTCGCATATTAAAAAACCGAATTATTAGTATAATTTGTTTAGACATTTTACTAAATGGAAGTGAGAAAACAAAATAAAGAGAAAATATCCAACTCTGTTACGAGCAGATGTTTCAAGATGAAATTCATTTGCTACCAAAAGTTTACATGTATTTTTTTAATTAAAAGGAATTTACCTAAGTCCTTCCGCCCTTTGCAGTGAAACAGATTAGTCTTTGGCGGGAATCAAACCAGCTGATAGACTATCTCACTACCAACTAGCCTACCGAGGCATCCAAAAGTTGATATATAAGCTGCTCAAAATTGGTTATTGTTGACCCTTTAAATCTAGAAATAATATTAGGTGAATTTTTTAATTTACAGCGCTCATATACATACATGTTGAAGGCCAGGTAAAAACTTACTTCAAAGGCTTAATAGAAATTCCTACCTCCCACGTCTTTTCTCCACACATTGCCGCATTTGGGTATACATTTTTTAGAAGCCACAGAAAATCCGTTCGAATGTCTGGATATGTAGCTTTTTTATTCTAATGAGAATAATCCCAGTGAGATATTGTTTTTTGATGATCTCAAATGCATAATATTTTTGATTCTTTGTCAAAAGCGGAATTCATTTGCTGGCAAAAGATGGAAGTAGATTGAATTAACTTTCGCTGACTCTTCATTGCTAAGAGGAATATGTTGAAGTGATATTTAATAGCGCCCGAACACATTTTATATAACAAAATTGTAGTTCCTGCCTTCCTCGCTCTTGTTTGACAGATTGCCGCATCTGGATATCCATTTTTCGTTCGATGGCCTGGCTGTATGGCTTTTTTCTAAGACACAAGGAATAATATTTCTTGGAAAGTTCATTGTTTTTCCAATATTTACAATACCATTTATTTATTAAAAGAAATACATAATAAACAAACATTTCAATTCTTTGCTTACCTTTAGTTCTCTTTTATTTCCTTTTATAGTTCTTATAGTATCTTCTTAGTTTTTATATTTTTTATTTGATGAACACAAATTTTTATTTTTTATTATTTAAATTTTTTTTTCGTTTGTTTTGACTTTTAAAATTGATTTGAAATTCGAAGCATACTGAGGTGAAGACAATAAAAATTATTTTTGAATTGTAACAGTGTTGCCGATTGCAAGTTAAATGGTTAAATTAAATATTTGCCCCCATTTTCATAAAACAAAATTTTATTAATAAAAGGTTTATTAAACATTTTTTCATAGAAAATCCGTTTCATAAACCTGCTTTAAACCTAAAATATTTTTTATGAATATGGGGGTATTTAATTATAAAAAATGAAATGCCAACAATTTCGATTTTGGCCTTTCATACATAATTTTTTGTTCGAAAAATTACAATAGAATGTGTATTAAAATTAGAGAACACAAGCTGGGGTGCTATATTCTGCTGTACCGAATCGGTGAATCCCTCCAATGGCAGGAAGAATATTTCATGATCAAAAAAGATGTTCTAAAAAAAGTATATGGAATATAAAGATTTTAAGGCGCATTGTTATTTGATAGCCTAGTAGGGTATTCATTTAATCGGGCTTTTGCTTTTATCGGTTAATCGCTCGATTAATTAACCGAGGTTTTGGTTTAATCAGTTAATAATCGGTTAATTTTGTTAATTTTGTAATAAAGTTTTTTTTAATTAGGTAATTTCAATTAATTAATATGGATAAATCATTTATTATTTAGAGTTTATTAGTAAAAAACAACAACATAACAAACATAACAATTCTTGAAACAAAACGAGCAAAACAAAATAATTCATTGGCCTCGAGCTCGAAAAAACTTTTTATTTTTAATTATAAAATAAAGGTTTTTAATCAATGCATATTATATATTAAATAAAAAGTAAACTGTCAAATCATTTTATTAGTAATTTTAATAGTTTAAAGAGATCTTATAAAATAATATTTTAGGAAAATAATTTGGTTTAAATGCTTACGATTTAAGTGAATCTTTTTTTTAGTTTTGATAAACCTTTACGTGGAAAAAATTCGTTCATTAATCGTAGATGTTGGAGAACCCATAATACAGAATATCCAATTTCTCAGTTCTATTCCTGGATTTGTCTAAACATATACAATTTTCCATTATGCCATTAGAGTCCTGTTTTAAATTTTTTTTTAATTTTTAACACTTCTAATTGTTTCGGTTAATTCTGTTAAAAGATTGATATGAAAAGATATCAGAAGTAACAAATAACTAAACTCATACATATAAAAAGTACGTGAAACAAAAAAAAGCTGTTGTTGTTATTTAAGATGAAGATCGCATTTAACAATATGGGACGAAATTAATAATTAAAAACACAAAAAATATGTTATAATACTACAAAAAGTTAAAAATTTTGTTGAAATTAACCGCTTTAAGCGTTAATCGAAAAAGCCAATTTTAAATTAAACGGTCAGTTAATCGGGAACTAATTAATCGGTTAACCGATTAACGCTTAACCGAATGAAGACCCTATGGTCTAGTCAATATTTCACCCGAAATATGGGGGTTTTGCTAATACATTTTATCATAACTTGAGAAGAAGTTATTCTGATCAAAACACTTACAAATGATTAGAAATTAAATTTCATTTGAGTCATCCAAATAACCTTTTTATACCCTTCGCCGAAGGTAAAAGGGTATATATGTATAACTTTGTCATTCCGTTTGTAATTTCTACAATATTGATCTAAGTCCATATAAAGTATATATATTCTGGCTTCTTATGAGAAGGGAAGTTCAAATCCGGTTGTCCGTTGAAATGGGGTTTCCGAAGACCCCAGATATGATGCAGGCTAAGTTGTTTTACATTTATGTCACATATAAATCCCATGTTGTTGTTGTTTTTTAAGTTCTTTTTTTCTGCATATCTCGAGAGCGGCTAGAGCTACGGCTTTCAGATTTAGTACAAACATGCTGCTTGCCAATATACAAACTCTCTTAAAAAAATGGGCGGCACTGGAAAAGTTGGCGTGGTACCTCCCGTACAAAGACATTATTGAAAATACTCAAAATTTTAAATTTTAGGGCTCTAGTATGACATATGAACACGTTTTATATACCAAAATATCAGAAACTTTTCTCCCTAAAATGGAAGAGTAACGTCCAAAATAAAGTTTTATAATCTAAGTAAATGGTAAATTTCTTCCTTAAGACGTGGGTATATAAATCTGCCAAATCGATTAAGAAATGGTTCAGTTATTAGCAAAATACTCCAAAAATGGGCTAAAAAGCATCAACATTTTTATAAAAACTAAATTTTTAGAGCTGTTACATGACCTATGGATACGTCTTATATATATCAAAAGATCGGAAATTTTAGAACATATTTGCTGAAAAACTCGGAAAAATCGTTTCAGATACAAACAAGTTATTACCAAAATAGAATTTATTTAAGAAAAATACCTATTTTCGAGAACCGTAGATCTTTCCGAGTCCAAGTTTTATTACCAACGTAAATTTCTTCCTAAAGACGTCGGTGTATAAATCTATCAAATCGATTGAAAAATGCTCGAGTTATGACCAAATTACTGAAATACCAATATTTACTTTTTTTTTATATAATTAAGTTGTTTTATTTTTAGGGTGGTGGTTCCACATTTTGCTTCATAGCTCTAATCCTGTTGAATTTAATCCGAACGTGCTTAGGATAACTACAAGCAATTTGACACCGAGTTTGTTCTTTTCTTTTGAGTCTTTCAAAAGCCAGCCTCTTTTCAACAGACGAACAGGCAGACGGACATGTCTCAATCGACTTAGAATTACTCAAGGTGCCAGAATTTATGGGGTCTTAGATGTATAACAAAAAAGTTTCACACGGAATGACAAACTTAATATACCCTCATTCACCACAGTGGTGGTAGAGCGTATAATGAATAGAACTTTCAATTGTAGTATGTATTACTGCAATAAGAATAAATCTAGTTTACCCAAGCTTTTAAAAATGGCAATTAAAAAAATGGACGAAATTTCGAAAAATACTTCCTCAGATCTCAATTCACTTATATCTTTATAGGATAATATTGGTATCGTAGAAAAGCTGTAATTTATCAGTGAACACTGGACCTTAGGCTCCTAATTCTACTTCTTAATAAAAAATGTTTGTTACAATACATACATACCAAAATATAATGTTAACTAAATTATTTAAAGACGGTATTTTTTATTTTTGAATAATTTTATTTTCTTCAAAAAAAATTTTTTTTTGTTTAACAATAATATTAACAAACAATTATTTATAACAAAATTATAAAAATGAAATTATTAATAAGAAAAATAAACAAATTACAAAGTCTTTTTATGTTTTTTTTTTTAGCAAAAAACAATAAAAATAAGATTGCATATTCAATTAAATAATTTTTACACCAGGCCAGTAATTTATTCGATCGTTTTTGTTGTTTCTTTAATATTTTCTTATATTTCTCCTTGCGCTTTGCACCCTTGCGATTTATTTTACAACACCCTACGTTACATATAAAATAATTAGTAAGAACCTTAAAAAAATTAACATGTATAATTGACTTACCGCCAGTTTCTGTTGATGTTTTTAAAGATTCTTCCGCAATTGGAAGGCTATCTTTTATCTGGTCTTTGTCTGTTTGTACTGAAACGGATTTTACTTTTATTTTGTCCGTTTGTGTAAAAATATCTTTGTTTATCCGACTTTTAGGAGGTTGGATTTTTAACGAATCAGGGTTTATTATTGATATCGCATATTTTCTTTGTTTTGTGTTCGGTATAATCTGAGAATATTGTTGTGGTACATAATGTAGGTGACAAGCCGTTAATGGATAGTGAAATGTTTGATATGACATTTGTGGTTGTCCACAAACTACGTCGTTATTAAATGTAGTATAATATGCAGATGGAGCAACGTTATAAAATGGATATGAAATTAATGTGGCTTGTGATTGATAATGTTGATAGGTAACCTGCTGGTGTTGTATGTTCGTATAAAAGTATGGGATATTATAAAACACTGCAGTGAATGGCTGATTTTGGAAAAGCCAACCCCCAAACGAGTTTCCGAATATAATTGGACAGTTTGGAGACCTGTAAATAAAAACTGAAATTGTCAGAAAAGTATTTACATTACGCGAATAAAAAGATCAAGGGGCTAATCATGGCAGTCGTGATCGATTACTTCTTCGATTCTAAGGCATTTATATATACATACATACATATATGTAATTCTCTCAGTCGATACTAAACGAATTGACATTATTTTTTTAGTGTTATTAAGCATTAATATCGGTTTTCACAACACTGAAAAACAAATTCAAATCGTTCAGTATTGACTGAAAGTATTCGATCACGTCTGCAACAATTACACCCCAGAACTGAAATATAAAAAGTTTTGTAAATAACTTACATCATTCCTGGATGGATTTTCTGAATAGAAAACATAAATGTAGGGTATGTATTTAAAAAGACAATTAAATGCTTAAATAGTCAACAGCTGATAACTGATAATCTGTAAAGAAAAAACATATATGTAGTGTATGTATACACATATATCGTATTAGTGCCTATAAAGGGAGTAAAATCAAAATCAACAAATTTTTAGTAGAGGTAAAAACCAATTTTTGAAAATTAAGTTTTCAATGGTAATTGTTTAAACCACTTTTCAATGATTAATAAAATAACAAGTATTTTTTTGAGTTTATACTTTTTATCTGAAATTTGTTCATTAATATTGTGGTATCATTTGAAGTTGTGCCAGTTTTCCTTAAAATTAACATAATTTAATTAAACCGTTATGGCATCAACGCAGGCACAACTTAAAATATTACCATTTAGTTGAAACAAAACTGATATTAATTGATTTTGCATTTGGAGGCAACCCAAAATATTTCTCTTCAGTTGATTCAAAAGAAGCTACTCTTATATTACAAAGAGGGATATATCTTTTTCTTTAAAAAAGTGATTTTTTTGAATTTTGAGTCTTTAGAGGAACGGGTGCGATATGTATAATTTAAGCAGTACTATAAATTAGTTTAATGATTTTTATTTATCAAACCATGAAATCATGCAGTTTCACTTACTCGTTAAAAATACACCATCCGTCCGTCTATAAAAGTAACGATCCCCATTTTTTTATTAATTCAATAAAACTTGGTACGTATTCAAAATGCTGCTGTCGGATTTAAAGATAGTTTAATAATTCGATCACTTAATTTTGCCATGATGTGTATATTTGTATAATTTATATTAGCCCATAAAATTACAAACTCCAACAAAGAACTCCAATATTTCGCATATTAAAAAACCGAATTATTAGTATAATTTGTTTAGACATTTTACTAAATGGAAGTGAGAAAACAAAATAAAGAGAAAATATCCAACTCTGTTACGAGCAGATGTTTCAAGATGAAATTCATTTGCTACCAAAAGTTTACATGTATTTTTTTAATTAAAAGGAATTTACCTAAGTCCTTCCGCCCTTTGCAGTGAAACAGATTAGTCTTTGGCGGGAATCAAACCAGCTGATAGACTATCTCACTACCAACTAGCCTACCGAGGCATCCAAAAGTTGATATATTAGCTGCTCAAAATTGGTTATTGTTGACCCTTTAAATCTAGAAATAATATTAGGTGAAGTTTTTAATTTACAGCGCTCATATACATACATGTTGAAGGCCAGGTAAAAACTTACTTCAAAGGCTTAATAGAAATTCCTACCTCCCACGTCTTTTCTCCACACATTGCCGCATTTGGGTATACATTTTTTAGAAGCCACAGAAAATCCGTTCGAATGTCTGGATATGTAGCTTTTTTATTCTAATGAGAATAATCCCAGTGAGATATTGTTTTTTGATGATCTCAAATGCATAATATTTTTGATTCTTTGTCAAAAGCGGAATTCATTTGCTGGCAAAAGATGGAAGTAGATTGAATTAACTTTCGCTGACTCTTCATTGCTAAGAGGAATATGTTGAAGTGATATTTAATAGCGCCCGAACACATTTTATATAACAAAATTGTAGTTCCTGCCTTCCTCGCTCTTGTTTGACAGATTGCCGCATCTGGATATCCATTTTTCGTTCGATGGCCTGGCTGTATGGCTTTTTTCTAAGACACAAGGAATAATATTTCTTGGAAAGTTCATTGTTTTTCCAATATTTACAATACCATTTATTTATTAAAAGAAATACATAATAAACAAACATTTCAATTCTTTGCTTACCTTTAGTTCTCTTTTATTTCCTTTTATAGTTCTTATAGTATCTTCTTAGTTTTTATATTTTTTATTTGATGAACACAAATTTTTATTTTTTATTATTTAAATTTTTTTTTCGTTTGTTTTGACTTTTAAAATTGATTTGAAATTCGAAGCATACTGAGGTGAAGACAATAAAAATTATTTTTGAATTGTAACAGTGTTGCCGATTGCAAGTTAAATGGTTAAATTAAATATTTGCCCCCATTTTCATAAAACAAAATTTTATTAATAAAAGGTTTATTAAACATTTTTTCATAGAAAATCCGTTTCATAAACCTTAAAAATATTTTTTATGAATATGGGGGTATTTAATTATAAAAAATGAAATGCCAACAATTTCGATTTTGGCCTTTCATACATAATTTTTTGTTCGAAAAATTACAATAGAATGTGTATTAAAATTAGAGAACACAAGCTGGGGTGCTATATTCTGCTGTACCGAATCGGTGAATCCCTCCAATGGCAGGAAGAATATTTCATGATCAAAAAAGATGTTCTAAAAAAAGTATATGGAATATAAAGATTTTAAGGCGCATTGTTATTTGATAGCCTAGTAGGGTATTCATTTAATCGGGCTTTTGCTTTTATCGGTTAATCGCTCGATTAATTAACCGAGGTTTTGGTTTAATCAGTTAATAATCGGTTAATTTTGTTAATTTTGTAATAAAGTTTTTTTTAATTAGGTAATTTCAATTAATTAATATGGATAAATCATTTATTATTTAGAGTTTATTAGTAAAAAACAACAACATAACAAACATAACAATTCTTGAAACAAAACGAGCAAAACAAAATAATTCATTGGCCTCGAGCTCGAAAAAACTTTTTATTTTTAATTATAAAATAAAGGTTTTTAATCAATGCATATTATATATTAAATAAAAAGTAAACTGTCAAATCATTTTATTAGTAATTTTAATAGTTTAAAGAGATCTTATAAAATAATATTTTAGGAAAATAATTTGGTTTAAATGCTTACGATTTAAGTGAATCTTTTTTTTAGTTTTGATAAACCTTTACGTGGAAAAAATTCGTTCATTAATCGTAGATGTTGGAGAACCCATAATACAGAATATCCAATTTCTCAGTTCTATTCCTGGATTTGTCTAAACATATACAATTTTCCATTATGCCATTAGAGTCCTGTTTTAAATTTTTTTTTAATTTTTAACACTTCTAATTGTTTCGGTTAATTCTGTTAAAAGATTGATATGAAAAGATATCAGAAGTAACAAATAACTAAACTCATACATATAAAAAGTACGTGAAACAAAAAAAAGCTGTTGTTGTTATTTAAGATGAAGATCGCATTTAACAATATGGGACGAAATTAATAATTAAAAACACAAAAAATATGTTATAATACTACAAAAAGTTAAAAATTTTGTTGAAATTAACCGCTTTAAGCGTTAATCGAAAAAGCCAATTTTAAATTAAACGGTCAGTTAATCGGGAACTAATTAATCGGTTAACCGATTAACGCTTAACCGAATGAAGACCCTATGGTCTAGTCAATATTTCACCCGAAATATGGGGGTTTTGCTAATACATTTTATCATAACTTGAGAAGAAGTTATTCTGATCAAAACACTTACAAATGATTAGAAATTAAATTTCATTTGAGTCATCCAAATAACCTTTTTATACCCTTCGCCGAAGGTAAAAGGGTATATATGTATAACTTTGTCATTCCGTTTGTAATTTCTACAATATTGATCTAAGTCCATATAAAGTATATATATTCTGGCTTCTTATGAGAAGGGAAGTTCAAATCCGGTTGTCCGTTGAAATGGGGTTTCCGAAGACCCCAGATATGATGCAGGCTAAGTTGTTTTACATTTATGTCACATATAAATCCCATGTTGTTGTTGTTTTTTAAGTTCTTTTTTTCTGCATATCTCGAGAGCGGCTAGAGCTACGGCTTTCAGATTTAGTACAAACATGCTGCTTGCCAATATACAAACTCTCTTAAAAAAATGGGCGGCACTGGAAAAGTTGGCGTGGTACCTCCCGTACAAAGACATTATTGAAAATACTCAAAATTTTAAATTTTAGGGCTCTAGTATGACATATGAACACGTTTTATATACCAAAATATCAGAAACTTTTCTCCCTAAAATGGAAGAGTAACGTCCAAAATAAAGTTTTATAATCTAAGTAAATGGTAAATTTCTTCCTTAAGACGTGGGTATATAAATCTGCCAAATCGATTAAGAAATGGTTCAGTTATTAGCAAAATACTCCAAAAATGGGCTAAAAAGCATCAACATTTTTATAAAAACTAAATTTTTAGAGCTGTTACATGACCTATGGATACGTCTTATATATATCAAAAGATCGGAAATTTTAGAACATATTTGCTGAAAAACTCGGAAAAATCGTTTCAGATACAAACAAGTTATTACCAAAATAGAATTTATTTAAGAAAAATACCTATTTTCGAGAACCGTAGATCTTTCCGAGTCCAAGTTTTATTACCAACGTAAATTTCTTCCTAAAGACGTCGGTGTATAAATCTATCAAATCGATTGAAAAATGCTCGAGTTATGACCAAATTACTGAAATACCAATATTTACTTTTTTTTTATATAATTAAGTTGTTTTATTTTTAGGGTGGTGGTTCCACATTTTGCTTCATAGCTCTAATCCTGTTGAATTTAATCCGAACGTGCTTAGGATAACTACAAGCAATTTGACACCGAGTTTGTTCTTTTCTTTTGAGTCTTTCAAAAGCCAGCCTCTTTTCAACAGACGAACAGGCAGACGGACATGTCTCAATCGACTTAGAATTACTCAAGGTGCCAGAATTTATGGGGTCTTAGATGTATGTATAACAAAAAAGTTTCACACGGAATGACAAACTTAATATACCCTCATTCACCACAGTGGTGGTAGAGCGTATAATGAATAGAACTTTCAATTGTAGTATGTATTACTGCAATAAGAATAAATCTAGTTTACCCAAGCTTTTAAAAATGGCAATTAAAAAAATGGACGAAATTTCGAAAAATACTTCCTCAGATCTCAATTCACTTATATCTTTATAGGATAATATTGGTATCGTAGAAAAGCTGTAATTTATCAGTGAACACTGGACCTTAGGCTCCTAAGTCCCAATTTACATTATACGATTTTTGTCGTTGCGATTATTGTCGTTTCTTCTTTGAAGTCGGTCTAATGTTTACATTGTACGATTTTTGTCGTTACAACTTCTTGTGTATACATATATTTTTACACAGCGAATGAATAAACAAAACGAATCGAAGAGAACACTCGCTTGTGTACCTATAAGGTAAGAATCGCAACGACAAAAATCGTATAATGTAAATTGGGACTAATTCTACTTCTTAATAAAAAATGTTTGTTACAATACATACATACCAAAATATAATGTTAACTAAATTATTTAAAGACGGTATTTTTTATTTTTGAATAATTTTATTTTCTTCAAAAAAAATTTTTTTTTGTTTAACAATAATATTAACAAACAATTATTTATAACAAAATTATAAAAATGAAATTATTAATAAGAAAAATAAACAAATTACAAAGTCTTTTTATGTTTTTTTTTTTTAGCAAAAAACAATAAAAATAAGATTGCATATTCAATTAAATAATTTTTACATCAGGCCAGTAATTTATTCGATCGTTTTTGTTGTTTCTTTAATATTTTCTTATATTTCTCCTTGCGCTTTGCACCCTTGCGATTTATTTTACAACACCCTACGTTACAAATAAAATAATTAGTAAGAACCTTAAAAAAATTAACATGTATAATTGACTTACCGCCAGTTTCTGTTGATGTTTTTAAAGATTCTTCCGCAATTGGAAGGCTATCTTTTATCTGGTCTTTGTCTGTTTGTACTGAAACGGATTTTACTTTTATTTTGTCCGTTTGTGTAAAAATATCTTTGTTTATCAGACTTTTAGGAGGTTGGATTTTTAACGAATCAGGGTTTATTATTGGTATCGCATATTTTCTTTGTTTTGTGTTCGGTATAATCTGAGAATATTGTTGTGGTACATAATGTAGATGACAAGCCGTTAATGGATAGTAAAATGTTTGATATGACATTTGTGGTTGTCCACAAACTACGTCGTTATTAAATGTAGTATAATATGCAGATGGAGCAACGTTATAAAATGGATATGAAATTAATGTGGCTTGTGATTGATAATGTTGATAGGTAACCTGCTGGTGTTGTATGTTCGTATAAAAGTATGGGATATTATAAAACACTGCAGTGAATGGCTGATTTTGGAAAAGCCAACCCCCAAACGAGTTTCCGAATATAATTGGACAGTTTGGAGACCTGTAAATAAAAACTGAAATTGTCAGAAAAGTATTTACATTACGCGAATAAAAAGATCAAGGGGCTAATCATGGCAGTCGTGATCGATTACTTCTTCGATTCTAAGGCATTTATATATACATACATACATATATGTAATTCTCTCAGTCGATACTAAACGAATTGACATTATTTTTTTAGTGTTATTAAGCATTAATATCAGTTTTCACAACACTGAAAAACAAATTCAAATCGTTCAGTATTGACTGAAAGTATTCGATCACGTCTGCAACAATTACACCCCAGAACTGAAATATAAAAAGTTTTGTAAATAACTTACATCATTCCTGGATGGATTTTCTGAATAGAAAACATAAATGTAGGGTATGTATTTAAAAAGACAATTAAATGCTTAAATAGTCAACAGCTGATAACTGATAATCTGTAAAGAAAAAACATATATGTAGTGTATGTATACACATATATCGTATTAGTGCCTATAAAGGGAGTAAAATCAAAATCAACAAATTTTTAGTAGAGGTAAAAACCAATTTTTGAAAATTAAGTTTTCAATGGTAATTGTTTAAGCCACTTTTCAATGATTAATAAAATAACAAGTTTTTTTTTTGAGTTTATACTTTTTATCTGAAATTTGTTCATTAATATTGTGGTATCATTTGAAGTTGTGCCAGTTTTCCTTAAAATTAACATAATTTAATTAAACCGTTATGGCATCAACGCAGGCACAACTTAAAATATTACCATTTAGTTGAAACAAAACTGATATTAATTGATTTTGCATTTGGAGGCAACTCAAAATATTTCTCTTCAGTTGATTCTAAAGAAGCTACTCTTATATTACAAAGAGGGATATATCGTTTTCTTTAAAAAAGTGATTTTTTTGAATTTTGAGTCTTTAGAGGAACGGGTGCGATATGTATAATTTAAGCAGTACTATAAATTAGTTTAATGATTTTTATTTATCAAACCATGAAATCATGCAGTTTCACTTACTCGTTAAAAATACACCATCCGTCCGTCTATAAAAGTAACGATCCCCATTTTTTTATTAATTCAATAAAACTTGGTACGTATTCAAAATGCTGCTGTCGGATTTAAAGATAGTTTAATAATTCGATCACTTAATTTTGACATGATGTGTATATTTGTATAATTTATATTAGCCCATAAAATTACAAACTCCAACAAAGAACTCCAATATTTCGCATATTAAAAAACCGAATTATTAGTATAATTTGTTTAGACATTTTACTAAATGGAAGTGAGAAAACAAAATAAAGAGAAAATATCCAACTCTGTTACGAGCAGATGTTTCAAGATGAAATTCATTTGCTACCAAAAGTTTACATGTATTTTTTTAATTAAAAGGAATTTACCTAAGTCCTTCCGCCCTTTGCAGTGAAACAGATTAGTCTTTGGCGGGAATCAAACCAGCTGATAGACTATCTCACTACCAACTAGCCTACCGAGGCATCCAAAAGTTGATATATAAGCTGCTCAAAATTGGTTATTGTTGACCCTTTAAATCTAGAAATAATATTAGGTGAATTTTTTAATTTACAGCGCTCATATACATACATGTTGAAGGCCAGGTAAAAACTTACTTCAAAGGCTTAATAGAAATTCCTACCTCCCACGTCTTTTCTCCACACATTGCCGCATTTGGGTATACATTTTTTAGAAGCCACAGAAAATCCGTTCGAATGTCTGGATATGTAGCTTTTTTATTCTAATGAGAATAATCCCAGTGAGATATTGTTTTTTGATGATCTCAAATGCATAATATTTTTGATTCTTTGTCAAAAGCGGAATTCATTTGCTGGCAAAAGATGGAAGTAGATTGAATTAACTTTCGCTGACTCTTCATTGCTAAGAGGAATATGTTGAAGTGATATTTAATAGCGCCCGAACACATTTTATATAACAAAATTGTAGTTCCTGCCTTCCTCGCTCTTGTTTGACAGATTGCCGCATCTGGATATCCATTTTTCGTTCGATGGCCTGGCTGTATGGCTTTTTTCTAAGACACAAGGAATAATATTTCTTGGAAAGTTCATTGTTTTTCCAATATTTACAATACCATTTATTTATTAAAAGAAATACATAATAAACAAACATTTCAATTCTTTGCTTACCTTTAGTTCTCTTTTATTTCCTTTTATAGTTCTTATAGTATCTTCTTAGTTTTTATATTTTTTATTTGATGAACACAAATTTTTATTTTTTATTATTTAAATTTTTTTTTCGTTTGTTTTGACTTTTAAAATTGATTTGAAATTCGAAGCATACTGAGGTGAAGACAATAAAAATTATTTTTGAATTGTAACAGTGTTGCCGATTGCAAGTTAAATGGTTAAATTAAATATTTGCCCCCATTTTCATAAAACAAAATTTTATTAATAAAAGGTTTATTAAACATTTTTTCATAGAAAATCCGTTTCATAAACCTGCTTTAAACCTAAAATATTTTTTATGAATATGGGGGTATTTAATTATAAAAAATGAAATGCCAACAATTTCGATTTTGGCCTTTCATACATAATTTTTTGTTCGAAAAATTACAATAGAATGTGTATTAAAATTAGAGAACACAAGCTGGGGTGCTATATTCTGCTGTACCGAATCGGTGAATCCCTCCAATGGCAGGAAGAATATTTCATGATCAAAAAAGATGTTCTAAAAAAAGTATATGGAATATAAAGATTTTAAGGCGCATTGTTATTTGATAGCCTAGTAGGGTATTCATTTAATCGGGCTTTTGCTTTTATCGGTTAATCGCTCGATTAATTAACCGAGGTTTTGGTTTAATCAGTTAATAATCGGTTAATTTTGTTAATTTTGTAATAAAGTTTTTTTTAATTAGGTAATTTCAATTAATTAATATGGATAAATCATTTATTATTTAGAGTTTATTAGTAAAAAACAACAACATAACAAACATAACAATTCTTGAAACAAAACGAGCAAAACAAAATAATTCATTGGCCTCGAGCTCGAAAAAACTTTTTATTTTTAATTATAAAATAAAGGTTTTTAATCAATGCATATTATATATTAAATAAAAAGTAAACTGTCAAATCATTTTATTAGTAATTTTAATAGTTTAAAGAGATCTTATAAAATAATATTTTAGGAAAATAATTTGGTTTAAATGCTTACGATTTAAGTGAATCTTTTTTTTAGTTTTGATAAACCTTTACGTGGAAAAAATTCGTTCATTAATCGTAGATGTTGGAGAACCCATAATACAGAATATCCAATTTCTCAGTTCTATTCCTGGATTTGTCTAAACATATACAATTTTCCATTATGCCATTAGAGTCCTGTTTTAAATTTTTTTTTAATTTTTAACACTTCTAATTGTTTCGGTTAATTCTGTTAAAAGATTGATATGAATAGATATCAGAAGTAACAAATAACTAAACTCATACATATAAAAAGTACGTGAAACAAAAAAAAGCTGTTGTTGTTATTTAAGATGAAGATCGCATTTAACAATATGGGACGAAATTAATAATTAAAAACACAAAAAATATGTTATAATACTACAAAAAGTTAAAAATTTTGTTGAAATTAACCGCTTTAAGCGTTAATCGAAAAAGCCAATTTTAAATTAAACGGTCAGTTAATCGGGAACTAATTAATCGGTTAACCGATTAACGCTTAACCGAATGAAGACCCTATGGTCTAGTCAATATTTCACCCGAAATATGGGGGTTTTGCTAATACATTTTATCATAACTTGAGAAGAAGTTATTCTGATCAAAACACTTACAAATGATTAGAAATTAAATTTCATTTGAGTCATCCAAATAACCTTTTTATACCCTTCGCCGAAGGTAAAAGGGTATATATGTATAACTTTGTCATTCCGTTTGTAATTTCTACAATATCGATCTAAGTCCATATAAAGTATATATATTCTGGCTTCTTATGAGAAGGGAAGTTCAAATCCGGTTGTCCGTTGAAATGGGGTTTCCGAAGACCCCAGATATGATGCAGGCTAGGTTGTTTTACATTTATGTCACATATAAATCCCATGTTGTTGTTGTTTTTTAAGTTCTTTTTTTCTGCATATCTCGAGAGCGGCTAGAGCTACGGCTCAGATTTAGTACAAACATGTTGCTTGCCAATACACAAACTCTCTTAAAAAAATGGGCAACACTGGAAAAGTTGGCGTGGTAACTCCCGTACAAAGACATTATTGAAAATACTCAAAATTTTAAATTTTAGGGCTCTAGTATGACATATGAACACGTTTTATATACCAAAATATCAGAAACTTTTCTCCCTAAAATGGAAGAGTAATGTCCAAAATAAAGTTTTATAATCTAAGTAAATGGTAAATTTCTTTCTTAAGACGTGGGTATATAAATCTGCCAAATCGATTAAGAAATGGTTCAGTTATTAGCAAAATACTCCAAAAATGGGCTAAAAAGCATCAACATTTTTATAAAAACTAAATTTTTAGAGCTGTTACATGACCTATGGATACGTCTTATATATATCAAAAGATCGGAAATTTTAGAACATATTTGCTGAAAAACTCGGAAAAATCGTTTCAGATACAAACAAGTTATTACCAAAATAGAATTTATTTAAGAAAAATACCTATTTTCGAGAACCGTAGATCTTTCCGAGTCCAAGTTTTATTACCAACGTAAATTTCTTCCTAAAGACGTCGGTGTATAAATCTATCAAATCGATTGAAAAATGCTCGAGTTATGACCAAATTACTGAAATACCAATATTTACTTTTTTTTTATATAATTAAGTTGTTTTATTTTTAGGGTGGTGGTTCCACATTTTGCTTCATAGCTCTAATCCTGTTGAATTTAATCCGAACGTGCTTAGGATAACTACAAGCAATTTGACACCGAGTTTGTTCTTTTCTTTTGAGTCTTTCAAAAGCCAGCCTCTTTTCAACAGACGAACAGGCAGACGGACATGTCTCAATCGACTTAGAATTACTCAAGGTGCCAGAATTTATGGGGTCTTAGATGTATGTATAACAAAAAAGTTTCACACGGAATGACAAACTTAATATACCCTCATTCACCACAGTGGTGGTAGAGCGTATAATGAATAGAACTTTCAATTGTAGTATGTTTTACTGCAATAAGAATAAATCTAGTTTACCCAAGCTTTTAAAAATGGCAATTAAAAAAATGGACGAAATTTCGAAAAATACTTCCTCAGATCTCAATTCACTTATATCTTTATAGGATAATATTGGTATCGTAGAAAAGCTGTAATTTATCAGTGAACACTGGACCTTAGGCTCCTAATTCTACTTCTTAATAAAAAATGTTTGTTACAATACATACATACCAAAATATAATGTTAACTAAATCATTTAAAGACGGTATTTTTTATTTTTGAATAATTTTATTTTCTTCAAAAAAAATTTTTTTTTGTTTAACAATAATATTAACAAACAATTATTTATAACAAAATTATAAAAATGAAATTATTAATAAGAAAAATAAACAAATTACAAAGTCTTTTTATGTTTTTTTTTTTTAGCAAAAAACAATAAAAATAAGATTGCATATTCAATTAAATAATTTTTACATCAGGCCAGTAATTTATTCGATCGTTTTTGTTGTTTCTTTAATATTTTCTTATATTTCTCCTTGCGCTTTGCACCCTTGCGATTTATTTTACAACACCCTACGTTACAAATAAAATAATTAGTAAGAACCTTAAAAAAATTAACATGTATAATTGACTTACCGCCAGTTTCTGTTGATGTTTTTAAAGATTCTTCCGCAATTGGAAGGCTATCTTTTATCTGGTCTTTGTCTGTTTGTACTGAAACGGATTTTACTTTTATTTTGTCCGTTTGTGTAAAAATATCTTTGTTTATCAGACTTTTAGGAGGTTGGATTTTTAACGAATCAGGGTTTATTATTGGTATCGCATATTTTCTTTGTTTTGTGTTCGGTATAATCTGAGAATATTGTTGTGGTATATAATGTAGATGACAAGCCGTTAATGGATAGTAAAATGTTTGATATGACATTTGTGGTTGTCCACAAACTACGTCGTTATTAAATGTAGTATAATATGCAGATGGAGCAACGTTATAAAATGGATATGAAATTAATGTGGCTTGTGATTGATAATGTTGATAGGTAACCTGCTGGTGTTGTATGTTCGTATAAAAGTATGGGATATTATAAAACACTGCAGTGAATGGCTGATTTTGGAAAAGCCAACCCCCAAACGAGTTTCCGAATATAATTGGACAGTTTGGAGACCTGTAAATAAAAACTGAAATTGTCAGAAAAGTATTTACATTACGCGAATAAAAAGATCAAGGGGCTAATCATGGCAGTCGTGATCGATTACTTCTTCGATTCTAAGGCATTTATATGTATATACATACATACATATATGTAATTCTCTCAGTCGATACTAAACGAATTGACATTATTTTTTTAGTGTTATTAAGCATTATTATCGGTTTTCACAACACTGAAAAACAAATTCAAATCGTTCAGTATTGACTGAAAGTATTCGATCACGTCTGCAACAATTACACCCCAGAACTGAAATATAAAAAGTTTTGTAAATAACTTACATCATTCCTGGATGGATTTTCTGAATAGAAAACATAAATGTAGGGTATGTATTTAAAAAGACAATTAAATGCTTAAATAGTCAACAGCTGATAACTGATAATCTGTAAAGAAAAAACATATATGTAGTGTATGTATACACATATATCGTATTAGT